>OY977936.1:39326294-40526294 GCA_963854355.1 Epinotia brunnichana | reverse complement strand
CATAGCAAGTATCAAAAAAATATACACATTAAAACCTAATACACCCCCTTGATGTGTATATTAAGAAGAAATCCAACAGCAAGTACAGCAACCAAACAAAAAAAAAAGAATAAATGTACAAGCTAATGCCCAAACCAGACATACATGCATAATGTTTTACTTTTGGTAAAGCCTTAGTCAGTACATCGGCCAACATGGAGTCTGTCGACAGATACTCCAACTTAATGTTGTCGTTCTCCTTCAATACACTTCTCATGAAATGATATCGTATATCAATGTGCTTGCTACGGAAATGAAACACTGGATCACTGGCTAAGTAGATAACCTTTCGCAGATACTTTCGCAAACTTACCTTAACCAATTTCGGTAAGTAAGCTGTTCAGGTATATTGCCTCTTTCATTGCCGATGCTAAGCTAATATAATCTGTTTCGCAAGAACTTCCCACGCATTTCTGTTTCTGTGACTCCCACGATACACTTGCACCACCTAATACAAAAGCATAACCAGAGTAAGACCGTCTATCCAGCAAGCAACTACCCCAATCGGAATCAGAATACCCTTGTAACGACTTACCTGTCTTCCTGAATACGATACCATATTCTTTCGTTCTTTGTAAATACCGCAATACACACTTTGCGGCAGTCCAACACTCTTTACTTGGGGTATTTACAAATTGTGCAAGTTTTGAAACGGTATTTGAAATGTCACCTCTTGTTCCCTCGGATAGATATAACAAACTCCCAATTAATTCGCGGTACGGGTACCGTTCATCGGTATTTGTGTTTTGTTGTCTCGATTGTAATTTCAAATTTATTTCCATTGGAGTTGACACTGTTGCCTTACATTTTGTCAAACCAATTTTACTGATAAAATGTTCATTATATTTTCGTTGTGACAGCTTGATTTTGTTGACACTTCGCTCAATGTCAATCCCCAATATATACTTCGCGGTGCCAAAATCCTTTAAATCGAACTCGCTGGCCAGTTCCTTCTTGAACTTTTCTATGTAGACTCTTTTCTGCGATGCTAATAAAATATCGTCGACGTACACGGCAACAAAGAGCTTGGTGTCACCATCTATTTCTTGAAAAAAAAAGATATGGCTCATTTAACGACGGCCGTAGTCCCATCCGTTTTAGTTGCTCATCGAGTCTAGCGTTCCATTGGCGTCCAGCTTGTTTCAAACCATAAAGGGATCTTTTTAGTATGCAAGCCTCACCTCCCGCCTCCATGTCGGCTAACATTTGCTTTGCCCGTACATGTACGATGGATCCTTCCTCTTCTAACGCTAAAAGCTTCTGCAAACTTTCTTTTAACATTTCCGGTATCTCCATGTATATCTAGTGAACCGTTCAAATAAGCTGTGTTGAGTGCTGTCAGTAACCTTATGGTGTCCAGCCTAACGACAGGTGCAAATGTATCATGGTAATCAATACCATATTGTTGGTTGTATCCTTTTGCTACGAGCCTCGCCTTCTTCTTTTCAGTCTTATCAATATTAATTTTGGTTGTTAAAACGTATGGGCAACCTACGACACTACGGCCTTCGGGTCATTTAGCTATATCCCAAGTGTAATTTTTTGTCAAACTTCTTATTTCCGACAAGATGGCTTCATCCCATTCATGTCGCTCAACGCCCGACAGCGCTTGCTTGTTTGTGTCAAAATCTTGGCAATCAGAAAATTCTGCCATGAACTTCTGATTCCTCTTCAACCATATGTTAGATTTTCTTTGGCCGTCCAACCTGTCCTCTTTCCAGCCGTGGTCTTTCTGGACCTCTTTTCATTGCTTTGCTTTAATTGTTGCGAGGGCTGATATTTTCCTACGAATTTCGAGATGGTCCTGCAATTATTGGCACCAGGTTGTTAGTCATTTCCTGAATGTTTTCTATATTCACTTCCGCTGGTTGTAAATCGCATGTAGCTTCATGCATTGCATACTTCCTGGTTCTTCATTTAATAATAATAATAATAAATAAATATTAAGGGACAATCTTACACAAATCAACCTAGGCCCACGGTAAGCTCAATAAGGCTTGTGTTGTGGGTACTAGGCGATTATATATATAATAGATAAATACATATAATAGAAAAATACATATAGATACTTATATACATATATAACATCCATAACTCAGGAACAAATATTCGTGATAACCACACAAATAAATGCCCTGACCGGGATTCGAACCCGGGACCTCCAGCTTCGTAGGCAGAGTCACTACCCACTGGGCTACGGGGGCCGTTTCTATGTTCAAAAGTGTCGGGCACTTCAACGGGTTTTACAAAATTACTTTCAGGTTAAAAAACTATCTCTATTAAATTGGGGTTTGATTTTTTCATTGACGTAGATCCGCAACTCTTCCTTTTTAATCTCGAAAGGATCGGCCTTAGGTATCGCATTTTCATTATTTTGATCCACGTGGTGATGAAATCTGATGTCTCGCGAAACGATTAATTTTCGCTCAAGTGACAGCCAAAACTTGTAACCTTTTCTGTATCTAGCTTCTAGGTTAAGTAATCTAATCTGACAGGTCGCTCATACCATTTTTATACGGTGTATCACCTCCCAAGCTAGTTGTTGGACATCGGTTTCGAATATGATATGCAGTTAGTACAGCATCACCCCAAAAATCTGGTGAGAGATTTGCCGCAAATAACATGCATCTCGCCATCTCCACTAGTGTTCTATTTTTTCTTTCTGCTACGGAGTTCTGTTGAGGAGTTCCAGGAATAGTCAACCTTCTTCTTATACCCTCATTTTGCAAATATTCGTCAAACTCTCGACTGCAATACTCGCCACCATTATCTGGCTGAAGATAAGTAATTTTCCTACCAGTCAAATTTTCCATGTGGTTTTTATAAATTTTGAAATAATTCAGTGACTCACTCTTTTTCTTTAACAAGTACATCTCACACCACCTTGATGAATTATCAATGAAGGTGATGAAATATTTCCCTCCATAAATGGCCTCATGACGCATAGGGCCTACACTTTCAGAATAGACAATTCTCAATTTTTCTCTACATGGGCCATCACTTCTTGAAAAAAGTAATGCACTCATTTTTCCACTCGTGCAAACACTACAGTCAATCAATTAGTTTGCATCCGTCATCTTAACTTTCACACCAATCGTTCATGCCACAACTTTAAGTCATCACTTACCCCTGACAGAACTGAAATGGTACCCATTTGTTCCTCAACGTAATAAAGATTACCTGAACGATTTGCTACAAGAACAGTGTTGCCGTCACTATTCCTAACAGGTGCTGTATTTTCATCAAATGCCCTTTTTTAGTCATTCTTGCAACTGAAATTAGGTTACACCTCAAATCAGGAACAATTAAGTGTCGCGCAATTCCACGAAAGTCTTGAGATTCTCTTTGCATGAAAGTAACCTTACAAAACCCTTACCTCTTACATTTGTGCATGAATTTGTTGCCAAATTTAGTTTACCGGATAGAGGAATCAATGAGTTGCCAAATTTACTAGGATCGTTGCACATGTGAGGTGCACCCACTATCGATTATCCAGTCCTCATTCCCGCCGCAGGCAGCATTATCACCTGAAAAACAATTAAATGTTACAAGACCGAAACTATCATTCTGTGAATAGTTTTCTAATTCCGACACATACTTAGCACTATCCTTGTACTGTTCCTTGTCCTTATTCATCTTACTTATCATATTGATGACATTCCCAACATCTGCCTTTAAAGTGCGTCCCAATGACACCGCTCGCCGGATTGAAAGATATCCTCGACCTAAGAAGAAAAGCTTTTCCTTCGTTCTCTTTTTGTCCTCTGGAACACACTTCTTCAATAATTTTGACTTTTAGAGCCTCGGGATCAGGCAACCTATCTCTTGACTCGATAGCGAATCTGAAATTCTCAAAGCTTGGTGGTAAACTGTAGAGAAGCATTATGGAAACTAAGTCGTTGTGCATCTCAATCTCCATGTCAGCCAGTTTGCTTCTCACGTCAAAAAATCGCATAACAGGCTCTCTAACGTCACCGCCCTCCTTTATTTTGTGGAGTAAAAGCTCCTTTAACAACGTTGCCTTTTTGGCGGGTCCCTTTGATGCATGTACGCTTTCAAGCTTCAACCATACATCCCGCGATGTCTTGCATCCACGTAAGTGTCGCAATTCACATGGACTAATGGCAAGAATAAGGTCTTACTTAGCTTTGGCATCTCCAATATCCCACTTCCTCGACTCTTCTGGCTCAGCAGGCCTCACGCTACTCCCATCTACGTAGCACCATGCATCGTTCTTTACCAGGACTGCTTCAGCCTGAATCCTCCAAGTTTCATAATTTTCTTGCGTGAGTGGTTCAATTTTAACAGTACTCATCTTGTAATTCGTTTACCCAAACATTAACTACTTCGTATCTTAAATTATCTGACCTGGAACAAACTCGTTTGCAATTTTATAACTCTGGGCTCCCATAACCAATGTGAGGGTGGGTGTTTGCAGAGGACGGTTGATGTACAATATGCAAATAACACGAGTATTAATACAAAATGAAATATATTTAAAGCTACATGTTTGTCAAGTACATAAACAACAACAATAGTACAATGTCAATTAAGACATTCATTCGAACACATGTTTCTATACATTTAAATCTGTTATAGACAGTCGCATAGCCAGTATCAAAAAATATACACATTAAAACCTTATACCCTCTCCTATACTAGGAATCTAAATATTAATTTAGATAGGTGCCTTCAGTAGCTATAACCAAGTACATATGTATTAACAGCATAGCATACCCACTATCCACTATGCACCATTAGTTCTTACCCCACAACATCTCGTCTTCTCGGCAGTCACAATAGGTGCATTGAAAAGTGGAAACAATGCTTTAGAGTACGTTTACATGGCGAGTGAGCCCTTGAGACGGCAAAAAATATTTGAGCGAGGAAAGTATAAGAAAAGAAAGGGTCGGTTGAATGAATAAATTGGCTGAGATAAAAAGATAATCGTTTCCCTTGAAAGGCTGTGCAGTGCTTCGACGAAGAAACGTAATGTACAATCGTCAATAGAAAATATTTTTGCAACCCTCGTAGCTGCTCCTATATCAATGTTATTAGCAAAGCAAATTAGCTGAATTACCTGCGTAGAATGACGTTTCTTATCAAAACTCCTACAGAAAAGGACAATGCAAACATAAAGCACGTGTCAGAGACATGTAAACCAGCACTAAAGCACGGCGTGTTAACACGTCAATCACAAGGGATGTGAAGAGTTGAACTTTGGGGAAAAAATCGCACACCCCACTCGGTAAACAAAGAAACTTTAGATTGGACTACTTGCCGTTGAATCGAATATTGAATTTTTTATCGCCCTTCTAATGAGTTGGGGTGTGTCTATTGTTGGGGGTTTAGGGCCGATTGATTTTTTACTAGCGCATAACAACTAGTGTATTTATAGACATGTATCGAATCAAAATAAAAAATGCTTGGGGATAAAAAATAAAAGTTGAACCGTCAATGTGACTATATATTAGTTATGTAAAGTCGGGCATGATGATTTGCACATTGCACGTTGGTCGCAGACTATTCTATCACATCGTAAAAAGGTTACCTATTGCTTACTGTTCTTGACTGTTCAAAATCTAAAGTTTTTGTAGTTTTTGTCTTAAGCAATTAAGCAATGAAGTAATTTTTCCTCTGTTAAGTACTTGTTGTTTTTTGTGTGCTTTTGTGTGTGCTTTTTACTACTACTACTACTAATTTTTAATGTAAATTTATCATGCTCTCTTTGGAGCAGTTGATGGCTTTCGGCTGATATGATGATGATGAATCGTGTTAAGTTTACAAGAAACTGGCGACAAATAAAATAACATAAATTATTAGTTTCTAGTTACTTAGGTAGTAACAACTGAGTTTCGCAGCAATATTTGTTCGCTGCTTGTTTGTATTGTGCAGTAGACATTGTTTAATTAAGGAACCCCTTTGCCTATAATTACCGGTTTATATCTGTAAAATGGAATTACTCAGCTCTACGGAACTTATAGAACAATCATGATTACATTATCTTATACATTTATGTATGATTTAGATGAATTACATTTAGTAATAAAGCCGTTTTCGTAAATTCAATAATTATTTTTACTAATTGTATAGGAATGTAAATTGTTTTTGCTCAAAAATAACATAACTCCAATATTTTTACAAAAACAGCATAAGTGGCGAAGTTAATTCATATTTCTGAAGAAATAACCGATTATTAATGGGATCCAAGATGCAAGTGTAATTCTATGGCCATAATATTTTAGGAGAAATTACGTTTTTTTCGCTTCCTGTAAAATTGACACCAATGTAGTTATGTTGTTTTGTAAACATCCCTTCAATTGAAGTTACTTAGGTAAGAAGATTGATTAAGTAATCTTATCTGACTAAAATTCTATTGTCATGGTAAAATTAAGCATTAATGAATGTCAATGTCGCGTACTTAATTGTATTACATGTGGATTTGTAAACTGTAAGTGCTACACACGTAGATACCTACAACTAAGACTACGTGCAAGCACATAATAAGTAATGTGCAAGAAAGGCCTTTCTTATGTTTTTTACCGTTAGATGCTGTGACCATCTACCCTACTATCTACACGTTGTTATTTAAGTTTAAGAGTCCCCGGCAAGCTCGGCCGAATTTCAACTCCCCATTCAAACGGAGTTTCGTTCTCATTTTAAAACTACGTGTTGGGTTGTAACAAAACTTTGCATATACAATGACATGAGGTATATCTAGGTCTGTAATTAGTTTATATAGCTCCAGATTATAAAACAAACAAAATACAGCAAAATCAAGGTTTGTATGAAAAACTTAAATTCGCTGTATTTTTTTACCATGGTATCTGAAGCTATTTAAACTAATTACAGACCTGGATATTACTTAACTTATTCTAAGTACAAAGTTTCAGAGCAAACTAGCTAGTCGTTTTAAAATGAGAGCGTAACTACGTTTGTATGAAGAACCGAGCTTGCCGGGGACTCTTAACTTTTCAACGTCACCAAGATATTTAGTCTACGTTCATAAAAGTTTATTCAAAAAACGTTACATCAATGTCATAAGAGACGATGTAACTTTTGTAGCGAAATACTTCATCCGCATGTGACATCGTGTCACAAGTAAAACTAAGTTCTTGCGTGTTTTATAACTTTGGGAAGTATAGTTCGTTTTTATTAGAATGATCCGAGGCAGGAGTCTGCAGTTGTGTCGTAGTGTCGTAAACAAGTGACTTTCCATACATCCCGTGTTTCCAGTTCCGAAAAATTCAAATATATCTGAGCAACCTTATGCTTTTAACTATAAAGTCTAGTTAACATATTTTTGAGAACTCGACTGTACACAAAGTGACAAATGCTACGACATGTCACATTGACACAAAAGTTTATTTCACTTGACCAAGTGTCATAGTTTTTAGGGTTTCGTACCCAAAGGGTAAAACAAGACCCTATTACAGTCAGCATCAGAAGTAGCTAAGCTAACTAACACGCTCAAAATGACCTACACAGATTCTTATTCCCTTGACATTATATCATTTTGAGCACTAGGACCACTTAGCAACTTTTGCTGCTGACTGTAAAATTGACACCAATGTAGTTATGTTGTTTTTAACCGACTTCAATAAAGGAGGAGGTAATATGTTCCACTGTATGTATGTTTTTTTTTTTTTTTTTTTTTTTTTTCTATGTAGGTATGTTCGCCGATTTCTCCGTCAATTGTGGAACGATTTCCAAAATTCTTTTTTTATTCGTAAGAGTATACTCCCGAGGTGGTCCCACTGTCACCAATTTAGGATCTGATGATGGGGTCCCAGGGAAATTGAGGGCAACCCTCAAGTTTTATAGGCACGAGTGTAGTGATTTCGGTATGTTCTATATAACTCGTGTATATACCCTCGGAAATCGTAATTTTGGTAAAGTGGAACTGATGATGAAGACCACAGATGACTTATGGAACTCCTCAAAGATGTAAAGTACGTCAAAGATTCTGACATGATTCCGTTGAAGTAGCAACTAATGAAGTGTTAATTCTGAGATCCTTGAGGAATCGACGGAACTCCTCAAATATTATCAGCAGTGGGTTTTTTCTGTAATAATCAACGCATTTGCCCTCGGAAAGCAGTTCATGTGGTAAATGGAAAGGAAATGTGGAAATTTTCATGTACCATGTGGCTTGGCGCAGTACCTACTGAATTGAAGTCTGTTTAAACTTTGTTTTTAAAGTAAATTATTGTAAACATCCCTTCAATTGAAGTTACTTAGGTAAGAAGATTGATTTATCTTATCTGCCTATAAATCTATTGTCGCGTACTTAATTTTATTACATGTGGATTTGTAAACTGTAAGTGTGTAGTGTAGATACCTACAACTAAGACTACGTGCAAGCACATAATAAGTAATGTGCAAGAAAGGCCTTTCTTATGTTTTTTACCGTTAGATGCTGTGACCATCTACCCTACTATCTACACGTTGTTATTTAAGTTTAAGAGTCCCCGGCAAGCTCGGCCGAATTTCAACTTCCCATTCAAACGGAGTTTCGTTCTCATTTTAAAACTAGCTAGTCGTTTTAAAATGAGAGCGTAACTTCGTTTGTATGAAGAACCGAGCTTGCCGGGGACTCTTAACTTTTCAACGCTTAGCAACTTCTGTTGCTAATTGTACTAAGAGTCCGCTGTCCGTCCGTCTGTCTGTCACCAGGCTGTATCTCATGAACCGTTATAGTTAGACTGTTGAAAATTTCACAGATGATGTATTTCTGTTGCCTAAAAACAGAATAAAATAAATATTTAAGGGGGCTCCCAATCCCATACAACAAACGTGATTTTTGTGCCGTTTTTATACATAATGGTACGAACCCTTCGCGGGCGAGTCCCACTCGCACTTATTTAGCTAGTTTTGTTCACGACCACGCGGCCCAATATAAATAGGTAGCAGACACATCCACATTTGCGCTTTAAATGTGAATACATGTAGATTTTACCTATAATGCTAGAATTAATGTATATTTTACCTATAACACCGTATAAAATTGTCTATCAAAAAACTACACAGAACGTCGGTATCGGCTCAGACTGAAACAAAAACAGAACCGCATCACAAGGCATACCGCATCGGATACAACAATATCGGATATAATATTAGACATTCAGCCAGTCGTACCACAAATATCGGGCAGCGGGTTTTACAGGATTATTTTTTATTCCCTTTTGACGGGAACGTGAAAATTCAGCGTGCGCCGCTTTTCGTCTGTTGCATGCATGAAATTTTAATGACCAATCCTGTGGGAGCGACGTTTTTAGGGTTCCGTAGCCAAATGGCAAAAAACGGAACCCTTATAGATTCGTCATGTCTGTCTGTCTGTCTGTCCGTCCGTATGTCACAGCCACTTTTTTCCGAAACTATAAGAGCTATACTGTTGAAACTTGGTAAGTAGATGTATTCTGTGAACCGCATTAAGATTTTTACACAAAAATTAAAAAAAAACAGAAAATTCTGGGGTTCCCCATACTCAGAACTGAAACTCAAAAATGTTTTTTCATCAAACCCATACGTATGGGGTATCTATGGATAGGTCTTTAAAAATGATATTGAGGTTTTTTATATAATTTTTTTCTAAACTGAATAGTTTGCGCGAGAGACACTTCCAAAGTGGTAAAATGTGTGACCCACCCCCCCCTGTAACTTCTAAAATAAGAGAATGATAAAACTAAAAAAAATATATGATGTACATTACTATGCAAACTTTCACCGAAAATTGGTTTGAACGAGATCTAAGTAGTCTAAGTAGTTTTTTTACTACGTCATAAATCGTAAACCGCAATTTATTTTACGGAACCCTTCATGTGCGAGTCCGACTCGCACTTGGCCGCTTTTTTCTAACTAGAGTACCTGTAACTTTTTCAAAAGTATGTATTTTCATCGTTGTAGGCAAAATTATACATATTTATTGAGTTAAGAATCTCTGTGAGATGTTCTTTTGGTATTTACTTTTATGGGCAAGATTAGTGAATACAAAGAATTACACTGTCGATCAAGGCACACAGATTTTTTTTAACCTAAGATCGAAGAACAAAGAAAAATTGGAACGCGCACGTTAGATTTTTTGTAGGACATTAATTAATATGCCAAAAGATTCTTGAAATAAGGCTATTTTAAACTTAAAACTAGCTACTGCTATTATTAATGCTATGTTCACTGTTCTTTCGATAAATATTAATGATCTATTCAGGTATCTAAAATCTGAACCTGTGAAATAATCCTTCTGTTTGACAAAATGTATAAATATATATTTTAATTTCGGAAGTTGGACCGTGCCCGGGCCATGAGCAGCTCTATATCGAGCTAACATTAGCGCGCTAGCAACACAAAATTTTGGGGGATAACGAAGTAGGTAAGTTAATAACCCGCTCGTGATCACTCGGCGCGGGCGCAACGCAAGCGCATCCCATAAACATCGCAGCCAGCGCCCCCGAGTGTACCTACACCTCTGACCGACTATCAAGGTGCAACAATAACAAGCGAGTCAACGAACCGCAGGTTACTTTGAAAAAGCCGCTGAAATAAACAGGGTAAAAATGTTTATTTAAAATGTATTTATATTATGTCCCGAGTTTGCGTGGGTTCGTTTAAAAGCGGCGTGTCGATGGACTTAGGTGTATTACTATTAACTGCGTAACTAAACACACTCTGTACACATTTTGATTTTTGAGCGTATTTTAAAATTAAATAACTATATAGGTACCTGCATAAATATGCTGCCTGCTAGATGCGGGTGGCGCAGGACCGGTCATTGTGGCACTCTTTGAGCAGTGGACGTCTTTCGGCTGATATGCTGAAGATGATGATGATATCATAAACATGTGTAAGTCATTGAAACAAACATCAAATCCTCATCATCACCTTCTAGCGTTGTCCCAGTTGTCCCGGGCTCGACTTTGGCAATTAAGTAGGTAAAGTTCTAGATACGAGTACTAACCTGACGAATTTTGTCATTTTGTGACGTGTGACTTATCGGTTGTATCTATCACTCCTGCCAGCGAAAGACAAACGAGATGCAGCTTCGAGATCTGCCGAATATAATTTTTTTCATTGTGTTTGATGTTAATTTGGTTCAATATCATCAATATAATTTTCAGCCTAAATAATGGCAAGCCTCTCGCGTTCATTTGCGCGTAAGACTAAACATAATTCCTATTTGCCAGGGAGTTGTCAGTTTGACATGTCACTATTTTTTTTTCAGGCTCTGGTGAATCGTAATATTTTGTTAAGTTGATGTATTGAAAATGGGTGTGTTTGAACGCTCGAGGGTCTATTTACATTGATCGCATTTGTCGGGAATTCTATGTTGATTTTAAAGCAAACATCAATAACGGATGCGTATTGACGTCTCTAAACCAATAGGGAGAATATTTGCGAGCGCTGCATTACGCGAAGCTTTGTTTAATCAAACATCATAGTAGGTAATTGTATGATTGTAAGCATATCGTTAATTAACAATAGAGTTCCAATTAAATTTAAGTGTTTAGAGTTATATATACTTGTTATTTTAGTGATAACTAATTACCTATATTTAAACATAGATTTGACTCAAATAAGTAATAAGGTAATGTTGTGATGAATGTGATGATACGTAAGCTATGAGGTACGTAAGATTATATTGATACCTCAAACATGACAATCGCCTGCGCCTTTAGCAGTTCTGATGGAATACAACAAATCGTCTACCTACAAACATGTAGGTACTTACCCAATTTTTTGAACATCGCGTAAAAAATTCGAATTCTACCAAAAAAGTGATTAAAATTTTGTTTCTTCATACGAAAACATATACCTACTAACAGAACCAACAGAACGATTAGGCAGCTCATCCCTGGTAACGAATAGTTCGAGTAGCCAAAGGTCAACCTAATCTTCATGGCACATAAATCTCTTACAAATTTCTTATTTCATGCCAATATCCATTTGACTTTCCGGTTCCTCTCCTTCATTACCATGCCGCATCGAGAATTTATTATCCTTTTTCCCGCCGGGATGGATATTGAAAAAATTAGATGCAATTGCATTCAATACAATTGATACTGCTCGGGGTCGCTTTTAACCGGGATATTGCAATGCCTGTAAAACGCTTTATTGTTAAGTTCTGTAATCAAATTAACTTTGTTAATTTTTGTCATTCCAACGTGATTGTTTGGATATTGAAATACGAATTGAAAATGCTATGTAAGTATTGTTTTTGACTATAAAAGTTATGGGGAAATCATGCATTGTCTCATATAATAAATATTACTTGGGTTGAAACGAAATTTTAGCCATAAAGGTAACATATAACAATTAGTTTTCATAAAAAATATATATTTGGAATTGCACCTAATGAGATATGAGAAGTAATGCATCTAACTAGTCAAGTAAACTGAGAACTTGGAAAACAACGGGATCAAGGAAGTTTAAAGGTACATACTATATCAAAATACAACAATACAAAGAAGATTTTATATATTTTCGAGTTGCTCATTCATCATCACCATCATTTTCAGCCGTTCTTTCTACGCGCGCCATTTCTCATTACTCCGCGGTTAGATAGTAATGACTAATGTTATGAGGGATCCAATTAGATTTAAATGTTAATGAAAACCTGTAAAACTAATGTAAAAGTTGACGTTTATGCGACGGCACGCGTGCCAGGGGGCTGCGCATGAGGGCCCGAGCGCACTTCAAATTAACCGATGCATAATAGAGGATCACTCAGTGCCAGCTAGGATCCTCTCCATCTTATAAACATTGAGGGCCTGTCTAATCTCTTACATTATTTGTAAGAATATTTGAGACTAAGCTAGTACATTTTGACGGAATGGGCAAGCATACTCGTATATATTGTTCGAACTCCGTTTTTTACAAGTTTTGTGTTTTTACAATGTGGAAACTTGCAATCATCATCATATCAGCCGAAATACGTCCACTGCTGGATATATGCCTCCCCCAAAGAGTGCCAAAGTGACCGGACCTGCGCCACCCACATCCAGCGGACTCCCGCGACCTTTACCAGGTCATCAGTCCACCTTGTGGGGGGTCTACCCACGCCGCGCCTTCCGGTACGTGGTCGCCACTCGAGAACCTTTCCGCCCCAACGGCCATCGGTTAACTTGCAATGTACTATGTAACTATGTATGTAATTTGTTCGGGTGGAATCTTGCAACTCAATTTTGAAGCAGATATCTTCAACCGATTGAGCTGAAATTTTGGGTAAAGGTATAGTTCGGATGCCAATTCAACATTATGGTACAATCGAGCTGATCTGATGATGGAGACAGAAGGTGGCTATGGGAATTCAGAACTTAACCGACGTAGCCGCGTTGAGTTTGGGCTCGTTAGAATCGTCTCAATTATATAGTATTAGATGATGGTATAAGAAAGTACAGTCGACAATAAAAGTTTATACCAAAAATAAAATTATTGACAGTTTATTTCTTTTGTGTTTTTTTGACACTACGATTATGGCAAAGAAGCGTACGGCCTGCCTTGTGGTATTAAGCAGACAACTTAGCATGGATGCTTGTAACTCCAGCAAGAGCGTTGCCACCCTTTATTGATTAAGGATCCTTTGCGTTGCCGTTGACAGCTACAGACAAGTTGCTGTTGCTAAAAATTTAGCTACGTCCATCATTTGGGGAGGTTTGAATTTGCCGGTGTCAGTTTGTTTCATTTTAATTTATATTTTGAGGTTATTTGGAATCTGTATAGGTACGGTTTCAAGTTTAGACTCTCTAGCAACACGGCGCATCCTCCCGGAGCTCTGGCGACCTTACTGACCACGAGGAATAACACTAGAAATCAAGTAATGGTGTTATTATGGTTTCAAGTTTAGACTCTCTAGCAACACGGCGCATCCTCCCGGAGCTCTGGCGACCTTACTGACCACGAGGAATAACACTAGAAATCAAGTAATGGTGTTATTATGGTTTCAAGTTTAGACTCTCTAGCAACACGGCGCATCCTCCCGGAGCTCTGGCGACCTTACTGACCACGAGGAATAACACTAGAAATCAAGTAATGGTGTTATTATGGTTTCAAGTTTAGACTCTCTAGCAACACGGCGCATCCTCCCGGAGCTCTGGCGACCTTACTGACCACGAGGAATAACACTAGAAATCAAGTAATGGTGTTATTATGGTTTCAAGTTTAGACTCTCTAGCAACACGGCGCATCCTCCCGGAGCTCTGGCGACCTTACTGACCACGAGGAATAACACTAGAAATCAAGTAATGGTGTTATTATGGTTTCAAGTTTAGACTCTCTAGCAACACGGCGCATCCTCCCGGAGCTCTGGCGACCTTACTGACCACGAGGAATAACACTAGAAATCAAGTAATGGTGTTATTATGGTTTCAAGTTTAGACTCTCTAGCAACACGGCGCATCCTCCCGGAGCTCTGGCGACCTTACTGACCACGAGGAATAACACTAGAAATCAAGTAATGGTGTTATTATGGTTTCAAGTTTAGACTCTCTAGCAACACGGCGCATCCTCCCGGAGCTCTGGCGACCTTACTGACCACGAGGAATAACACTAGAAATCAAGTAATGGTGTTATTATGGTTTCAAGTTTAGACTCTCTAGCAACACGGCGCATCCTCCCGGAGCTCTGGCGACCTTACTGACCACGAGGAATAACACTAGAAATCAAGTAATGGTGTTATTATGGCTAGATCTATCTACTCTCTCTTTGGTTACTATCAATAATTTGATATATAAGTATTTCGTTCATACGTTTTCTGGAACCTAAAACGTACTTCCATATTTATGAATTTTGAAAACTTAAACATTCAATAACGATTTGGAATCGAATATGAAAAGTTCTGTAGCTAATGCCGAAAACCCTCCTTTATTATATGGTGAAGCATTATATTTTTAACCGACTTCAAAAAAAGGAGGAGGTTCTCAATTCGGATGTATTTTTATTTTTAATGTTTGTTACCTCAGAACTCCGTCATTTATGAACCGATTCGTACAATTCTTTTTTTAACTGACAGTATATGCTTCCAGATTGGTCCCATTGTTTCCAAAACCCCAGTTGGATGATGGGAACCAATGAGGAATTGAGGGAACTCCTCAAATATATTAGGCACGCGTGTAGTAATTTCGGTATTTTCTATTATAACTCGTGTATTTACACCCGGAAATCATAAATTTGGTGAAGTGGAAGTGATGATGAAGACCACAGATGGCTTGTGAAACTTCTCAATGATGTACTTCAAACTATATAAGTACGTCACAGATTCTGATATTATTCCGTTGAAATAGCAAACAATGAAGTGCCAAAGGTAATTCTGAGATCCTTGAGGAATCGACGGAAGTCCTCAAATATTATCGGCCCACATACAGCGATTTGGTTTACTGGTTTAAAAATCAACGCATTTGTTCTCGAAAATCAGTTCATGTGGTAAATTGGAAAAAAAATGTGGAAATGTTATTGTGGCTTGGCGGAGTACTGAATGAAATCTTTTTTTGAAAGTAAATTATTATTTTTATTATTTATGTTATGGCTACCTATCTGAATCACTATAAATGGTTTCCCAACTGTATATTTTATCAAATTTTTCATTTGTCCTATCCCGTGTAGACGGGTTTCAGGCGATCATGCGCAAAAAGATAGCATCGCTATTAGACAGGGTGAGAGCAAGCGCCAACAGCATACTAAAGGCAATATCGTGGAGGTTTGACTGTCCAATTCTATCTTATTGGATTGGACAGATTAAGGGCGTTGCCCAATTTATTATTTAAGAATATTTTTATACTTACTTGCTGTTACTAACCAATTTAGTATTAAGTCACATGTTACTAACACACTATGGATCACTTGGTCTGAAATAAAGTATTTTTATTTTATTTTATTTATTATTTTATTATAACTGTATATTTTATCTAAATTTTCATTTGTCCTATAAACCATTTTTCTCTGAAGCCATGACATTTTCAGGATGATTATAAAACAAACCTTACCTAAGAACCTAATGGGTTCCTAGCGAAATATAGGTATTAAAAAAAATTAAAAGCTTTTGGGTTTTTGAAATAACTGGCTTTTTGCCGAAATGAAAATTGGGACAAACGATACAGTTGGGAAATGAAATTTAGTGATTGCGATAGGTTGCCATAATTTACTGATACTAGTATAACTGCCATCAGAAGTACTAATGTGAAAACTTTCAAGTACCTATATAATCTCATCGGATAGGAAACATAATATTTCCAATTAAAACTGTAAAGAATACCAATATAAATAACTTTTATCATAAAGAACTTTCATCGTAAACACTGCATACTTTTATGATATAAAGTGGAACCCTGGAACAGTTGTAAATAAAGAACGCGCAAGTCGGTCAGCCCAGCTGGGTCACATCTCGATGGGATGTGATTACCATCTTTCCATATTCAGCTGTTACGCGATGGCAAGTTCAGCAGCTTCCATGTGTTTCTTGGGAGGTTTAAAAAGTAAACTGGGTTGCTAGAACTGTTTTATTTTGCATTTAAGTTCTTGAGGGCTTAATGTATTTATTTATAGGACCTAAATAAATAAAGTACTCAGAATACTTGAATTAATAAAATATTTTTCTGACTGTGAGTAAAAGTGAAATCATTCGCTCAGTGAAAAATTATTCGATCAGATTCAATTTTATCTAACCCGTTGTATTAAAATTAGTGAAAACGTCGGCAATCAACAGCCTTGTTAGTTTTCACCGACGTAAATATCGAACAGTTATTTTCGATTTTTCGGACAGCAAATATCCATTTATTGTAAATCTTGACCATTCTCCGAACCCTAAACTAACTACATTTTCAATAAGAATAAGATATTTTTAGGGTTTTTGTGCGTGCTGTTCCTGGATTGTTAAAGATAAAAAGTTCTGGGGACCGATTTTTGACTTTCGAGCGCTCGAATCTTTCACTCGAAAACGGACAAAAATTACGAAATGCTCTTTTGAAATAGCGATAGAAAATTTAAAAGCGAGTGGTATTGACCACTCGTATTCAATTCTATCGGTAGAAAGTTAGTGCCTGCAATTTTGACACTAAAATCGTATTTACTTTTATTTTATTTTCGAGCGGTCGAAAGTCAAAAATCGGCCCCCTGTTCGTTCGGAGAAACTCATCCCTAAGGAGTCTAATATTGGATACCTGATGTTACCTCCCGTGTTTGCTTTTTTGTATGAATTATACGGCCAACGGCAACGGGGTCAGGATTTTGCCTTGCCCTTTGACCTGAATAGAAACGAAGAAGAAATTGCAATTCAATAAAATAAAAGTACCTACCTATGTACCTTTTTTTTCTACATTGCAACCGGAGAACAGTATTATTTTCGAAGGATTAAAGGTTGGTTGGTGTCTGTTACAGATGATCAAGAAAATTAGGTACTCGTACTTAGTGTTTAATATTTATAGGTTAAGCATGTAATGAAAAAGGTCAATAAATTTAAAAATAAACTGTTCTCTTTTCTTGTTGAAAAGTGTTACTACACTCTGAATAAGTTTTTAGACAATAAATTGACACTTTCATAATTGTTGCAATAGTTCACACACATTAAAGGATTACCGATTTTTAAAATAATAATGTTGATAAATTTAAATTTTAGTGTAATATCAATTTGCATGGCTGCTATAAAACTAATAATGTAGCACCACTTGTATACCACATTTAATGGCAAATAAATATTACTATTTCTAAGAATTCTCTTTATCTATGAATAATTACCAACATAATGATTGTACTGTCGTAAAAAAAAGAATTGTCAAGCCTAAAGCTAGGCCTTGGGTAGGGTTAGGTACATTTAAATAATTTCACAGTAACTGAAAATCCTTCAAAATTAAATTCATGGCACATAACTCGTCGTTACACTCCGACGTCGGTTATCTCATTCTTGCCACTATCAGCAGGACTAATAATCATAGCGAATGAGATGAATACCAAGTAACCAGAGTGCGCATCCTATCAACCCTAAACCAACGCAATACGGTTCAACTTAGTATACCAAGGCCTCAAACTAACTTTGTCATGGGTACCTCGAAATGCGGCTACATGAATTCTTATTACTGTGGGTTAAGGTAGACTTATGAGCAGACCGGATTGAAAATATGCTTGCCATGTGCCAGGATTCGTCAAAGCAAAGACAGCGAATGTTAGACCATTGTGACGGTGCTCAAAGCTACTCTGAGCCGTACTTTGTGCCTCGTATAACAAAAATAGTAGATATTTTCCAAATACATAGGTAACCTTTTTTGGTAAATTACGAAACAGGAGAAAATAATAAATAAGTAGGTATAAAAAAAATATTTACGTCTTTTGACTATGATGCCTTTTTGGTTAAGATCATTAGTATCCCATTTTCATAGAAAAGACGGTCTCAAGGTTTCAACACTGTGAAAAGCACATGTTCACTAATCTTCATATTTTTTTGTAATTTGAATCGCAAACAAGTCAGTTTTTTTACAACATTTGTATAAAAAATTAACATTATGACAAACCTAACCTCGGGTGCTGCCGACAGCAAGGTTTAACCTTAGGCACTGGTCCCACCGCGAGCGAGTAAGCTATGAGCTATTTTCTAGCTTAAGAAAAGAACAAAAGATAATCGCTTTCGTGTAAATAAAAGAGAGAGTTATATATTTATAGTTTATAGCTGGCTGTTCACACCGCCGGCGATGAACTATAAATTTATTCACACTTGAGCTATTATCTTTTGTTCGTTTCTTGGGCGAGTAATCGCCGATAGCTTATAGTCTGTAGCCGGCGGTGGGACCAGTGCCTTAACTACACTTCTTATTGTGGTTGTTATACTCGTATTATAACAAGTTGTAACCTACAAATGCACCTATTTTAAAAATGTGTTACAATCTGCTCACCGAAACAACCATGAATAGGTGTGAACCACCAACCACTCCAATATTCATAATTACATACCAATATAATACCTAATGACTAATGACGCAGCACGCAGCTTATACTAGTAGCAGAATTAGTAGCTTACACCCTTGAACTGTCTTTTATATAGGTACTGGTGAAAGGATTGTTGCAATCGGGCCTAGTAGTTACCCCCTACTAACAAACTTTTAACCTTTCAAACTTAGAACCTCACCGACTTTTCCTCTTTATAATATGTAGTATGCATGTATATAGATACAGATAATAACATTAATAACTCATCGTTAAACTTCTGTTCTAATAGTGTTCTATAATATATCTTCAGAAGTAATAAGTGGTCACGGTTAAGAAACATTGACTTTATTTTCCACAGCGCATTATTTAGAGTGTTGTTTGAATAATCTGGGACGTTTCTTTTCAGGTCTTAAGGACAATCCAGGCAAGCACAATGAGTGCGACTAAGGGTGGGAGGAGGATCCCCACTCCCATGCCGCCCCCCAAGGACGCGCATCACAGTAATAGGTAAGTCAACGTACTACGTAGGTAGGTATAACAAGCACAATTTATGATGGGGTGTGGGTTTGGAACACGTTGGGAAAACGAACAGTGATATAAAATTGTCATAAAGTGGCTGTACATTGACTAGTTAATTAGCCAGTTAATTAGTCCAATCGATATCACACCTACATCATGATATGATAGTGTTACGATCACAGAGAGCAGTACCCTTATTGTGAGATACAATCGTAACCTAACGTTACGTAACTAATACGAGATCGAATAAACGCGCTTCGAATAGATTTCGATCTCGCTACGGTATTCTTCGATTCGACCCGTCAAACTTGTAACTCACACTGCCGTTGGACTACGAAACCAACTGCAAAACGTTAGGCACTTTGCGTTTAGTTTTCGATGCGTAATTTAACGTTCGATTCGTACTACCAATCGGTAGTGTGAGACATTTCGAATCGAAGAATACCGTCGCGACTGTAGTTTACTATTTCACTTGCAAAATGGCCCGTGATATCGTATTATTCCGTCAAGAATTACCGTAGATCCGATCGAAATTTATCTCAAATTAAAGAACTTATAAAAATAAGGGTTTTGAATTGACAACATATATCCGCAAAATTCGGATTGTCGCGTATTTTGTATTTAAAAATGCAAATAAATGGCCCCCGCGCCGCCATATTGTATCGACAGTGGACACTGTCGACGTCGCGATGCGCGTATTCTGTAATGTCATAACCGACAAACATTTAAATTAAAACGATAAATGCTAGTGATATAAGGTTGAATATTGGAAAATCGTGAACGAACGTGAAGTCGATCGCGAATTAAGTAATGTATAAGTGCCTCACGTTACAGTTTGGATTTTTAGTTCTATTAGTGACCACCAGGGGCGGTGTATAGACTTTTCATACTAAATCTTGACGATAGGCGGTAGCGTCGATAGTAGACGCGACTCACTTCAATCCCACGCTAAGGGTGCAGAGTATTCCAGTAGGTCGATCAAGTAACGCATTGTACGAACGTCGGGTAGGTCTAAATGTCACTTTTTATATGGAAAATTGACAGTTAAATTGTACCGACGACGCGCGTTCGTAAAATTTAAATGTCATTTTTCCATAGAAAAAGTGACATTTAAATCTACCTGACGCGCGTACAATGCGTTCCGTGATTGACCTGCAGACCCACGACGACACCCTATACATTGTTCAAGTTAAATAAAAACAATTGAATTTAACCTAAACATATACTTACAAGAAAGATTAGCTTACATTTAATAAAATTCTAAGAAAGTTAAAATAACTCAACATTTCCCTAAAGTGAGAGTGATAGTCTTTCGACAGTTCTGTTTTGATCATTAATTTAGAAATTTTCCCTAAAGACTTCGCTTCAGCAATGTAGGTGCACCAAGAAACACTAAGTAAACTCCACTACATCGGCATCGCATCAGACAAGATCAAACCAGATTAGCTTATTTCGATACTGTTGATACTAGCTACAGGTAAATTACTTTTGTCTTAGACTAATGTTCCTTGTAACCAATACCACCGACGTCTGTGGTATCCAATTTCAAACCTTTCCAAATGAAAACATATCCTATTGCTCACAAGTTAAAGGTTATTTTACTTATTACTGTGAACCCCATTTCATTAAACAGGCGTGTAGATTTATTAACTGCATTCGTATAAGTGCAGAGCGTTTTGTTCCCGAATCGAAATGACGTTAATCGGGTAGAAGTAGTGTGCCATAGTCGCCTGATAGTACGCTTGAAGTGTCGCCAAACCTCTCACGGTTAGGTTAGGTTACGTCACTTTTTGACTTTACTTCGGCGCGTTAAGGTTCAAAAGTGACGAACAACAAACAAGGGTTAAGAAGTTCTTCAGTCGCCCCATGCCCTCAACTCCGCTGAATAACTGCTGTCACAGACAACAACCGGGATCAACGGTTTGACGTGCCTTCCAAAGTATGGAAGGGCTCAGTTAATAACCTCCTAAAGCCGCTTCCCATCCAAGAACTCACCGCTTTACGTTGCGTAATTCGTGATTCTAAAAAGTGCGTCAAAGAATGACTATAGATAGATGTGTCGCGCATGTACCTATCAATTGGCGAACAACGGCAATTATATATTTTATTACTTCAAGCCAGCCTAAGGCCTCGCACAGACTGCGCGGCCTGGCCGCGACGGTCAATAGTAAACTTGTCATTAGCTGTCAAATTTACTATGGGCCGCCACCGCAGGCCGCGCCAGTGTGATGACGAAACATGTCCAAGGAGTTCACTGACTGACACTTAAAATCATTCTAACACTAAATTTCTCGTTTTCGTACATAATTTGTCATATTGTAGTCACGCCTAATAGTATTCCTTATAAAAATGCTGCAACCGAAATCTTAAATGGTACTTTGGCAGCTAGCTCAATGGGCTTGTGACCTTAAATTTGTTTACGATGCCATTCGGACCAGTTTTTGTAGATGAACAAATGTTTGTTTGGAAGCAACTACATTTAAAGGACATTAATACCCAAAAAATCGAGTTAAAGACGGACCTCGCTGACAGCAGCCGAAACGCTTCATACTGATTGGCTTTAAAGTATGACGTCACACCGTGCAATTTGTACTAACCGTTGCATGGAAAATGAAGTAAATTGCTGTTTCGTTCGCGAAATACTGCGTTTAGGTCCATAGTTGTCATACAAATTTGTTTCTTTAAAAGCGTAAGGATTCTATTGGTGCCTTTAAATTTACTCTTGGACAATAAATATAAAAACTTTTTTTTCTAAACTTACAAGGTTCATATCTTTTTTTGATTTGAATTATATTTTGTAATTTATACTTTATTACAATCATTTGATGGTTTACTATCCATTTAGCAACACGACGTTATCAATTTTAACACCACGCAACAAGCCTATTCTTTACCGACTGAAGAACGCAAAAACTGGCCAGTGCGCGTGAGAACTGCTTAGCTGGAAACGCACTGACAGCGGTGGGCCGGTGGCGGTGCGGTGCGGCGCGGCACGGAGGCGGTACCGGTTGTAATGTTCGAGCCACAGATGTATGAATATAAGGAGATCGGACATGCCGGCCGATTTGCATTGAGTCCGCCTGTCGCAAGTTCATTAACCCACACAAAGCCCAAGTAATTGACAAGACAAAGCACGCACACATCTAAAACACATAACAGGCGGAAAACTAACCGTTTCGTTTACTAGGTATTATTTAATACGCTCTTAGTTTTTTCTGTTATGTAACGCATACTTTTAAATAAACAGTACTTAACGTACAACGAAGCGCAAAAGTATCAACAGCCAAACCACTAGCTTTCGATTGATGAATTTCAAAAATACTTATTATTTATTGGGTTCATGCGAAAATAATCGTGACAAATTTTCGTATGCGATTATTTTCTACCACTCGCTTTTGATTTCGAGCGCTCGAAAGTCTAAAATCGGTCCCCTGCTCGCTCCCAGACATGACTTGACACCGTTGGATTTTTTCCTATGGAGAGCTGTGAAAAACAAGATTACTCGCAACCTCGAACATCAGCCGATCAATTGCGAGACAAGATTAGAGAAGTTTTTGAAAAACTTCGAGAAACCAATGTACGAAGTTCGAGAGCGTCCATCGTTCGTCGTTGTATCACTTGCATCCAAGTGCACCGACAACACGTCGAAAACAATAGGTACCGTCAAATCCTCCAACTTTACCCCCCCGTCCAATCTTTGCGAAGGAAGGAAATATAACTAAGAATAAAAAATTATAACTTAAACTAGCTGTTGCCCGCGACTTCGTCCGCGTAGAACTTTTTATCGTCTTAGAAAATGATTTCTCTCAATACAAACTTTGAACCCTCTTTTAGAAGATAAATTTTAAAAAAAAACGTTGATGTTCATTTTCTAGTTTGTGAACAAACAGTCTAAAACCAAAGTTAAAAATCTCATACTTTAAAAATGTCTTGAAATACACAAACTTTGAACCCCCTTTTAACACTCTTATGGGATGAATTTGGAAAAACTCTGAAATTCGTTTTGTAGTCTTTTAACGTACAGAATAAGACCGAAGTTACAAATCTCTTACACTTTAAAATTTTCTTGCTCTCCATTTAAAATTTTAACCGCCTATTAAACCCCCTTAGGGGTTGAATTTTTCTAATCGCTGAAAGAACTTTTTTCGTATTGTAGTAAGTAATCTTACTACTAACTTTTAAGTCTCTAGCTGAAAAAACTTGTCCGACAAAGCTTGCCCCCTTTTTAACCCCCTCAGGGGTGGAATTCATATCAGCGCCATCTATCGGAATCCATGAGTGATACTTATTTATCTTTCGAATGTTGTGTTTTTTCTCAAATGCTGATTGATTTATTAGTCAGATATATTGTTTTATTTAATTTGCTTTAATTAAATTATTTTATTATTCGTTTGTGTCATTGAACCTGTACTAATTTTGCGAAAAGTCTCACACAAATTTCCATTCCCTATTTTAGGGGCTGGGGGAAGGTTTCTAAAATAAAAAATAAGGCAGGTATTTTTCGTTGGTAACAGAGAGTCTGTGTACCAATTTTTAGCTTCCAACCTTGAAAACTGCGAAAAGTCCCATGTAAAATTTCACCCCCTCTTTTAAAGGGTTACGGGTAGATTTCCAAAAAAAAAAATGATGGAAGATTTTTTTGTTAGTCACAAATTGTCTGCATACCAATTTTTAGCTCTCTACCTTGAAAATTGCGGAATGCTCCATACAAAATTCCACTCCCCATTTTAAGGAAGTGGGGGGTTAGAAAGAGACGAAAAGTAGCCTATGTCACTCTCCATCCCTTCAAGTATCTCCACTTAAAAAATCAAGTCAATTCGTCGCTCCGTTTTGCCGTGAAAGACGGACAAACAAACACACACATACACTCTCGCATTTATAATAATATTAAGTATGGATTATTACCTAATAAAAACTTGCTTCAAAAATTTTGTTAGATAAATGTACTCTTAGTTATATTTCCTTCCTGGGCAAAGATTGGACGGTGGAGTAAAGTTGGAGGATTTGACGGTACTCGTACGTCAGGCGGTTAAATCGGCGTGATTCGTTAGATTACGAATTAAATAATAATTATTACATTTAACTTTTATTGGTATCGTAATAGTAGTTTATGTGACTGTACATAATGAAGGGCATTGAACACGAGTGTGGGTTTATAATATAATAACATCACTTGAGTGTTTTAATGCCTAATTATGTACAGTTACATACACTGCTTTATCTATCCACATATCATAAGCCTCCATGATGCATTCAGGAGCCACATATTAAGACCGGCATGGCGGCGTTGTTTTCTGGCAGCTGTCAAAGTTTTTTTTTTAATTCAGAGACAAACTAGCTTTGATATCTTACTGTGCAAATATTTGTCAAAGTATGCAACTTGACAATTCATTTCGAACTAAACGTCATCTCGACTGATATTAGAATAGAGGTCAAATCAAATTTCTTTGTTTTTCAGAAATGTTCGTAATTTAAATGAAATAATATTATCGAAATCGATGTTATTATTTAGCAATAATAACATTTTCACAGATAAGAAATTTGTTCTAACAAAACAGCCTGTTTTTATGGTGGTCATAATGTGCGGTTCTTGAACGCATCATGGAGGGTTTATGATACGAGTATTTGGATAGATAAACAACTGAACTGTCCATGACATGACGTGCAGGTAGATAGTGTAGATAAGTATTAAAACAGTATAACGATAACTTGCAATTGTAATACATTGCGTGCTCAATTATTTTGTATGAAAAAGAAATGAAGGAATTAGTCAACGAAATTTATGTAAGTGTGCTTAGACCGACAGTAATCGCCATCAAAATATACGCCCGTATGAAATTTACACACTGTATATAATATTTTTGCGGTTAAATAGTAGCAATAGGCTACTTATTATTAAAATAGGCCATTTAAGCATTTTTAGGGTTCCGTAGCCAAATGGCAAAAAACGGAACCGTTATAGATTCGTCATGTCCGTCTGTCTGTCTGTCCGTCCGTATGTCAAAGCCATTTTTTTCCGAAACCATAAGAGCTATACTGTTGAAACTTAGTATGTAGATGTATTTTGTGAACCGCATTAAGATTTTTACACAAAAATCGAAAAAAAAAACATTAAGTTTTAGGGGTCCCCATACACAAAACTGAAACTCAATTTTTTTTTCATCAAACCCATACGTGTGGGGTATCAATGAATAGGTCTTCAAAAATGATATTAAGCTTTCTAACATCATTTTTTTCCTAACTGAATAGTTTGCGCGAGAGACACTTCCAAAGTGGTAAAATGTGTGTCCCCCCCCTGTAACTTCTAAAATAAGAGAATGATAAAACTCAAAAAAATATATGATGTACATTACCATGCAAACTTCCACCGAAAATTGATTTGAACGAGTTCTAGTAAGTAGTTTTTTTTTTAATACGTCATAAATCGTAAACCGCAATTTATTTTACGGAACCCTTCATGTGCGAGTCCGACTCGCACTTGGCCGCTTTTTTTAGTTTGTGGTACACCGTTAGAATGGTGAATAAATTGGACAAGTTTTGTTTTAAAGATATCGGAAAATCGAAGAAATACGTTTTTTTTACCATGTTGATATTTATTTTCAGTAATTTACATTGCCGCTGTTTTTTAAATTTGATATTTCATTTTTAAATAAAACGTTTCCACTTGAATACATAGTAGGTATGCGACCGTGCGTGTATGATAAAAAATATAAACAACTTTGCCATCACGTGTAAAAAAAGAAAAGTAAAGATAAAGACAAGCTTCTGGAAAGTGTTGAAATACTAGTAATAAAATTAAAAAATACCGTGGGCGGTTTGATTCAAGTTTCAAGTGTTGATTTACCCAAAATGTGTCGTAGGGGTTTCTACTTAGACACCATAGTTGTGTGGCACACGGTCCGGTATAGGCTGGAGCTTCAGGATGGACACGGGTTATGTATATCATCCATTGGATTGTTTCTAATACGTAGGCGAAGCTTCAAGCTAGAAATTCACATTGTACCATTTGGTTTTTGACACATCATAACACCCATACAACGTAAATTGGCATTGCTCAACGAAATTAAAAATAAAATCATGAACTAAAAATTAAGTAACTACTTGTTCTATTTTTAACCCACTTCAAAAAAGGAGGAGGTTATTATATCTAAAATCAAAATGGTACAATGCGAATTGTACAGTATAAAATAAAAATATCACGACTCATAGAATTTGAAAGATGCTCCGAATAGACATCTCATGAAAAAAACATTCCAATTAATATTGCGGAAGGTAAATCCCAATTCGCTTTTAGCGAGATTACATTTGCTCTCGAGTGATTTCCGTTTCACATCGCATAAAGACTTTTCAATCCTAGCAAATATAAAAAGAAAACTTAAAAACCCTGCATTACCTTCATACCTTGTAAAATGTAATGATCAAGGGAAAAGTGTGAAAGAGTGCTTTAAATCCAGTTTTTGCTGCTTTCAGCGTAATTTTCAATTATATTCTTATCAAGCCAACGTTGTTACCGCATGGAACATTTAAAATCTCATGTAAATATGTATCGAATTACAGCGTTAAACGATTTTAAGCTTATGTTTAACGTATTATTATAAAGTTTACCGTGGCAGGATTAATTTTACATCAAGGTGAATATAAATGTTTCAGCGTTAACGCATTGGGTTAGGGTGAACTCACACGAGCCGAGACAGTATTTAAGTTTTCGATGACAGGCAACAACAAACAGTTATGCACGTGTGATGTGCGATATTATTTGGCTCAAGTAATGAGTTTAGAGCGACTGTGATATAACATGATTAATTTAATATGGGTTATTTTAGCGGTGTCCTCCCAATACTGGAAATATTTTTCTTAGTTATTTCTTTAGATTTTATCTTAAATAATTTTTGATTATTTCCTAGTATCAAATGCTAAATCTTTGTGAAATGTCTATTTTAATTATTTTAAGAAAACGAATAAATAGTTAGGTAATAATAATAATATTAGTGGTTGCCTGTCCATCTAAAAAGTTGATTCATTTATTTCAGACTAGGATTACATTGTAAATTAGATTAGTAGGTATGTCTATTTACATGAAGTCATTATTATCATCGTCAAAAGCCAAAAAGATATAATGATAATGCAATGTTGTATCTATAGTCAAAAGGAAAGTTTCATTATTTTATACTAACCTCTCACATACCGCGTTCAACTTTTGATTTAAACCTAAACATTAAATGTCTACTCTGCCCGCATAAACGGTATGGAAATATCCTATAAATAAACGCTCATATTTTGACATTCCCCGACTGCAGACAGCCTTTGAAAGCGTTTAATTATGGCTACTTCTCTTTCGAAATGAGGGACTCTAATTACGAATTTTTATTTAGATTTGAGACAGACATGGAATTACTTTATTCCAAAATGCGACTTTATGTAGTTGCATAGAAGGTTAATTATGAAATTAAACTTATAACAAATAATAGTACATTGTGCATCAAGGGCCGTAAGAAGGGGATTACTAACGAGAGTCTATTAGAAGCCCGACGCCAAAGGCGGAGGGCTTTTAATGAGTCGAGTTTGTAATCCCCTTACTACCCGTGATACACACAATGTTTTTCATCACATTTGCGAGGAAACAAAAGACAGAAAAATCTAAGTTTCATACAACCGCACCACTCAAAAATTTACGAAATTGACAACTTTACTTACAGATTTGAGGAGGGCGAGGGGGCGTGGCGCCACATGGCCTGCTAGATTTTTTTCAACCAATCACAGAGAAGAATTCTTGTGACGCGCGGCCATCTAGATTTGCCAACCAATTTGTTTGATTTATTTTTACAAGCTTTATATTAACTTGCACTGTTCGTATGTAAGTATGTAAGTTGTCCGTCAAAATTTGCAATCGATTTTTCAGTCACTTCCCGTTATACAATTGAGCTGAAATTTTGCATGCATATGTATATCGCATGACAATTCAATATTATGATGACTTGGAGCTGATCTGATGCCGGAGCTGGAAGGTGGCCATAGGAACTCCGCAATAAAACGACACAACCCATCGAGTTTGGGCTCGTTAGAATCGTCTCAATGAGTACTTAATGATGGTATGCAGAAAAGTACAGTCGGCAGTAAAAGCTTGTACCAAAATGAAATTTTTGACAGAAACTTATTAACCAATCAGATTACACACAAGCTCATAACTCCCTAGAGAGTTATAAATCCATTACTCCCGTGGCAGGTAAATCGGGTATAGCTGCTCTATAAACTTGCCTATAATACACCCTGTTCGTTCTGATTGTGTGTTCTGATTGGTTAAAGCAAATCTAGGTGGTCACGCGCTACAAGAATTCTGCTTTGTGATTGGTTGAATAAAAATCAAGCGGGCCATGCGCTGCAAGAATACTGCTCTGTGATTGTTCGAAATATTGAAGCTGCGCGCTCCACTTGCACTGATCTGGTAGTGAAGTTGTCAACTTCGTAAATTTTTGATTGGTGCGGTTGTATGAAACCTAGATTTTTCTGTCTTTTGTATTTATTTATTTTCTCGCGAATGTGATGAAAAACATTGTGTATAACACGGGCGTAAGAATATTGCAAACTCGAGTCATCAAAAGCCCTCCGCCTCCGGCGTCGGGGTTCTGATAGACTCGTTTGCAATATTTCTCTTACGCCTATTGTTAAACAATGTACTATTCTGTTTGTATGGACAGCTGACTTGAGTCGACCGTGCTCGAAGAATCCCCTAACTGGTTATTATTAATTTATTATACTTAGCCTTTGACAAGATTTTATTTAGTTTGAACCTATAAACCCGCAAGAATTATTTTGAGACCTCGTTCGTGTAACGTTAGTATGCGTTCAAGTCTCAAGTTAACTCTGCGGGTTGTATGTATGTTAAATGGATTTAAATTTATCATGAGCATGAATATTTGTTTCTGAGTCTTAGATACTTTCCTTGTATTTTTGTATTTAGTATTTCATTATATCATCGACTACCTACCCGTAACCCAATCCTTTTAGTGCTTATATTATATTGATATACTTCATTATTGATTATTGTTAGTAGTGTCTACATTAATAATTTGACTTGTTACTATAGTGTTATTAATAAATAATTGTATTGTTTTGTATTGCTACTTTCTCGAAGTGTAAATGATAAAATATTTCAAGTCGATTCACATTATTCTACGTGGATGTTCAACGTCTTTGGTAGAAATAGGCTCCTTTCTACAGGGCTCAAGCCCTTAGGCTTATCCAGAAATTTCAAGGGAACTCCATAATTAGCTCCTTGGAAGCCGTTTTTTAAGCTTCAGGCAATAGACGGGTAAAGACCGATTCATTTTATAGTCAAAAGCTGTGGAGTAGCTTTTATGTAAGCGTTTAAGTTTCCACATATATGTACTCGTAATTATAGGTGTACACCTAATAGATTTAAATACAGTTTTAGATATATTTTCCCCTGTACACACACATTGTTGAATTGTAGATATAGGCCAGTCCGTAGAGGTTCAAAGCACCCCAGGGTACGTTGCAAGTGGTGGTGTAGAAGATTTTTTTTTAAATATTGTTGACATCGATACAACCGATCAAATATCAAAAATGGTTACACGAGATATCTTGGGACAACTTTTGGCAGCCACAAACCCTCGATATCTTGAGACTTTTTTTGGTATCTCACTCGTAGCTTCTATACGGTGCATTCTAGCGAAAAGTTACACACTAGGAAATTAAAGAACATGAAATTATGCCTCTAATGAGTACCAATACATACTATATGTAATTCGCTTCAGCGACATAGTAGAAAACCTTGGTGCAAAATTAGGCTTTCCTCAACTTTGTTAGTTATTTCAAGATAGTGGTTTTTAGGCTTCTGCGTTTCAAATTTTGAATTTAACTATAGGTTTTAGCTCCTCAATTGTAGGAATTTACAGAATCAAAAGTCATTTCAGCATTAGTATCATCATAACTGGTAATCGAAGAGCTGGCAGTTTTCTCGTGCAACGCATCAGCATTGCAGTTCAACGAAGAAATACTGCCAGCATACTCGGTACAATGCCTAGAGGGCGGTTTTTTAGGGTTTCCATAGCCAAAATGGCAAAAACGGAACCGTTATAGTTTCGTCATGACTGCCCGTCAATCCGTCTGTCCGTATGTCACAGGCATTTTACTCGAAAACTATAAAGTGTATTTGAATAAAATTTTGAGGATAGGTGTATTTTATTACCCGCTACGTAATTCTAAAATGAAATGACAAAAAAATATTCTTTTTAACTTCAAGTAAAAAAAAATAAAAACATCGTATGTCCACGTGTGGCAAATCAATCGATAGGTCTTTTAAAATAAATATAAGGTTTCTCAGCAAGTTTTTCGATTAAGTGAAAATAGTCGGATATCATAAGTGAAAAAACTGAATTAGTATGTATTGGTACTCATTAGACGCATAATTCCATGTTCTTTAATTCCCTAGTATGTTACTTTTCGCTAGGATGCGCCGTATATAAGCTACGAGTGAGAAACCAAAAAAAGTCCCAGATTTGTGGCTGCCAAAAGTTGTCCCAAGATATCTCGTGAAATTTTTGATATTTGCTCGGTTGTATCCATGTAAACAATATTAAAAATAAAATCTTCTACACCACCTTTTGCAACAAAGATATACTCTACGGACTGGCCTAATAGTTCTCTCTTCCGTTCATTATGAAGTAAGCACATTAAAGTCTAGGTTCCTCTCATGAACTCTGATAAATACTTGCCTGATACTCCTGCCTGTTTTATTTTATGAATAAACTCTATAAAGTTCCTATACAAAGAACATAATCTGCAACGCGGGCTTATTCAGATGCACACAAAGCATTTTTGCGTCAGGCATCATCACATACAAACAAATATATGAAATCGAATATTAGGGCCCGTCTCACACTGGCACGGCCTGCGGTGGCGGTCAGTAGTAATTTTGCCACCGCAGGCCGCGCCAATGTGCCATCCGTCACGCTCTAACAAGTATGCGAGTGAGAGTGTGACGGATGTCTTATCCAAAACGACAAGTGATATAATGCCAATAACCATGCTACGCCCGCAGGCTAAATATAATTAGAACTAAGTAGCTAAAAAGCTAGATTCTTTATGGCAACATGTCCGTGTGTGCGTGTGATATTAACGCTTGCCCGTGTGAAAGGGAAAAGTGCAAATTAACCCGGCGTCTGTACACTTCGGAGTCAAGTGCGCATTTCCGAGTTCCCGCGGCTCCGGACGTGCACTGGGATGTAGTATGCAGAGCAGTCTGCGATCGCTATTGCTTTTGCTTGACATTTAAAGGGATAGAAAAAAATCAACTACTATTAAAAGAAAATGTGGAGCAATCAATTCAGTGTGGGTGTAGAAAGAATACCTTTGTCATGTTTTGCTTATTTTTTTTATTAACTCACTCAGCAGGGATTGTAACCGGTTTTTTGCAAAAACCTCGAAATAACCACATATCTAGAACTATTTTATACTTCATATGTAAGACTCAATTGTGTTTTGAGGTAACGAGTGCGTATTATTAGATTGCCCAATTAGAAAATAAAATACTTAACAAAGAACGAAAAAATAACGGTTACGTTCCCATACAAAAAAAACCGCTTACAATTCCTGTCACTCAGTGCCGCGAATCGCTACGCGCTACGCTCGTAGCCGAGCCTGTGGTTTTCCTCGTATGTAGCGGAAAGCGACTACGGCGTAGGCACCCGATAGTCGGGTTACCGGCACTGAATGTGTTCAATTCATGCAATAATGAGTCATGTTTAGAATTATACTACTTACTTATCATACGGTTATACTCACGTATTCATTCATTAAGGCTAATTACGTAACGTGGTTGTAAGAGGATCATAAGTATAATTATAATCATTTTTATATTTCCAGATACATATTGCTAAAGCAATAAGCATGTGGGACTGATTACTTGATGGTTGATCTTAGCGATTAGACAGAAGATTATGGGAGAGCTTGACAATTGATAAAAAAAATCCCCGGACAAAGCAAATGTCCCATACATTCATCTAAATCAATACAGCAGTCTAAGCATAATACATTTCTGTCAAAAATTTCAGTTTTGTTACAAGATTTTATTGCCTACTGTACTTTTCTGTATACCATCATCAACTCATTGGGAGGATTCTAACGAGCCCAAACTCAACGGGGTTACGTCGGTTAAATACTGAATTCCCATGGCCACCTTCTGTCTCCATCTTCAGATCAGCTCGATGGTACCATGCTATTGAATTGTCATCCAAACTATACTAATACCCAACATTTCAGATCAATCGGATAACGGCAAGTGACTTAAAAATGGATTGCAAATTTTCACGGACAGCTTACATACTTAACGAAGAAGTCAGGTTAATATAAAGCTTGTAAAAAGATGATTGATGTTGTGGCTTGTATTGCCACGTTTTTTTTTCAAGAAGTTTGGGCGCATTCCTTAATACTACTATACTGCTATAGCGTATCACAGCATTTCGTTGTAATATTTACAAACCTGCAGCGACAGTCGACACGTAATACGATCCTCGGCAGCAATTTGAGTGTCATTATTGGGTGCGACGACATTGCAAGTTTTTAGAAACATTGAGCACGCGCTAGATACCTACATGTACCTTTATAGCCTCATTAGTCGTACCTATAGATACAATATTGCGATTTTGAATTTGGAACCTTTGTACATTTCATTAGATAAATTATGCGTTTATAAATATATAGTGAGGAGTAAGCGTGTGGTTAATAAGTAGACAAAAAGCCTTTCTTTAAATACAACACGAAATCTAATAGACATTATAATATAAATATATTTAAATTGTCTAACGCAAACAAAACAAATGCCTTTTCGAACACGTCACGCATATAATATGCAAGGCTTTACTTAGGTGTTTTACGAAAATATACCTACTTAAGATTATTTGAGCTGGCTGAATTGCAGCAAAAATCAACTCTACCGTCCAAAGTAAAAGATTTCAAATCAAATGACAGTCTCATAAAAAGTCAGCCACTTTAGATCAACCATAATCACAATTCTTTATTTTAATAAAGACTTATTTATTTATACTGCCTACGAAGCAAGAGGTCCTGGGTTCGAATCCACGTAAGGGCATTTGTTTGTGTGATGAGCACGAATATTTGTTCCTGAGTCATGGATGTTTTCTATGTATTTAAGTATTTATTTCTCTATATAAGTATCTATATCTATATCGTCGTATAGTACCCATAGTACAAGCTTTGCTTAGTTTGAGACTAGGTCGATTTGTGTAAGATTGTCCGCAAATATAAAAAAATATATACACTTTAGTTTGCGCTGATACAAGCAGTTTGCGCTTACGTTACTGTAAACTATTATGTTAGCATTAAACTCTGAAGTGGTCAATTATAATATTGCCTACAAAAGTACGCAATTTGGGACTAACGGGAATAGAGGTGGCAGCGACAATGAAAAAAATATCTTATCCAATTGTCAAATCAACTGGTCTACTCTGTAGGTATTTATTAAACAGCAGCAGTTTGAGTGTATAAATATAATAAGCGCATTTTAATCAGGGTTGCTCTTCCACGTCTAAAGGCATCCACACTTCAAACACACACCGAACGCGGACCCGCTGCGAGCTCGCGTTCGATGTGTGTTTGAAGTTTATTTTCAATGTTTTACAACTTGCGCGGGCCCGCCGCGGGCCCGCGCACGCGACCGGTGTGTGGAGGCCTTAAAGGCAAACGTGCTAGTGTTCGCCACTGGCACGATACTTGACACTTTCAATCTTAATGCATCACAATAAAGATGAATATTAGATGACGACTATTGAGAATTAGGTTGTCAAACATTGAGACGACAATTTATAAATAGTTGAAATTATCTAGGACGATATCCCACTTGTTCTCATTGTGTTATTTATTATTTACACAGTTTGTGTTTAGTCTATAGCGTAAGTAGGGATATGGCATATCTTCGTTGATTGAACAGTCTATACTAGGCTGGCTCTGTAAGCTGAAGATGTCGAGAGGCTGTGTCTTATTGAAAAAAAATATATCGAAAAATTTACTCTACAAAAAAAATATATACCTATTATACAGCCTGTATTTTTAATATTACCTCAAATTCTAGCCAGATGTAGGTAATAGGGCTATGAACCGATATCGATATTGCAAGAAAATTTTAAGTTAGTCTAAACTAACAAAGTATAACTAATTTTTGAAAATATATGGAGCAGCAATATATTGCGTACACTCCTTTGGCACATGGAATAAGCGGGTCACTTTTGACAGTTGTGACGTCACATCAGTAAGACAAAGTAGTGATACATTGCGTGCTAAATTAATTTATAAGGAAAAAAAAATAGTAGGTTAAGAAAATTTTCTTGCAAAATCGGTTCATATCCCTAACACCTATATTTGGTTACAATTTGGGGTAATATTAAAAATACAGGCTGTATAATTAACAGACCTGCTCACTAGATTTCACGAGAATCGGTTGAGAAATGCGAACAGTCGAGGAGAACAGACGGATAGATGGACAGACGGACAGACAGACAGACAGACATCTGAACAGACATCGGACATACGAACGATTTTCGGCCCAAAGCTGTCATAGAGCTTCGTTCGCTTCGCTCGCTCGTTCGATCATCATTATCATCAATATAATAGAATATTTCACAAGAGACAATTTTATTCTACTATACTTGTACATCACACATTTTTAAGGACACTTAGAATTTCTATAACGACACAATAGCGTCTTATTCAGCTCGATCGTTATAGTTCCCGTGAATAGACTTATTGTGCGTGGACGTAATGGCCGTGAATGGGGATGGCCTGGCCATGTCTTTTGTCTAGCTAGACTCAGGACATTTATGGCTCGCCATTAAGCTGGCCACTCCAGTCTTATGAAAGTTTTATCTATCTCTAAGAGCTACTTGAGGTTACACTGGAGAAGCTTCATAGAAATGTTTTAAAATTGTACGAATAGAGGAACTGCGAAAGTATCGTAATGGTAACATTTTCTTGTAGTTCTACAGTAATCATAATCAGAGAAAAAAATATTTAATGCACTTTTGTGTTAATGACCGTATCGGAATCTCTAAAGTTCTTTGGTTTATTTTTGTAGGTACTTAATATATTTTATCATAGCATATTTTGTCCTAGAGTATACTACACTCAAGAGCAAAAGTTTCGGGTCGATGAAATACCGTCATATTTCCTAAAATAGTGCAAATCTTGTACAGTTTTTTAATCCTTTCATGATCTTTATTAAATTTTACATCTAAACTGCAGAAATAACAGTAAAAAAGAAACACGTTACCAGGTTTAAATCAGACTCGTAAAAACCCATGAAAAAAACAACGTTAACGGAGCGAGATATCGCAAAAATCGTCATTTTTGGATGTTGATATATTTATGATAGGATCCCGGAAATTGCTAATACATTTGGGTATTACGAAGTCTAGTATGTTATGTAAATAAGACTAGTGAAAAATATTTAAAAAACCCTATTGCGGTTATTTAATTTAGGGTGACCCGAAACTTTTGCTCTTGAGTGTACTTAGCCCCAACCTACAAAGTCTAATTATGATTCACCTAATACAAAATGTATATGTTTTGTTGTTTGTTTGTGTTTTTGTTGTTGTTGTTTTTTGTGTTGTTTGTTTGTGTTATGCTGTGGCGTGTCTATTGTTTTTTAGGGTTCCGTACTCAAATAGTAAAAAGGGACCCTATTACTAAGACTTCGCTGTCCGTCCGTCCGTCCGTCTGTCTGTCACCAGGCTGTATCTCAAGAACCGTGATAGCTAGAGAGTTGAAATTTTCACAAATTATGTGTTTCTGTTGCCGCTATAACAATAAATACTAAAAACAAAATAAAATAAATATTTTTATTGATAATGGTACGGAACCCTTCGTGCGCGAGTCCGAGTCGCACTTGGCCGATTATTTTTATTTTCTCTGCTATGTTTTTATTGTGCAATAACGTGTTTACTAGGTACTATACTACTACTTATACATATTGAACGAAAATCGATTCTTGTACTGATTTATTCTCGAATTTCATTTGTCATAACATAACTTATTGTGTAACCTAACCTAGCCTCGTTATCCATCTGTTTCTCATCCATTCCATTTTTGCTCCATTTATCACAAAGCACAAAATTTTAGGATAAAATACATACATTGTAGCTGATAAATTTAGAACTGTTAGTCAATGTGTTTTAGGACATGTTTTGGAATATTAATGTAATGGCTATTGAATGTTAACGAATGACTAAACATACATTAGAGCAAAACTGTTATGTCAAGTGAAGTGACTTTAGCATAAAGGGTCTAGCAGGCTAAGCTAACAAGATTGGCCCCCGCAAGGGATTTGGTTGTAATTTGAGGTGCAGTAGTGGCAGGACCTAAGAACATTGTATGCGTAAAATCAGCCTTCGATCTTCTTTTGTTTCAGACTTATTCACGAAAATGTCAAAAAATCAAGGTAATTTTTAAACTGTTATTTTAGCTAAACCAAGCAAGCGAGAGTAACCAAATAAATTCAGGATTAGGGAGCATAAAATGGGGTTCATAATGCATATTTTTACACACATTCATATCCTTGAACTTGGATGAAAAAAAATAAAAGTTTTTTTTTCGCTTAATTTTTTTGCTACTATCAAAAAAATTACTTAATTACCATTAACCACTATTGTCAACTACGTATACATTTTAAAACATTTTGAAAAATCATGGTGCGTCATATCAAAAAAAACATTTACGAACGTATGTTTAGGTACTATATCATATCTAATCAATACTATCATATTGATCAATGTCAATCGTAGAGCAAAACAAAGAGGCACGGCCATACTATCCTTTTGTCGAAGCCATTCTGGCCATTTTCAACATCCTGTAATTTCGTGCTGGCTAAAGCCAGAACCCTGAATTTTCAGTCACATATAGGGCATAATATGGCTTACATATATTCTCAATAACATTCAATTTGAACTTTTAGTTTAGGAACTATTGCCCGTCAAAAATCCTTAGTTATGTCACTGACATACTCACTGACTCACTTATAATGATCATCGTAATTCTAAGGTACTTCTAGTAGACCTACAAGCTCCAAATTTTAAAAATAATTAGTTTTAGCCTATCCATTCATAAAAAACCTAAAAATATTGCAGTTTCCGTCACGATTCAGAGATATATACACACTGCATAAGTAAGTTTGTAATCCTATACAAATACATGCGATTCCAAAGTTACTTTTGCAGTTGCTACCCTCAAAACTATACAAACGTTATTTGCGGTTGGTAAAAAAACATTTCCATACAAAGTTGATAACCTACAAAAAGAAATGAGATCCCATAAAAAAAATCCATGTAAAAATAGGCCAAGTCTCGGAACTCTTCCACAGTAAAAAGTGGTGAGATATTTCGTAGAGCCAAGTCAGGTATTCATATTTATCTTTATTTGCTTGCTAAATAAAATTTTGTGACTTGGCAATCACACTTACACAGATATGCAAAAATTTGTAAATGCAGTAACGTTCTGTGATTCCCAAGTTGCAGAATTTTATTGAGCAAGCAAATAAAAATTAATAAGTATGCCTGACATGGCTCTACGAATTATCTCACCACTTTTTAATGTGGAAGAGTTCCGAGACTTGGCCTATTTTTTACAAGGAATGTTTTTATGGGAATAATTATTTCATAATGAACGAAAGAGTAATTATAGCTACTACAGACTGATTTGCCACTACTACTCTATTGATATGATATGATATTAAACATACGTTCGTAAATTTTTTTTTGACATGACGCACCATTATTTTTCAAAATGTTTTTAAATGTATACGTAGTTGACAATAGTGGCTCATTAAGTATTTTTTTTAATAGTTGTGTGTCCGCGAGAAGTGGTTTTTCATCCAAGTTCAAATATATGAATGTGTGTAAAAATATGCATTATGAACCCCATTTTATGCTCCCTAATCCTGAATTTATTTGGTTACTCTCGCTTGCTTGGTTTAGCTAAAATAACAGTTTAAAAATTACCTTGATTTTTTGACATTTTCGTGAATAAGTCTGAAACAAAAGAAGATCGAAGGCTGATTTTACGCATACAATGTTCTTAGGTCCTGCCACTACTGCACCTCAAATTACAACCAAATCCCTTGCGGGGGCCAATCTTGTTAGCTTAGCCTGCTAGACCCTTTATGCTAAAGTCACTTCACTTGACATAACAGTTTTGCTCTAATGTATGTTTAGTCATTCGTTAACATTCAATAGCCATTACATTAATATTCCAAAACATGTCCTAAAACACATTGACTAACAGTTCTAAATTTATCAGACATTTATGAACCCCATTTTATGCTCCCTAATCCTGAATTTATTTGGTTACTCTCGCTTGCTTGGTTTAGCTAAAATAACAGTTTAAAAATTACCTTGATTTTTTGACTTTTTCGTGAATAAGTCTGAAACAAAAGAAGATCGAAGGCTGATTTTACGCATACAATGTTCTTAGGTCCTGCCACTACTGCACCTCAATTTACAACCAAATCCCTTGCGGGGGCCAATCTTGTTAGCTTAGCCTGCTAGACCCTTTACGTTATTAGGGATTGCGACTATTGCGAGAGTCCCCGTGGTAATGCTCTCTGTCGTAACAATGCATTAATTTCCCGCGCTTACCTTTAGAGTAGGTTTCCACTTCTAAAGGCGTTAGTATCACCTTTAAGTCGCCATATAAAGAATTAAATGAATAGTAGAGAAAATGCGCAGTATGTATTTAACAGAAAGTGGAGTGTACTCTTTACTATAATGTTAATGAGCGTTGATTTCGCTTAGTGATAGAGATTAAACTCTCGTATTAATAGGGAACATTACGCAAAACTCGTCGTAGGTGGCGACCACAGATGTATGAATGCTCTGAGGTGGCGACACTAGCAGCGTTGACATTGTATCTCGTTCCCACTTGCGGTATTGGCTATGCAAGCATCCTTGTCACTCATTTGAGAATCAATTGTGCATGTGTGTGTGAATCCCTATATTCCTATACTGTTTTACTATTAGTGGTAGTGCTGCCTCTGGCGGCAGAACATTGCAGTAATGTTCCCTATTGACCCTACGGGTGAATTGTTTCAAGACCTTTGAAGTTCTTTCTTAACATTTTTTTAAACATTTTAAACTTTATTTTACTCTTTGTCCGTTTGTAATAAATAATGTTAAATATGCATCTTTGACGGAGACTTATAGGCGGTGAGCCGGTGACATAGGCATCAGGCACTTCTTTTATGAGAGGGCTATAAGTACTGTAGGTACCTACACTTCGCGCTGTGTAGTAAGGAGCAGAGTAAGGCGACAGCTTTAAGTTAGTTAAAATCGATTAAGAGAGGTTAATCCCGCCTATTCTGTTCAATTATGGAATGAGTTGCCCGTGTCCATCTGCTAGGTACCTACCTTGGTTGAGGAGAGGCTAGAGAAGTTATGACTTCCATGATCCCAACTGTAATAATAACTGTATAATAGTATTTATAACTTTATTGATTTCAGGTGCATTCAAAATTTTATAAAAAGTGTAAAAGATCCCTTATGCGCTAGTAGATGTAACGAGTTTATGGATTTTTATTTTTTTTTATACTACGACGGTGGCAAACAAGCTTACGGCCTGCCTGATGTTAAGCTGGTACCGTCGCCTATGGACACTTGTGACTCCAGAAGAATCACAAGCACGTTGCCGACCCTTTATTCACTTTAGGATTCGCAAGATTAGGAAATATAATGTAAAGTTCGTTTAAAAATGGATAAGTATATAAAAAATCCGCGCAAGGAATTTTAAATAGGTAAGTATTTCTTTTGGAATGCTGTTGAAAATAACTATTCAGATTTAGTAGGTAGCTATACTTCGATTTTTTTAGCATTAGAAAGACCTTTACAGAAGTAAGTGAAAGGTTTTTTATAGAACACGTTTTACGATACCTGCCGTAAATGCGGCAGAATAAGTGGAAAACTATGAAAACATTTTTTAAAGCATATAAGACGATAGCAAAATGTGTAATTTGCATTTACTTAAAAGGATTATTTAATAATACAGCATTAATATTTTATTTGCGTTATTTTTAATGTATCGCAAAAAAATTGCATGATAAAAAACCCAGAGAAGCAGAGGTTTCAAACAAAAGGAACGTTTTAAACGCATAAACTGCGACTAAATTGAAGAGATCGTGTCCCACATCAATAAGAGTTTAGCGTTTTGACATTTGCAATCGGTCGGATAAAATGTCCGCCATTACATTGTTCATGTTTGTTTTTAAACGTCACTCTCATCTCGTATGTCATGCGAATGCAAGTTCGATACTTTGTCATTATCCTAGAATCTTGTTGTTTTGAGTTTTTAAGTTTCATTGTTTTCCGTTAAGTTATTTGTTATTGTTGTTGTTATTGTTATTATCTTCGTCGATAGTGCGGTTCAGTTCAGGTGCCTGAGTGCGGCCCTTACTCTGATACTACTAAATAATAACTCCTAATGACTACAAGGTTACATCGCACTAGTGTGTGGTGGACGAGGTCGGCAAAGCTTCAAATTAAGCTAAAATAGGTTCTGCTTACTTATTTCAGAGAGACCACTTGATATGCATGCATTTTAAGGTTAAAACCACCCAATTCAGTGAAGTGAAAGGTTAGGTTAGGAATAGTTGATAATAATATATATATAATATTTACAAACCTAAGTGATAGGAAATGTGAAATCATTGATAAGTACCTCTATGACGTAACGAAGAAAAATACACAATAATTTAATATTTTATTATTAACTTCTGAAGAAACAGGTTTACGACACCTGCTTCTTTGTTTATCGAATTTCTAATGCTAAAAAAATCGAAGTATAGCAGTGGTGGAGTGTCCATACAAGCCGATTCCCACTGGTTTGCCTAAAATTTCTTGCTATACATATATACTCTTTAATAACTTTTTTTTTACTCTGGGTTGCCCATCGATAATTTTCACGCGCACTTTACCATGTTCACCTACTTACTGCCCTATTTAATTAATGTTAATGAGTTGAATGACGTACGAGTAAGAAGACACTTCTTACTTAAAGTTATTCATTGAACTCGGTCAGTGGTATGTGGCATATGATAAGAAGGAACATACTGATAACGAGTATACTAATCCGTCTGTATTCCTTATCAAAAACTATTTTCATGGGTAAGTAATGAAAGATTCCCTGTTTCCTTTAGTATTTACCGATATTCTAAAGTTTATCAGATTCACATTAAAGAAAATAATAAAAAAAGTTTGTCAGAAGTGGGATTCGAACCCACGCCCACAGAAGTGGACTGCGACCTGAACGCAGCGCCTTAGACCGCTCGGCCATCCTGACATGAACATTGCAGTTGAAATTACGATATCTGTTATGTGGGCTTGATTGGCAATATTTATAGAGTGATTTGGCCATTGATACTTTTTAACAAGCTAAAAATAAAACCGTTTAAAAATTGTGTCATATATGATGTTGATGTATGATAGTTATTAACAAAACGAACTCAAACATTATTTGATCTTGGAGTTAATCTGGGGGTACGGCTATGCTCCCGCCAAGTCAAGCAAAAATAAGGCACGGCCGTAAGACAATCCTTTTCTCGAAGCCATTCGGGGCATTTTCGAACCACCAGTACCTTTATTGTGCATGAAGCTAAGTAGTCTGAACTTTCAGTGACCAACAGAAGCTTCGAATTTTAACCGCTATATTACATACGTGTTCAGTTTATAAAGTAACGCACTTACTTATCATAAATACCGCAGTTTTAATCCAGTTTCTAGATACAACCTGCATGAGTAATCTTGGTATCCTATAGGTAATAGGAAGTGGCTCAGCGAGCTGCAGAACTCGCGAGCTTTTCTTTTTGATTTTTTAATTTGAATTGATAAAAAAAACGAACTATATAATTATTGAACCTGCTCACGAAATTTCACGAGAACCGGTTGAGAAATATGCGACCTATAGGGGAGAACAGCCGGACAGACGCCGGACACACGAAATAATTTCGGCCCAAGCTGAAACGGACCACTTCTTTCGCTTTACTCATTTCATTTTTCTGTTGTACACTACTAAGAATTTCTAGGACTACTAATCAGGTAGGTACCTAGACCAGGTCTCAGTACTAGATTGCACTAAGTATCTCCTTAAACTGGGACAGCCTATTTAATTCATTAAGAATCATAATGTAGGTACCTACACCTATATTCCTATATTGATATTGAATTATAGTTCACTTTGGAAGTAGGTTTCTGACAGAACTACTTAGAGACATATTTCTTACTAGTTTTTGTCCGCGACTTCGCTCGCGTGGTATAGTCGCTTACATCGTATTTCCATAAAGACTATCCTATGTCCTTCCCCGGCACTCAAACTGTCTGTAAGTAGGTATACCAGATTTCATCTCAATCAACTCAGCGGTATAAGACTGAAAAGGCAATAGACACATTTATAATACTGGTATATATGGTTGTAATATGCATGCAGCGAAGTAAGTTTTGGTATCATCATCATCATCATATCAGCCGAAAGACGTCCACTGCTGCACATAGGCCTCCCCCAAAGAGTGCCACAATGGCCGGTCCTGCGCCACCTGCATCCAGCGGACTCCCGCGACCTTTACCAGGTCATCAGTCCACCTTGTGGGGGGCCTACCCACGCCGCGCCTTCCGGTACGTGGTCGCCACTCGAGAACCTTTCCGCCCCAACGGCCATCGGTTAACTTGCAATGTAACTATGTATGTAATTTGTTCGGGTGGAATCTTGCAACTCAATTTTGAAGCAGATATCTTCAACCGATTGAGCTGAAATTTTGGGTAAATGTATAGTTTGGATGCCAATTCAACATTATGGTACAATCGAGCTGATCTGATGATGGAGACAGAAGGTGGCCCACTGCCACTTAAGTTTAGCAATTCGGAGGGCTATATCGGTAACCTTGGTTCTACTGCGGATAGCCTCATTTCTGATGCGATCGCGCAGAGAAACTCCCAGCATAGCCCTCTCCATTGCCCTTTGAGTGAAAAGAGAAAAAAAAAAGTTTTGGTATGCACCGCGTAATTTAATTCAAAGGGCTAAGTACTTTATTCGGTTCTTAGTATAAGTAAGATGCCAAATACAACTAATTGTTCAGCAATTAGTCCCTCGGCATTAGGTAATAAAACATGATACCTACCTACAGCTATACCTATTTATTCACACTGTTCGCATATTTTTGTAACACGTGTGCGTAGTAAGTACCTATACATGGATGTACGGTACCTACTGTACATTGGGTAGGTACAATTTTGGAATATTTGGATGAGGTTGGCATGAGGAAAACCGACAAAACAACCAGCACAGCACCGTGCACCGGTTACGGTATATATATGGCCAGTTTTATAATGAAGAGGCCTTTACTCAGCAGTGTGTGGATACTTTTACGGATACTTTTACTCAATAGAAAGAGATAATCGTAAGAGGTCTTACCGGTTGAATACAATGCAATTTACTCACGTGCTGTTTCTATGCTTTTGCGAACATTGAATCTTCATCATCCATCAGATCATCGCGTAACCAAACTCACTATGAGAACTACCAGTGGCGGAGCGCCCATAGAAGCCGATTCCCACCGGCTTGCCTACAATTTCTTCTAAGGCAGGCCTATAGGGCGGGTGGCGCAGGACCGGTCACTTTGGCACTCCTTTGGGGCGGCTTATGTCCAGCAGTGGACATCTTTTGGCTGATATGATGATGATGATGATGAGGCCTATAGTTATATTTACTCTAATCGAAATGCCCATCGAAAATTTTCACGTGCCGCCACTGAGAACTACAGATACATAACTTCCGTAGGAGTATTTATATTCACTTTGAACTGTATAAATATAAACAACAATTTGATAAAATCAAATTGTTGTTTGTATTTGTGCACATTAATTAGCTACTGACGTTTCACAAACGAATCAGCGTCCGTCATCCAGCGGTCATAGGTCATAGAGCAGCTTAGTCTTGATCTTTTTGCAGCTGACTAATAATAAATAAGTTAATGTTAATGTTTATATCTGCCAATGATGCCATTACATCATCATTTATTTCTGGCTGCTTTAACATTGTAAATTTGACAGCTAATGACAAGTTTTCTATTGTCCGCCGCGGCCAGCGGGTTGATCACGTAACTTTTCTTACGCGCGTCTGTAAGGTCTAAATGTCAATTTTATTTGGAAAAATTACAGTTAGATTGAGATTTCACTGTCAGACGCGCGTACAATGCGTTGCGTGATCGACCGGCAGGCCGCGCCAGTCTGTGAGACGCCTAATAAGTAGTAATAGAAAGTATATAGTGGTTATAATATAAGTATAGTTGTTATTTTCTAAGCCGTCCGTTCTGCAGTGCGGCGTTCTTTAGTGCGGAACGGACGGCTTAGAAAATAACATCTATATATAGTAACATAGTTTTTATAAGATTAAAATCTAGCGGAGGGTAACTTGTCATAGACTACACTGAGACGGTGCGGCCCATGGACCGCAACGCGTAGCGCAAACTTATTGTTCGGCGTGTCATCTCTAGTACGTTAGTACATTATACCCAGGGCGGCCAATCTTAGTACTAGTTGCGCGGTAATGACAGCATAATAAGTCAACTAGAGGCTGTCAAGGTATTTCAAAATTCGCCGTTTTGTCATAAGACATCGGTAGCCTAGGGGTACAGACGGAGGTATTTGGAGTCGATGAGCCGGGGTTCAATCCCTGCGACCGACGGACTTTTTGTATGTTTTAACATTGAAGTGGAATATTTCAACTAACGATACTAGATGGCGCATCAATTACAGGGTTACCGTTTTTAGGCCCAGAGATTGTTCTCTATTTCAGTATATAACAAAGTACTTTGTGATTATACCTCAATGGTCGTAACGTAACGGTAGTGTAATGTCATGTTTACTGTCATCTCATGATGCTGTCACAGTACTGTATTTATCATGCCACCAACCTCCGCAAAACAAACAACTTATAATTTTTCCAGTGTGTTTCAAAAATATTCGGGAACTGATCCGGGGCGTTCGTTTCAAAAGCAATGGCAACATCGAAAACAGGTGAGTAGCAGCAAAGTCAAGTTATTCACGGTCCCGCTAAGCTCTTAAGCTAGAAACGCACTGACGGCGATGGCGGCGCGGAGGCGGTACCGGTTGTAATGTTCGAGCTAATATGAAAGGATCCCCCCCCACAGAACGGCGCCGCGCGGTGCGGTATTCTGTGCGGACCCTTTCGTATTAGCTCGAACATTACAACCGGTATCGCCACCGCTGTCAGTGCGTTTCGGCTTTTAGCAGTATTATATGTTGTATTACATACATACATAAATGTAATCACACCCGTTTCCCGGAGGGGTAGACAGAGATCACGGAGTTCCATTTGCCACGGTTTTGACAAACCTTTCTCGTTTCATTCACTTTTATGACATTCTTCATACACACGCTGAAATAACGTGAGTGTGTCGCGATGGTCGGCGGCGCTAGGCTAGGCTCAGCTACCCACGGTTACTTTATTGAACGAGCGAGCGAAGCGAACGAAGGTCTTCTCCGTTTCAGCTTGGGTGAAAATGCTTTCGTACGTCCGAATGTCCGGCTGTTCTCCTCTACAGGTTGCAATTCTCAACCGATTCTCGTGATTTTTTTTAACCAGGTTTGATAAGTAGGTATGTGAAATAATTTAAACGACTCCTCTTTAGTAGGTATATAAAAAAAATATCACGAGATCTCACAGAGCCACTTGTGTTTTTTTTTAGTACTTAGATACAATTTCTCAGCACTCCTCATTACTCTGTAGCGCAACCTATGAAAGAAACAATGGTTCATGTAGGTACTTACCTAGCTCACATACGGGGCTTATCCTATACATTGTTCCGTGGGGCTGTAAGTGTTATATGACTACATTAGGATTACCAACATTTTTGAACATACATATTTAAAATTAAGTAGGAGCTTTCGCATTACTACTACATCTCGCCTACTGTTATAATCATTATATTCATAGTACAAGCTTTGCTTAGTTTGGGACTAGGTTGATTTGTGATTGTCAGCAAGATTTATTTTTTTATGCATTTTTTTTCATTTAATATTTTAAACACAATTTTCGGCTTTTGACAAAGTTTCCGACGGTAAAAAACCTCAGTATCCAAGAGAAAAGCCCCAGTTGTACATGAATTCTCCCTCTGGACTCGAATTCGGCCAAACTCCATCAAAAGTAGTTGCTCATCCTCTGCTATGCCGCGCACATAAACGCGAAGAATAATAATGGTTGGTTATGAATATAATATTTTTTTTATCAAGCTCTAATGTAAATAACCTATATACAATATTAGGTTAGGTTTAATATGTGTGGTGAAATATTGCATTGGTACACCAAATACAAAGTAGGTAACGTAGTAAAATAATTACACACTTATATACTTGTATCAATTTTTAAGCATGGGTGGAAAAATCCTTAAGTGCTTCTCATGATCTCATCGAGACATCCTTATCCTTCGGAAGTTTAAAATATAATTGGAATCCCAAATCAGAACCCATAAACGTGCATCCGTACATATTTAATTTTAACAAAACAGTAAATTCATTCACAAACAGTTTCTCCGTCCGGCCGGGCTCTTTGATCTACCATATGGCTACGTTAACGCTTTCCGATGCGTGTACGCACGTGCAAATGCAATATTGCATTTATTGGCGTTTCTAACTACACGTACGTTCAAAACAAAAATGATTTAACTCAATATTTGGACGCAGGTCTAATTTCAACCCTAACGTGCCTTATATAAAGTTCAGATTGACGCACACACGATTTGACTCGATGCGGTTTTATTTTTGCCGAGTGCAATACCCAGTGTAACTCGATCTACAAGTTCATACACAAGCTCAAAGGAACCCTAGTTCCTCACTCACTTGTATTGTTAACACAATTGTAAGGTGATCTTCATCATGTATGTGGTGATTTATTAGCTGTGGGCCAAATTACGATGGATGCCGTAGCGAAATACAGGTTCTAAATTTAGAGTGGTGACTGGTGACATTAAATATGTTAGCGAAATTCGTTTAGCATATTTGAAGCCATGCATCGCTTCGTGTGCTACGCCGTAGCGTGTAGCAGCAATCTTCCGCCTTGTAGCGAAAACCGCTCGTAGAAGCATAGCTCGTAATGTGGGTCATGCCTGTAATAATATTAAACCAAAGTATACAATGCCCAAGCAAGAGAGGCTTCGGAGAGGTCCGCCCGACCAGTTCCCGTGGTTTGTTTTATGCTTCCAGCGAGGCACTGGAGGGATTCCAGGGTCGGACCTAGACGACACTGTTTACAGTATTATGATTAACGTGTGACTCTGTGAGCTGTAGAAATTGCAAGCAGGCTTTTTAGGCTTACGTACCAAAAATATAAAAACGGAACCCTTTATGGTGCGACTCCTGTCCATATGTCTGTCTGTCTGTCACAAAGTGAAATATCTCAGTTATATATAACGCCACCAGTGACGCTCATTTAGAGATCAATTCTTTTGTCGTCGAAGTTGACAACCACGCATATTCTTAATATTGAAGTTGGCTCCCATTTTCACATTTATGTTTTTAGTGGGATAGAAAACACCGAAATCACTACACCTCGTGCCTATAAATTTGAGGGTTGCCCTCAAAATTCCCTGGGATCCCATCATCAGATCCTGAATTGGTGACAATGGGACCACCTCAGGAGTAAACTCTTTTAAAAAATATATATTTAAAAAATCGGTCCACAATTGACGGAGAAATCGGCGATCATACATTACAGCTTTGAGGAGTTCCATAAGTCATCTGTAGTCTTCATCATCAATTCCACTCAACCAAAATTGTGATTTCCGAGGGTAAATAAATACACGAGTAATAATAGAAAATACTGAAATCACTACACGCGTGCCTATAAAATTTGAGGGTTGCCCTCAATTTCCCTGGGATCCCATCATCAGATCCTAAATTGGTGACAATGGGAGTACACTCTTTCGAATAAAAAAAGAATTTTGGAAATCAGTCCACGATTGACGGAAAAATCGGCGAACATACATTTTTTTTTTATACATATATATATATACAGTGGAACATATAACCTCTTCCTTTTTGAAGTCGGTTAAAAAGTAATTTAAGGGTTTTGTTAAAATCCACCCCTAAGTGGGTTAAATAGGGGTGCAAGGTGCAATGTTTGTATGGGAGAAATTATTGGAATTATTAAACGAAATTTGGTATAGAGATAGTTTGAGTCCCAGGAAAGGACATAGGATAGATTTCATCCCGGAAATCGTCCCCTAAGGGAGTGAAATGGGGGGTGACAGTTTGTATGGAGCTACGATATAAACGAGAACTACGCGGTCGGAGTTGCGGGCTGAAGCTAATAAGTATCAATACATAGTATAAAACAAAGTCGCTTCCCGCTGTCTGTCTGTCTGTCTGTCCCTATGTATGCTTAGATCTTTAAAACTACGCAACGGATTTTGATGCGGTTTTTTTTAATAGATAGAGTGATTCAAGAGGAAGGTTTATCAATACATAGTATAAAACAAAGTCGCTTCCCGCTGTCTGTCTGTCTGTCTGTCCCAATGTATGCTTAGATCTTTAAAACTACGCAACGGATTTTGATGCGGTTTTTTTTAATAGATTGAGTGATTCAAGAGGAAGGTTTATCAATACATAGTATAAAACAAAGTCGCTTCCCGCTGTCTGTCTGTCTGTCTGTCCCAATGTATGCTTAGATCTTTAAAACTACGCAACGGATTTTGATGCGGTTTTTTTTAATAGATTGAGTGATTCAAGAGGAAGGTTTATCAATACATAGTATAAAACAAAGTCGCTTCCCGCTGTCTGTCTGTCTGTCTGTCCCAATGTATGCTTAGATCTTTAAAACTACGCAACGGATTTTGATGCGGTTTTTTTTAATAGATTGAGTGATTCAAGAGGAAGGTTTATCAATACATAGTATAAAACAAAGTCGCTTCCCGCTGTCTGTCTGTCTGTCTGTCCCTATGTATGCTTAGATCTTTAAAACTACGCAACGGATTTTGATACATATAAACCCGTGCGAAGCCGGGGCGGGTCGCTAGTTCTATATAATTAACGAACCTGCTCACAAGATTACACGAGAATCGGTTAAGAAATGCGACCTGATGTAGATGATAACAGCGGGACAGACACCGGACACAGTCAGAAAAAACGATTTTCGGCTCGCTCGTTCGATTATAGTACATTACTTACCTAGGGTGGTAAAACACAGAATGTCTCAGATCGCTGGTATTTGACGCCCAAGCCCTTAGGCAAGGGCGATAAATATGCGATCTGAGGCTTTCTTTATTAACGCCCGTGGGGAGTACATCATTTTACGTCTCTCCCTGACTAGAAAGTGGGATTTTCCGCATGCGTAGCGTGGGGTAATTCCTACTTTGTGGCCAGGTATGACGTAAACCATGTTTTGTATCCGAAATGTTTTTGAAGTGGATACTTCTTTGCTCGCGTTCTTGTACGAGTGTAGGAGTAGAGTACAAAATGTATCACGTGACTTCCGGAATAGCTTTTTGTAGAGAAGCCTAATCTGATTTAAAATTATTGGTTGTAATATGTTTTAATCCTACTTTATTTGCCATTAGTTGTTAATCACAAAATGTTATATACTCGTAGTTTTTGTGGCGGACATGAAAATAATGCTGAAATGACCGCCATTTTCAATGTATCGCGAGTCAAATGAGATACGTCAGTCAATGTTGCCATATATACAGATTTTAGTGAGTTAATTCAGATATATATTTGACGGGTACAGCCAATGTAAATATACATTTTTATTTTCTGTGTAAAATGTGCGAATATGAGGGGGGTTAAAAATTCAAAGTCTAGTTAATAGATCAAATGGGGTGTCTTATGAAAGGGCTTCCTAAAACCATTTTTTTACGGTTGTTATATTTTGATTTATCAATTTATAAATGATGCCTAATGCATGGGCAAAAATTGGGTACTAAAGACATCCCTACAGTATATAACTTCTGTTATGTATTTAGTCCTAACAGAAATAGGAACGTTGTCAACTTGCTCCAACGTATTGCCATGTCTAAGGATACTAAATTCAGTAGGTTTTGTATATTAACTTTACTATAATAGCTTATCCTGTAGCCCCTGCGCCAAAATGAAAACAACTTTCCTTTTGGTTATGATTTTATTAAAAACGAACTTATTTAGGTACATTAGGAACTTGAAATCCATTTTATAATCAGATCTTTAACGTATTTTCTTTTTTCTGTCATTGATTTTGGTTCGTCGGGAACATGAAACAGAATTGCACAATGTGAGGTTCCGTTGACAATAATCGCGGGTGCGTCGGGCGCCAGGGGACCGATTTTTGACTTTCGAGCGCTCGACTCTTTCACTCGAAAACTGTCAACAATGATGAAATGCTATTTTGAAATAGCTATAAAAAATTTAAAAACGAGTGGTATTGACCACTCGTATTCAAATCTATCGATAGAAAGTAAGTGCCGGCAATTTTGACACTACATTTGTGTTCACTTTTATTTAATTTTCGAGCGCTCGAAAGTCAAAAATCGGTCCCCAGGTCTTGCTGCACCCCCAGTGCGCGCCACGGGTCCATGTCCCCGTGCGTGAACACCACCTTACTCACATTAGGAGTCAGGCCCCCGTACATTGCATTGGTCTTCGCTACTCCCTCGTCAATTCTCTTTTCAATATCTCCTTCAACAAAACCAGTGCATGTTGCGAGCCAATACTCCAAAGGATTCCAGTGAACGAAAGGTTGCTTTTCTGATGAAGTAGTCTGTAAGTATCCGAATTCATTGCAACATTGATAGGTCCACGCGTCTTCCGTCGTCACTTCGTCTTGTTCATTCCATTCATTTGGGCTAAAGTCAACATCCAGGGTGATACCCTGGATGTTGACTTTAGCCCAAATTGCTATTTGAAATATTGTGATGAAATAACTTGTGCGTGATAAAGTTGTGCTGGCTAGAAAAGTTACTAGTGCACATATCTTTAACCTGTGGTGGTGAACCACTTTGCGCGGATATTTTGTAGTAAGTATATGCTGCTGTAAATAAACTTTGTTGATTTCTTAACAAAGTCAAATCGTAGTTTGAATCAAAACTAAATACTTTTTTAAATGTTTCTCTTCCATGCCGGGTCTTCAATAATTCCTCATGTGTTTTAAATTCATTTTCGATTTGGTTAAGACAGTTTTCAGTTCCTTATTTAGCGAATGTATAGCGCACGACATCCAAATATTCACGAAATTCTTTCTTGGCGAGCACGGGTGCGCTGCTGGCAACTGCTGCATCCACCAGTTGAGGGTACAGCTTCCGCATCCAGGCCGCGAGGTTGCCCGCGTACGACCCGCTGACCACCACCACCTGCGAAGACTTATACTTCGGATCTGATTTCAGCATCGTTATCAGGTTTGCGACGTCTGCTAATGCTTGCCTAGAACTCAAAAACTTAAAATATTGAATCTTGTTATTATTTGGAATTTTGGGTGAACTGCTGCCATAATACCTATGTTCCGTAGCAAACATAGCACCATTCGTCTCCTTGGCCATTTGAGTTATTAATCCATTAGGATAGTTCGCTATCTTTTCCGTTGCGACTGTCCCTTCTCCACCTATAAATATGTAAATAGGTCCACTTGGTTTCCAAAGATCAAGATTTTGATGATATCTCATTTTGAATGTTCTTGTTTCATGATGATCAAAATTATCCAAGGGTTGTTCGATCCATTTTTCTTCCACTGTACTCACATCAAGTTGATTTCTGTCCAACTTCAACAGTTGATGGTTTAACATGAAACCAACTGGAAATTTTGAAGTTACAGCGGAAGTGAAGTAAAGTACAGTAGTTACACATATATACCACATAGTCACGACTTGCATTGCTTAACGCTTTCAAGGTTAAAACTTATTTATCAAAATAATTCGCTGCTATTTAAATACTTCATTTCATATGGCATGTCGCGTTACACGAGTCTACAGAAAAATCTTAAAAAAAACCTAATCAATTCGAATATAAAACTATGAATGTCATTTTTAGCTATGGCTTTTACACAGCTACTTACGTAAAAATAGCATTCTTCGTGTTTTATTGGCAATTATTGTTTGTTAGCCTACAAGGAGTATTAGGAATTTCGCGACAACACGGGTAACATAAATCATTTCATAGTATTTAAATGGAGATATAAGCGAAAACCATCATTCAGCAGTATAGTTTGAAGCTCGTAAGTTGTCAGCGATGCGTTAAGACGTGGCCATGAGGTATATATGTGTGATCGCTTTACTTTACTTCACTTCATCTGTAACTTCAGAATTTCCAGTTGGTTTCAAGTTAAACCATATACTGCTAAAGCTGAACATCAATCAACATGACATGAAAGGAGTAGAAGAACAATGGATCGAACAGCCATTGGATAATGATGATCCACATGAAAAAAGAACTTTTAAAATGAGGTACTTCCAAAATCTCGATTTGTGGAAACCAAGCGGACCTATTTACATATTTATAGGTGGAGAATCCGAGCTTAAGCCAGATTGGATGGCAAACAACCCCATTTTCTTAATGACTCAAATGGCTATGGAGACGAATGGTGCTATGTTTGGTACGGAACATAGGTATTATGGCAAGAGTTCACCTGATATTCCAAATAATGACAAAATTAAATATTATAAGTTTCTAAGTTCTAGCCAAGCACTAGCAGACGTCGCAAATCTGATAAAGATGCTGAAATCGGATCCGAAGTACAAATCGTCGAAGGTGGTGGTGGTCGGCGGGTCGTACGCGGGCAACCTCGCGGCCTGGATGCGGAAGCTGTACCCTCATCTGGTGGACGCGGCAGTTGCCAGCAGCGCACCCGTGCTCGCCAAGAAAGATTTTCGTGAATATTTGGATGTTGTGCGCTATACATTCGCTAAATACGGAACTGAAAACTGCCTAAACCACATTGAAAATAAATTTAAAACATATGAAGAATTATTGAAGACCGCGAATGGGAGAGAAAAATTAAAAGAAATATTTAATTTGGGCACAGACTTCGACTTGACGCTTTTAGAAAACCAACAAATTTTATTTTGTAAAATATATTATGATTTGAAGTTGAAGGTACAAACTGGTTCACCAGCAAGTGTTAAAATAGTGTGCAATCAATATGATTCTTCTAGCAACCACTTGACGTTCGACTTCGGTCATCACATTGCTTCAAATGTAAGAAGCGGTGATTCTTCTCTCGACGAACATTCATGGACATATCAATTTTGCAACGAATTCGGTTACTTACAGACTACTTCATCAGAAAAACAACCTTTCGTTCACTGGAATCCTTTAGAGTTTTGGCTCAGAGCATGCACTGGTTTGGTTGAAGGAGATATAGAAAAGAGAATTGACGAGGGAGTAGCAAAGACCAACGCTATGTACGGGGGCCTGACTCCTAATGTGAGTAAGGTGGTGTTCACGCACGGGGACATGGACCCGTGGCACGCGCTGGGGGTGCAGCGAGACCTGGCGCCCGACGCACCCGCTACTATCGTTAACGGGACCTCACATTGCGCCGTGCTGTATTATTCATACGGCGAACCAAAAGAATTGACAGAAAATAGAAAATACGTTAAAGATTTGATTAAGAAATGGGTTACATAAATATGGGATTATGTTTGTTATAATAAAATGTATATCCTTTGGGGAAAGTTGTTTTGATTATATCCCGCCAAATAATATGTACCCAACTTACTTTATTATTCATTTCTACACAAAATTAAGAGACATTTAAAAATAAATAAAAAAATGATTTCGCGTACAAAATATGGTTAATTAATCATGAGACATTACCAGCAAGGTATCTGGTCCAACTGCAGTCGAGATTGGTAATGGTATGTTGGCTTCTCCAGTTGAAAGTCAAAAGCCAACATTATAATTTATTATAATTTTTTAACATGAAATAAATAATGTAATCTATTTAGGTACTCTGTAATTTAGCCACGAGAGAAAACGCAGCGAGGTATCATTTTCAAAACAATATACAATATAAATTTCAGTATCACAGCAATGTAATTAGGGTTCCGTACCAAAAAGGTAAAAAAACAGGCCAAGTGCTAGTCGGACTCGCGCACGAAGACCCTGCCTACGAAGCCGGAGGTCCCGGGTTCGAATCCTGGTAAGGGAAGTTATTTGTGTGATGTGCACAAATATTTGTTCCTGAGTCATGGATGTTTTCTATGTATTTAAGTATTTATTTATCTATATAAGTATGTTTATCGTCGTCTAGTACCCGTAGTAGGTACAAGCTTTGCTTAGTTTGGGACTTAGGCGGCCTTTACACCTGTAAGTTACTTCCGTAAGTTCAGTACAAATATTGCTTACGAGAGCAGTATTTGTACTGAACTTACGTAAGAACTTACAAGTGTACAACAGGCCTAAGCCGAGCTGTGTAAGATTGTATAAGAAAAAAATATATATATATATGACATTATTTATTTATTCTGTTTTTTAGTATTTGTTGTTATAGCGGCATCAAAAATACATCATCTGTGAATATTTCAGCTGTCTTACTATCACTGTTGTTGAGATACAGCCTGGTGACAGACAGACAGACAGACACAGACAGACGAGTCTTAGTAATAGGGTCCCGTTTTACTCTTAGCACGGAACCCTAAAAAAGGAACCCTTATGGTGTGACTCTGTCCGTCTGTCCGTCTGTCACAAGTTCACAACGTTAAATATCTCAGGAACTACTTATGTTATCAATTTGAAATTTGAAACAACGGTTAAGAAGGCACACGTTTGAAACACGTGTATGGAAAATGAAAAAAAAAATAATAATATACATTTTATTGTCTGTGTAAATGACGAATACTTTTCAGGGGGGCAAACATTCCATATCTAGTTACGAGTAGTAGGCCAAGTGGGGTAAGAAACCCCCTCGAGGGTGCCCGCCTTGTCGGGGCGGGGGGGCTTAGTAACCGTGGACTGGTCACCCACGGCGAAGCTAAGAGGCACCCAGGGCCGGCCTGTTTGGGCTGCCGGCTGGCCCGAGGAGGGCGCTCCTAGCGGGCTTGCCTAAGCCCGCTTAGGATGCGTTAGGGAGGGACCGCAGAAGAAGAGGAGTGCCGGTATTACGGTTCGCCGTTCTCCCTATCTTCTGCGGCCGAGGTGGGGTCGCAGGGGGAGAGGCGTGTTGGTATAACGGTGTGCCACTCTCCCTACCCCCTGCGAACTTGGCGGGGCCGTTCCGCTGAAACGGCATTGGTGGGACCGCAGAGGAAGAGGAATGCCGGTATTACGGTGCGCCGCTTTCCCAATCCTCTGCGGCCGAGACGTGGTCGGTGGCGGAACCACATACCTGATCCGCCACCGGGTGCTGGATTTCCCGCACCCATGATCTCCTCGTAGCGGACTCAGGGGGTCCACTACTGAACAGGTGGAGATCGAGGAGACAGGCGCGCCAAAACATCTGGCGTGCCTCACGTGGAGGGCCCTCGGGCATCCGCGAAGGAGCCGCTTGTGGGCGGCTGCCGCCGGCGGGGTTGCGGATGTGTGCGCAAGCGTTCCCGTAACCTCGCACAAAAGGCGGCAAGGCGGCAAGGGGGGGGGGGGGTTTAGTGGGTACACCGTGGGTCTCATTAGCTCATACGGGAGTCCCACATAACCACTCGGGTCACCCCCTGCACCCGGGTGGTATGCGTAACGCATTTCCCCCCCCAAAAAAAAAAAAAAAAAAGTGGCGTAAGAAAGGGCTTGAATTGCACATTCTAAAACACTTTTTGCTTTTACATTCAATGTAGGTAAAATTTTGAATTACAAAGGAAAATGTTGAAAAAAATATCAAAATCAAAAATATTTATTTTATTTATTTATTTCACAAGAACGGTTAATACCAATTACACCTGTGCAAGAGATTCATATATATAGGGATTAAGTGCATAAAAGGCATTTACTTAAATATGTTAGTTAAGTACATGTGTAACAAGTCTTAAACCTATACTGAGTTATGAACTCACAAATCAATAGTCTTACATTCTCACAATAAGAGAGGCACCTGCGCAGGAGGCCGTTGAGCGAGCTGGCCCCCTATTCTGTAACTTGTTTTAAGTTCACTTCAACGTTCACCCACAATTATACCTTGACACCGCGATGCTCACCCCGCCGGTCACCCGTTACGAAACTAGACCTCTACCTACGCTTAATTACTACGCATCGCGGTGTCAAGATATAATTGTGTTTGAGCGTTGAGGTGAGCTTAAAACAAGTTACAGAATAGGGGGGCTGATCATGACGCACAGCGGTGAGTGGCGGCGCGCCGCGGTCGCGCGCGATTCAGTGCCGTCCGACAGCTGTAGTAAGGTAAACGCAGGTATTAACGACCACCTTAAGGCAATTTTCAAATCGACCTTACTTTTTAAGTATACTGGTCGCCACCCCATGTACTTTTTTTAATTTTATATGCTAGTGTTAAGTTTAAAGATTATATTTACTCGTATTCAGTCAAATGCCTATAATTAAAGTATTATCTTATTACGAAGTCGATTGTTGCTATTACCGCCCCAAAATAACGGCTGTGATTCTATATTGACGACTTTTATGGATCTAAACCGATCGTTACCCGGCTATGTCCTAAAACTACGAGTATAAATTGCCTACATTTTATGAGTCGGTAATACTTACATTGTCCTCTTACATTATTGTATTACCGACCCATAAGAGTCGGTAATGACAACCATAAGAAACCATTACCGACCTATAGAGGTCGGTAATAGCAAACATGAGAAGCTATTAGTAATAGCTTCTCGTGGTTGCTATTACATACTCATATGGGTCGGTAATAGCTTCTTATGGTTGCTATTACCGACTCCTTAGATTGGCTTTGGGTCGGTAATAAAATATGTAACGACAAACATAATAGTTATTTGTGTCATAAGGGATCAAAATAGTATATTTACGGCGAGAGCGGTGTATTGAATCCTGAACGTAGCGAGGGATCCTACAATAGAATCCTGAGCGTAGCGAGGGATTCTAACGTAGGATCCTGAGCGTAGTGAGGGATTCAAGTGTTAACGCCCAAAACGAAAATAATTTTGCTCCTGAGTGACACATGTAACTTTTCACACCGACTATGAGGAAAACATTTGCAAAAAAAACAAAAAAAACAACAAAAAAAAGAACAAAAAAAGAAAAACAAAAAAAACAACGAAACAAAAAAACAAAAAACAAACGAAATAAAAAAAGAAAATAACAAAAAACCGAAAAAAAATACAAAAAAAGAAAAACAAAAAAAAACCAAAACAAAAACAAACAACAACAAAAAAACAACAAAAACAAAAAATAACAAAAAAAACGAAACTAAAAAACGAAATAAAAAACAAACGAAACTAAAAAACTACTTATTTTTTTTTTACAAAAGAAACAAAAAAAACAAAAAACAAAAAAAAACGAACAGAAAACAAAAAAAACTAACTAAAAAACACAAACTGAAAAAAAAACAAACAAAGCAAATAAAAACAATAACAAACAAGAAAAAAAACAAAAAAAAACAAACAAACAAAACAACAAAAACAAAAAAAAACTAAAAAAATATCCTCATATATATATATACGTACATTGCACGTAGAACCGATGGCCGTTGGGGCGGAAAGGTTCTCGAGTAGCGACCACGTACCGGAAGGCGCGGCGTGGGGGGCCCTATACCCACGCCGCGCCTTCCGTAGGAGACAGAGAAGGTGGACAGATGACCTGGTAAAGGTCGCGGGAGTCCGCTGGAAGCGGGTGGCGCAGGACCGGTCATTTTGGCACTCTTTGGGGGAGGCCTATGTCCAGCAGTGGACGTCTTTCGGCTGATATGATGATGATGATGATGATATATATATATATATATATATATATATATCATCATCATCATGTAATTTCATCGTAATCGACAAACGTATATATACGTTTGTCGATTACGATGAAATTACAATCGATTATTTTATCAAGATTCTATTGGCACATTGCGTAAATGCTACAAGCCAAAGAATAAATTAAAAAAGTAGCTTGAACAGAAAAGTAGCATTTTGCTCCCTCTCGTCGGGGACCAAAACTTACTTTTCTGAATGAGAGGTGTGAAAAATGAATTACCGACTCATAAAAAGTAAGCAATTTTTATTCAATTGGGCCTTCTGACTACAAAATCGATTGTTAGTGATTAATATACTTATAACAAAAGATATGAACAAAATAATAGGTCTTTAAAAGAGAAACAATTATATACGAATGTTAGTATAAAATATCAATCTCCCTAAAATATCATAATTTTGGTTAAATTGAGAACGCTAAAATAAGAAAACTAGATATCAATTTATATGTCGCTAATAGATTTTTACAAAGACTGATAGTTTATGTTCAATCTGGTCAAATGTTTTTTTTTAATCTTGAAATGTTTGACATAATTATATGCTTTTTTTGTCCCGGTACCTAGAGTAGCAGAAGTTTACTATTTCAGTTTGTGTAACTTACAAAACACATGCTTGTTTAGAAATATGTACCTACCTAGTAACTAGGGGATTTTTTTTTATGAAATATTAATGGTTTACTTTTAAAACAATAGGGAGACGAAAACTCAGGAAGCGTTGTAGAATTAGTAGAAGGTTTCTACGGGTTTGTGTAAAAGCACATTATTGCACAAAAACATTTAACCCTAATCAAGATTTCAAAAAACTACGAAGCTCAAGACCAAGAAAAACATTGTGTCACGAAATTGGGAGTAAAATGGGTGATGATTGGCATACAATTCAATAACAAATACAAACCACTCTTACGGTTTTGGAATCACATAATAGATTGCTACTAGAGCCACCTGTCGTAAAATTTCGTAAACATTGTTGTAGCTTGCGAGCTTTGTGCTTGCTGGCGTCAGTTCGGGTTGCAGGCGTTTTAATATTTGCAGTCGCCGTTAGATGGCGCAAATCAAAAGTGCGTGTTAGGCGTAGATAGAGGATATAATTATGCAGATGTCGTCATAGCGTATAACCGAAAGGGACGATGGTAAATTAACCTTACTAAATTAAGAAGTATCGGAAGACTAATACATTCTTGACGTCTTATATCTTTTATAATTTAGTCGAATCGTGTTATATCGGTGACGTCATGGTGGTTTCAGTTTCAGTACAGTCGCCATCACATACATCGGAGCAAACAAGCACGTCACAAACATCGGAACACACCTCTATTTTCAAGGCATTAGGGTGCATGTGCCGATATTTTTGAACACCTATAGTGTACCTATGTATGTGATGGCGACTGTACAATATTTTGACAATATCTTGACAACATTCCGTATGTATCGCGTATACGCGACGAGGAACAGAAAATATGACATTGTATCTCGTTCCCACTTGCGGTATTGTCTTGCATACTTACATACTTGTCACTAATTTGTGTAGGTTGTGGGTGAGTCCCTCTATTCTATTCTACCCCTATGGTGTAAGGTAATAATAATTCACTCGCGTCGTCGTCTACCCACCTGTCTTTTGAACAATAATAGCACTTGATATTTTTGCAGTACCTATGTGAGTGACCTACTTATGTATTTTATGTATTGGTAACAAATTAACCCCTATACCAATAAATTGTGTAGTATGTTCTTTTCATACAATATTATCAAATGATTGCGTCAAATTGACTTCACATTACCTTTATTAATTAAACAATAATAAATAAAAACCTAGCCGAGTGTCGCTGTCGGACTTGCGTAAGAAACTTAAGCACAGAATAAGTAATAGTAAGCCTTTAGCTAAAGACTCGTGAAATGTATTTAAGGCGCCTTAGGTTCATGGTCTTCTCTCCCTCTTACTGAGCATAAGCGTGAGCGGGATGGAAGTGCGTGTTCAGATAACAGCGCGGATAACATGTGTTTTAATTTTATTTTTTTGTGCATTTAAATAAATAAAAAAGTCATCACTAAGTTCCGTCAAACATGATATTGCCGATTTTTAGAACCAATTTTAATATCTTGCATTTGTGCATAATTTGTTACGAAGGTTTTAAGTGTATTTTTTTAGACCTATGTTCGTGATTTTTTTCTATAGAGTGAAAATTGCTTAATCATGTTTCGAATCACTGATCTCGCTGCAGAAAATCCTCAAGATTGCGAAGTATTCGTATTTTTTTGAAACCATATTATTATTAAACAGACGCATTATATTGTTTCAAAACCTCTGTTCGCTAATAATATCGCGATACGATGCGTTTGTATAATTTGTATCGTTGCAAAAAGTCACCGTTTGTAACTGCTCCAAAACATTATTCCCATCTTGGGAGTAACTAAGGTGGGAATAATGTTGCTACTGAGTGGTAGACATTGAAATCCTTCATTTTCTGCAGCAGGTGTGAAAGTTAAGATTTTTTTGGTATCGATCTTCGTTTAGAGGCATGTCTTATTGACATATGGCGACGTAACTTGAACATGGCTTTGTTTCATGTCCCTGTCATTCTGTTTTTTGAAGACAAATACATGATGTAGTGGAGCCATACCGACGACATCTCGGGGACGGAGGACTGTCGTATCAAATCGGGTTCATCTATAGGCACATTTACTATGAAACTGCGTCGATTGATTAGATTCGAATCGGCGCACCGCGGCTCTTTGTCAATCGACGCAGTTTCATAGTAAATGTAATAGAGGGCGAATTCATCATCCTGCTAGCGTTATTCCCGGTTGTGCCCCTATAGGAGCCCTGGGGTCCGCTTTGACACCTAATCCCAAGATTTGGCATGGGCACTAGTTTGACGAAAGTGACTGCCATCTGACCTTCCAATCCAGATGGAAAACTAGACCTTATTGGGATTAGACCGGTTTCCTCACGAGGTTTTCCTTCACCGAAAAGCTAACGGTAAATATTCCGTACATAAGTTCCGAAAAACTCATTGGTACGAGCCGGGATTTGAACCCACGACCGCTGCTTGACAGCCGTATGGCTGGACTACTAGGCCACCGTATTGCGATTCAATTCGACGCCGACGCCGGCTTATTATATTTTTCCACGGTGTACGAAAATCGTATCTTTCCCTGCACATCCCTCCCTGCACATCCCTCCCTGTTAGTTAATTCTTAAATTGTATTATGTGAATGTATGTGTACCTACTTAATGATTAATCATGTGTTATCCGATTAAATATCTTTCAATTTTATTTTATTATATTCATTATTATTTTACTAAACTATGTTGCAGTATAAAGTAGGTAAGTATGTATGTATAATGTATGTACTGAGTGGCTGCACTCTCTCGCGGCTTCATCGATCATACGTCTTACGACTGATTGCAGATCGCATCTGCGACGGAGGCAGTACGGGTTCGCATTTTACTACTTTGTTAAGTAGTATCCGTTGTTTACATTATCAAAAGATTTTTATTTAGTTTCAAATTGTTAATACATTGTGACTGTGTGAGCTCACTGACTTTCTTATACGCTTTCTATTATTAACTTGCAATGTACAGTCAGCACAGCATCAGAAGTAGCTAAGCAAAATAACACGCTCAAAATGACGTACACAAATCCTTATTCCCTTGACATTAGAGTTCATGTGTAGATCATTTTAAGCACTTAGCAACTTCTGCTGCTGACTGTATGTACCTAACTATGTAACTATGTTTTTTCGGGTGGAATCTTGCAACTCAAGTTTGGATGACAATTCAATAACTACCATCGAGCTGATCTGATGATGGAGACAGAAGGTGGCCATGATAATTCAGTAATTAATCGACGTAACCCCGTTGAGTTAGTGCTCGTTACTATGTTAGAATCGTCACAATGAGTAGTTGGTGACGGTATACAATAAAGTACAGGCGACAATGAGTAGTTGGTGACGGTATACAATAAAGTACAGGCGACAATGAGTAGTTGGTGACGGTATACAATAAAGTACAGGCGACAATGAGTAGTTGGTGACGGTATACAATAAAGTACAGGCGACAATGAGTAGTTGGTGACGGTATACAATAAAGTACAGGCGACAATAAAAGCTTAGTATCTTACAATATTATTTTTTTGCAGAAACTTATTTCATTTTCTTTTTATTCCGAAAAACTGATTCGACAAAAGAAGTTCTGTATAATTTAATTATTGAACCTGCTCACAAATTTTGACGAGGATCGGTTGAGAAATACGACCTACAACGTGCGACCATACGAAAGAATTTTGGCCCTAGCTGAAACGGAGATCTTCGTTCGCTTCGCTCGCTCGTTTAACCAAGAGAAGGGCAGATAAGAGAGAAAGCTTTTCACTGTCAAAGTCTTTATATGACATTGCATTGGCATAATATTGAATTTCACCTGACCTTTGGAAACTTGCGAGATTTTATAATATCGTTACAAATATGTGCCTACATAACGTTAGTTACAGGTTAATTTAAGTAAGACCCATATAAACCTGAATTATAATATTACGGTCCCGTTTATCATGTGATTACATGGAATAATACCTACTCAATTGTCCATTTTTTCAAGTAGATAATTATCGTCAAAAAGGGAGATACCTTGCCTATGTATGTCATAATAAAATTCTTCACCTAATGATGATAATCAAGTGATAATTTACAACATGTCACAATCTTCAAGTCATGTCTTTTATCATAGACAATTTTATTCCCTGATCCGTAAGTACGTATTGATATTTTTTTCACAAAATACTTAATTACCTACCTAAATACTTTATAGATCATTAAAACCACCGGGATGCGCCCCACTCCTTTTCATAAGAGCTGGTATGGCTGATATGGCCTAAAATAATATTGAAGATGTTTCGTTTTGGCTTACTTGTTGGTTCGGTTGATGGGCGGGATCCATTAACGAAAGCCGTGATTCTTTATCTCGTATAATTTTATTTCAGTGGGTGTCAAGAAACCACAACTTATGAAATTGACTGCATTGTTGAAATTAATGGTTATGTTTATATATCCGAAATACAGTCAATACAGTGGAAACACACATCCATAGCTGGCCACATTCTCACAATAGCCAGTATTAAATCCAAGCAATAAATTATTGAGAACCGTTTCAACCACAGAACTGTTCACTTTTGACCACGATAGACACACGCTTACAAAAACCAGCAAGTGTCCTTACACACTTGGTTACAGGGTTCATTTTACAATATTAATGCTCAATTTTAATTGTAATGATATGTTGGGTTTCACATAAGGGAGGATAATTCAACACCAATGTCCAATACGTTCTTCAGACAAGACATATTATAATGTGTGAATGCTCGTTATTGGCAGAAGCTATAACTAAATATGTATAGTAATCTAATATGGTTATAACTTGCTTTTGTCTGCAATTGTCGTTCACTTCCCTACTACATAACGTTAGCAACGGAGCAGAATAGGGTCCTAGATTATAACTCAAAAAAATTACATCCCTACTGATACTGAAGTAAAACGAGTTCCCAATCTCTCATACATTTGTCATGTACCTATATATTACTTGGCCATACGAAATACTAATTTGAAAATTTCCGAAGACGTCTTTTTTTTCCATTGAGTGACAAATTATATGGGATTTTAAAGCCATTTGGATGTGCGCTGCCGCGGGCATAGATGTAGTATTTATCGTGGGGCAATGACAAGATATAACCCGCACGCGTTACATTTGAGACCTCGTTCGTTGGTTTCAGCCCCCTATTCTGTAACTTGTTTTGAGCTCACCTTAACGCTCACCCACAATTATACCTTGACACCGCGATGCGTAGTAATTAAGCGAAGGTAGAGGTCTAGTTTCGTAACGGGTGACCGGCGGGGTGAGCCGCATTAACGCGTAGCGAATAACAGGCACGCACGCGCTCGAGCCTCAAGTTAACTCTTGCGGGATATAAAGTGTTCGGCCACCAGGCCACCACTCGATGAAACGTGACGCTTGTTATATCTTGTCGTTTATCACAATATATACCTTAACACGCCTTCTGCGACGATAAAAATACTGTTATATGCCCTCATTGGAACAAGTATTAGTCATAATTACTTATTTCTGTTTCCGAAACCCAAATTAATGTACGATAATCAAATGCAATAAAGAACGTGAATAATGAGCTCCCATATATTGATGGTGTAAAGAAGGTTGTATTGTGCCTTACTACGGATTTACGACGAGCCAGCAGTGCAGCGTTTTGGCGCGTAAGATTGGGCAAGTGCCGGTAAAAGACGCTTATCTTGCGCCGGCGAGCGATATTATCGCTATTTTCCATCATCGTCCGGTAATTAAGTGAATACATACATCTTATAGCTTTAGGGGTCCATTCCTGTAATAATTACTTTAAACTTCAGACTGTAGCAATTTTTGAAAAAAAGAGTGGCGGGATCGTGGAGCGTAACGAATCAAATCAAGGGAGTTAGTACGTAGGTTTATTTGGGGTCAAAACTATATCAAAAAGAAGGAAACATGCGAGCACTCGAAGCGCAAAATATGTCCTCAAGCCTCAAGCTGATACACCACGTTTACACTATGCCGAAGTGAGCAGGGAAGTGGGAAGGGAAGTGGTCAGAACGGGCGTAATACCGCATTTTACGCCCATCCTGCCCACACTTCCCTGCTCACTTCGGCATAGTGTAAACTAGGCAATAGATCCAAGACTGCGAACATTCCACAAGTGGAAGCAGACAGGAAGCATTGTAGGTCAGCTGCGCAGAGAAAAGGTACTCCCCTGCATACAAAGGTTGTATGTACCTTCTCTCTGCAGCTGACTCAGCTGACTGTACAAGCCGTGTGCTTTGTGACAACTTAGAATCGATAGCAAAACAAAAGTCACCAGAGAGTCATAATATACACTCTACGGTGAACAAACGCTTGCGCGATCTAAAATACAGGCAGCGCCATCTATTGGGTAATTGGGCTAGCTGGCCTTTGTAGGTGGTCCTATAGATATAAATAACGATAGGTAATATTTATTAAGTATGTTTAAAATATCGACAGCCAATACTTTTAAACGGAACCAAGTTTTGCAACAAAAATGCCTTCAGGTATTACTTTGTAGTTTATTGAGAAACTTAAAATGGAAGGTTGGTGTAGTATTTTATCTCTGCGCTTCGCAGCCAAATACGACATGTGTGTGATAATGATGGTATTTATTTTAACTTTCTAAAGAATTACATGTTATATTGTCTGGTAGCTCATACAGGTGGCATTTAATTTACTTGTAATACAGACTTTAATATGTTGCAGTCTGAATAACCCAGAGAATAGATTCCAGAAGAATTCCTAACAATTTGGAATCGTTCATGTAAAACTTTTTCAAATCATATAGACACTGTAAAGACGCGTTTCTATACAGAAAATATAGTATACAATAGAACCTTTCGATAATAAAAGCTTGCAAAAACGAACGAGTCATTATATTTGGCGATTACAATAACAGTGGTATTTTTGCGGACCATATCAGATAATATTATCAGAAGCTCGGATTTAATACTCGCTATGATTTCAAAAGCTCTCGTCTCCGTTCTGAGGCACGCTCATGTCGCTCATACACTTAAAGGTCAAATAAAACTGTCCTCATAAGATTGTAATGGAACTAAATGTATCTACCCATTGTTACTAATAATTACGTCACATGATTATGAACTAACAGCTATATTAATCCTATTAAAAACGCTGTGATAATGTATACTTTAAAAACGTATCTTTATAAAATTATATTGGGACGTTTTCAAATAGTGAACGTTTTTCTTTTCGTTCTTTCCTCAAAATTGAGAAACTGGGTATTTATTCAGTCATGATTTCTAAGTGAGATTTTGATACGGAAGTGTCCCAATTTTTTATGCCGCTGTGTGACCGTTTACGTTTAAACGATCAAAAAAAGGAACCGTAAAAAAATGTTCTTCTTGCGGTTTTTTTTCTCGGTGATAAATTGTAAGTGGTTATGATCCCAGGTAGATAAAAAATATCATCATCATCTTCATATCAGCTCAAAGACCAAAGGCCTCCCCCAAAGAGTGCCACAATGGCCGGTCCTGCGCCACCCGCATCAAGCGGACCCCCGCGACCATAATTGATAAAAAATATGAGGTCACATTTTTCCAATATAATTCACCAAGCTTTTGAGCGGTGTACTACTTATATAATAAAAGATAAACTTACTCACAAGGGAACCCCTGGTTTTAACTATAACAAACTAGTCGCGTAGACAAAAATATCATATTGCCCTACAGGGACGTGAAATGCGAACTATAGGGGCAGCGTTATAAAAATAAACGGATGCCTTACAAGGTCACGGCTGAAAGCGATAGCTTGAGGGAGACAGGGAGGGCCATGTGTTTGACAATGTCTGACTTGTCCACGTTACGTTTTGATAGGTCAAAAATGGCTTCGACTTTTCTATTACTTAATTACTTTCCAAATTAAATTAAATTCCTTTTTATCCTACGTACAACATGATGAATTTTAGATTGTATTTGTGATAATCATAAACGCAGGTAATTATATTTATTATATACCTAACCTAATCTATCTTTGGTTGTATCAATAGGTACGCAAAACTTTGTTAAGTAAATACTCGTACTTTGAAAAGTGACAATCTTCTAGTCAATAATATGAATAGAGTATCAAATAACTTATACCCATGTTGTTCCTAAGTGATTAGCTTATCTATTATGCATTATTATGCTTATTATGATTAGGTATGCTTGTTAAATCCACGACCTCATCATCCGTTACCATCAGGAGAGCTTGAGTACTAGTAACTACACTTTCAAAATAACAGAGCTTGATCGGAATTATGAATGCGAACCGAATGTTCAAATGGATTGTAATTTCCGAGTCATCACCAGATAAAACAGGATTACTACGGATTTTAGTTACAAAAGCTGAGTGTCAACGGCAGATTAAAAAAAAATAGCGGCCAAGTGCGAGTCGGACTCGCACATGAAGGGTTCCGTGAAATAAATTGCGGTTTACGATTTATGACGTATTAAAAAAAAACTACTTATTAGATCTCGTTCAAACCAATTTTCAGTGGAAGTTTACATGGTAATATACACTGTACAGTCGCCATCACATACATCGGAGCAAACAAGCACGTCACAAACATCGGAACACACCTCTATTTTCAAGGCATTAGGGTGCATGTGCCGATATTTTTGAACACCTATAGTGTACCTATGTATGTGATGGCGACTGTTCATCATATATTTTTTTTAGTTTTATCATTCTCTTATTTTAGAAGTTACAGGGGAGGGGGGGGCACATTTTACCACTTTGGAAGTGTCTCTCGCGCAAACTATTCAGTTAAGAAAAAAATGATGTTAGAAACCTCAATATCATTTTTGAAGACCTATCCATAGATACCCCACACGTATGGGTTTGATGAAAAAAAAATTTTTGAGTTTCAGTTCTGAGCATGGGGACCCCTAAAACTTAATGTTTTTTTCGATTTTTGTGTAAAAATCTTAATGCGGTTCACAAAATACATCTACTTACCAAGTTTCAACAGTATAGCTCTTATAGTTTCGGAAAAAAGTGGCTGTGACATACGGACGGACAGACAGACAGACGGACATGGCGAATCTATAAGGGTTCCGTTTTTTGCCATTTGGCTACGGAACCCTAAAAACTACTCAATATAATACCCTTCGCTTCACACTTCTGTTAGCCGTATAAACTTGAACTAATAGGACCAATATGCGCCAGGACAGATGTTTGGCAAAACTGTTATTTTTATCTAAGTGTGTGAGGGTGTAAATTTTATGGTTATTTTCTTAGCAGGGGGTGTCTGTGTGTCAATTAGTGAATACTAACAAACTTTTGCGTTCTGAAATGTAAACAGGGGACGCGATGCATAATGCGGTTAGGGGATGATACATTGTTATTTGTTTTTCTATACACGGCCCATTCCCAAAATGGATTTGTGTTTATGTGTGTGCCTTTACTGCCTTTACTCCTCAAATAATAGTGAAGATAGTAACATTGAGTTCGCTAGCCAAAGGCTGCTGTCTGGGTGACATTGCATTTTTGCAACAAGACCCATATAGAAATAAAAATGAGAGAAATATTTTATTCCTGACATCCACTTTGTAAAAATTTCTTCCCAGTGTTGGATGTGAAGATGGAAATTATTTTGTTAGCTACCAGTGGCAGTGCGTGACAATTTTAGATAGGCAACCGGAACAAAAAAGTTATAAAAGAGTTTAGAGTATATTAACTATAGTTAATATACTTGCCTAAAAATACATTTCAAGCAAGCCGGTGGGAATCGGCTCCGCCTCTGATAGCTACGCACATTTGTGCATCAGTACTTAATGTACTTACTATTGTCTATAAAGCTTACGACATTTCTGGGTACAGTTACAAAGCTAAAGGTCAATCGGTAAACATTTCGCGAGACAACGTGATGCGTGACGAACGTGACAACTCGTCAGTACCGTAAGTGTATTGCGAGAACTGTGACGCTGACAGCTAAGATGTATTGACAGGGTGACCAGTCATTAAGTTTTGTTATGCTTTGATGATGTTTGTGTTTACAAAACATGAATTACTTAGTTCTTATCACGTGAGTGCCTCTTTCAACCGACGAAAAAAACGGAGGAGGTTCTCAAGTCGACGCGTATATTTTTTATTTTGTTTATGTATGACCACGCATAACTTTTTTACAGAATAGTTCGATTTCGATAATTATTTTTGTATTGGAAAGCGTATACCCCGAAGTTGGTCCCATATAAAATTGAAAAAAAAAACAACCTTAAGGGTAGGAAAATAGGGGATGATTCATTTTTCGTCGGTTAAAACATTGTTTTTAAAGTAAATTATGTATCCAATGCATAAGATTAGACTGTTTTTAAATCACGTTTTAGCACTATGTATGGGTTATATTTCATACACACATACGCTGGAGTGGCTGGAGGAATAAGTAATTTAATAGGGCGTTCTTATTTATTAGGTATTTTAAACGTTATTGCGCAAATAAAATATGTACACGCACTAATGCCACAAGGCATTCTCTACCAGAACCGTTGGGCCTAACAGAAACTTCCTATCAATCTACTTGTTGTATCAGTAGAATAAAAAAAAATAAAAAAACTTAAAAAAAAGGTAAGTACCTATACTGAGAAGAAAACTGCTTCGTACAACCTTAAAATGAATGCCAAACAGTTTACCTACGTAACCTAGATACACTGAGTGTAATAAAAGATATCATTTATTTTATTTAACCTTCCAGACAATTCAGTCGGCGCGTTACCAAAGCCTATTCATCTCGGCCTACAAGCCTCCGCAGTGAGAGAAACGGCGCTCGGCATATTAGAACACCTCGCAAACTATACATCAAAATGAAAGATGGGTTTGTTGGCGCTCCTGGTTTAGATTTAGAATTTAGAGGCGCTAGAATTTAATTTAAGTTTGAAGGAATGTTGCTTTTTCATAAATCCAATACTTTTTGGAGCATTAAGGGCAGCTGGTCGATCACGTAACGCATAGTACGCACGTTAGGTACCTATGGAAAAAATTACAGTTGGATTGTCCCAACGCGCGTTCGGAACGTTACGTGATTACCCCTCTGGTTTTAATTTCATATTCCAACTGGTAGTTAGTGCAATGCACTGAAGTTTCCTATTTTTGCGTTGATATTAGAGGGAGAAAAGACATACATATTTAAATACATCAATTTTAATAATTATGGTAAGGCTGCCAGCATCTTCGGGACAATGCCGGTGGGGCCATATTTAGATATAGTTTTATTTTAGTTCGACATTATACTTATTTAATTGAAGAAGAAAATATTTATTGACAAAAATGTAAAGTTAGATACAATATAAATTAAACAATATGTACACTAAAACGAATCAATATTAATGCTAATATTTTTTTTTGTGCTTATTCTTAGTATAAAATTATTATTTAATATGTCTATATATTTCTATATATTTATTCTTTTTTTTTTCAATAAATATTAGATTTTACTATCAATTATCTATTTTATAGCTTGTTACCCTACTTGACACGTGTTCGATGTTTACCTTTGGAAACAAACTCATTTTGTTAGTCTCATAAAAACATCTACCTAGTAATTATGAACGTTAAATACTGCAGCACAGGAATCAGATTTCACGAAAGTTGCGCTCTCTACAAACCATATGTAAAGCTGAGTAGAGCTTGCTTCTAAGTACGAGTACATTGTTTTCGTGAATAAGCTATTGTGATACTGTCGTGTTGTTGTGCATCGTCAAATTTATTATTACTGTCGCTTAAAATGTTTAATCTCAGAAAATACATTAAGTAAGATAAAATTACGTATAAGTAGGTACTTCAACTTGACGTCTCAATAAAAACAAGGAAATATTATTGTAGGTACTTTGCTGTAACGTAAATAATGTATGTAAATTTTAAAGATTGCCCAAATACACTATTAATAAATATGTTGTAATGTTTTGTAGTGTTTAAATTTCAAATTGATTTTGTAACTTTGACGTTTTGTGTGTTGTGGTCGTAAATCGTTGACCTGCCATATTTCAACAGAATCTTCAAACTCAAACTTCAAGATGGTTTTTATGGTTTTTTTTTTTATAAAATTTACATAGCTACTAAAGATCGTTTAAACCGAGTAGGAGTAGGTACCTCACCTTCTCATTGCGTACTACTAAGTTTGCTAATAGTCCATAGCATACGTAGGGCTGGGTGCATTCTTGTGTATCGAACGATCTGTACCTACAGTACAATGCGACAGAAATTCTTTGATCTGTAAATAAACATCAAAAGACCCGAGTACTTCAATCGGTTCAATTCAAACAAAACATAATATTCTCACGAGGAGCTACAGCAAATTTAATGTTATCATTAAAAGCTACTACAGTACGCGCATGGACATTTAGCCTTCGCTTGGGTACCTAATTCTGCCGCCAGAATATTAACAAGTCCGCCGCCAGCCCCGATCCGGCGACATGTTTGGGCCCCATGTGACCCTGGTACCCGAGCCCTACCATTGGAAGTGTAAATTAAAGAAAATAATACGAACTATGCCTTAACTCTTTAGTTGAGCATTCTTAATCTTAACTTTTTGCATATTATTTAACTATGGCATAGGATAATGCATAATTTCCATTTCCGGTTGTTACGATGTAGTGGAGAGAAGTAAAAAAACCGGCGAAGTGCAACGATTCGCGCACGACGGGTTCCGTAAGTACCATTATCTATAAAAACAGCAAAAAAAATCAAGTTTGTTGTATGGAAAAGATTTTTTTTTTAATTCTATTTTTTAGTATTTGTTGTTATAGGGACAACATAAATACATCGTCTGTGAATATTTCTACTGTCTTACTATCACGGTTCATGAGATACAGCCTGGTGTAACTTGTACTGTATGTAATTGCGAACAATCTTTAAACAAAGTCAGTGTACGGGCGGGCATCTATACTTTATCGTACATTCGTTTCTGTACATTAGCTGTGACTTTGACGGAGTAGACTTTGATACTATCGCGGTCTTGGCCTGACCTATGACACGTAACATAGTTGTATAACTTTCAGGGCAAAAATTAGAAAAAAAATATTATTGCCAAAACTAGGAAGCAAAGATAGTTTATGTACCTATGTATCATGACTATATATTTGGTTTTTTATCAGAAGCCAAAACTCTATTGCTTAAAGTTCGTAACAAATATAGAAAATTATTGTAAAGTTGGGTGTTTATTTCCCTTTTTCTACCTCAACCAACTCAAACAATATAAATACATACTTAATATTAATTAAAAACATTTTTCAGATAAAATTACAGTGGGGATACCTAAAATATCATAGTCAATAAAATAATTCCTGATCTAGCTTCCTCTTGCGCGGAAGATATTTAAAACGTGACTCTTACACGGTTGCGTTTAGTAAAGTAGTACCCTATTTTGTCGGAATTTTCCGAAATCTCTCACAAGAACGAAAATTTCTTAAAATATACTCTGAAATTATCTTAAATTGCCTACTATCCGTATAAAATCTTGTCCATGCATCACTAAAGCCTTGTTTGGACTAGGCTAGTTTTTTAGTGCGCGTCCATACAAAAGCTACTCGCACTTGCATCAAATGTATGAACTCGCACTAAAATACTAGCCTAGTCCGAACAAGGCTTAAGTGCTTGTTGACATTCTTTAGTCACCTTTAGATACTTTAAAAATAAAATATGCACAAAACTGTGAGTGAAACCATTCAAAGATCGAGTCGTCGCTTTGCATAACATTGACTATCGACTGCACTTCACTTCACGTACAAGTTTTAGATTTCAATTCATGTTTGTAACTTTTCAGACAGATCAAAAGGTCATAAAAGTGGTATAAAAGTAGTTGTCTTTGTTAAAAGTTTGTTCACCAGCATTTTTGTTATTCAATATTGTGCATCAGTAGCGAACAAAATAAACTTCACCTGTTTCGCTAACATAATCATACTTTTACCTACCACCAATAAGTCGTTTAACAATTTGAACCGACCTCAATAAGGAGGAGGTTCTCAATTCGTTTACTGCCATGCTTACCGTAAGAGCAGTATGCTTACTAGTGTAAGTCGTACGATTAAAAAAACCGCAAATCGATCTACAGTTTAGCCATTTGGCACACGCAGACTAAAGAGGTCAAAACAATTTTTTGACCTGCAGTTCCTAAAAAAATTTCCCTTAGGAGGGGAGTACCAAGACATTTTATTTTTTGTATGGAAAAAAAAATATTTTTTTTCAGAAACCTATCGTGTGTGGTATCTAATGAAAGGGCATTTTGAGGAGATTCTAAAAATATACCACATCATTACATTTCAGCCATTTTTTTTTAATTAACACAAAAATAATTTTCGAAACATACCAAGTTTAAGCTCCTCCAGACACGATATGGCTGATTTTTATTAAATACAATATACCTACCACAAATGATACGTAATATCCTCATTTCTAACCTCAAAAAATCAGTTTTGAAAATAATTTAATTATTTTCAAAATTGTTTCAAAGTTTTTTTTTAATTTTTTAATATGTATAACAAAGTGACACAGTTTTACTTCAATACCTATTTGACGTGACTTATGGAACTGTAGTACAGAAACATCATAAAATGATACGTAGTATCCATATAACCGACTGGAAAGATCTCGTTAACCCTTTAACTGCGCCTTTTCATCAGCTGGTATAGTTTGTTTAGTTTTTGACACAAAATATCAAGGATGGACTCCTTCAGATACGATATACGCAACAATTATTTTTGTACAGTAGGTATATCACAAACGATACGTTATATCTTGATATCTAACCCCAAGAAAGCAGTTTTGAAAATAATTTCTATAAGTAATTTTATGTGTATAATTTTTCAATATTAAAAAAAAAATAAAAAAATACTTAATGAAGTTATTTTCAACATTGCTTTTTTGAGGTTAGATATGAGGGTATTACGTATCATTTGTGGTATATTGTATTTTAGAAAAATCAGCCATATCGTGTCTGATTGATTTCGTGTTATTTAAAAAAAAATGGCTGAAATGTAATGATGTGGTATATTTTTAGAATCGCCTCAAGATGCCCTTTCATGGGACACGACAGGTTTCTAAAAAAAAAAATTTTTTCCATACAAAAAATTATAATTATGTCTTGGCACTCCCCTCCTAAGGGAATTTTTTTTAGGAACTGCCGGTCAAAAAATTTGTTTTGCCCTCTAGTATGCGTGTGCCAAATGGCTAAACTGTAGATCGATTTGCGGTTTTTCTTTGAAATTGGGCTTGTACGACTACCACTATACCATCAGAGCACTATTTACTCCATTCGAAACAATATTTCGAATGAGTATCTACCCTATTCTTATATAATGCAGATAACGCGGTTGTGAATAATATTCCGAATGGTTTACTGCCCTTATACCAGGTCAACAGTCCACCTACCCACGCTGTGCCTTCCGATGGATGCGGGTGGCGCAGGACCGGCCACTGTGGCACTCTTTGGGGGAGGCCTATGTCCAGCAGTGGTGGTCTTTCGGCTGATATGATGATGATGATGATGACGTACACGGTAAAATCATCCTTATTAACACGTTCCCTGTCCGAGTGCCCCCAATGATGGGTCATGCACCTGCTTTTCAAGAGTCCGTTCTTCCACAATGGACTCACAGCTTCGTACTTGAAGCCCAAGTATGCTTCCAGTACATGTTTGTGACATTGTCAGATCATTTTGTATGGAGACAGTGAACGTTTCAAAACACCATGACTAGTTTTTCGAATCGCGTATATACCTTAATTTTAACTTTAGTTGAAAGTATTAAGGGTCATAACTCTTTTCTTGAAGATTAAATCAGTTTTCGTGGCAATCAGTCAACGTGAAATGTAAAAAAAAATGGCGATTTTGCACCGCGGGCCGCCATAAATAAAACGGAGGCGGCAAAACTTTTCGCCTTCTCGTGAGCCCACCGCGGACTTATTCTGAGATGACGCTCAATATTGTATCGCATTTTTAACGCTCAGCACTGGAACAAAGCTTTTCAGAATAGTACCTACACTATTGTCGATGCAAGGGAAGTAAGCAATTGCTGGCTAAGTATTCATTTTAAACGGACGACCTTGTATTGAAATCCACAATTTATTATAGGCAAATTATTAACCGCCTTTTTTTAAAGCTTTAGTGCTTCTAGTGTGCCTCCCAATTCGGAACAAAATCCCAGTCTTGCACTTATGTTATATATTTATTTAACGAAGGCGGTTACACATTGGTACATATATGTTATATATACACGACATGACATTGACCGTCTTAACTAGTGATCACATACTTAAGTGCATTTACTTAAATAACGTCGATCTTGGCTACATGTTCATTCAGGTACAACGGCTTTATAAGTAAAAAAAAAAAAGCTATTTTTGCCGCGTGTAGATAAAAAATTTTAGGAAAATAAGTAAAATAATACGGCGAAAAATGTATAAGTACTTACAATAGCCGGCGATAAAGATTGCACATCGGCCTTTGGAAAGAGACAATAGTGTGACAATTAGTGTGACTGTGACAACGCTCTACAAAGCCGAAATACCCGATGTGTGACTTTATCGCCGGTTACTGTACACGTTTATAATAAAATATTTACCTCTAAGTGTAAATTCATATTAATAATACAGTATGTTCATAAAATTTTGAGGGTTAGCCAAGGATTTTAAGTCTTTATTCTGGTTAGGTCTAATCCGGGCTTGATGCACCATCGAAATAACGTAAAAATAACACTTATCTCATAAGTTCACAGCCCAAAACTGCAACAAAATCGTTTATCAATCTTAACACAGTGTAATTAAAGCTCAGGATATAGAATAAGAAGTTTGGGTACAATTTGTCCGGACGCGGACGTTCGGGCGCTCTCTGCGGGAAATGAGCGTATTTGTCTTACCTGCAAAGGGTGAGGTGCTACTGCCGGCGAAAACAGGACATTTTTAGTCGATATAAAAGGGATATCCGATGCGGGATTGTACCGCAGACACATTGCTTTAACCCTAGGATCAGTACTTATCGGTTTTAGAATTTTGGAACTCAAAACTTAGTAACTAGACCTGTAGAAATCGAGTCACTGTCAATGATGCGTTATTGGTAGCGCAGATTTTTTTATACCGGTTTTTAATACAATCGTTATATCGCAGTACATTTATACTACAGTCCGCCAAATTAATAACCCAAATGATACGAGTACATGATCGACAGTGACCATCCTGCTTTGTCTTATTGACCAAATCAGAAAGCACGTGTAACACGGCAAAACCTTCGCGGCGCGGACTCTAGCGCACTGGCCGTTTATAAAGAAAAACTACCAGAGGCCCCGTAGCATGGATGACCTTATCACGCGATAAGTGACAAGATAGAGCATCCGTCCCTGGCTGACACCGTTCGATAGAACGAGACGACGCGCTTATCCTATCACTATCACTTATCGCGCGACAACGCCATCCATGCTACGGGGCCAGGTTTCACGGCCGTGTTTTGTTTTTCTTGCGGGATTATCTTCGGTTTACGCTGTCACTTTGGAAATTTATTTTCTTTAAAAATTGCTTGATATTTGTTATTATGATCAGTTCTCAAAAATTACTAGTAAATACATATTACATTTTTTTTTTTGTAATGCCTGTTTAAAAATATCGTTAGCAGCGTAACTGCGTTATACAGAAAAGTAATTTAGTATGGGGTGGAGCATCGTTACTGACGATTTCTCAATATAATTGGTGCCGTTAAAGAAGCATAATATGTCTTCTAGGTAGATGTCGCCACACGCCTCCCTAAGGTGTTGTGAGAAGGAACTGATTGAAAGATTTAGGAGCTGAGACAGATTGTTCCGATAGCTCAGTTGGTTAGTAGCGACGGGCCATGTATGCCTGTGGTCGCCGGTTCAAATCCGGCTCGGAACCTAAAATTTTTAAGTATTTCCTTTAGTTTGAAGTAGACGGTACTCAAGGCAGATATGAGTCGGTTGTGGCCACAGATGTATGAATATAAGGAGATCGGACATGCCGGCCGATTTGTATAGAGTGAGCCTGTCGCAAGTACATTAACCCACACAACGCCCAAGTAATTGACAAGACAAAGCACGCACACATCTAAAACACACACTTGTATACCTACACGCTTATTTCACAATAAACGCGCATCATATCAGGCATTTTGGGAAAAATGTAATATTCTCTGCGATCAGCACGCGTGCACAGTATGGCAGTGTATGCCCATTGAGCATACAGCTGCGACACGGCCGCCGGCGGCTTGTCCTCTCTCTAGTATTCTATGCTCTGAGGTTGTGGCGTACATACCTATGTGTGTGGGCTTGTTCATTACATTATATGGGGTATATTTGCCACACCTAGCTACACTATGTCTGAGGCTGACAAACTACAGATATTTTTAAGAAATATTCGTTCGAGGTGGTCGTGATTACATGGTAGACTTGATGTTTAATTTGGCAAAACCTCGGGAAATGTTCCCGCAGATGAAATTGTCGATGAGTAAATATTTCTTTGAATAAATTGGTTTACCAGGATTAGTTCAGTTGCAGGTTTACAAACGTGTCTTCTTATTTTTTTCTGGGAAAAGCATCAAATGCACATACTTGCAACCCCGCTTGAACTGTCACCAGACAATTTCGCCAAGAGCTATACATTCATAAATTCACTTACCCACGTTTATGAATGTTAATAATTAAACGCCCGCTAAGGCACCTGGATAACTTTTATACTGCACTGTTCAACTGGCTCCATGCAGTACAAAGAACTTTAGCACTTCACTAAATAAATAAACTTTGCTCTAACCGCATAAAGAATAGGTAAGCAATCATTTCAAAACACGTAATATCAAATTTGAGTTTTTAAAAGTGGAGTACCTACCTAGGTACTAAATAAACGTCATCTTAGTCATTTCATGTGTCCTAGTGGGTGTCCTATCGATCTATTAAGAGCCCGTTAACGTGCTCACTACCGCCACTGGTAAATAATTGAGATTATTTAAATCGCGCTTGTGATTCTTCTGTAGTCACAAGTGTCCATAGGCTACGGTACCAGCTTAACATCAGGCAGGGCGTAAGCTTGTTTGCCACCATCGTTGTACAAAAACAAATTAACGATAGATATTTAAAAAAGTAGAAATAATCTCAATTATTAGGTCCTTACCTATGAAATTGGCGGTTTTTTCACAGATATTATTTTGTACGTAATTTATTCATTTCTATTGCAACTTCCAAATTATTTTTTAATTTCATTATTAGACTATGTAACAAAGGTTTTTAATACAAAAAATAGGTTTGAATTTTTTATTTAGTGTTTCAAATTAAAGCTTGAAAACCGCCCTTTTCATGTGCTGCCGGTTAAAGTGTTTCAATTACGTATAGTTTTATGATGCGAACTATTTTTAAGGAATGAAGATATGTGTAAAGTAGCTTAAAAGTTTTCTATATTCCTACCTAAATTTAGTTTGCTTTGAATTTGACATTGCTGAATAATCCGCAAAATTCAATGTATGAAAATCACAGTTTTCATAAAATTCTCCATACACACCGCCAATTTCATAGGTAAGGACCTGATATTTACCATTGGCGCTAGTGAGTACGTGAACGAGCTCTTAAATTACTTTATCCTGAGGCTCTAGTATAAGTTTTATCCATACAATACGTTTTCGAACGCGTTTGCGTTTAGTCTCAATTTGTATGGCAACGCGTAGTTCCTAATAGTTACCACCAGAGGCGCTGTTCGCGTTGCCATATAAATTGAGACTAAACGCAAACGCGTTCGAAAACGTATTGTATCGATAAAACTTATACTAGAACCTCTGAACTTCACTGTTGAAATCTTAAGATAGGTTGTTTTCCTTGTCTTAATTTTTTTAATATTTTTTAGTAAAAGTAGTAGTTAATGATGCAGTATAGCTAACAAATGGGTACCAAATGACGGGCGACGCAGACGGGGGCAACGCAGACGGGGCCGACCTAGACGGAGATTGCGGGAAGACATGCAGCAGGTCGATCACGTAACGCATTTTTGAACACATTTGCTCGTAACGTGTCGATAATCCTGGGTATTCTTGGCACGTTCTTAAATTGACCGGATTATACAGGTTTGTTTTTAATTCTCGGCGAATGGATTCTTACTCGACTAAACAAATTAAATCCTTCTTGTGAATTAATTGATTATTTCTTCTTGGTTATGGTATAGAAACGTTTCATTTAGTAAAACTATTTACTTTTGATAACATTTTAAATCAATTTATATTGAATAAGAAAATATTTATTTTGTTTTGAATTGGCTGTTTAGAGATTTCATCTAAGCCTCGCTGCGGGCGCACTGCGCGAACTTCACAAAAAAAAATAGTTCACTTTTTATATGGAAAAATAACAGTTAAATTGTCCTAACGCGCGTTCGGAACGTTACGTGATTACCCCTCAATAGGTCGATCACGTAACTCATTGTACGAACGTCGGGATAGGTCTAAATGTCACTTTTTATATGGAAAATTGACAGTTAAATTGTACCGACGCGCGTTCGGAACGTTACGTGATTACCTTCCTGGATGTATTACTCAGCAATTGGGCGGAAGAGGCATCTAGTAGGGACGCATGGATCACGGGGAGAGGCCTTTGCCCAGCAGTGGGACACAAAATAGGGCCATCAAAAAAAGTATATATTTATATATAATATTGTCTCTGAGTTCAGTGTGCATCCTGGCAAAGAGGTCTATCTTTAAAGTGTGAACCGGAAGCTTACTCGTAGATAATGACGATACTTTATAGCTTATTAATTAACTCAATAAGATGACCGGTTTAGCTTAGTAGGTAGGGTATGAATCGGACGGTCTTGACGGGCAAATATTTTTTGTTTTTGAGTCGTGAATATTTTCTATATACTTATTTGAGTACCTATGTATATCTATTAAGTGTATGGTCGTCTAGTACCCATAAAACAAGTAATAAGCATTCTATGGGGGCCTAATTCGATTAGTGTATAATTGTCCCCTAATAATTATTTATTTAATAGTTTAATAGTGTTAATATTGTTGTTACAGGTCTGCTCCAAAACTAGTGGGCTCGGACGCGTCGTATAAGCTGAATCACTATGAAATTGAGGCTCTTAACGCAGTGAGTGTATATATATAATAACATAAGATAGCTATGAAAGGAAAGCAGTACATATGAGTCAGTACTGGGAGAACTATACCGTCGGTATGAATGGTTTCCGAGAAACCAAAATTAAACATACTTGTAAATGAAAATAAATTTTAATACATTTTCAGAAAAAGTAAACCAAGACGAAAATAACCACTTAACTCACAGCATCCTAAAAACAACATAATGCTTGCTGCTTAAAGCAACAGTGTAGGTACATATGGAAACCTACACTTTTGCTTCAAGCTTTTCTATACTAATCCATTCGGATTGCTCACCCCGTATTATATCGTACATAATTTTGTAATTGTAGTAATATTTATAAGTCACTGTCAGCTTATTACTGGTCAGAATAGATACATAGGTATCTTTATAAGTAGAACCATCTGACCAACTGACTGTCAACGTTGATTTAATCAAAACCCTAATTAAAACAATGAAAAGGGCACTAAGCACTAACCCCTTTTGTTAACCCTTTCTGTACTTACCATACTAATTCCTAGGTTTGTAGGTACTTACATACGTCAGTAATTTAGATCTAAATTACGACTGAGTGAATATTGTAGTAGGATCATTATCTTGAAAACAAAGGGTGGTTTTAATTTAAATTAATGAGCTGTGTGGTGCGCAGGATACCATATACAAAATATGGCGGTTTTATTAGGCTACCGTTGACGTCATATATGTACCTAAGTCACGTACTTAAAACGTCATTCATCATGGTAATGGCTATTCCCTTAGTGTCAATGGTATGGTCCAGTGTAAAATAAAGCGGAATAGGGTCATTTCGCCGGTTGGCGACCACCTAATTTCATGTGCCGGTTAGCGACCACTTAGCTGACTTGGTGAACTGAAAGCATTTTTTCTTGTTTGTTTTGTAAATTCCTATTCCATAACTACAAACAATAAGGCATCCGGCTGACTGTTTCAATAGGCTCTGTAGAATTGATGTAATCTTCAATTGAAAAAACCATGTTCTTCAAGTGGTCGCTAACCGAAGGTGGTCGCGTAACCGGCGAAATGACCCTAATTTATTCCAAAACATGTTTTTGAAAAAATATTATTGTTTTATTACTCTACCGCTAAAATTTTCAAATCATAATACTAGTAATAATCCCTTTTATTTAACCTAAAACTATTTTGCCTAAAACTGCTAAAATGGCGGATTGCAATCTTCTTGCATCCTGTGAGATAGAGCTAGCTGATAGTGTTAATGTAGTAACATGGTATTTCACTCTATCTTACAGCATGCAGGACGATTGCAGGTCACCTCGCAGGACCGTCTGGCTGCAGCTGAATAACTGCTCTGAGTGTGCTGCTGTGTTTCTGAAATTAATATGAAACGCTTTACTTGATTATATGTTAGGAAAGCTAAGGCTTGACTGCATAAAAAAGTGATAAATCTTTGCTTTCCTCGACTATAAATACCGTTCCAATATTTTATCTTTAAACCCGCTAACATGTTATATGAAGCCATTATGATAATGAGTGTATTGTGAGTTACCCATGCATCGTCTGAGGTCGTCCGATTAGAGACATTAACATAATCTAGCTCAGTCTCCCGCGGCGATGGCGTTAAGGTGCTTGTTTCCTATGATATAAAATAACAGCAGCCCCGTAGCGATTGTTTAAAAAAGTACGAGCGCAGTAGGTACTTGTTGCAGCGAATTGGAATGTTATCATTTATAGATAGGTATGTCGAATTTCATATCTTTGTGAAAACACAAAATTATCATAACGTACATACAAAATAAAATCCGAGCCGTCCAACGTAAATGAAAGTTACCATTGGGGTGGGGTCATTTTGTTTCAACACAACATTTAAATTAGGTGTACTTATTTATATCATCTTCATACGCAGCAGTATTGGATTAAAATAGCATTTTAGAAGTAGTTCTAAAAACAATTTGTTGTTTGAAGTACGAACAATTAAAATGTGCAGACGGAAAGGGCAAGTTCCTATAAGGCAAACTTATCACTTTAATGAATCTCTTCGGTTATCGTTTGAGTTTATGAAAGAAGAAATTAACTGTACCTAAACAAATTCAGCCACCTGATACAAGAAGTCAATAGATACGCATTTTACTTTGTTTTGCCATTTAAATAAATTTAATTCGGTTCAATCTTACGATTTTTTCAATGACAAACCAAACTGTTTCGTCCTGGCAATAACAAATACAAATAATAAAATCACCGAAGTCGGTTGAGATATAATTTATGTCAGTAGGTAGGTACCTATCAGAAATCGTAGCTGACCTACTGTTAATCTTTATCTTCAGTGTAATAAAAGTTATTTAGAATAAAATGCAAATACTGGCTGCTAGCACACAGCAGAGATAAAACTGCCAATTCACGCTACAGGGGAAGTTATCGCTTGTTTCGTATTTTTTTGCAAATGGCATGTTGTCATATCCAAATCAAGATTACAATTTTAAAAATAAATATATGGCGATATAAAAATATTATATTTAATCAAGTTTAGCTTTTCGTTATTAATTTCTAAAGTTTTTAATTAAAACCGTGTAACGTAAAGTTTTTGTCAGTGTTATGTGTTCGACCATAACGCTATTTGATAATGGACTAAAAACAAAGAAACCTTTAAACCTATGAAATAAAATAAAATAAGGTTTAATTCAAAGCGTCGCTGTTTAGGGCGTACCTTTATTAGGGCCTAACCTTTATTACGGACAATACAGGGAGCAAAAGGGACTGGCGCCGAGTACAGTGCCCAGGGGCACTACTTTAATTGTATAACAATAGAAGTTAATGCCGTAAATGTGGAACAATATTAACTTACAATTGTAATTATGGTCTTATGAAAACAATCTGTGTAAACTGGTTTTGATAAAAGAGAAACAATGGGAGGTGAGTGTTTGTACCTTTCTGTGCTGGCAGAGGTTATGACTTCATGACAGGCAACATTGAACAATAACGTTTTTGTTGCAGGCGTACATTATCAAAGCTATCAAAATCAGTAAAGGCTTTAATCACAATTAATTTTTTTAGGGAAGGAGATAGAGTTAACAATTTTTAATTCAAGTCATTAATTTGTACAAACATTTTTAAAAATTTTCAACAAAAGATTTTGTAAATTTCCCTGTCCACGAAAATACTAAATAATTTACAAATCATACTCGTATCAAATAAAGTGCCACAAATGTAATCAAATAATCTTTGCTTATTACTTATAAACAGCCTCGAGATTTTATGTAATGGCTGTTGAGTCGTTGCTTGACTCTAAAATTAATACTTTCGAAACTTCCAAATGAAAACGAGGGTTATAATCACATTCTGTCACTAGCAAATTGTGAATATCTGTCAAATGCCCCATTTTCGCTACATTAGCCCTCAATGGACCTTAATGAGATAATGGAGGGGAAAGGTAAACTTGCACTGGACGGTTCGTCGTCAAAATTCTGTTCGCTCCACCAATATTTGCAAGTTTTGCTACTATCTTGCGAAAAAGAGGAATATACTCTTATTTAGTTAGAATCATGTTAATGGCAATGTGATTATGACTATTAAACCTAAAAAGTTTTACTAAGGAATTTTCTAGAATAATGTTTAGCAATAAATGCCGCAATGTAGTGAAGTATGAACATTTAACTTTATAAGTTAGCTTATATAGCCAAAAGTTTAAACTAACGCTTCAACATCATCCAATAAATATCTCATTTTAGCAAAGTGCTTCAAGAATATCTCATTTTAGATAAGTTATCGTTTTCATTATCCCCCACCTTATGCCGGCGCCACACTACCCCCGCGGCCATTTGCTGAATCACCGCAGCTTAATAGGGTGTGAACTTATTTATCTGCAATGGGTGACTCTCCATTTAGGGATGATCACAGTACTGACTAGCGTCTTAACTTAATAAAGTATGAGAAAACATATCTCTAAAAACAAAAGAAAATGTAAATGTTTTGAGGTTATGTGTTCCTATCGTTCTATTAATCTATCTACAGGCGAGCTAGTAGCTGTATTTTTTCAAAGTTAGATCGTCCTTACAAGGTTTAGAAATATACTTGAATACCTAATAATAATTGGATACTTTCCTGGGTAAAAATAACAAAAAATATTGGACACGTATTTTTTATTTTGTCAATGATAAAATTTTTGTTAAAGTTCCGCGTGACGTTATGGTACATTTTTTAGCATAATGTGACGTCACGCGGAACTTGCCCGGGCTATATCTTCATCACTTTTTGTTTCATTGACAAAATAAAAAAATCGTGTCCAATATTTTGTGAGAATCTAACTGACGGACTAAATAGTTTTTTTTTGGAAAGTAGCCAATTATAACCACTGGCATCCTAGGTTAGGTTTTTTTATAATGTGCTTATATTTTGTATTTTTTGTGTTTTTATTTTATATCTATATCCAGTTTGTAAAAAGCCTAATCTAAGATGTTAAATAACCAAAGTGAATAATAATTTATTGCTCTCATGTTGAGATACATCATTGTTTTATCTTAGAACAACAACAACAGGTTATCGATCATTGTGTAGAGTAGACTATACATATAAATTGTCGCTGTGCAAAAGTAGTGCAGGCATTATAGGTGAAATTCAGCTCAAAGATCAAAGCTAGCGTCAGCATGGGGAAGGAAGCCTCAATCTTTCAGGCTGAACTTTTCGCAATAAATAAATGCGTGGAGATTAATCTTGAAAGAAACCTAAGGAACCAACACATCTACATCAACTCGGGCAGCCAAGCTGCTCTGCTGGCACTAGAATCACTAGAGTCCTACTCTAAACTACTCCAGAATTGTAAAAATAATCTTAACACCCTGGCGAACTCCAACAAAGTCATACTTAGATGGGTACCAGGGCATTCCGACATTACCTACTAGGAAACGAAAAAGCAGATGAACTTGCAAGGCAGGGCGCCCGCCCGATCTGGTCGGCCCGGAACCGTTCTGTGGTACTTATCACAAAACGGAACGCATATTCTCTGCTAAACAACGCGGAAAAATCAGAGGCAATCAAGCTGTGGAAAATCACCAAAGGACAAAAACAGGCTAAATCCCTGATCAAAGGGTTCAATAGTAAGCTTTCTAAGGAGCTATTACAACTCAAAAGGCACAAAACCTGCGCAGTGACAAGAATCCTGACAGGACATTGCAAATTGAACAAACACCTGTTTCAAATGGGTATGAAGCAGGACGCAACCTGCAGGTTCTGCCAGGAGACAGAGGAGACTGCAATGCACATTCTCTGCTTCTGCGGACCACTCATGCACGAAAGAAATACCCACCTAGGGCGGTACATCGTGCACCCACAAGAGGTACAACATATCACTGCCAAACTAATCTGGAATTTCCTGGAAGCAACGGGTCTTAACAGTGAACTCTAAAGAAAGGGCTGCCACAATAGATCACTTGCTGGTCGAAGCTGCACATTAAGGCCCACAAACAAATAATAATAAATAAATAAATAGGTAAAATTCAATGTAATGTCAATGTCACAAAGACTTTGATAGGAAAAAACTTTTCTCAATTTGTCTGTAAAAGTTAAAATACGGTTTTTTAAAACAATTAGCGTGTTTATGTTTATTTCTTTTTCACTCGTTTTTTATTCATGAATCCTACTAACTGTCCACCCGGAAGTCATTTTATAGATACAAATTCATATTCGGTTTCCTTTTTTGTATGATTAATCTTCATATTACAGATTATTGCTGTCAATAAAATGACTGGACTATGGGGTGCGATTTGACTTACAATAGGTGATAAATCTCCAGCATGTTATAAATAGGACTATCCCCATCTCCATCTCTTTTTCTTTCAAAATGAAAATGATGGAAATATGATGGATATGCGGAATTGTTTTAAAGACGAATATCGGCTCACACATGTCACACAAAGACAATGTACACGTTCTACATGAACGTATACCCCTAAAATATGATTGCATCAGATAGAACTTTGTTTGAATCAAAAAATCAACCTGACCAAATAGATCACTATTAACGAGAAAATATTCAACAGCCATTACATTAATTGAAGTGTAATGGGCAGTTTTCCTGTCCGGGGCAGGCGTCAGGAGTCGTCATTGTCGTGGCTAATTACTCAGCCATTACTGCGCCGCCAGTTTACGGCCGCTGTAAAGCGGCCAATCCATCGGGTACCTTTTTACAATTGGATTGCCATGAGTTTTATGCGTGTGGGCCAAATTGAGAAGACTGGCGATTGTGAATGTATAACATAATGTTTATTATTTTGCCGTCATTGTCAATTGGACCAACTGCTCGGAAATGTGGCAAAAGAAGAGGCTAGAAAGTAAGCAAAAGATGGACGAGTTAGTTCGAGCGGAGGCCCTCGAAAGTTCGTACTTTCGAGGGCCTCCGCTCGAACTCGTGTCCAGCTATTGCACTTCCGGCCGAGGCTTAACACAGTGCTTTTCACGCCTACTGTGAGGAAATATATTTTTTCTCAAACATGCTCGGAAATGTATGCGTTAATGTCACGAAATGAAGGCATGAAGTTTATTGTTTATGGCTCCCTACATTACTTCTTGGCCTAGGCAACACCTCACATGTCGAAATCCGTCAAACGGTTTAGGCTGCAGTGCAGGGCGTGTCAAAGCATAAGACATACCCACATACATACATACATACATACTTACATACATACATACATACATACTTACATACATACATACATACGCTCGAAAAACATAACTCTCTTTCCTTCGGAAGTCGGGTAATTAATGAACCTGCTCATACATTTCTATGAGAAATGCGACCTGTTAGAGGAGAACAGCCGGACATCGCTTTTTATCCAAGCTGAAACGGAGAACTTCGTTCGCTTCGCTCCCTTGTTCAATTATGGGGACAAGCCACCTTTTGAAATATTGCACCCCATGTTAGGACATAAGAGCATTTGGAGGAATATAGTCAGTGAGCACAGAGGGGTAATCACGTAACGTTCCGAACGCGCGTAGGTACAATTTAACTGTCAATTTTCCATATAAAAAGTGACACGTTCGTACAATGTGTTACGTGATCGACCTACAGGTCCTCACTGACCATATTCCTCCAAATGCTCTTATGTCATCACATCTTCTATATCATAGCTCTATCCTATCACATCATATGGAAATTATTAAGTTAATTGACTGAATATTACAATGAACACGTTTAATGATTTGATTGTATTTGACGGATTTTTAAGTTTGCCTTTTGTACTGTTCTTCTTTTGCGCAATAAAGATTACTTAAATAAATAAATAGGTTAGGTTGCCATACTTTACTTAAAACGCCATGCCAAAACCACAGTATAAAGAAACCAAAACTGTCCATAAGTAAGCTTTATATAAATTAGTATTTTCTTTATCAAATAAGTACTACAAGGAATCGTGGTAGTCAAAAAACCATTACCTACACGCTACCGTATATAAACTTTATCCTGCAAAATAAGTTATTATTCTAGAAAACTTGTTTGTGAAATTGCTTTGCAAATACTGTATTTTCTTTTCATTGCGCTTGTGACTTGGACCGTCACACAAAATTTGACGACTGTCTTTTCCTGACTTATTTTTATGCTTCTCATTCTGTCGAGAACTCTAAACAATGACCATCAAAATACCTACTCTTTTTTGTAGGTTTACCTACTTGTGTAATCAGAATATGCGTTGCTAGCTGAGTAATTGGAAATTAACGCAAGTAGCAGGGATTGTAACCGGTTTTTTTTTCAAAAACCTCGAAAGAACCACATATCTCGAACTATTTTATACATCGTAGGACTCAGTTGTATTTTGAGGTAACGAGTGCGTATTATTAGATTGCCCAATTAGAAAATGAAATAATTAACAAAGAACGAAAAAAAACCGGTTACAGTTCCCATACAAAAAATAACCGGTTACAATCCCTGGCAAGTGGGTACTTAATATTTTTTTATGTTTAAAGGATTTTATGTACTTAGTAGGGTGACCGAGGTTTGCTCGGCATCTTTCATGTTTCTTGATGACAGCCTCCAGCCAGCCAGATAAAATCGGAATAACTTTGTTCGGAAAAGGAAAGCACCATGAAATCGCCTAAAAATTTGCTTTGTAAGTCATCCGAGTCCATGCCATAGCCCATGGACTTACTCAAACTCAATTTATACCGGCCACTTAATAAATAAAATAAAAAAGGACTAGACTGTAGTCCCCATGCGGGTCCAGTGCTATTGAAGGACTAAATCTCGTAAGTTACCTTTGCTTTGATAGGGCATCTGCCCTATCACTATCACTTCTATTATGATAAAAAAATTGGACAGACTCAGCCAATAGAAGAATATTTTCATAAAACTTCAGCCAGCAAGACATGTAACATGACAATTTCCACATCACAATTCCGCCACAATACCCGTTTGACTTCCATTACCTTTACGTGGAAAAATATCAAAGGCTCCGTTAATGCATCGCCTGAGCAATCTCCAAATCGAGGGGTGCATAATTTATCACAGTGCTGCTATATCTGCTGCTATTTTTATTACATCACACGTTGAAGAATGAATTTCAAATGGTGTCGGAAGTTTACGAAGGGGGAATAAATCTTTATCCGCTGCTGGACTGTTTTGATGCACTTGTTTTGCTGAATATTTTAAGGTATGATCGTTTATAAAAATATTTTAATTTTCAAGGCCAAATGACATCTTTTTTTTGAGTGTCTTTTAACATTTTATTGAACTTTTTTATTATTTGACATAAAAGTTGTCACTGTATCTTCTATTTTGTATAAAAGCGCCGCTACTTGATTTTAAATTATTTCTACCCGTCTGATTTAGTATAGTTCGTTTGAGTTGGCAAGTCCTTAGCGTTTCATCTAAAAGCTGGACGCTTGACAAGTAATAGCGTAAATAACAGTTTTATTTCGTTTAAGCGTTGAATTTAGTGTCCATTTGGAGCCATATTTCGTCGTAAGTGAACGTTTAGTTTTCTTTTTTATTTATTTAACTTTTTAAATTAAGTCTAGCATTTGAATTATGTTCTCACAAAAACAATGATAAGTTAGCAGTTGCCATAAAAGAGTCTTCTAACATTCCAAATCGAATAATAAGCTGCGGCAATGAAAATGACTTTCCGCAATTCAGTTTCCGAACCGCTTTTTAAATTTGCCTGAATCGAAACTTTAAAAATGCCTGGAGAGAAATATTTCATGATAGGTAAGCGCATATATGGAGGGAAACGCGAGGTAAATATAAACGGAAACGATCTTGTGTGATGGAAGTTGAAGATTGGGAAGATTTGTCGGTAAGCGAATATTTTGATACATTCTAATTTATATCTGTAAGTAGTTTTAAAACGTTAATTATATTTTACATGATTCGGTAGTTTTCTCATGTTAATGCTTATACTTGACTGCCGTATTTCTCTACCAAGACAGCAGTTTACTTACTTACTTGTTTTTCCACACAAAGGATGGTAAGGGCTCCAACGTTGTGAGTTGTGACGTTACATTTCGCTGTCAATTAGTATGAGCCGTTATCAGCATTCGATAGCAAAGTGTAACTTTGAATTTGAGCTGTATTTATAGTTGGCCCCAACTATAAATTTGGTCCTCTCCAGGGACCGCAACCGGTTTCGCTCATTGGGATTTTCGAAAGGGTTATTTTAGAAGTTGTTTTAAAAACCCTATATATAATGGTAACCTTATAATAAGGTAACCTTACTGAAAGGGTAACCCTATTGTTATGGTAACCACATCCGGATGCTTACCACAACAATAGGGTTACCCTATCAGTAAGGTTACCTTATCATAAGGTTACCAAATTGATAGGGTTACCAAATCGATAGGCTTAAGCCTGAAAAGGGGTTTTCCGGTCCTTGGTCCTCTCTAAAACTGGTTCGAATTGCATCGTGAAAGAATAATCACAAAAAAAACATTCCATGTAAAAAATAGGCCAAGTCTCGAAACTCTTTCACAGTTAAAAGTGGTGAGATATTTCGTAGAGCCAAGTCAGGCATTCTTATTAATCTTTATTTGCTTGCTAAATAAAATTCTGCAACTTGGGAATCACACAACTTTACTGCGTTTACAAATTTTTGCATAGGTACCTAAAACTATGTAAGTGTGATTGCCAAGTCACAAAATTTTATTTAGCAAGCAAATAAAGATTAATAAAAATGCCAGACTTGGCTCTACGAAATATCTCACCACTTTTTACTGTGAAAGAGTTTCGAAACATGGCCTTTTTTTACATGGAATGTTTTTTATGGGATCTCATTTCTTTTTGTTGACTTTGTATGGGAATGTTATTTTACCAACCGCAAATAACGTTTGTATAGTTTTGCAGAAAGGAACTGCAAAAGTAACTTTGTAATCGCATGTAATTTTTATAGGATTGGAAAAGTGACTGAAATTGCAATATTTTTAGGTTTTTTATGAATGAATAGGCTAAAAACTAATAACGTTTGAAATTTGGAGCTTGTGGGTCTGCTAGAAGTACCTTAGAATTAGTGTGATCATTATCAGTATATAAGTGAGTCAGTGACAAAACTAACGAACTTTGACGGACAATATTGTTCTTAAACTAGAAGTTCTTAAACTAAAAGTTCAAATTAAATGTTATTGAACTATATGTTAGCCCTACATGTTCCTGAAAATTCAGGGTTCTAGCTTTAGCCAGCACAAAATTACAGGATGTTGAAAATGGCCTGAATGGCTTCTAGAAAAGGATTTGTTTTGCTCGACTTGGCGGGGGAAATCTACTACTAAAAATACTGCACATAAGTATAATAATTTAGAATACCTAATTAATTGTTATTACTTTCCAAGTTTCGACTATGTTTATGTTCGAAATTACATCAGTTAGGTCAGTAATCAATTAAAAAAGCTACGGTAGCCTGGTTCAGGCATGCGGCTGTCAAGCGGCGGTCGTGGGTTCGAATCCCGGCTCGTACCAATGAGTTTTTCGGAACTTATGTACGGAATATTTACCGTTAGCTTTTCGGTGAAGGAAAACATCGTGAGGAAACCGGTCTAATCTCAATAAGGTCTAGTTTTCCCTCTGGGTTGGAAGGTCAGATGGCAGTCGCTTTCGTAAAACTAACGCCTATGCCAAATCTTGGGATTAGGTGTCAAAGCGGACCCCAAACTCCTTTAGGGCACAACCGGGAAAAACGCTAGGAGCATGATGAGGTCAGTAATCAATTAAATATCATAGGTCTTTCCGTAATTACAGTTCAATATTTAGGAGGGCATGTTTCGCATAGGTACCTACTTGGTTGCAGTAGAGAAAGCACCAAATTGCATTGCGAAAAGCAAAAGCATAAGTAATAATTTATTGATATTTGGATTTTATTTCAAAATATGCAAAAATAAGTAATGTTTTTATACTCCTGTACCGTTATCTGTCATTTATATAGGCTGTAGCTCAAATACAATGACACCACTAATAAATCGTCGAAAAGCTCTATGCTCTATTGCCCAAAAACGCATTGTTTAGCGTACTTTTTTGGTTCATACATTTTTCATAAAAGCACTGTTTAACTTTTTTTTAATCGGCCGCTATATTGCCAACTTCATAAACAAATATTTCGAAATAAAAAAAAATAATATTTGTATATTATAAATTATTGACTACAATAATAATAAATCATCATCTATTGTGTGTTAAATTACATGTTTTATAAATTCTTGGTATTATTTACAAAAATAAACAGCTCGAATTCGGTCCGGGTTCGGATTTGGTTTGGTTCGGATGGCAAGTGCAAACAAATTAAAAACAAAACAAACCTTATGGTTAAATGTGACACCTCTTGCTTATGCAAGAGGTGTCACATTTCCGATTTCCCACCAAAATACAGTTCAAAATGAAAATACGAAAGATGATAAACTATTAGTCCTAAACTATTAAGATTTTATTCGTGTTTGTGAAGACAAGTGTCCTTTTAAAATGGTCGCAGAAATGAATACCTGCACTCCTGAAGAAATTGCGTGAGTAGCAAAAGTACGAATATAACACTTGCTGCCTGAAAAGTTTAACTATTCTGTAGTCTGCTATTTATTTAAAATAGCTGTTGCCCGCGACTTCGTCCGCGTAGAACTTTTTATCGTCTTAGAAAATGATTTCTCTCAATACAAAATTTGAACCCTCCTTTAGGGGATAATTAAAAAAAAAACGTTGATGTTCATTTTCTAGTTTGTGAACAAACAGTCTAAAACCAAAGTTAAAAATCTCATACTTTAAAAATGCCTTAAAATACTCAAACTTTGAACCAATTTTAACACTCTTAGGGGATGAATTTGGAAAAACTCTGAAATCCGTTTTGTAGTCTTTTAACGTACAGAATAAGACCGAAGTTAACAATCTCTTACTCACACTTTAAAATTTTATTGCTCGCCATTTAAAATTTGAACCCCCTTTTAAACCCCCTTAGAGGTTGAATTTTTCTAATCGCTGAAAGAACTTTTTTCGTAAACTTTTAAGTCTCTAGCTCAAAAAAAGTGTTGCCCATACAAAGCTTTCTTAACCCCCTTAGGGGTGGGATTTTCTAAAACTCTGAAAGTACTTTATTATTAATTTTAATAAGTAACATTTCGAATAGTTTTAAGTCTAGTAAAAAAAAAAGTTTTTCCCACACAACACTGGCTACCCTTCTTAACCCCCTTAGGGATGGAGTTTTCTAAAACGCTGAAAGTTCTTTTTTAGTATTCTAATAAGTAATCTTTTTGCAAAGTTTTAAGTCTCTAACTCAAAAAAAGTGTTGCCCATGCAAAGCTTGCTCGCCTTTTTAACGCTATTAGGGGTGGAATTTTCTAAAACGATTTGTGTTCTTTTTTTGTATTTTAATAAGTAATCTTTCTACAAAGTTTCAAGTCTCTAACTCAAAAACATAAACTTTCCCTGATAAAAACTTTGCACCCCTTTTTATCCCCCTTAGGGATAGATTTTTTCAAAACGCTGAAAGTCTTTTTTTTGTATTTTTATAAGTAATCTTTCTACAAAGTTTTAAGTGTCTAGCTCAGAAAAAGTGTTCCCCATACAAACCTTGCACCCTTTTTTAACCCCCTTAGGGAATGATTTTTGTAAAACGCCGAATGTAGTATTTTTCATGTTCTAATAAGTAGTTTTTCGATAAAATTTTAAGTCTCTATTAAAAAAAATATGTTTTGTCCATACAAACTTTGCACCCTATCTTACCCCCTTAGGGGTGAAATTTTCCAAAACGCTGAAAGTACTTTCTTTGTATTTAAATAATCTTTCTACAAAGTTTTAGGACTCTAGCTAAAAAAAATAGTTTCCCACATACAAACTTTGCAACCCTATTTTAGCCCCCTATTTTTAGGAGTAGAGTTTTCTTAAACGCTGAAAGTACTTTATTTGTATTCTGATGGCTAATCTTTCTACGAAGTTGTAAGTCTCTATTTAAAAAAAATATTGTTTCCCCCATTCAAAATTTGCACCCCTATTTTACCCCCTTAGGGGTAGGTTTTTTTTAAACACTGAATCTAGGTACTTTATTTGTATTCGAATGAATAATTTCTCTACAAAGTTTTAAGTCTCTATTTAAAAAAAAGTAGTTTTTCCCATACAAACTTTGCACTCTATTTTACCCCTTTAGGGGTAGAATTTTCTAAAACCCTGAAAGTACTTTATTTGTATTCTAATGACTGATCTTTCTACAAAGTTTTAAGTATCTATTTAAAAAAAAATTGTTTCCCCCATACAAACCTTGCACCCCTATTTTACCCCCGTAGGGGTGGAATTTTCCAAAACGCTGAAAGTGTTTCATTTGTATTCTAATATCTAATTTTTCTACAAAGTTTAAGTCTCTAGCTCAAAAAAAAAAGGTTCTCCCATACAAACTTTGCACACCTATTTTACCCCCTTAGGGGTAGAATTTTCAAAAATCCCTTTTAATCATTAGCCCACGTTATAAAAGCAACATACTGTGCAAAAATCAACTCTCTAAGATTAGTAGTTTCGGCTGTGCGTTGATGAGTGAGTGAGTGAGTGAGTGAGTGAATGACTTATTCAGTCAGTAGTGACTCAGTCAGGACATAGGCATTTATTATGTATATAATATAGATAGATAGAAGATAATGAAATTCCCATTCAAATATCTCAAAAAATTATGAAGCTACATCCGTTTTAATGTCGCTTGTTAGAGTGAGAAAACGATGAGGGACTGTGACGTCAATATCCTCGAGCGTCATAGTAAAATACAATCGTTTCATATGAAGGTGCGTTTTGCGGAAAAGGGACAGAACATACCCCCTCTTAAAACTTTGGACTCTTATAACTTAGTCATTACCTATAAAATCAAATCAAAATCAAAATCAATTATTTATTCTGCAAATAGGCCACAAGGGCACTTTTACATGTCAAATGGTGTTCTACAATATAATATTAATAATCTTACACAATAATCACTTTAAAATTGCAGATTTTAACCAATTAGTACCTAAATGGTTAACAAACTAAATGTCACTGAATGAAAACTAGAAAAATCCAAAATTGTAAAATATTATCAAATACATTCGATATAAGGTCTGTATCAGAATTAACAATAAGTTTATGATATAATTTAGTACCCCAGAGATGTATAATGTCTCTGAGCATCCAAATACAATTAATAATTATTCTAATGTTCTTATAGAGATGTATACTGTCTCTAAGCGTTAAAACAGAAAAAAAGGATCATTAATGTAATATTGTCAGAGATGTACAGGGTCAATAACAATAAAACGTGTCAAGAACAGAATGATGTCTCTCGTCAAAATAATGATAATAACACTAGTATTTAGGTAGTTACTATGCCCTTGCAAGCATGAACAGACCGGACTCCACAAACAGCACCCGATCACGAGTATGACGCATATCTCAGCCATCGCCTCCCTCAACCATATGTTAGGGAAGGTATATAACCTCTTGCTTTGTTTTTTTCTCCATTTGACTATATTTATTTTAAATTCTTTTTCGAGAAAATACATTATGATTATTTACCATATTTTCGATTCCTGAGCTATAACCACGAACTTCGGAATTCGAAAATATCTATCTCTATTGCACTAACCATACTCGAGTGACAGGGATGCAAATATATGAACATTGAGTATCGGTTTTCGTGGTAGCGCCGCAGGTACTTTGGCTGAATGCGCCGAGCGCGTGCCATTGCCATTCAAAAAAAACAAATTCGTGTTATTTATATTGTTCAAATTTGTTGATTTCATTTATTGAAATTACGACATAAAACGACATTTGCGCATATAAGTTCTCATATCAGAATCAATTTTTTTTATGGTTTATATTTTAGCATTTGTCTCGTAAAGGTCTATCGTAGACGGGATCAAAGACTACAAGACGGGATTTAAATTATTAATAAGTGAAAGGCAAAGCAATTCCGCCATTTTGACGAAAATTTGACGTTTCTTATAGCTGACAGTTGGAGCAGCGTTTGATTTCAATAAAAATAAATGAAAAATTAAATGAAGTCGTATATATACAGTCGGATTAAAACTATCCTAAGTTGCAGCTGGAATAATAATGTACGTATATAAAATGTTTCATATTTTTCCGTCCATGGGATGCTGAGAACATTCGTACCACAGAAAGCTTAGTTTCAAACTGGCTGATTCTTTTTTTAATTTAGAGATTTATTATAAGTGGAGATTTGTCGTAGAAAAAAGTATTGTATGCAACGGTGTATAACTGGTCTAAAAACGCTAGTGGCGTCTGTTATTGCGATGCTCGCCAAGGCTCGCCAGGGCAACCCACGCCACTCGCGTTTTAAGACCCTTCTTATACAACAGTTGCATAAAATACTATTAACTAATCAGTCTTACGAATTTAATACAACACTATATTATAATGAAAAAAATGGCTTAGAAAAAAATTATAGTTTACGTGATTAGTCGCGACTGTGGGTAATACCGCTCAGGCAATGGGGCAATGGCGATTAAACCTATTATGTACTTACCTACTAATAGAGCAATTGGGCTGCTAATGCTCTTTCTCTTCGTTAGTGTTTCTCCGTACGCACCACTCTTGGATCTGGAAAACGGTCGTAACTAACGGTTCGCCAGTATTATTAAGCTTATCATTGGGATGTTTATAGGGTTCCGTAGGAACCTCAAAAGGCAAAATCGGAACCCTGATAGGATCACTTTGTTGTCCGCCCCTCTGTATGTCTGTCAAGACCTTTTATCTCGGGAACACGTGGAAGTATCAAGTTGAAATTAAAATTATATACTCAGGTCTACAGTCTCTTGAAGCTATAAAAAAACAAACTTCTAGGTTTACGTAAAAAAAGGGGTGGCCATCTAGTTGCATAACAACTATTGTCATAATATCGATTGTCATAACACTTTACGCATAAAGTTGATGCTCATATATATATATAATTGTTTTATGGCATAATTGTTCCCCGTCATAATTATATGGAGTCATAATTGGTTTAACCATTATGTAGAATGCCATACATTTATTTAGTCATAATATTGATATTTATAATTATTTTTAGTCATAATTGTTGATTATAATTTTAATCATAACGATCGTTTTGCATAAATTATGATGACGGCCTTAAGATGGTGGGAGTTTTTCTAAAAAAGCAACGAAAAATTATATTAAATAAGTATTTTTAATATATAACACATAAACTTTTCTAAGAGATCAACCAATGCCAAGATAGTGGTGTATAAAGTTCAAATTTTCACGTAGGCAGTAGGGAACAGTAGGGACTTAGTGGCAAAACCGACTCGGATCGCAGATAGGTTAGAACTGTTAGAAGACGAAAACGGGAGCAAAGCTCCCGCGTTCGTCTTCGAGGTATTTTTTTTTATAAAAGAGCGGAAAAACTTGTTTGTAAAGTTTTATATTGACTGCCCTTTGCTAGATATATACTCTGACCTAGAACTGTGACCCAACATAATAGAGAACTTACTTGCTGTGACCCAACATAATTGCAGTTTATGCGTTTCTACAATATGGTTAAATAGTTTTATGAGCAACCAATTTATGTCCATTATAATAGTAGTTTATGTGACTGTACATAATGAAGTGCATCAAACACGAGTGTGGGTTAATGAAACGAGCCGAAGGCGAGTTTCATAATAACATCACACGAGTGTTTTAATGCCTCATTATGTACAGTTACATACACTACTTTATCTATCCACATATCATAAGCCTCCATGATGCATTCAGGAGCCGCATATTATGACCGGCATTGCGGAGTTGTGTTCTGGCAGCTGTCATAGTTTTTTTTTTTAAATTCAGATACAAACTAGAGTCGGATCCAACCATCATATCGTTCGATATCTTATTGTCAAATATGTATGCAAATTGACAATTCACTTCGATAAACGTCATCTCGACTGATATTAGAATATAGGTTAAATCTAATTTCTTTGTTTTTCAGAAACGTTCGACATTTGAATTAATTAATATTATCGAAATCGATATTATTAATTAGCAATAATAACATTTTCACAAATAAGAAATGTGTTCTAACAAAACAGTCTATTTTTATGCTGGTCATAAAATGCGGTTCTTGAACGCATCATGGAGTGTTTATGATATTTGGATAGATAAAGTATGCTTAAATAATTTTATGCGCCACAATTTTATGCGCAATACACATTATGTTCTGAAACATTATGGTTCAAAACGTTATGCGCATAAATGTATGACTATTTACAATTATGCGTAATAATGAGTATGACGAATCCACGTATGCCTATCAACAATATGACTTTTAAACTTTATGCAACCCGACCCCTACCCAAAAAAAGATACGGCCATTTATACCGCAAAAAAACGTATATTTCGACACTCTCAAAGATACATTTGTAATTTTATACGGAACCCTCGGTGGGCGAGTCCGACTCGCACTTGGTTTAATTTTAATTTTCCTTCCGTTCACCAAACACGTGTAAAAAGCGAAATCCCTCATTTTTAGGAACTTTAGTAAGCTCATCGTTTCTACTTTGCTTGCAATTACAAAAAAAAAACGTTTTATAACGTTTTTCATGTAGCACTTTCATAAGAAAAGCAATAGATACGGGTAATGGCCTTCTCTACTTATAAAGGCATTACCCAGCATTAGTATTACTACGGTCGTTTTGTCTATTAAGTCGAATTAAATAGCTACAGATATATTTCAGCCATAATATCTACCTGACCAATAAATGGAATTGTTTTGTAACTAGAATAATAAAATATGTTACCCAAATTGTGAAAAATTGAATCTTGTCCAACATCTAGTAAAAAAGTGGCCAAGTGCGAGTCGGACTCGCACATGAAGGGTTCCGTGAAATAAATTGCGGTTTACGATTTATGACGTATTAAAAAAAAACTACTTACTAGATCTCGTTCAAACCAATTTTTGGTGGAAGTTTGCATGGTAATGTACATCATATTTTTTTTTTAGTTTTATCATTCTCTTATTTTAGAAGTTACAGGGGGGGGGGACACACATTTTACCACTTTGGAAGTGTCTTTGGCGCAAACTATTCAGTTTAGAAAAAAATGATATTAGAAACCTCAATATTATTTTGGAAGACCTATCCATAGATCACTTTGGTTTGATGAAAAAAATTTTTTTGAGTTTCAGTTCTGAGTATGGGGACCCCTAAAACTTAATGTTTTTTTTAGATTTTTGTGTGAAAATCTTAATGCGGTTCACAGAATACATCTACTTACCAAGTTTCAACAGTGTAGCTCTTATAGTTTCGGAAAAAAGTGGCTGTGACATACGGACGGACAGACAGACAGACAGACGGATAGACATGACGAATCTATAAGGGTTCCGTTTTTTGCCATTTGGCTACGGAACCCTAAAAATGACATGATAGTTGTTGTTTAAACCAACAAATGCCACTCAATCTCATGCACTTTGAGTTAACGCCTATTACTATTTGTCACCTGTTTAAATGTCACCCAGCCCTTGCCTTAAGCTTCGTGACTTAATTCTAATCCCTAGTTTTATTGAGATATTGGAGTAAACGGCATTACCCAGTGACCGGAAATACCCCCCATGCTTCCTCTAAGGCGCATCCGCACGGTGCTGCGCGGCAGCGTAGCGCGAGATTTATGTTCTTGGTTTCCTAGGTATATCTTAAAGCTTGTAGGACTCACACGCAGGACCGTGTGGATGCGGCTATACTGTCCGGAAATAAATCAAACGCAGATGGGTCCTCAAGTCCATGCCACCATTTATCATATATATTACTCAAGTGCACTGAAATCGGATTTATGGAGTACCTACAGTTTTCTTAGTGTTATATTTCGGTCATAACCGAAGGAGATGAATGAAAATCATAAACCAAGAAAATATAACAACGGAAAAATTGGGACACTTTCTTTAAATGTATTAAAGTACCTAAAGCGCGTTTATATTTCAGTACTCAAATTGCCTACCAATCGAATTTGTTTTTTTAGAAAGAATTGAATATAAAACAGTAAGTTAAAAAAATATTAGTAGTGGGATAAGATAATCGATGATATACCTATACACCGTGGCCGTGAATAACCCGAAAGATTTAAGCCAACGATACTAGAGCCTAATTAGAGTATATAAAGTTATGTAACATATAGTCCAAAAACTCATAATTAAGGAGATATTAATTATTTGAAACAAATCAAAAGTTAAAAAATCTCCAGTCTAACACACCCTAAAGGCTTGAGCATAACTTGACACTTCTTGTCATGGAACACAAGTCACGGCATTCGCCGTTCGTCGTATGATTTCGGAGCGATTCGCTCAACTAAAGAGTTGTTCACAAAGAAGCGGGCAATTAATAAGATTTAATTTGTACTGAAATAGTAATTTAATTAAGACACATAATTAGACCCATGTTGATACAACATTATTTACTCGTACTGTCGTCAAAAATACGTGGTTTAAATCTTTCGGGTTATTCACGGCCACGGTGTATAGTTGAAGTGACACGTTAACTTAAATTCACTGTTATAACGCAGATTGTAATTTCTACCAATCAACAATCGTGGTTATCTACATAACGCATAAAATATCCCGCGTTCTTTTCCCACGATAACTTTTCTTTGGATTATAAATGGTATGCCATTTTTATCATAATTTAAAAACAACCAACCCCAAAAATGGTCGTTTTACATTTCAAGCCTTATTGGCAAGGGCAAAGGGCTTAAAACGTTTTTTATGCAATGGACAGATTGTACGGCACGTCATTTTTATCCCCTATCGGAATATTTGTCAATATCGTAAAATTTATCTATAACAACGTATTTCCGGTTTTCTGAAAGCGGAAGTAGACAGTGCGTGCCTCGGCGTTAGAGGGGAGCAAAAATTAATAAGAGGAAACGCGATTTTAACGACTTGTAGACAAATTGGTGCGGAATGATCATTTGTTATCGAAGTTTGGGTAGTGTGCAGGGGATAGTTAAGAAAGATTGGTTTGTTACCAAAGTTAACAGTTGCTACTACTGTTGCCAGATGTATGCGGTATTTGCGATATTACTATAACCACAGAAGTATGAATATAAGGAGATCGGACATGGCGGCCGATTTGTATAGAGTGAGCCTGTCGCAAGTACATTAACCCACACAACGCCCAAGTAATTGACAAGACAAAGCACGCACACATCTAAAACACACACACTTATATACCTACACGCTTATTTGACAATAAACGCGCATCATATCAGGCATTTTGGGAAAAAACGTAATATTCTCTGCGATCAGCACGCGTGCACAGTATGGCAGTGTATGCCCATTGAGCATACAGCTGCGACACGGCCGCCGGCGGCTTGTCCTCTCTCTAGTATTCTATGCTCTGAGACTATAAGAGACAAATAGTCGCCTATCAAAAAGTAATGAGTTAAGGCGACGTGAGCTCAAAAACGGATTTTTAAAAAGTCTTAGCTCTTGTTTGGATTGTAATACGGCTGCCCTAAATTTAACTAGCAATCTTGAGGCCTTTCTCAAGGGACAACAGCTATTAGAATTCTGAGTTTTTGACTTTCGCTCGATAGAAAAAAATCACGAACATAGGTCTAAAATATACTTAAAAGATTCGTTACAAATTATGCACAACAGCTAAACATATTATTACATTAAAATTGGTTCTAAAAATCGGCAATATCATGCTTGAGGAAACTTAGCTATTCCTTTTTTATTAATAAAACGCACAAAAAATTAAAATTAAAAAACATGATATCCGCGCTTCCGAACACGCACTTTCATCTCACTCACGCTTATGCTCAGTGAGAGGGAGAGACGACCACGAGCCTACGTCGCCTTAAGTTAGTTCATTCTGATGGTTTTTGTGACATTAACTGTAAGTTAATAGTTATTGTTTTAATTGAATCTTGTACTTAGTTTTATTTGTATTTTATAACAACTATATTTCCATGCAGTTTATGTGTGTCAAAGCAAATAAACGATTGATTGATTGGTTGGTTCAATTGGGCTACGCGGCAGTTCGGTTCATTAAAATTAAGAGTCAGCAGTTACAAATGTTTTATAATCACTTCCAAGCAGAGGTTCAACCTGAGTGCTTTTAAAATAGGGTACCTATGTTTTGTTTGAAATTAATTGATATTCATGTCCCTGTATAAACAATTGAAGTCCACTAGAACAAATTATAAACTGAAGCTTCAAGTACCTACACAAAACAAACAGCAAAATATCTGTGAAGTGACTGATGTTTCTTCCGTTAGCAATAGTTAATTTATTTTACTGGTCAAAACAATATAGCGGGGCTACGCCCTAGCTGTCAGTTTAACAATTTGTAACTATGATTGGTGCCACTGTGTGGGAAGGAGCTAGGAGTCTTAAAGAGCAGCCGAGCGCCGAGTCTTTGCTTGAGTTTATAGGTTCTATTTAATATTTTTGATCTTGTACAAATGTTGTTCTTTGTTATGATCGGGTATTGCAATTGACATCAATGCATTTTTAATTAACATGTAGGGAGTATTTTGCTTTTGGTAGAAAGTGCCTTAAAAATTATGCGGATGTCTATGCTTCCATTTTAGAATTATTTTGTAATGTGTATCATGCATGAGAGAAAAACGTTTAAACATTATATAAGAATAGGTAATCTCATATTGTGTTAACAAAGTCTGCATTTCAAAGTAGACCATTGGAGACAATAGACCGGGAGACGCTGACACAATTTTTTAAGGTATTTGTACCAAGTGTGGCGACCCTTCAGGGGTCTAATTACGTAATGAAGAAAAGGAAAATGATGGCCATAGCGCTGGTACCGGCGGCCCAAACGCGTGGGCATTAATCGAAAGTGTCGGTAAAATTACGAAATATTTTTTTACAGCATAATATCATTGTATTCTGTTAGTTTGGATACAATTCTACCTAAAAAAAATATACACCACATATCATCTGGTTACAAAACAAGATTGCCGCCACTTATGTGTTTGAAATTTTTGTATTTATGTTCTTTGAAACTCAAACTTACGGGAAACATTAGTGCCAAACTGGTACAAATCGTTCAAAATACGCATTACTCTTACAGTTTAGAAAAAATATTGTACATTTTCGCCGCTTCTAACAGGTATGGCATTATCAGACTTCTATTTAGGATCATACAAAGAACTGGTAAAAAAATATATAGGGTGGTTGGTACAAATCATTTAGCACAAAAAAAATTGCGACTTTGGTGGACATTTGGAACCGTCGGAAAAGTATAGGATGGTGATTTTCGCTGTGCAAAAATTTGCCTGGTACAAATGGTTGAATTGGTTTCTTTTCAATTAATGTGTTCTCATCGGTATGGCGGGGTCTAAGTCACACCAGAGAAGTATGGCATTACGCTACCGCCTACTTATTGTTTCATCGACTATCGGAATACAAGAATTTTTGTGTAACAAATCGTTTGAATTTCGTAATTTTAACACGTTCGATTAACGCCCACGCGTTTGGGCCGCCACTTATGTGTTTGAAATTTTTGTATTTATGTTCTTTGAAACTCAAACTTACGGGAAACATTAGTGCCAAACTGGTACAAATCGTTCAAAATACGCATTACTCTTACAGTTTAGAAAAAATATTGTACATTTTCGCCGCCTCTAACAGGTATGGCATTATCAGACTTCTATTTAGGATCATACAAAGAACTGGTAAAAAAATATATAGGGTGGTTGGTACAAATCATTTAGCACAAAAAAAATTGCGACTTTGGTGGACATTTGGAACCGTCGGAAAAGTATAGGATGGTGATTTTCGCTGTGCAAAAATTTGCCTGGTACAAATGGTTGAATTGGTTTCTTTTCAATTAATGTGTTCTCATCGGTATGGCGGGGTCTAAGTCACACCAGAGAAGTATGGCATTACGCTACCGCCTACTTATTGTTTCATCGACTATCGGAATACAAGAATTTTTGTGTAACAAATCGTTTGAATTTCGTAATTTTAACACGTTCGATTAACGCCCACGCGTTTGGGCCGCCGGTACCAGCGCTATGACCATAATTTTCCTTTTCTTCATTACGTAATTAGACCCTGAAGGGTCGCCATACTTGGTACAAATACCTTAAAAATTTGTGTCAGCATCTCCCGGTCTACAACACAATTTATTCTTCCTGTAAGTCACGTTTGTATGAAAAATTCAAGCACTTGCCTTCAGCTCCGTCCACGTCTAGAAAATAGCCGTTGCTTAGGTATTGCCGAGAAATCGACAGGTCGTGGATAGGTTTAAACTCGAGCACCTTCGTTTGCATTTTAAAACTTATAGTAACGTAATAAGAAAGAGGTGTAATTTCACATACCATATTCATATAAGTATTGCAAACAGATAAATCGTAAGATATTCAGTTGGCACTGTAAAAAAATTACAAACTTATATATATCTATACTCATCTATTTATATATTATACATCTGACGTGTTTCTTAGTTCAGGTTGGTGGCTATCTTATACTGTATAGTCGCGAAGCGAGATTGTTGAGGAACTTGAAAATGGATAGTATTTAGCCGTGTAATCTGAATCGGGAATGATCGGTTGTATTCGTTTATATAAGCTTTGGGAAATCTTGGAAACTACGACCATTTTCGATCTTTGTATTAATCATTTTATCGAAACAGCCGCTAGAGAAGTTGCTATATTTAGAATGAGGCAAAAAAATATTTATAAGAGTGTCATCGATCAAATCCGATTCGCACTACACGGCTACGATAAATTGTTTACATATTTTTGATACTTTTTCGGACCATTCGTGTTTTCGTCGTATATAGCCCGAATGCGTTCAAATCATACGTCACTTCACGCCATCGTTTGTTTTATTGTACGCCATCTCGACTACTATGCACAATTTGCATGTGTGAAATATCTACATAAATAATTCTCCTTTGTATTCGCGGGGGTGTCTATTTACGAGTACATCAATCGTTTCAAATGCACACTTTAAATGCAAATAAGTATTTGAGTTGATTGTTTTTCAGAGTCTGTAGGTATACGAAATTTCGCGATGTTGCAAAATTTTTGACAGTTTTCTCATAACAACACTATTCATATTTATCAGATTTAAACTGCAGCAGTGCCCTACAATTTATTTTGAATTAAATATTTAAAACAAGGTAAGATGCGAATTAGATAAATGGCATTGAACTTGTATAACCTTTAAATATTTAATTTAAAATTACTGATGCAGTTTAAATCTGATAAAAATAAATAGTTTTGTTATGAGAAAACTGTCCAAAATTTCAGTCACAAAAAAATAATATATAATATATATATATATATATATATATATATATACATATATTGCCCCCCTTAAAAAAATATTTTATTTTGTTTTTAGTATTTGTTGTTATAGCGGCAACAGAAATACATAATCTGTGAAAATTTCAACTCTCTTGCTATACAGCCTGGTGACAGACAGACGGACGGACGGACAGCGAAGTCTTAGTAATAGGGTCCCGTTTTACTCTTTGAGTACGGAACCCTAAAAAGCAGCCGGAACTATACACCAAACTTGGAGACGGGCCTCGTCGGTACGAATCGTGCTATAAGAATAACATGATCCAAACATGGTCAAAATAATAATAAATTCATTAAAAGTTTAAAAACATTTTTTAAAGAAAACTCGTTTTACAATATAAACGAATATTTTAATCCCCCATCTGGTGTGAAATTGTAAATATAAGTAATAAGCGTTAAAAAATAAAATAAAATAAAACCGGCCAACTGCGAGTTGGACTCGCGCACGAAGGGTTCCGTACCATTATCTATAAAAACGGCAAAAAAAATCACGTTTGTTGTATGGGAGCCCCCCTTAAAAAAATATTTTATTTTGATTTTAGTATTTGTTGTTATAGCGGTAACAGAAATACATAATCTGTGGAATTTTCAACTCTCTAGCTATCACGGTTCTTGAGATACAGCCTGGTGACAGACAGACGGACGGACGGACGGACGGACGGACGGACGTACGGACGGACGGATGGACGGACGGACGGACAGCGAAGTCTTAGTAAAAGGATCCCGTTTTACTCTTTGAGTACGGAACCCTAAAAACTTATATATCCCTCTCCCAAACCTCTCCACAAATATTTTATTTTTAATTTTTTTTTTATATTTTAAATATTTTAATGAATTGTATCTTTAATGAATTACCAATCAATTACTGTTATTTTGTGATATTGTTATTTATTCTCAAATAGTTCCTTATTTTTTCTTGTTAGTCCTAGCTAATAATGCATTCTGGGGGTGATTGCGGGCCGATATGATAGTCCAATTTTGGCTCATTGGATAGGGATGACAAAGAGCTTTTTATCATATAGGAAATAAGTAAGATTTATTAAGTATTATTATTTACTAACACTAGTCGTAAGTCTTCATTAACAAAATATGGATTATATCTGAAATGAGGATTTAAATTAAATTAAAATAATATTTTAATTAAAATTCCCGCCCTATCCGGGTCCTCGTACTGTCCCTAGCATTAAGTTGCATGTGTTTGTGTACTTGGTTGCAAATAAAGAAATGACACGATGACATTGATTAAACTAACCGTACAATGATATACGACAAAGGGTAAATCAACTTGTTGTTAATACTATTAGGATTATTGGCAAGGTCAACATTATACTATGGTAAGAGTGCTGAAAAGTTGGCAGAACTAGTAGGAGAAGTACCAAGTGTTTTCTAAGTTCTAACGTAAAATATGCCCTGTAATGGCTGTAATTCGTCGTAAGGGTTTCTTTTTTGATCTGTAGGTGCGCTTTACATGTACATGCACGAGTACATAAGACCACTTGGATCAATCACGTCGGGCCCCACGTCGGTAATGACGCGGTATCGTCGCCCACCGCACTTATTAGTGGATTGTACTGTTGTATGTGTTGCTGGAAACGCCTATGGAATAAAAATTTTATCACACTTGCTCGTAAAGTGTGTATTATAGGCAGGTGTATAGCCGGTTTACCCCCCGCGGGAGTTATGGATTATCATAACTCCCTAGGGAGTTATGACCTTGTGTGTGATATGATTGGTTAAAACAAATCTAGGTCGTTGCGCGCTACAAGAATTCTGCTCTGTGATTGGTTGAATAAAAATCGAGCAGGCCATGCGCTGCAAGAATACTGCTCTGTGATTGGTCGAAATATTGAAGCTGCGCGCTCCACTCGCACTGATCTGGAAGTGAAGTTGTCAATTTCGTTTTCTTACGCCCCTTGTTAAACAATGTACTATTATTTAAAAGAAATATTTTCAATAATAAAATAGACTATTTGTTCCTGAGTTATGGATGTTTTCTATGTATTTAAGTATTTATTTATCTATATAAGTATGTATATCGTCGTCTAGTACCCATAGTACAAACTTTGCTTAGTTTGGGACTAGGTCGATTTGTGTATGATTGTCCCCAAATATTCATTATTTATTTATTTAGACTACATTATGACACTTTAAGGATTCACTTCCGATGTGCTACAGAAATGATGTAACACTAAAGTTTGTAACACCTTTTGCATCGTCATCTTGGCTTTGTGTCAGCGATCACAGTACGTTATCTCGATGTGATAGTTCGTTAACGAAAGTACGTATACCTATTTATAATTCGATAGTTAACGAAATGTGACATTGAGATGACGTTGCTACCGTTAACAATGATCCACAGTCGTACAGATACAGTCGGGACAAAATTATAGGATATATACTCAATTATTGAATGCGAAATTCAGACCCATATCTCTATATCGCTTCCATACTTTTCTATATTATGCGCCAAAGAGTCACCTAGACAAATTCACCCTCCCGCATTGTCGCTTTGATCTCAACGACATGTTTTGGTTTCCACAGCACCCGCCAGAGGGGGCATCGATGCCGGTTTCAATTTGAACCTCGTCTGGTTTGAAGATTAATTTTTGAACCTAGATCTAGATAGGTCTGAACGTAGAATATCATGACATTCATGACACTTCTCATTCCGCCTCCTATTCAGTCTGTTTCTTAATCTGTCGCATAAAATATATCTGCGAACACGATATGTTGATAATTTCAATCACATTAAATAAAATCGAATAACGTAGGTAGTGATAAAATATTAGTTTTTTTTTTGAATTTGTGGTAGAACAGCTAATCGTGTACTTATATAATACTTAAACATACATAAAGAGCGGTATAATAATTCGCTAAACGTTTTAGTAAATAAACTTGCTAGCAAGAAAATGAAAGACATATTGCACATAGTATTTTCAATTTGTTCCAGTAGATATGAGATTTGTCGTATCCCATAAGTTACCATAGATACATACCTCCACAGAACACCTATTAAGCCGTCGGAGTACTCCCTCGCTGGAGATGGTGTGAATGTTTTTTATTTGATTTCGCATCCAATTTACCGTCGTATGCCAGAAGCGGCTCGTTGAGGCGAAATGACGAGATACTGTGTTGCTAGCGGCGTGCCGTGGATTTGCCCGTTTTTTTGCTTCGCCGATGGAAAGAAATTCCTGTATTAGGCGCTCTGAAATGTATCAATTGTATACGAATACAATCCCTGACGATGATTCATAGATTAATTTAAAATTGTTTTGTCCATATTATATTTACCAATGGCATTGCGTCAGGTATACATTTTTAGGCACGTCGAAGCTAATCTCGCGTAGATAGGTACTTTTTTTTAGGAATTTCAGCAAGTATCATGTTCATGTAAAACAATAAGTAGAGTAAAAATAAATCACTGCACATCCGTGCCGCCAACAGGTCGTAATTTCGTATGAACTCTGTAGGGACTTTGGGGCGGTAGTGTAGTGTTTCGATGTACCGCGATAATATTATCTTTTTATTTAAGTGAGCGAATCGCCAACAAACTGCTTTGCAGTTTGGCGAATCTTTAGGTTAAGTTAGGTACTAAAATTGTATTTTTTTTGATTCCAATAAAAAAAAAAATGTGTTCTATCCATGGGCGCGTCTTCATTGTATCAACATTTATAGATAATACTATAATTTACTGATATCTTGCGAGACTAATGGTCCTATCGAAATTTAACAGTTTTTTGACGAGTTCACGTCAGATAACGTATTCAAGACGACCCTCTAAATAAATGTTCAAATAAATCACTTTCGAACTCTTTGTACATTTAAATGCTCACAATGTTAACTCATCTGTCAGCGCACGCGCATGTTAATTGGGACTCAGGTGGTGCGACGCGATTGCACACATGTGCGTCCCCCCGTTTAAGGCTGATTTTACACTACTTTCAAATACTTGTTACTCGTATTTTTTATACTACAACGGTGGCACAAAGGCGTACGGTCTGCCTGCTGGTAAGCAGACACCGTGGCCTATCTTGCGATTCTAGAAGAATCACAAGCGCGTTTCCGACCCTTTATGGATATGAGGATTCGTTGTTTTGATACCTAGAGACGACCGAATCCCTTACTCTCAACACAACACATCATCGGGAGAATCATCTGAAATTTGGCATAATTATGCAAGTTCTGTGTCATTGCAACATCATGCTGGTTTAATGATGGAGACTGAAGGTCGGAGCTCAGAACCGTCTTAATACGAGTACGTACCCACATAATAGTTCATGGGTGTATAAAAGATGCAGTTGGCATCGGCAATAAAGCTTGACTAAATGTAAACTTTCACAGAAACTTATTACGCACCAACAACGTAAGGGACAGGCCTTTTGATTGGACATCCATCACATACATCATTATTAATTTAGAATTACCTAGGTATCTGGTATAAGTACACATTTTTCGATATATAAATATACTTATAGGTAGACCTGTAATTTAATTGAGAAATCAAGCCGTGATAGATTTCAACTAGAATTTTTAATTCTGTTTTTAACATTGTCAATCAATGAATTATTGATGGAACTAGTTTTATGTTTGTGTCCACCTCTGTTATTTGGGTTTACAATTTATTGAACTAATTAATCTATTTAATAGAATCTCTTTAAAATTAGTTAGTTAATTTGTAGGTATCATTTTACCAGCAGTCCTTAGTGTGTAGCTCCCCTAAGTTAATTCATGCTACGGATTAAAATACCATGATTCTAGGGAGATAAAGTAAGGGTAGCTCACAATAACTTTTTGTCAAATTTTCATTCACAATTTTTCCTATTGTCAAAGTTGGCTGTTACGAATTTGGTATTCAAATGTTTCAGAACGATTTCGTGATTTTTAAATGGCGACGCTGAAATGAAGGAGACTAGACTGTATATTTTATATTATTTAACAGACTGAGTAACTCAATTCAATGTGGTTTATGTACAGATTGTGACATTGCCAAAGGTGTGAACATGAACATACATTTTCTATGACTATCAAATTGCCATTGATGTTGCAACTGATCGCCACCAAAGTGGTCGTGTCATCGATCCGTCATGAAGACTTATCAAATCGAGCCCTAAGTTTATTGTACAATACCTACATATCTAATTTATCAATAAGTGAATAGCATTACACCTAGGAGCGTTTATTTTAATTCACCAAACCATTCCTTCGAAATCCTGATAAGTTGAAATCAGCAAAATGTTTACAGGTTTATGAACCAAGTAAGTGCTTTTATTATTTTTTGATCAGCTAAAATAAGACGATGCAACACATAAAGCACTATCCGATATTTAAAATTAACTGTAATCATTATTCATAGGTATTTTTCTAATTATGTACTCGTAATACAGAGCCTACACTTAAAAAAAATTTTTTTTGAATCTTGAAATTACATTTTTTTGCAAATCTCTATGCGAGATTATGTGCGCGGTCACTCGACTCGCTTTATAATTTTTATCTTAACTATTATGCTTTATTACTTCTATTACAATTTAAACACATTGTTATTATGAGTAGTTTTTAATTTCGGTAGTTTGTAAGTATATTCTCCACTTATTTAGTTATTAGTTATTTATTAAGTTGCCACGTGTAGTTAGTTGCGTGAAAACAGTACAGTAGGGTTGTCGATTTCCATTTAGGGACCTAGGGGCGCCATCAAAAGGCTCAGAAGGATTAATGCGGTAATTGAAAACGTGTCTGCTGCGGTGCTCAACCTGCACTTTGTGTTGCCGTGTGTTACCCCTTGTTGGGAGAGTTTTCAAAGCATACTTGATGATCGGCCCATGTTGATTTTCCCATGTCACGTTATGTTGCGGTCCAGTTGAATGGACATTTGAAGTAAAATTTGGTTTCACTATTTGATAACTACATAAAACAAAAAAATTGAAACACATCAAGCATAGCTTAGAATAAGAACTATCTCTATAGACAAGACTTTAGTTTCGAAAAAACCGCACTCAAATCTGTTTTTCCGTTTGGGAGCTACAACGCCAGATACACGTGATAATCGTATTACACCCTTCGTTTACGTCGAGGCTAACACAGAGGTATGATAGTCCTTACTAAAATGTAGCCTCTAATGGAATTAACAAATTTTCTCATGTGTTTGTGATACTTATGATAATTTTTAACTGACCTATTTATTATTAAGTAAGTTTATGTCATGTCTAGACGTTATAATCGACAGAAATTTCAAATTTGCTCCTACCCCCTAACCGAACCCCGTTATGTCATGCTTAGTAATTCAATCGAGCGAAAGGAGAATAGGTAGCTTGCCATATTTATGTCACCCCACGCTGTGGTCACCCCAAACAAAAAAATAATCAAGTGCTTACACTACACCGTTAACGAATGTATTGTTTTCACGTGTGCCGGCGGACAGTGACGTAGTAGTCGCGCTATGACTGCCGGTGGCAACGTCGTGAATAAACATGCTTGTGCGTTGGGATATTGAGGATATGACATGTAAAAAAATATCAAATTTGTCGCAAAAATGGCCACTGGTCAAGTTATTAATTCATTCATACATAATTAATAAAAAATTACCGCGAAAAATTTGCTCTTGTGTTACGGCACTTACCACAGGCAAATGACATTTACTAATTTGAGTGTTGTAGGATGGTGGTGGATGATATGAAACACTCATTAATCAATATAAAGAGTTTAATGGAAGAACTTTAGCACAAACACACTTTTAACAAGATTAGAGAACGCAGAGCGTGCGCCTGCGATGACGAGTCGCCTACCGACTGGCGGGGTGCGGGCGCGGAGGGCTCGCCTAAGCGAGCGTGAACTAAACGAATGAAAAGAACGCGGTCGCGGGGAGAGTGAATGATACAGTAATAGTGTTGGCGCGCAATCTAACTCCTACATACTCCCCCTTTTGACCAGATAGGTGCCCACACTTCTGGTCAAATCATCGTTAGCAACGTTTGACTTTAAGTGGACGACCTGGCCACTTCTGGCCGCATTCGAACAAGGCTGAAAATTCATTAGTAACACGTTGGTCATTATCTGCACAATCTACAATGTCGTCACATATATTTTTTAACACTGATTGCGAAAAGACAACTTGGCACCTTTGTGATGATGGTTTCTTTGTTAGCATGTCATAATGTTGATCAGTCTGCGCAGAGTTACTCTTTGACCATTCTTTAACATAATATTGACCTGTCTGGCTTAAGTTACTATTTGACGAATGATCAACATTACATTTACCAGTTTGGTCCAGATCAGTCGTTGGAAATTGTCCATTCTGTTCAGTATTATTATTAGACCACTCAGTATCAATAACATATTGGCCCTTCTGTGCCACATTAATCTTTGACAAATCACCATCCACACAATATTGACCCCCCTGTACTATATTAATCTTTGACAATTCTGAATCCACATTATTTTGAACTGTCTGTACAAAAATATTATTTGGCAAATAACCACAATCATTTTCAGCCGGAGTAAAATCACAATTTGGCATATAACGTTGACCTGCCTGCAATGGTTTACTCTTTGACAACACATCACTACTATAATCAGACCAATCTGAGTGAATTCGCTCGTCGCTATGATTAAGACCTACACGCATCGGGATATTCGTTGAAAAGTTATCATAGTAATTACATTCGATTGTTCGGCCGTAAGAATCATTGTCGTGATGGTTCGTCGGGTACATCATATTCTTTGACACATCGAAATCATTCGCGATTTTAACATTATCATCCTTACAATCAAATTCACAAGCATAGAAGGTCTCCTTGCGGTTACAATTTCCGCAATTAGTACGCGTAACCCCCGTTTCTCCACACCCGTAACAAAATACACAAGACGCTTCACTTTTCTTTTGTATTTTTGGGCACTCACTGCAGTCATGTCCGCCTTTGCGACAAAACACACAAAAAGGTTTACCTTGTTTGATGGTGTTTGTAGTCGTAGTCGTCGGGGCGCTTACCAACCCGAGCATTGGAGGACGCGCGTGTGCACCCGTCGACTTCGCGCGGTCGGTGATCAGTCCGTCCGGCGGCTTGGCGTTCGGCCGTGCGGCACTCGGCGGCGCGACGTTCGGCGGCGCGGCGTTCGGCGGCGCGGCGTTCGGCGGCGCGACGGTCAGCAGCGCAAGGTTGTCGGCGCGCTGCGCGTGAACCACGCGCGCGTTCGCAGCAGAGTAATTTTCACCACCGGCGGGTGTACGAGTCGATACTTCAGTGGCATCCGTGCATTGCAGCTGCGAAACTAACGTTGTAACTTCGCTGAGTGTATCTTCTATGCTTATCGTTTTGTCAAGCAGCTCATCAAGGTCTCGTATGCCTTCCCGTGGTAGCCTCTCTCTTATACGACTATCGAGAAACCCGTAGACCATGTCTACCTGTACCCTGTCTTCGAACGAGTAAGGAAGGTTTGCTAAAGCAGCACGAAGTCGTCCGATGAAAGCATCCGCGCGCTCGTGACCTTGCTCGGCCGCGAAAATCTCTCTGAATATTTTGTGTGGAGGGCGGGCTACACCATACCTAGCCCGAAGTCTGCGGAGCGCTTCGTCCCACGTAGATATCAATGATTTTACGCCTCTCCACCAAACCGCGGCATCTCCTTCTAAAAGCATGCGAAGTCCCCGTAGCGCGTGTTCATCTGTGATTCCAGTACATTCTTTGAACATTTCTATATTGTCCAAAAAAGCCTCCAACACTTCGGGATCGCGTGCAGATCCGTTGAATCTTGCAGTACAATTCGCAAAGTTAGCATTTCCGTTCTGAGAAGGCGCGGGGGTGGGGGTGTCGCACGATCGCGCCGGAGAGGGCGCGGCGTTAGTGTCTTTCAAGTTCGCGGTCGTGGCGGCCAGGACGAGGCTCTCGACCAGCTGGCGGTTCGATTCCGCCTGAGCTGCCGCAAACGCCGACAAGAACGAAGACAACTGAACGCCTGATATCGTAGCGTCCTCCTTTACATCTTGATCAGAACCCTGCGTACTTTTACCCCGACCCATGTTGGCAGTAGGTACTTAGGTATTTCACTATTTACACACACGATCGCCACCACATTTCATTAAATCACACACATCCAAAACCACCATTTAAGTACATGAAGTAAGTTCCTATAAGACCGAACACTTCCAAAAGTTTCAATTCCGAGAATTCGTGCACTGTACTTTGGTACCTATTATTATTACGAACGAAAGTATGTCTGCCGCGAGTTGGGCGCCACTGTAGGATGGTGGTGGATGATATGAAACACTCATTAATCAATATAAAGAGTTTAATGGAAGAACTTTAGCACAAACACACTTTTAACAAGATTAGAGAACGCAGAGCGTGCGCCTGCGATGACGAGTCGCCTACCGACTGGCGGGGTGCGGGCGCGGAGGGCTCGCCTAAGCGAGCGTGAACTAAACGAATGAAAAGAACGCGGTCGCGGGGAGAGTGAATGATACAGTAATAGTGTTAGCGCGCAATCTAACTCCTACAGTGTTTATTAAATATCAAGTGCGGTAGGCAACACAAACAATTTAACTACTAGATATGCCAATTTATTTTGTGAAGGTACTTACTTGACAATTTCACACAGGAGTAAGCAGCTCCTGTGTGAAAATGTCATGGTTTATTTTCTAGGGAAATGTTGGTTGATTTGCGTTTCCAATGTAACAGATCCATTATATATACTATCTATCTAACATCAAAGTATCAATACAATGGCATGTCCACCTTAATCCACGGTAAGGTTGCATTGGCGGCAACCCTTAAAAAAATGTGTTCATTACGGGTCGTTTCGTTTACACGCGGAGCTTTATACGCGACGAACGCGCTGTGAAAGCCCGCCGACCATACCACACAGTCTAAGAACAGTAAATTAGATCTCGACGTTATTTAAAAATTGAGTATTTTTAAATCAACCGAGGAATCTCCTATGAACAGTTTTTTTGGTGCCTAATACAAAAGAAACAACTGAAGTATTGCACGCAAAAACACGAGATGCATCGTAGCTTACATAGGTGAAGCGGGATTCCGAAGGAAATATTTAAGTTTTCCTAAGTGCCCTTTTGTGTATCGAAATTTGAGTCTTCATGCACGATACGTTTATTGTGCATAAACAGGCATGATTATTATAAGGACAGAAAAGACAGCTGTCACGCATATGAAAACAGTGTAGTTGTGCTTTCTCATCGGCCACAATCGAACATACGTTTCACATTTCAATTTGATTACAACGTGTTCCAGACGCCCTTTGTGATATGTTAGCTCGGTGCACTTAGAAACGAGAAAGAGAAACTCACTAAAATAAAATTGGAATCCCAAACTCTACTCCGTGATCATTGACCCCCTGTTATAAAACTGTTTGCCGTTATATCGAGTCGCGTGTATGAAAAGCGCGCAAATCCGTCAAAATAGCCGCGTCAACGGGCCCAATTAGTCAAAATAATTGGTCGAACCCACATTTGGCTGAAAGGGATATTATGACGTTTTGTCCCAAATAAAACCTTCACATACATTTCAATTACAACCAAATGGCTGCCAATATTCCGTGATGGCTTGTCGTCAATTTTGTCATTGCGTTGCAATTAGTCACGTAAATACGATTATTATTTTAATACCGTGCTTATTTATAATTGTTTCCCCGTACAACTGTATTCCATTTTTTCAAAATGGTATCGGAGCTGAGTTCACTGTTGAATTACCTACGTACCTACTTATTATTTTACTAGCTGTTGCCCGCGACTTCGTCCGCGTAGAACTTTTTATCGTCTTAGAAAATGATTTCTCTCAATACAAAATTTGAACCCTCTTTTAGGGGATAATTAAAAAAAAAGTTGATGTTCATTTTCTAGTTTGTGAACAAACAGTCTAAAACCAAAGTTAAAAATCTCATACTTTAAAAATGCCTTGAAATACTCAAACTTTGAACCAATTTTAACACTCTTAGGGGATGAATTTGGAAAAACTCTGAAATCAGTTTTGTAGTATTTTAACGTACAGAATAAGACCGAAGTTAAAAATCTCTTACTCACACTTTAAAATTTTATTGCTCGCCATTTAAAATTTGAACCCCCTTTTAAACCCCCTTAGAGGTTGAATTTTTCTAATCGCTGAAAGAACTTTTTTCGTAAACTTTTAAGTCTCTAGCTCAAAAAAAGTGTTGCCCATACAAAGCTTTCTTAACCCCCTTAGGGGTGGAATTTTCTAAAACTCTGAAAGTACTTTATTATTAATTTTAATAAGTAACATTTCGAATAGTTTTAAGTCTAGTAAAAATAAAAGTTTTTCCCACACAACACTGGCTACCCTTCTTAAGGATCCCCTTAGGGATGGAGTTTTCTAATACGCTGAAAGTTCTTTTTTAGTATTCTAATAAGTAATCTTTTTGCAAAGTTTTAAGTCTAACTCAAAAAAAGTGTTGCCCATGCAAAGCTTGCTCTCCTTTTTAACCCTACTAGGGGTGGAATTTTCTAAAACGATTTGTGTTCTTTTTTTGTATTTTAATAAGTAATCTTTCTACAAAGTTTCAAGTCTCTAACTCAAAAACATAAACTTTCCCTGATAAAAACTTTGCACCCCTTTTTATCCCCCTTAGGGATAGATTTTTTCAAAACGCTGAAAGTCTTTTTTTTTGTATTTTTATAAGTAATCTTTCTACAAAGTTGTAAGTGTCTAGCTCAGAAAAAGTGTTCCCCACACAAACCTTGCACCCTTTTTTAACCCCCTTAGGGAATGATTTTTGTAAAACGCCGAATGTAAATTTTTTTATGTTCTAATAAGTAACTTTTCGACAAAATTTTAAGTCTCTATTAAAAAAAAATATGTTTTTCCCATACAAACTTTGCACCCTATTTTACCCCCTTAGGGGTGAAATTTTCCAAAACGCTGAAAGTACTTTCTTTGTATTTAAATCATCTTTCTACAAAGTTTTAGGACTCTAGCTAAAAAAAATAGTTTCCCACATACAAACTTTGCACCCCTATTTTAGCCCCCTATTTTTAGGGGTAGAATTTTCTAAAACGCTGAAAGTACTTAATTTGTATTCTGATGACTAATCTTTCTACAAAGTTTTAAGTCTCTATTTAAAAAAAATATTGTTTCCCCCATACAAAATTTGCACCCCTATTTTACCCCCTTAGGGGTAGATTTTTTTAAAACACTGAATCTAGGTACTTTATTTGTATTCTAATGAATAATTTCTCTACAAAGTTTTAAGTCTCTATTTAAAAAAAAGTAGTTTTTCCCATACAAACTTTGCACTCTATTTTACCGCTTTAGGGGTAGAATTTTCTAAAACCCTGAAAGTTCTTTATTTTTATTCTAATGACTGATCTTTCTACAAAGTTTTAAGTCTCTATTTAAAAAAAAAATGTTTCCGCCATACAAACCTTGCACCCCTATTTTACCCCCGTAGGGGTGGAATTTTCCAAAACGCTGAAAGTGTTTCATTTGTATTCTAATAACTAATTTTTCTACAAAGTTTAAGTCTATAGCTCAAAAAAAAAAGGTTCTCCCATACAAACTTTGCACCCCTATTTTACCCCCTTAGGGGTAGAATTTTCAAAAATCCCTTTTTATCCCTAGTCCACGTTATAAAAGCAACATACTGTGCAAAAATCAACTCTCTAAGATTAGTAGTTTCGGCTGTGCGTTGATGAGTGAGTGAGTGAGTGAATAAGTCAGTCAGGACATAGGCATTTATTATGTATATATAGATAGAAGATAATGAAACTCCCATTCAAATATCTCAAAAAATTATGAAGCTACATCCGTTTTAATGTCGCTTGTTTTATGATAAGTACCTATCCACTAAGTATAGACATTTAAAAAGCAAAGTTTAGTTTGTAAAATAAAGGCAGGTAATATATTTAAAATCACTCATTCTCAAATAAACATGATTTTTGAGTTTTTTCATAAACCATAGTCACTGTTTATTACTACAGTAGTTCATACAATTTATAGTAATTTAGGACCAGTATTTTTTTACAGACGACTTAATTGGTATTTGAGAAAACCGTGATCATAGGTGGATCCTTCGTATCACAACTCAGATAGATCTCCCAAATGTTCAATTAGCAAACAAACGAGAAGGAAACGAGTACTCGCTGCAGTACAATCTGCTTGATCCATGCCTTCTTTAAAAGCAATTAATATGCCATTGATCCCCTTGGTCACCGTTCCAATACTAACTGTCGTGATGCCACCTGAGGATTATGAAACCATTATGAAATATACGATTCAATAGGTAGTTGTCATTATGTCCTACAATGAGATTTTTATGGCTTTTGAAAGTCATTTGACATAAATTGAACTTACATAATTATGGCAAAATAAGTTTTTAGAAGGTCCTTGTTGATAAACTTAGGTAAGTAATAAAAACCGGCCAAGTGCGAGTTGGACTCGCGCACGAAGGGTTCCGTACCATTATCTATAAAAACGGCAAAGAATCACATTTGTTGTATGGGAGCCCCTTAAAAAAATATTTTATTTTGTTTTTAGTATTTGTTGTTATAGCGGCAACAGAAATAAATCTGTGAAAATGTCAACTCTCTAGCTATCACGGTTCTTGAGATACGGACGGACAGCGAAGTCTTAGTAATAGGGTCCCGTTTTACTCTTTGAGTACGGAACCCTAAAATATCTCATTTGACGCTAGTGACTGCCCTCAAAGCTGATTAGGAGTTCAATTCAAATCCCGGTTAAGGGCAAATATCTGTGTGATGAGCGTGAATATGCTTACTTACTGAACTTAAATATATCATCGTCTAGTACCGCAAACACAAGATTTATTGAACTTTTTATGTATAAATTACAAAAGCTATGTAAAGCTATTGGAAGAAAACACAGATTTTCGCTTACCAATTTAATAAAGAGGTAATAAATATTGCACAGAAGTGGCAAAAATACACTTCATATTTATTACAATATGTCAAATAAGTATTATGGCAGGATAATTTCATCTGAAGCCTTAGGCGAAATAGATGCGCACATATTAGAAACTATCAGCATGTTTATGCACAGACGACCGTCTGAGATCACCCACTTCTTAGAACGAGGGTCGGAACGTTAACTCAATAACTCCCCTAACCTATGGGTGGTAGATTTATTAATCAATCTCCTAAACGCGTTTTAACTGGGCAAATTGAAAAATTATGTGTCGACGGCCTAGGGTGAAAGTTTCTGATTGATTGGTTTAGTTTGATCAGTATATTGATGGTGAGCCAAGGTTTGCGAGTCTGGGGGCAGTGAAGTTATTTGAATTGATTGAGTCTTTGAATTTTGCTTTGTGGTACCGTGGTGACATTCGTCATTGTTTTAACTATTTGGAAAGTACCCTTCCAGTTAATCGATTGGGTTCACGAGAGTGTTTCAAATAATGTTTTAACGTTATGGATGGTAGATATGACAAAAATATTCCATATTTGTCACCATATAGGTGGTAAACTAAAACAGTTTGAAGATTATGATCAACGAATATTTATAGTAAAAAAGTGTGAAAAGACTTGATCCAGAACGTGACCAGAGAAATTGCGAACCAAACGAATATAATATGTTGTGACAAATACCTACAGAATGAGCGGACTTAGGCAGAGTAAATCGTTAGTAGCTGGCCACCATTCAATAGCTGGCCACCTCATACTAAAAATGAACTCTATTCAGCTATAATATAATTAATTTTACAATGCACTTGCTCTGAATGAGCCCCTTTATATGGTTCAACATTAACACGGGAAGTGGCCCATGCCAGCACGAGCAGCGCCGGGCGGCACCTGCCCGTGCGGAATGGATTTCAGTACAATATTCCCGCACACTATGCGGGAATGAGATTTCGCGAGTTCGTGACAATTAAAATTTCACCTTTTATGCATATTTTTTTTATTTCCTCGCATGATGCATTGTAAAATGTATAAATAACTATTATTATAAGGTTTCAATTACTAGCCACCCTTCAATAACTGGCCACGTCATACTAAATTGAATTCTGTTTGTCGGGTAACAGAGTAAAATTTTTGTATGACCCGAGCCAACAATTGAAAGGTGGCCAGCAACTGGCGATTTACCCTACCTAAGTCCGTATCATTCTGTAGGTCATTTTCATGCGATTAAAAATTCGACTAATTATCTTTTCATCGGTTGTATTTTTAAGTAAAGTAAAGGAACTGTCCTTACGCAGTTTAAAGTAAGATAATTTATTTTGGCCGAACACTTAAGTCGTTGACAGTTTTTATTGTTCCCGCGTTAAAACTGCTCCGAATTAAGTGCCGACGGTTAATTAGAAGAAAAAGCTGACAAAACATGTCTGTTGAAATTGTCAACGACTTTATTTTAAATACGGGAATCAGGCGTGGGACTGGGAATTTCTTTTTCAAACGTTGTTGGTCTATATTTTGGTAACTCTCTTTCACTCTTAGAATGTATATTTGGTAATTTCTGTGACCATAATAAATGGCACTTTGTAATATTAACGCATCGAAATGTTTTAAATAAAACACTGTTATACAATCAGAAAAAGTCGCCGTGTTTTGAAATGTAGCATTCAACTAATAATATTTACCGTCACTCCGAGTCGTTATCTCCGTCCCCTAGCTTTAATTCCCTATGTTTAATTTGCAACAGTTTAATTCATCAGAGTTTGTCTTGTTGATTGCTTCCTACTAATTATAAGTTAGCATGTGTCTGACGTTGATTTGTGAGATGACGGCTAAGGGCCTGAGATTCTTCAGCGACAACTTGGCTCAGTTGGTACGTTTAATAGGGTGTAAATTAATCGCTTATTATGTGACAAATGGAAGGAATTAATTTTCAAGGGTTAAAGCGTTACTTTTTGTCCCGCAGTCAAATGCACGCGGCATAAGTTGAAGAATGTGAAATGTGTCAAGTATGGTGCCTTGGGAAGGAAAATTATACTGAATGAATATTACTTACCTATTTGAAGTTGGCATGGCATTAGATTCATTGAGGTTTAAATAATTAATGGTCCTAATAAGCTGGTCGATCACGTAACGCATTGTAATACGTACGTTAGGTAGATCTAAATGTCAAATTGTATATGGAAAAGTGACAGTTGGATTAACGCGCGTTCGGAACGTTACGTGATTAGCCCTCAGATCGAATAATCCATAGCTCTTGAGTTGTTCTTTGAATGAAAAGCGTGACGTATTGTTTCTAACTTCTTTGTTTTCCGCTTCGCAAGACGTAAACCTCAATATTTTTCCCATTGGCAGAGAATTAGGAAAAGCAAATATAAGGGCAAAGCCCGCAGCGCGAACTTCTCGCGAACTTCTTATAACTTATCGCAAAGACTAATCGTGTATGTAGACACGACACATTTAGTCGGTAAATGTAATACCTACTAGTCGTTAGTCTTTACAGTATTTCTTTAGTCCTCCATAGAAATGTTGATGTCATCGTACGCTTCTGGATCATGGCCTCTCTCTAAGAAATGTAGGTACCTACTTGCAGGGCGAGCTGTCGACATATACCTATATTGAGTGAATTGAAGATTTGACTAAAGTAAATCTCTCCTAATGTTTTTGATACCTATATCTATATTTCTTATCGACTGAAAACACGAATCGATTTATTTTAATGGAAATAAATACCCGTGATCCGTAATCGATTGCCTTTTTCAATGTAAGTCTTAAATCTGCCTCTAATAAATTACTTGCTTGTACTAAAAGGTCGGGTCGAAGCATCGTAATCGAACCAGCTCCATACCTAATACCCAAGCTTAACTATGTAAGTCTGTACTATGAGTACTAGACAACTATATATTTAATGTTTAATATATATATATAAATACTTACATAGAAAACATCCAAGACGCAGAAACATAAAGTCATGCTCAACACATAAATATATGCCGTTACTGGCATTAGAAACCATGATTGTCAGCTTCGTTGGCAGGGTTACTAGTGTTACTACCCACTATGCTTAACCGGCCGTCAAAACAAACAAATGTCTTCAGTATCTCTTCTTTGTTACTAGTTAGCTAGAGGCGAAGGGAGGGAAAAACTGTTCCGTAATTGATTGACGAGCGCGAGATTAGTTGGCAGTTGTATGCAGCGGAACTTATATCATATCGCTATAATAAAGATAAGTAATGTCTGCCGAAAGTAAGTGATATCGGTATCTGCTAATGGAAAGTCTCGTCAGGATTTATATACTTGTAGACCATTTTGTCTTCTGTGTTGCATTGTTGGTAGATTATGGCTGCAGTATTACAAAGACTATAATCGTAGTCAATATGTAATTATTAATGTTTTTAATAATATTAGGTAAACAATAACCAGTGGGAACTGTTTAGGATTCAGATGCATGTCCTTAGTATATTAATAATACTTACTGTATTTTTTCTTCAGTTAATCAATTTCTGACTATTCTCCAAATAAATAAAATAAAATAAATAAAATTCAAATACTCTTTATTGCACACCCCACAAAGATAAACCAGTTACAAAAGAAATCACAGAGAGACAGTAGGTGTAAAACATTAGGCGATCTTATCGCTAAAGAGCGATCTCTGCCAGACAACCTTTGGGTAGTGGAGAAATTAATAGTAGTAGGTGGTACAGAAACGAATGTGTTGATGAACATGACATATACTTACACATACTTTAATAGTTAAGATATACATATACACACAGACACATCTTCTTTCATACAATGTCATAACATATTATGAATCCACAGTCCACATGCCATAGTAAGAATCAATAGAATTGGAATGTGATGTTGTACCTTACATTCAATTTGTATTATTGAGGTGGTAACCGAGCGGTTCAAGCGTGAGGCTCTTGGATAAGAGATCGGATTTTGGCTCGTAAAACTTATTTCTTGAAATTTATATACCTACCTATGGAAAATGATCTGTATTTTCCTCTAATTCTTTTAATAAGCGCTCTTAGCCTATTGATACTTTCACATTCTCATCGATTGCTTAAGCTACGCAACGTTGGCTGCTTCGAGTGATTAGCTATTCTGATTACCTACTAACTGAGCGCTGCAGAGCATTGCTAGTAAATATGTTAAGCTTGTGGTCTGTAGCAGCAGGTGCAAAGCGCAGTTAAGGGGATGCCTCGATACTTGTTAATCACAACCGCGTGTAAGAGACACGTTTATTTCTTTCGCGCATGAGAAGACGAGATGTAACTCTTCGACAATGTTTTTTGGACAAATGTCGATACATATCTCAATCTACGGGTATGAAGTTACATTTTATTTCAAGAGAGAAACAAGATTTCAAATCATCCCGTTTTGGCTTCTGACAATCAACAAAATATGTAAATGTATTCCTCTTTCATACCTTAGGCCATTTTGATCGTCACTTATTTAATACTAGCTGTTGCCCGCGACTTCGTCCGCGTAGAACTTTTTATCGTCTTAGAAAATGATTTCTCTGAATACAAAATTTGAACCCTCTTTTAGGGGATAATTAAAAAAAAAGTTGATGTTCATTTTCTAGTTTGTAAACAAACAGTCTAAAACCAAAGTTAAAAATCTCATACTTTAAAAATGCCTTGAAATACTCAAACTTTGAACCAATTTTAACACTCTTAGGGGATGAATTTGGAAAAACTCTGAAATCAGTTTTGTAGTCTTTTAACGTACAGAATAAGACCGAAGTTAAAAATCTCTTACTCACACTTTAAAATTTTATTGCTCGCCATTTAAAATTTGAACCCCCTTTTAAACCCCCTTAGAGGTTGAATTTTTCTAATCGCTGAAAGAACTTTTTTCGTAAACTTTTAAGTCTCTAGCTCAAAAAAAGTGTTGCCCATACAAAGCTTTCTTAACCCCCTTAGGGGTGGAATTTTCTAAAACTCTGAAAGTACTTTATTATTAATTTTAATAAGTAACATTTTGAATAGTTTTAAGTCTAATAAAAAAAAAAGTTTTTCCCACACAACACTGGCTACCCTTCTTAAGGATCTTAAGGATCCCCTTAGGGATGGAGTTTTCTAAAACGCTGAAAGTTCTTTTTTAGTATTCTAATAAGTAATCTTTTTGCAAAGTTTTAAGTCTAACTCAAAAAAAAGTGTTGCCCATGCAAAGCTTGCTCTCCTTTTTAACCCTATTAGGGGTGGAATTTTCTAAAACGATTTGTGTTTTTTTTTGTATTTTAATAAGTAATCTTTCTACAAAGTTTTAAGTGTCTAGCTCAGAAAAAGTGTCCCCCATACAAACCTTGCACCCTTTTTTAACCTCCTTAGGGAATGATTTTTGTAAAACGCCGAATGTAGTATTTTTCATGTTCTAATAAGTAATTTTTCGTCAAAATTTTAAGTCTCTATTAAAAAAAAATATGTTTTTCCCATACAAACTTTGCACCCTATTTTACCCCCTTAGGGGTGAAATTTTCCAAAACGCTGAAAGTACTTTCTTTGTATTTAAATAATCTTTCTACAAAGTTTAAGGACTCTAGCTAAAAAAAATAGTTTCCCACATACAAACTTTGCACCCCTATTTTAGCCCCCTATTTTTAGGGGTAGAATTTTCTAAAACGCTGAAAGTACTTAATTTGTATTCTGATGACTAATATTTCTACAAAGTTTTAAGTCTCTATTTAAAAAAAATATTGTTTCCCCCATACAAAATTTGCACCCCTATTTTACCCCCTTAGGGGTAGATTTTTTTAAAACACTAAATCTAGGTACTTTATTTGTATTCTAATGAATAATTTCTCTACAAAGTTTTAAGTCTCTATTAAAAAAAAAGTAGTTTTTCCCCATACAAACTTTGCACTCTATTTTACCCCTTTAGGGGTAGAATTTTCTAAAACCCTGAAAGTTCTTTATTTGTATTCTAATGACTGATCTTTCTACAAAGTTTTAAGTCTCTATTTAAAAAAAAAATGTTTCCCCCATACAAACCTTGCACCCCTATTTTACCCCCGTAGGGGTGGAATTTTCCAAAACGCTGAAAGTGTTTCATTTGTATTCTAATAACTAATTTTTCTACAAAGTTTAAGTCTATAGCTCAAAAAAAAAAGGTTCTCCCATACAAACTTTGCACCCCCATTTTACCCCCTTAGGGGTAGAATTTTCAAAAATCCCTTTTTATCCCTAGCCCACGTTATAAAAGCAACATACTGTGCAAAAATCAACTCTCTAAGATTAGTAGTTTCGGCTGTGCGTTGATGAGTGAGTGAGTGAGTGAGTGAGTGAATAAGTCAGTCAGGACATAGGCATTTATTATGTATAAATAGATAGAAGATAATGAAACTCCCATTCAAATATCTCAAAAAATTATGAAGCTACATCCGTTTTAATGTCGCTTGTTAGAGTGAGAGAACGATGAGGGACTGTGACGTCAATATACTCGAGCGTCATAGTAAAAAACAATCGTTTCATATGAAGGTGCGTTTTGCGGAAAAGGGACAGAACATACCCCCTCCTAAAACTTTGGACTCTTATAACTTAATCATTACCTATATAACCTCTTGCTTTGTTTTTTTCTCCATTTGACTATATTTATTTTAAATTCTTTTTCGAGAAAATACATTATGATTATTTACCATATTTTCGATTCTTGAGCTATAACCACGAACTTCGGAATTCGAAAATATTCGGGTATCTCTATCTCTATCGCACTAACCATACTCGAGCGACAGGGATGCAAATATATGAACATTGAGTATCGGTTTTCGTGGAAGCGCCGCAGGTACTTTGGCTGAATGCGCCGAGCGCGTGCCATTGTCATTCAAAAAAAACAAATTCGTGTTAATTATATTGTTCAAATTTGTTGATTTCATTTATTGAAATTACGACATAAAACGACATTTGCGCATATAAGTTCTCATATCAGAATCGAATATTTTTTTATGGTTTATATTTTAGCATTTGTCTCGTAATGGTCTATCGTAGACGGGATTTAAATTATTAATAAGTGAAAGGCAAAGCAATTCCGCCATTTTGACGAAAATTTGACGGTTTTTATAGCTGACAGTTGGAGCAGCGTTTGATTTCAATAAAAATAAATGAAAAATTAAATGAAGTCTAATATTTCGGAAAATTAATTAACTGTCGCAGTCGGATAAAAACTATCCTAAGTTGCAGCTAGAATAATAATGTATCTATATAAAATGTTTCATATTTTTCCGTTCATGGGATGCTGAGAACATTCGAACCGCGCAAAGCTTAGTTTCAAACTGGCTGATTCTTTTTTTAATTTAGAGATTTATTATAAGTGGAGATTTAATATACATATCTCAATCTACGAGTATGAAGTTACATTTTATTTCAAGAGAGAAACAAGATTTCAAATCATCCCGTTTGGGCTTCTGACAATCAACAAAATATGTAAATTTATTACTCTTTCATATCTTAGGCCATTTTGATCGTCACTAATTTAATATTTAATTGGCAGTTATTTCCCCAAAAACTGTTGCTTACTACAATTCTAAGGATTAAATCCAGAACAACAAGATAAAAATAAGACAAACATCTATTTGAAATATAAAATAATCTTCTATCGTATATACTATTTGATTTATGAAATACATTAAGTATTTACTGAAGATTCATTTATTTTTTTAAACTTGACAATATTAGTTATTACACGGTTAATCCGGCTTACAGCGACCACTTCTCAGACGGCAAGCCTCTCTTTATGAAACTCCAGTTGACGACTTGAAGTGTTTCACCACAATACTGCTGCTGATATTTATTACTTATTACCTTAATGAAATTAAATGAAAATAATATATTCCGGAGACAAACTAGTCCATGTTATAATGTACATCGTCAATAATTACAAATAAATTAAATTAAAACACATTAATAACAAACATATCGGAGAAAATAACTGAGGTCCAGCAAATATAATAATACTTGATTGAAAAACCTTATTGCTAATATTAACAATAAGGTTTAATAACTTTTAGATTGCTCATTAATTTTATCCTAAAGCCTTAATCTGAGATATCAGTCATGAAACTGATCTTGAAATAAACTCTTTTTTTGCTTCACTAATTGACACTAAAGCCGTATTTGACGTCTAAATAGTATGGGCTAATCAGAAAATAAACTCTATTCTTGTTTGGTCAAACAGACACTTAGACGTTATTTTTATTTTTTACCAAATTTATAGCTTCCCGATTTGAGTGAACTCTCTTGCCTGTTATATCCATTAGTGAACAATTTGAGCGTGTAAGAAATACTTTCAGAGATATAATTCTTATTCAGTGTTTTTTTTAAATGAACAGCAGTCATGCTTATAAGGACGACGTTGCTAAGAACGTGCAATGAAGATGTCTCCACGGTTGCCTCTGTTCCTTATATGAATCTTGTTCCAGATAATATTTGAACAAAAGAACAAGAAAATTATTACATTAAAAATTACACAGTGTCTCTATGTAATCTTAAAAACTTGACCCAACTAAACATACTTTATGAAAATACTTGTTCGTAAGTAACATTCACGAACTTTAATTTGGGACCTAAATATTATTTTTGCGAAATGGGTTATAAATTAAAGAACGCGATTGTAATACATACACAAGATTAGGATTAGGAACAAAATAAAAGGGTGCATCACCCAAAATTAATGCTCTTACCGAGATTTGAAATTTTGAACGCGAGACCTCCAGCTTCGCAGGGAGGGGAGCAAAACATTAGGTATCTAAACTAATACAAACAGTCAACAAATTTAAACGTATTTTACGACATAATACATATTGAATTGGAGCGTTGGATCTAGGAGGCTCTAGTATTATTTTTATCGATACAATACGTTTTCGAACGCGTTTGCGGTTAGTTTCAATTTGTGTGGCAACGCGAACAGCGCCTCTGGTGGTAACTATTAGGAACTACGCGTTGCCATGCAAATTGAAACTTAACGCAAACACGTTTGAAAACGTATATGTATTGATAAAACTTATACTAGAGCTACAGCTAGTTAGTAAGAAAACTATTTGGACAGTCTGTGTTGTTCAAATTAAATATTCTTAGCGTGGCCAAATTTATTTTCAACATATTGTCAATGATAGATTAGTTTTCGGTTACGCTGAATTGAAAACCTGTAAATATTAAAAAAGGCTTTGGAATCTTACGTCAATGTAAACCTTGCCTTATCGATGACGGTGCACTGTCGTGCATGCGTTATCGCGAATCAAAGGATGTGGGAGCTAATGTCTGATCAATTGCCATCGCTATAGAGCGGAATCTATAGCGTACTCGTAGCGGCATCTAGCTGAGCAGGCTATTGACGGGGCTGTTTTGTCTTGTCTTAAGGTATTCCTTTCCACTTGTTTGAATATGATCCCTATAGGAATTACGGATGCGAATGGAGCAGAGCTGCACGAAATCTTAGAGGATATTGGCAAGCTATGCTAACAAGACTTAGACAAAACAGTACGCCCCTTTGGACAACGATGATTGCAAAATGACGAAAAAATCAATAAAACACTAAAGACAAATAAAATACAATAGCCTATTGAAATCTTATAGCACATTCCACCAAAACCCTTAAAATTGCTGCTCATGAGTACACAGACAGCCCCCATGGAGGGATTGTCATAGCCATCGTAAAACTGCACCCGATGGCCCTCAATAAATAGAATATAAATACTCGCTGAGCAGATGTGTCATTTCTGAAACTGTTTTACTTATTTCGTCACGAAGGAAAGACAGTTGGGAGTAAATTAATTCACAAAATACGATATCCATTCACGAACTTTACGTATCGATCGTTCTGATTTCTAAATGAAACAAAATTCAAAACAAAATCCCCAGCATGCGTGTGCACTGTGGAGGATTACATGTAGGTACAGTCGCCATCACATACATCGGAGCAAAAAAGCACGTCACAAACATCGGAAAACACCTCTACTTTCAAGGCATTTGGGTGCATGTGCCGATATTTTTGAACACCTATAGTGTACCTATGTATGTGATGGCGACTGTACCTGAACGTTGACAGTCTCATGTTTTGTCACAAAATCGAAATAGTATTTTTCACAATCGTGTTATAATAGAGAGCTTTTTAGTCGAGTACCGTGTTTAGGCCACGAAGCTTGCTGAATGGCCTAAGTAAGGTACGAGATTTAAAGCTTGATTATAACACTATTGTGAACAATACTTTTTGTACGAGTTCATTAAAATTAATTTTCTACGAGTCAACTGAACTAAGTAATTAAACAAACTCGATACTGTTGAAACGAAGTGCAGCCTATCGCTCGTACGCTCGTTGATATCTTAAAAGACATGAACGAGCGTACGACATCAACGAGTAAACTCAATAATCAAAGCGATTCTATTGGTCCAATTCATTACAGTTTGGTAAAGCAGCCACGTGATTGGTCGAATTTATTTTAGTTCTATTTTAAAAAATTTTTCGGTTGTCTGGAGCGTATCGAAACAGTTATTTCGATTGTTTCGACAGTAACATGGACTACCTACAACTAATATGAAAAGAGTGACGTTGCAGTATTCTCTATGAAATCTTAATACACAGATTTTAATCGACGAGTTTAAAATGAGCGCATTAGCTCACTAAACTGTTCGTGTATTATGTTTTTGCTGTCTAGGATCAAAATGTACACTAGATAAGTAAGATACTGTTCTACTTATTGTTATTAATAAAGACATTAAAAAAAAAAAAAATAATCGACGAGTACAAAAATAAAATTTTCCTCCAACATTAGTACAATTTTAAAAGTGATAATCTTTCAAGCCTTGTAAGCAATGAGCTGTCGTAAAAGCCGAAATTGACCTCGAAGACACCTTTTCAGCAAGTCTGTCACGTCTGCGCAGTTTATTCCAGTGGCTGACCAGCGGGAGCATTAATTCAATCATCGCTTTCATTACACCGTAAAACCAGATCGTAAAACAGCACTTTCCACTAGATATGGATTCTTCATATTCGGTTTTTTCATGTCCGTGCTTGGTAATAAAAGAAATCACTTATAAAATGCAATACGGGGCAACGGAGGGTGATTTCTTATGGTGACATACTGTTTTCACTGTTTTCAGGTTACACGAATGAAAAAGTTCCTTGTATAGCCATGATAGTAACATTATGGAATTTAAATCCTTGCCAGGATTTAATAGGATTAGCTAAATAGATTTTTCTCGTCTTAGATTTGTTAAAAAAATGCATGCTGGGTAGATAAGGTTCCTTGTTATACAGGGTGTTTGGCAGGTGGATAAACATACATATAATTGGGATAGATTAGGCCATATGCTACGTGGTTGTGTACAAAAAATATCACTTAGACCCAAAGATTTTTTTAAAGAATTATTTAAAGCCTCGACCCGCAGTATGAATTAATTTCTAAAACCTCAATAACTTGGAAAATAAATAAAATGGGCAACATATTTTTTTCTTACCTATTTAAGTTATTTGAAAAATAAAAATCAAAAATAAAAGAAAAGTACTTTGGCTCCAAGTGTATTTTTTTTGCACAACCACGTTGCATATGGCCCCATCTATCCCAAGTATATGTATGTCCATCCATCTGCCAAACATCCTGTATAAACACACAATATAATTTTTTTCCATTGAGTGACAAAAACAATATAATATATGAGGTAATACGATGAAAATTTTAGATTTTTTTTCTTTAGTTTCTTATAGTGGAACATGAGAATTAGAATAGCCAATAGTAATATATTTATTGATTATTAACACATTGTTACATAGGAATTTAGATTTGAATTTGCTACGACATTAATATTATGTTAACTTATTTTAAATTAAATTTTAAATGGCCTCTCCTTCGGTAAAGGAGGGACGGTAATAAGACTCCATGGGTTACCAGCCCTGCTAGGAGAATATATACGCATTTGCCAACTTCATTTTTAGGGTTCCGTACTCAAAGAGTAAAACGGGACCCTATTACTAAGACTCCGCTGTCCGTCTGTCTGTCACCAGGCTGTATCTCACTGACACCGTGATAGTTTCAGTTGAAATTTTCACAAATGATATATTTCTGTTGCCGCTAACAACAAATACTAAAAACAAAATAACATTAATATTTTTATTGATAATGGTACGGAACCCTTCGTGCGCGAGTCCGACTCGCACTTGGCCGGTTTTTTTATACATTATTTTTGTTACGTAGGTATTTTATCATTATTTTTATATTTTGTATGACATCATACAAAATATAGTGGAACATAGTACCTATTAACTACAAAATTTTAAAAACTTTATCTTATGCAAGTTTTTTCTAAATAATATTTATCATGAATGAATATAGTGATCCACATTTTACAAGCGAACGTTTTTCTCACTCACAGATCTAAGTTATATTCTTAAGTACAGTGTGTCGTATGGCACGAGGGTGGAAACAACAGGGTAAGCAGTGAATAAAAATCTGGATGCAAACTCCAGGGGGCGTTCAATCCAGGTTGTCGGCCTATGGAAGATTAATACTTTACTTCCTTTGTGTTTGACAACAAATAACTTGGGGGACGCTCAAAAATTGCCCTTGAAAGGCATTAGATGATTCTTGAGCATTATTGCTTGGGATTACGTGTAAGTAATTTTTCGAGTATGAACAGAATTCGCAGCAAATTTGCAATGATGGTTGACTTTTGACAACCATAATTATTATTAGATGAGTGTTTATTATAATAATTTGGAGTCCTCAATATAATATATTTTATTTTTGGTATGTACGGTCAACCAATTTGATTCCTAGGCCATCATAGAACCTTGCCGTTGTTAATGCTATGTCAATACGGGTTACTAGGATTATGGCGTCGCTATGTAGCAGTTAAAATGACAGGGTTCTACGGTGGCCTAGGAATCAAATTGGTTGACTATACAATGAAATTTTCAGGTTTGTAAAGTAGAAACGTAGGTAAAAATGTAAAGTTTTCGCAAATCCCAAGCCAATGTGCAGTACAACCATTTAGCTCTTGAATTGTTAACCATCCATTCACTTAGTATAATTTATTAGCGAGCGGAACTCTTGAGTGATAGACACTCTGGGTAATTAGCGACATCTATGTCACTTAATGTACCTGCGGTGAAACTTTGATTAGAGCTGCGCGCTTAGATATGTTTACTCTGTACATACTCAAATTGTCACTCTGACTGAACTACATTACGTTACATTTGAATGTGATACAAAATTCACTATGGGTTCGTATGATTAGTTTAGGTACATTTACTCGTACAATCAAAAACTATGGCAACGGAGTACCATGATTAATGTAAGTATGTGTTTTACACTTTCGTCTGGTATCTAAGTTTGACCCTTTGTGATGTTTGGTTAGTGTTTTTGCATTTAGATTTAATTTATAATAGGTTAAATCACCGTATTTGAGTTAAAACCTCCTTACTTTATAACTGACGCATGAGCGACAGGCACATTTTAAGAAAACAATGACGCCGTGGGCGTAATACAGGCTGTTGTTAGGTTTACAGACCTGCCTGGGCGTTAGGAATCCCTTTACGAGCGAGTGTAATAAAAACACTCTTATCCTCATCTTTTTTTTGTCTTATGTCTGAGAATATTGCCGCCTTGTCACTTCTCGCCGTGTGGGAACCAACCTTCTACTTCTGATATCCGCTGAAATCGGATGTTAGTAATGATAACCTTTTTAACCAATGTAAATGCATATTTGTTGTATCTTTTACAGTTTCATTTACAAAAATAAATGGCCACGACGCTTCATCGATAACTGATGGGTATAATAAAATTTTGCAATTCGATGCCCAAATTTCGTATCAATCAATTTGGACGTTCCCTACGTGGTGCTGTGTTTGTAAGCTGATTGTCTTCGCTACGCGTTGTAAATTTAATGGGTTGGTATCGTTATAGGAAAACAAATTTTGTTTTGTTAATGAATGTAAATGAATATTGAATTAAATTGACAATGTCGTAATTATAATTGCGAGTGAACCAATTTAACTTTCTTGAGCCATGTTTAAAGTTATACGAATAACGCTCATTCTGAAGAAGAACTCCCGGCGAGTTTTAAATTATGCCGCCTGTAGCAGGCCTATCCCACTGTCATTTTGGTGTGAAATGACGCTTATCTATGGTATAGCCTATTTCCTATTTAGCCCTGATATAGTGTCGCTAAAATCAGCTTACATATGGCAATAATACGAGTACGTCATGAATAGTCGGGATAGTGTGTATTGGCATCGTGCAAGAACGAGTGAGATATACTATATTATGTACTTGTCGATTGTGAAACTATGTTTTCAGGTAGTCGGAAGAGCATGTCTAGTTGATAATTAAATATAAATAATTACCTATCCGTCAAAATACAATTCTAAATATTCGACATCCATATATTTAGTAGATTCTGGCTCCGATGTATCTTCACTTTCGTCAGTTGATGAGTCACTTTCAGGACCACCAAACTCGATTATAAATCTTTCTGTCTGTGATTTGATTATAAGAGCTTGTTTCCTATATCCGTCTTCTATTTTTTTACATGGTCGCAGCATTTACTCCAATTTTCTATAGTCACTTCCTAAATAATAACAAACTGTAAAGTAAGTTTTATTTGAACCTATTAAATAAAATTCTAAACATTGATTAATCTTAATACCTAAAAACCAACTTAAGCTAACCAGTTCATTACAACCGCACTATGAATATCAGTATCCGTCATGTCAACAACTAATTTCAAAACAATGTTTATTGGAATGCTGCTGAATCCTTCGTCCTTTTTCTGCCGCAACCATTTGAATGTATTTAAAATGTTTTTTTTTGCATCCGGGTTAACTTTTTTGGTATTTTTTTTGATTTCGAAATCGATTATTATTCTGAAATATGAAGAATGATTTTCGTTTTGTTTACATCGGTGACATTCAATGACTTCCAACGTCTGTTGTCAAAAAAAGACATTGCCATTAAAATAAATTAGTTCCACTGAAAATCCGCAACATAGCGAGGGCTAAATAGAAACTTGTCAGGCTATAACCTCCTGTGGAGGTCTAGCTAGACAGCTAGAGCTGTACAGCGTATCGCACACAATGACGTTTCATATGTAGCGTGTATATTTAATATTACCTCAAATTGTAACCAGAGGTAGGTGTTAGGGCTATGAACCGATATTGCATAATCTTTTTTCTCAACTGCTAACTTTTTTTTATTTACAAGCTTTATATTAACTTGCACTGTTCGTATGTAAGTATGTAAATATGTAAGTTGTCCGTCAAAATTTGTAATCCATTTTTCAGTCACTTCCCGTTATCCAATTGATCTAAAATTTTGCGTGCATATGTATATCGCATGACAATGCAATATTATGATGACATGGAGCTGATCTGATGCTGGAGCAGAAAGTTGGCCATAGGAACTCCGCAATAAAACGACACAACCCCATCGAGTTTGGGCTCGTTAGAATCGTCTCAATGAGTAGTTGATGATGGTATGCAGAAAAGTATAGTCGGCAATAAAAGTTTGTAACAAAAATGACATTTTTGACATAAACTTATTTCCTTACTTAGTCGGTCCTTAAGTTCTGTCACAAGGTTTTTGATAGATAAAACTCAGCAATAATCTTTTACATGATTAGAAAGCTTATTTTATACGAATCAAATTGCAATACAATAAAATTTTAACAATTATCGCAATATGACAAAAAAGCCTTGTTAGTTGAGACAATCGTGAACCCAAAACACGCCGCATCTGACAGAAATACCACTTACAACAAATTTAATTAAAAAACAGTGTTCCAGATGGCCAACAAGGTTTTTTTTATTTATTCTGAAACCTCGATTTTAGACCATGCTTAGCAACTAGCATTTGATTTTCTGTTAGCTTTCAATTCCAACTGCTCCCATCTAGAACTTTACGTACAAGTAAGTACACTACGTAAAATGTGAATATGAAAATTAGTTTTATCTAGACTTATTACTTATCTTATTTTAACGGCCTCCGTCCTTAGCCCAGTTGGTAGTGACTCTGCCTACGAAGCTGGAGGTCCCGGGTTCGAATCCTGGTCAGGGCATTTATTTGTGTGTTTATCACGATTATTGTTCCTGAGTTATGGATGTTATTTATATGTATATAAGTTTCTATATGTATTTATCTATTATATATATCGTCGCCTAGTATCCACAACACAAGCCTTATTGAGCTTACCGTGGGCCCAGGTTGATTTTTGTAAGATTGTCCCGTAATATTTATTTATTATTTATTTATCTTATGCTTCAAAATGGAGGAGGGAGGGTTCAGGAGGGGTTCTGACTAAAATCTGACGTAGTTTGTAAGGTTTTAAGAATTATGGAAAAAAGATACTGAATCACGTCCGTGTTTTTGATTGCCTGAAAAAGTGCAAAATCTCTGAAGAAACTAGCATTTGTGTAATATGGTTTTAAGCACTTAAATCCATTCAATCGTTCTAATTTATCAGTATTTAATGAGCTATAAAACCATAATATATTTCAAACCATGTATCAAAGCATTAAATAAAAACATTCTTGGTATAAATTACTATGCGGCAAAACATTTGTGACAGAACTTAAGGACCGACTAGGTATATAATAAATAATTCAGCACGCAATGTATCACTACATTGTCTTACTGATGTGACGTCACAACTGTCACAAATAAACCGCTTCTTCCACGTGTCAAATGAGCGTTAGCATTACAATGCTGGTATATTCATTATACATATGGTTGAGGGAGGCGATGGCTGAGATATGCGTCATACTCGTGATCGGGTGCTGTTTGAGGAGTCCGGTCTGTTCATGCTTGCAAGAGCATAGTAACTACCTAAATACTAGTGTTATTATCATTATTTTGACGAGAGACATCATTCTGTTCTTGACACGTTTTATTGTTATTGACCCTGTACATCTCTGACAATATTACATTAATTATCCTTTTTTTCTGTTTTAACGCTTAGAGACAGTATACATCTCTATAAATAAATAAATAAATAAATAAATAAATATTTGCGGACAATCTTACACAAATCAACCTAGTCCCAAACTAAGCAAAGCTTGTACTATGGGTACTAGACGACGATATAGATACTTATATAGAGAAATAAATACTTAAATACATAGAAAACATCCATGACTCAGGAACAAATATTCGTGCTCATCACACAAATAAATGCCCTTACCGGGATTCGAACCCAGGACCTCTTGCTTCGTAGGCAGGGTCACTACCAACTAGGCTAAAGCGGTCGTCAAATAATAAGAACATTAGAATAATTATTAATTGTATTTGGATGCTCAGAGACATTATACATCTCTGGGGTACTAAATTAATATCATAAACTTATTGTTAATTCTGATACAGACCTTATATCGAATGTATTTGATAATATTTTACAATTTTGGATTTTTTTAGTTTTCATTTAGTAACATTTAGTTTGTTAACCGTTTAGGTACTAATTGGTTAAAATCTGCAATTTTAAAATGATTATTGTGTAAGATTAATAAGATTATATTGTAGAATACCATTTGACATGTAAAAGTGCCCTTGTGGCCTATTTGCAGAATAAATAATTGATTTTGATTTTGATTTTTTTGGAATATCGTTTCATAGTACTAAAAGCTACGTATGGTTAAAATTTGAGGTAATATTAAACATACAGGCTGTATACGTTCAGTTATACGTAGTAACAGCATAATTTCATTGATCCGTACCTCAATATACGAATTTAAATTTTACGACATTTTGCTAACACGACGAAAGAAGTCATCCCATTGCAAAATATGAACTGTTTTGTAAAAACTTAATCTGTATTCATATATTTTTTTTACTTAATCGTGAATTGTCGCATTGCCGGCTATCGTAATTTTATACCTATCATCTCCAAGTCTGCCAAGTCGAGCAAAACAAAGAACGGGCCGTAAGGATGGTACGGGTTCTCAAAGCCATTCAGGCTATCTTCAACATCCTGTAATTTTGTGCTGGCTAAAGCTAGAACCCTGAATTTTCAGTAACATATAGGACATAATATGGCTTAGATATATTCTCAATACCACTCAATTTGAACTTTTAGTTTAAGAACTATTGCCCGTCAAAGTTCCTTAGTGTTGGCACTGACACACCTTCTGATGATGATCAACATAACTCTAAGGTACTTCTAGCAGGCCCAAAAGCTCCAAATTTTAAACAAAATTAGTTTTTAGCTTATGAATTCATAAAAAACTTAAAAATACTCCAATTTCAGTCACGTTTCAGATATTTAAAAACTGTACAAGTAATCCTATACAAATATATGCGATTACAAAGTTACTTTTGTAGTTCCTGCAAATAGTAGGTAGTTTTTGCAAATAGTAATTACAAGGTGCAGTGCACTACATATACGTTGTATGTGCATGCGGTTAGTGTTAGATACATAATGCACTAGAAAACTATACAAACGTTTCCATACAAACTCTATGCAAAGATATTATTCCCAGCTGCATTCATAATTGCTATTGATTACACAATAACCTAACAAAAATGAGTGAGATCCCATATAAAAATATATAAAAAGCATTCTATGTAAAAAATTGGCCAAGTCTCGAAACTCTTCTACCCTAAAAAGTTGTGAGGTATTCTTGTTAATCTTTATTTGCTTGCTAAATAAAAATTTGTGACTTGGCAATCACACATACTACATAATTTTAGGTATGCTAAAATTCATAAATGCAGTACCTAAAGGTTGTGTGTTTCCCAAGTTGCAGAATTGTATTTAGCAAGCAAATAAAGATTAATAAGAATGCCTGACATGGCCTAAACAATACAAGTGAATACCTAAGTATATTCGTTGTTATACATCTAACAATGCAACTAAAATTAATTATTTCATAAGACTTGTTTAAATCAATGTTTAATTTAGTTGTTTACTTAATGATGGTTAATTTCATTTTAACTATCTATAGACAAATTTAAATGTTAGTTACTCCAACAGCGCAATCCTTGCCTGTATAAAAATATTTTCGTTACATTTTATTTCACGCAACGGGTGCAGAAATTACACAGGTAAAGTAAATAAATCTGGTTTGTACAAATTATATTTCTCTTTGAACTCGTAAAAATGCGGCAATTCGAAAATTTTTAATAAACATCAAAGGTAGTAATTTCGTAATAACAAGCAGTTCTCTAATCCCGACAGAGTTTTTGTTGGGAATACAAAGAAATTGAAAGAGATAGGAGTTCTTTGCGGTGATGAAACGTCTCGACGAAAACTTCTTCATTTTGTTTTTTTTAGGGTTCCGTACTCTAAGAGTAAAACGAGACCCTATTACTAAGACTCCGTTGTTCGTCCGTCCGTCTGTCTGTCATTAGGCTGTATCTCACTGATACCGTGATAGTTCCAGTTGAAATTTTCACAGATGATGTATTTCTGTTGCCGCTATAACAACAAATACTAAAAACAGAATAAAATAAATATTTTTATTGATAATGGTACGGAACCCTTCGTGCGCGAGTCCGACTCGCACTTGGCCGGTTTTTTATGTTAACAGTCATTTCGCCATGTCAAGGTAAAAGGTTGTGCATTACTTTGTCTGCGTACATATTTTGGTTTACGATATTATTCTTGTCAAAAATACCTTTTTGTGCTGACAACGTTTTACTAAATAAATAAAAACATGATTATAACTGAAGGCTTCTATTTCTGATATTATTATAATTACTTTCTTTTCGCATCATAACACAATAAACACAGGTGTTTCTCACTGCGATTAATCTTTCTTGAGGCAAATGCACTTTTTCGCACGTAACATGTTAATGCATTTTTCGCGTGACCGCTGAGGAGGCTTGCCGGTGTGCGGTAATTAGCGACGCGTACTGGAGTATGATCGACTTTAATGTTAATTAATTCTCCCTTTGAGCGAAGAATGTTGAAAGATGTAACAAGATTCAATAAGGAACAATGTCGGTTGACGTTAATGTGGTAAATCTTGATTTTTGGTTGGGATTTTATCATGTGACACCTGTTGCTATGTGACTTGTCATGTGACGCTCTGTTGCTTGTGACACAGGATCGCATTAACTTTACATATATGAGCTAATAAATGTGTGTGTGAAAGACACAATTGCTTATGTAGCCTGAATATGTTGATTAGACGACCAGTGGGTACGTTAAGTTGCGATATATTTATTCCAAAAATCATCAACACTAAATCCTACCTACATCTATTTTTTAATGAATAATCTGTTAGAAATTTTATTGGTTGTGAACGTGTACGCGCACGTAAACGTGTTGGTAATCTTTAAATTGTTGTCATTATAGTACTTAAATATTTTTAAAGAAACGAAGTGACATTTTTTATTCAATGTTGGCCCTATATTTATCCTCCCTCTGTCTGTCTGTCCTCGAAAATTGCACGTCATGTCTTCTAATTAGTTCCAACCACTCAATCTAAAGAAACAAGATGTAACAAATACACCTGCATGCCAATTATCTGCTCGCTCAGGCTTTGTATTTGAGTTGTTTGTACGCTTACAAGTACAGAATATCCTGTGCAAGAACGTCCATTATGCAGAAGCTGAATTAAATATGAACGTGAAACAAGCCACTCGTAGATAAGCAGCTAAAGTTTTCGTGACACTACGCAATCTACAAATTACAGATTCTTTGTAAAGTTGTTCTGTGTATCGTTTTAGCAGAAAATAAGTGCAGTTTCTTGATCCAAAATACTTGTACAAAAAACATCAAACGAGATACGTTCAAAATAAACTTTTTTGTACAATGTATTCTGTGTTCTTGTTCCTGCCAAGTTCTAAATATTGACACACAGATCCCTCTACATGCATGTGTAAATTGTCTGATATCGAGACAAGAGCTCTTTGAACGTGCCATTGTAGTAGAAATATCAGAGAGTATACTTTTAAGTGTGTCAACTGTTTTATCTTTTCAAGTAGATTTGGGACAGAGAATTCAAATCATTATTTGCATTTTCAAAAGAATACACCCTAATGCTTCGTATGTTGAAATAAATAGTGCTAATTTACAAAATATTTAGCTAGGTACCAAAAAATAGGTGTTTGTGCGTGTGGTGTTTGTAGGTATTTGATTTGATTCACGATTAATTTGTATAATGAATGAGCCAGTGTGCTAACATTAATATTTTAGCCGTCCCCATATAGATAAAGTAAAGATGCATAGAGTAGATAGACAGCTCTAAACTGTAATGTTACTATAGAATCCTAGAGTGCGACCTTGAAAATCAACACCATATTTCTCAAAGAAGTCAGTCAGAGACTGTTGTTGAGATGTGTTTCGTTTAATTATCGCATGGGGTATCACTCGACTTACGGAGTCTTTTTAACATTGTGTATTTCAGGGCATAAGATATGTATTTATTTTTATGTCGCGTATCCCATTTCGGTTTAAAATTTTTAATATCAATGCGTGAGCGTTCATGTAAAAAAAATCTTAATAGGATTTTGGATATTCCGTCTCGAAATCTCAGTAAGTCATTCTTTCTGAGAAATTGCCTACATACGACGAGCGGACCGATAACGGTTTCGAGAAATGGCTCAACTTCCTAGGTTATCTCAGGAGGCCCAATTCGGAATACGATTTCGACGTATCGAAATTATATGCGAATCGACTTGATTCATACTTTCCCTCCTGCGTAAGCACCTCGCCGTGTGTGCGTGAGCAGGACGCCCCGCTATGGAGATGAAAGTATAAAACATAAAACGTATTTTTGGTAGCAAAATTGAGGCCGGGCTTTTATGATAAGTGGCCATGACAGTTTCAAGTTTTAGGCCATTTGTGTAAGACTTGATTGATAGAAACTTCATACGGGTTTATGGGTAGGAATAGGTATTTGCGGTTTGTAAGGTAAGGTATACGCCGTATTGCTGTTGTACTGCTGGAGAAATGCTGAATATTTTCAATATTCACTAGCGTATAATATTTAGGTAATAACAATTGAGTATTTCCGTTAATTATAAATCTCCTTGCTCTTCATATTTCATATCTAATATGGTGTATACGCGGCTTCGCACACTTTAAAAAAAAAAACCCAGTTAAAAAGCCGCGGGCTAAAATATAACCTAAGTCCATCCCGAACTTCCTGAAGGTCCATTCTATACACTGGTGAAATATTTTTTTTTAAATCTGATGACTATGGAATTCCGTTGATTACTCCATACATGGCCTACATTGTACTTATAAAACTACACACATAATGCATGAGATAATCCAGTAGAAGTTTTCTAATATCCTTATAATTAGCTACAAGCCCCTACAATCCCTTAGCGTATATAGTCGTGGATACAATACAATATACAGTCAAGGAACTTAATTCCCTACCCATTTCTTTAAAATGTCGTTAGACATTCGCAATGCAATAAGGTCGAAATCTCTATTTTTAATAGTATTGAAATGTCAATACGTATTATTTGTCACTTCACATTACAGATAACCTCTTTGCGAAAAGTTCACATTAGCTTTTTTTCTATCATCAATCGAGACAATTGTAAAATAAATTTCACGTTATTCATTTGAAAAATAAAATGCTTTCCGCTAACCGCAAACTATTAAGAGCTCAAATAGTGGAGTTACACCAGGAAAGAATAGGGATTCATGAGATAACACGTTCAAAAGTTCAGTTCACCACAGTTCACCATGTAAACGTAGTTAATCAGTTGCCAAGTTACTAACAAAACACAATACATGCGATATGTCAAAGTAACGCCGCCGTGCTCTAGCTAGCTCTTATGGTGACGGTTTGCTATACGATATTGAACCTTAGGTGGGTTGGAAATTAAATTCCTTGACTGTACATTATGTAGAAAATGAACAACATTTTCAGAGCTTACAAATAAACTTGAAATTGGTTTCAAACTAGTAACTCGTATTAGACATTTTATGATCTCGTACACGCCCGATTTAAGACAGACCTTCTTTTATGTTCTCGAGTGGGCTACTCCTGGGAATTAAAGCTTCGGAACTGTTCCATTCGATACCAGCCTATCGAGACTTGACCGATAAGTACGATTTTTTTAAACACATCTCAACGGCAACTTTCTTAGCCTTTACATTGAACTACTATTTCACTTAATATTCATTAGAAAATTACTCGTAGTTTGGGAAAAGCCACTAGAATCTCCCACCTGAAAAGACGATAACATTTATTCAAATCATACATTTGTTTGTATACATACAGTCATAATCTTCGTCACTGTGCCAAATTCGTAGGTACATTAAAAAAATCTTCAAAAATAAGTCGGTACCTGAAAAATTCCCAAAAACGAAATTGACCAAAAAATATTTATAAATATCGAACCTGCTCACAAAAAAAACACGAGAATCGGTTGGGAAATGCGAGCGTAGTGGAGAACAGCTGGGGTATGTAGATATCGCGGCCTTATTGCAACGATATATTAATGAATGAATGAATGAAATCTATAACGAATCCAGGTTACAATTGCAGATATAGTTGCATAAAGAAAGTTTCACTGAACTCTACCTTTGCAGGTGTAAGTACACGCTTATCTTAATAATTAATCAATAGCGTGACCAAATTGTAAAATAATGAGACCATATTTTTGAACTATCATTCATAAATGCCATTAAGTACATTATTAAGGGCTCCGCAACTTCTGGCGGCGGTGGCAGCGGCAACGCTGCTGTGTGCCAATACGATCTCCTCTCCGATCTCGCTCGCACGTATTTGTCACCGTCACCGTTAAAAGGGAATACAGATTATTTCAAGACTAGATCAAACCAATACTTTGTGCACTATTTGGTAAAAGCATGCGTTAGTCAAGACATTTCTAAAGTTTTCTGTACTTATTTCGTTTTAGGAAACAGTGTCGTTCCTCGAAATGTAAGTCGCAAGATGCCTGTAGACCGGTACGGAATGGCACCCCAGTTTGATATTTACTTTTGTGCTCGGATTTCAGGCTGTATTTGCTGTGCCTTGGTCCAGTTTCAATTAAATCGTGTTTACGCGGCCACTATTGTGATGGGCTTAGCTGATACACCGCAGCTTATAGGTTTTGGGCTTGTGAGAGCACACATATAAGGTAGCTGATAAATGGCGGGACTTATTTGGAAGGTACATTTAACTACCGACTTACTTCTACTATAGACGGTAGGTAAGTATAGGTACGTTTTCTATTGAGTGGTTAAACATTATATATATATGGCTGTTTAGAGATATATTTGACAATCTCGTTTCAGTATTGGTGAGCATTCACAAATAAAGGGAAAAGTGAGCGCAGAATATCAAGACGATTCGCATCTGTTTTCAATTCATTAAACATGGGTTGCGAAATGTAGTAGATATCGGCTGAAATCTAGAAAAAAGCAATGGTTACCAAAGAGTAATGGAATGAAGACGGAACCTATACGCATGTATCCACGCTACACATGAATATGATCGTCTTTAGTACCTACCTTTCTTCACGAGATTAAGCTAAAATTCCTAAAAATTAAAAAGAACCTTACGCATGTTATCAGTGCATATTCTTAGTAACAACAGCCGGCAACTGTTTGCAAAACTACCCCTGAACTCTCGCAATAACTCACGACCTCTTTGTTAAACGCTAAATACGGACAGTCGGCAATCTAAATCGCAGAGAAAAATATCTCGGGGCGGAGCTGGGTATCAAAGTAGGGTTCACAAGATGTTGTAGATAGAGCCTTTGCGAGCATTGAGCGCCCAGTTAGCATTCAGAAAGACGCCGCAGGCGAAGGCGCGATAAAATCGTCGGTGAGTGCGGCGCGGGCGCGGATACTTAGCGGCCGCTCGAGTGGGGAACATTTGACATTAACGCAACAACCTCTCTTACAATCATCGCTTGCTGCCTCTATCTTCCTTCTTTGGTTGGAAAATGATAACATTCGCACCTCACCCGGTGACTGGTGATTGACGAAAAGCGAGTTCTATTAAACCGTCTGTAAACGCACCTTATAGACTTAAAAATCTGGGTGACCAGTGAGAAGATTGGCATTTCTTTAAGAATTAAGTTTTCGGTGATAATTCAACCACAGAACTTCAAGTGTTTGGTATTTCAACAGTATTGAATCCATATTTTTTTCTTCCATTACTTTTTTTTGTATGTTTATAAGTGATACTTCATACATAACCTATACCTAAATGTTTTTACCGTGACCACTTATTTAGCGGACATTTTCTATAACAAGTTTGGTGCTAGTTTTGTTTCAAACTATCAGACATCAACGGGTATCGTATGTTACCCGCAGGTCGATCACGTAACGCATTGTACGCGCGTCAAGTAGGTCTAAATGTCACTTTTTATATGAAAAATTTACAGTTAAATTGTACCGACGCGCGTTCCGAACGTGATTACCCCTCAGTAGGTAACAATAAAATTGTGCGACAGTTTTCTACGGAATGACTGCTGCCTATGTCATTTACGGTAGGTACTTTTCGAAAAATATAGTCAACGCTATTCCTGCTTTATTCGGATTGGTTCTTCTGAGATGCTAACACGTCAAAAGAACACATTCCACTGTTCGTTCTGTTCAAGCCAGAGTTTATAGGAGACCGGCCTTCTGTCAGCGCTGGCCAGTCCGTACGTCCGTGTGTCCGTTCATAACTATTCAGCTGCCACTCTTACATCGGCAGTCACCTGCGACGTCGGCCTGAGGAGACAGGGTGCGGAACTATTTAGTGTATGAAATTATGGCATTTGTAATGTAGGGAAGTAAGGGAAATGCTAAATGTGAGCGAGTTGCTTAGAATACTTGTGGAACACGAGTTTTTCGTGAAAATGTAGTTGTAAAGTTGTAGTGAAAACTAACTTACACAGGCCAGGCGAAATCAATGTATGTGACTGTTAGCAAGACGTAAAAATCGATTAGAAAATGTGATAATTACAAACATATTATATGGCAGGCAGAGTAACTTTTAAAGTAGGTACAGATTACAAAAACACAGTATATGTATGCCAAGAATTTCACTTAAAAAGTTGTCATATGTCTCATGCGCGCCTCGGTAGAATGGTGTTAAACTTGCGCAAAAAAACGGAACAGCCGATTATGCTGAACTGCCGGTTATGCTCAACATTATGAAAAATACAATGAAATAGTAATGCGTCTCTTAGGTCCAAAAATATAAACGCTTAATAAATTACCATTATTACTTGGACTTTGCATACTCATTTAATATCCAGATAATTTTGCAGTTTACTATACAAGTCACGCTATATTTAGGTATAACATCAACGAAATCAATCGCCGCCGCCTTCCCGTGATGCACCCTATTTAAAAAGTTCTTGAGGTGTCATATACGAGTAGGTTACCCCTCTAAAAAACTTCTATCCATCGATGCCTGAGCAGATATCTCGAAAATTATACAAGATATCGAAAAACTTGATCGAATCAAACTTGTAGCAAATTTAATTCGACGCATAGTTTCCGAAAAAATGGGACCTTCAAACCCCCTCCCCCCCCAACTTCGACTCAAGGGCTACGGGCAAGGACTTTTGATATGTTTACCTCCTAACTAGTCCAAACAAAGTTACGAAGTCAAAAATACCTTTTTTTGAGCATTCGTTGCCGACCTATTACGGAACTGAACTGAACCGAAACTCAGACTTGGTTTTGACCATTTGGCAAGTTCTCAAATGAATATGATAGACGTTTAACGATTGGAGTAAAAATCCTCTTCTCGTAGTTGAATAGAGCGAGCAGGACAGTGATATTTTATTCAGTGTTTCAGCAACTCTCTTTGTTCTACGAAGTTTTTGTTACCTTTGAAAGTAAAATGTAACAGATAAAATGGCTTTTGTGTTGTCAACGGTCGCTATCGAGAACATTTTCCTGATTTTCCATCGAACTGCGCTAGGATAAGTTGTTTGTTCGTATTATAATCGTGTTGCAAGTGCAGAAATTGTTAAAATTAGTTAGCGCATGTTAATTTAACTTTGTTTAAAAATGTGTTGGTGAAAAAATAGTATATGTATATAAAGGTCTATTCTACTTACATACTGATTATATAACATTTTAGATGAAAAAGGTAGTTTCCAGAGGTTACTCGTAACTTACAACATTATATAGTCACAATTAGTATAATTACACTATTAGACAGGCTTTACCCTCATACAGCATTTTTTTATATTTCGTTGGAATGTAACGTAATCCTCTCGTTTTTCGTATTGATCTACGATATGTTTCAATTAACTGGACTACTGTATAAATAAACTATGTATGTTTTTCTGTAACATTTGTCTTGTACAGTAGACGGCAAACTTCGTGCGCAAATGACCTTGCCTGCGCAGAGGCGAATTGTACGTGCAAGCTGCCCCCCCACTTCCCCTCATTTGCGCACGAAGTTTGCCGTCTACTGTATCTAAATTCAATATGTTCCATTTATCTACTTCGCAGAACTCCAATTATTATACGAAAGGACTTTCCGAGAACGGACCATATATATATGACCATACTATGTGTTAGGTACCTGATCCTTATATAACGCTGTAAGCTTTCAGCGCTTCTCTCGTCATCTTAGTAAAAGCTTTGCATTGAGTAGGTACGGACCAACATTTCAATTACAGGTTTACCTCGTCTCTCACTAAGCCGTTTTTCTCTTACAGGTCAAAGCGACGGCTCCGAAAATGGACCGCAGCGGTTATTTTTTCTACGTTACATCTACGGCGAAAAAAAAGAAAATAAGTTTGATGCAGCCAAAGCCTCCTCGAGTGGCCTTCGTCGACAAACGCCGGCCTGGGGTGGCAGAGAGGATCGAGTGCGAACCGCGGGCCACTCGGGCCAGTGTGGCTCCTACCGCCACGGAGTACACACGCGAGGACCCCATGACGCAGCGAGGCCCATCGCCCGCGCCACGCGCGCGCCTGTACACGCAACTCGAGAGTTATCAGCCGCGATATCATACCATACGTGAGAGCAGTGATAAGAAAGTGGAGAGTGAGTGTCGGAGGAGGAAAAAGGATCAGAGGATTGTTGGACAGACACAGAGTGTTTTGAGGTAAGTAATATAATTATGTAAACATATGTTTTTTTTAATATTTTTAACATCAATTTTTACAATTAAAGTTGAGTCTTTGCAAAAAGTTGTTATGCACTAAAAATCTTATTTCAATTCGACCGAAAATTATAATTATTAATTAATTAAGCAATCAGTAGCAGAAAATCAGGGTACATTGATGGCAAAAAGGCACGTATCCATTTAAATGTTGATACCTACATCTCTTTGTAATCGACAGTACGTTTATAATTAAGTTCTGGCTTCACACAAAACATTGGTATTATCTATAAGTCGTTGAATATATTTATTGTTTTAACTTCATTATCAATCAAAACAGTTTGTTCATGGAAATCCGTGAAACTGTTAATTTTAGGAATACAGAATTAAATTAGGTAGGTAAATTAAAGTCATGATTTCGACCAATGAATATTGATAAATTCAAATGCCGCCGACAAAGCCAAACTGGTGGAAATTATGAAATTAATTGCCTGCATTTAATTTGACAATTGGCTGTTGGTTCCAGTTCATTCAATTGGGTTGTTCAAATCCCATACTATTAAACGAGTAATATTTGTATAAACATATATATAATATTTACAATCACGTTCTCGCAAACGGCTCTAACGATTTCGATGAAATTTGGAATACAGGGTGTACGGGGGCGAGAAAACGATCTAGATAGGTATCATGTCTGGGAAAATTCGTTTTCTCTGTATTTTCTCCATTTTTACCCGAGCAGAGCTCGGTCGCCCAGGGACTTTACGTTAATCGTAGACTGATAAATTTTCTCATTCGCTGCCTGGAAATGAATGATTGGCTGGGTAGTACGAGTAGTTACGGGTGGTTGTTAGTGATATTTGTGAACTTCAGAACTCCCTCATTTATAAACTGATTCGTACAATTACTTCCAGATTGGTCCCATTGTTATCAAAACTCCAGTTGGTTGATGGGAACCATGAGGAATTCAGTGAACTCCCCAAATATATTAGGCACGAGTGTAGTAATTTACCTAGGTATATATTCTATTATAACTCGTGTATTTACACCCGAAAATCCCATTTTGGCGAAGTGGAACTTATGATAAAGACCACACTGACTTGTGGAACTCCTCCATGATGTAAATAAAACTATAAAAGTACGTTACAGATTTTGATATGATTGCGCTAATGAAGCGCCGAAGGTGAATAAGTATTCTGACATCCTTGAGGAATCGACAGAACTCCTCAAATATTATCGGCCCACATATAGCGACTTGAGTTTTTCCTGTAATTACCAACGCATTTGTTCTCGGAAAGTAGTTCATGTGGTAAAGTGGAAAGGAAATGTGGAAATTTTCATGTATCTGAATTGACGTCGGTTTAAAATTTGTTTCTAAAGTAAATTATTTGAATGTATTTCTTTAAAATAATACTAATAATTCCACTGTTAAACTCACGTATTAAATGTCACAAGGGCGACATGTTTCGAACTGTTTGGACACAGCCGCGAAAACACTTCATCCTCAAGAAGAACTCCCGAAGAGTTCGAAACATCACCCTTAGTGATATTTAATAAGTGAGTTTATCCGTGGAATTATTAGTATTATTTTAAACATGTCTCACCAAAGTATAATAAAAAATAAAAAATAAATTTTATTTCAGACCAGATACGATACATAGAGAGTTAGTTTAAATTCGATGTATTCTCTTTATGCACTGCATATTGTTTGTTATGCAATTACTACCATATTCGGACTCTCGTCTTTTATTCAATATTTTATAGGTTTAAGTACGATTCGTCGAATCACGACTGCTAACAAGCTTTTCATAACTGTCCTATTGTATTACCTTGTACTAATAGTGAATAATTTCCCTTAGCATTGCCTTTTATGGTCAACCTTCAATCAGATAAACAGAGACCTTCAATTATTCAGCCATAGCTGCTCGTAATTGCAATGTCATATGACATGGGATCTGATTCCATACAGAGAACGGTTTATTATAATCCTCTTTACCATATAGAGGGGCTAGTAATATGTGGTGTTCTTAATGACCCCTGTTTTGATTTGAGGAGCATATGAAAGGAGTTGCGAAGTTGGCAATGGTGCATTATCATCAAGAGGCTAGTCTAGCACTTGTATTTCGCATTTCAATGTGTCGCGCACTGAAAACATTGCGCATCTCGTTCTAACGGCCGAAACGCACAGACAGCGGTGGCGGCGCGGTGCGGTGCGGCGCGGAGGCGGTGCCGGTTGTAATGTTCAAACTAATATGAAAGGTATCCGCATAGAGCGGCGCGGCGGCGCACCGCAGCGCGGTGTTCTGTGCGGACCCTTTCATATTAGCTCGAACATTACAACCGATACCTACCGCCTCCGCGCCGCACCGCACCGCGCCGCCACCGGTGTCTGTGCGTTTCCAGCTTAACACGTTAGTTCAGCGTGCGGGGAAGCGAGCAAGCAAAACATAATTAAGTATAGTTTGTTAATTAGGTAGGTACCAAAGTGGAAAACGAAATGTACCTAATATTAAATTTTCGCGCTGGGCTGCGTATTGTATCAACTAGTGGAAGATAATGCGCGAATGTTCAATTGCGTCCCCATGAGATAAAATACCTCATATCCGGTACCTCAAGTCTTCCTAATAATATAGTATACAAATATTCTATAATTGAAATTGTTTAAGTCACGACCAACTTTTGTTATTGCGACAAGCTTTAATTGCCGACTTAGTTTTATTTTCACAGTTTTTAACTCCTCATCGAATTATATCTAACGAGATAAGACATGTGTAATATTATAGAGTTCTTAGTCTGTTTAGACTAAACTGTATGGCCACCCAATTAGGTATTATCATCAACAACCCTATGACATAATAATGTTTCATTGTCTAGCAAGTTTATAAGATAAACACCAATTAATTCTAGCACGTGTCGAATCGACCGTGATTCCAATTTTTTTTCGGTTTCAATTCTGAATTTCCATGTTCAAAGTTATGATGTAATATAAAAAGAGGTAGATGGGTTATAAGCACCCCACAAATGGGACACTAAAATTGAGTCAATTGCACAAACGTAAAAGTGTCTCAGCTGTCAGATGTGCCTGGCCATTTTTAAACAGGGAATTTCATATAGACAACATATCTACTTCATTGCATTGAAAATGATCGCTGAACGGATGGACTGTGGGTATCTAAACCACTGCTGTATGATGCACACAAACACACATGTTAACTACGAGGTCGCATAACATTTGACATTTTGTGATTTAAATGAGTAATTAATTTTTTAACTTGACATCCTGTACATTTTTAATTTGAATTTGTCATATACATATTATTTTAATTGACTGTACTTAGCTACTTACCTTTAATGTAAATTTCATTCTGGCCTAAATTATAAATTGTATTATTATTGTTTTAAATTGACTATGTGTGCTATTCTATTATTTTTGTAGTTACTAATATTAAGCTAAGTATTATTTTATTACTAACAATAATGATCCATGTTGGTCCCTGAATAAATGAATTGAATTGAATTGAATTGCTATACTATTAAAAAATACATGAGGTGAAAATGCTTAACTAAATCGACAAAAACCTGTGCAGATATTCAATCTCCGAATGTTTTCATTTCATCTAGCTCCATCACCAAGACCCTATATCAGACTCCCGGCACTCTCGTATAAAAAAATTTTTATTTTTCAGTAGGAGTTAGTCACTGAAAGTCCCCATCCGATTTCAAAATATCTTTCAGCAGTAGGCTAGGCAAAATATCGTTCGCCAACAAACAGTTATGCAATTTGGCGAAGACTTAGACTTCGTAATTTGGTTATGTAAGAAAAATATATATATATATATATATATATATAGAATGGACCTTCCAGGCACGTATATTTTATCCTTCGACTTCGCTTGTGTTCTCTGAAATTTGATAACTTTTACTGAGTTTGATACGTACCTATGTACTTTGTACAACACAGAAATGTGATAATAATGATTTTTGTATAGAGTTCAACTTCACAAAAATCACTCTTCAAAAGATTTCCTTAATAAAACAAGTTTGTGCGGAGTTTTCCAGTTTAATGAGACGACGTGGGAGTAGCAATGATGCTTCGTGCCATTTGCAGAGATAATGTTTACAGGAGGAAGATTACGATAATAATTTGGGATATAATATATTTTACGTCATACCTGGCCATTAAGTAGGAATTACCGCACGCTATGCGTGCGGAAAACCCCGCTTCCTGGCCGGATAGAGACGTAAAATGTTGTACTTACCACGGGCGGTAATAAAGAAAGCCTCAGAGCGCATATTTATCGCCCTTGCCTTCGGCTCGGTAATGTAAGTAATGTACTATTTCATCACACTTGCTCGTAAAGGGTGTATTATAGGCAAGTTTATAGAGCAGCTATACCCGATTGACCTCCCGCGGGAGTTATGTATTTATAACTCCCCAGGGAGTTATGAGCTTGTGTGTGATTTGATTGGTTAAAAACAAATCAAACAAATTGGTTAGCAAATCTAGTTGGCCGCACATCACAAGAATTCTTCTCTGTGATTGGTTGAAAAAAATCTAGCAGGCCATGAGGCGCCACGCCCCCTCGCCCTCCTCAAATCTGTAAGTCAAGTTGTCAATTTCGTCAATTTTTTAGTGGTGCGGTTTTAGGAAACTTAGATTTTTCTGTCTTTTGTAGTTATTTATTTCCTCGCAAATGTGATGAAAAACATTGTGTGTATCACGGGCATTCAGGGGATTACAAACTCGACTCATTAAAAGCCCTCCGCCTTTGGCGTCGGGCTTCTAATATATTCTCGTTAGTAATCCCCTTCTTGCGGCCCTTAATGCACAATGTACTATTTTAAGCTTATATATAGCACAACACACAGAAATTTACAAATACAAATGGCGAGCTTATTGCCAAATGACATTCTTTACCAGCTAACCATTGGGCTAAACAGAAAATTATAAAAGGCGCAATGAAAAAAGTAAAATGTGCGTATAAGCCGTAAAACGGGAAATGTGAGAGTTCATGACATTGTTGCCAAACCGTGCGCATACGCGGTTTTTTACTCGAGAGTTTACTATAAATGTCATTGAAGGGTTCCACTGTCCACATTCTGGGTCTTCAGATTAACTAGAGGGTATGAAATTGTTGTCGATACGGCTTTTGGAAGTAAGTGAATATAGACTTGCAAGATTTGATCACATTGTTACATATGTATAACTATGTATATACTTACCTATTTAGTTAGTTCCAGGCAAAGTTCATATGAAGCTTCTAACTCGCAAGCTCGTCCGTTTAAACAATTGCCTCCTTCCCGGCCACGGCAATAATGTACTATTGTGCAAAGTCTCGTAGATAAGTACTTTATTATATGGCTATGTTTTTATTATGGGCTAGCAACAACCTATCACTGCAATATCACATTTTCTACAATTTTTAAACCTGCAATTGGTGCATGTGCACATCCTACTCCTTTTGGGAAAACAGGCGTTAGATTTGATAATGTATGTACATACCTACATATAATTAGATAGATAGATAGATAGATTCATTTCTTTCATTTTGAAAATTTACATGTCATTTTTATAAGTTAAAATAGCATGAATTCACAAAAAGATCGTCAGAGAGTATAAGAATAACAATAATATAAATAGTCAAATACAAATAAATCAAAATAAAGAGCAAAATTAAAACAAACAAAACAATCATAATATTAAAAAGGTACAATGTCAAGGAAGTAATTTGTTTAAATGTCAAATTATTAATAAAAGCTAGGGCATCCTAGATGTAATTGTCAAAAGTGGAAAAAATATATATCTATACAAAATTCATAATAAAATAATAATTTCATTTTAAAACTAAACATGTCATTAAATAAAGATACAATACAATTTACAATGTTTGTTCGTTGTATTCCTTTATGGAATATGAATTGGAATATGGAATTTAACAACTAATAAAGTTTTCGTATGGCAATGTTAACGGTATAGTATTTATTAATACATATTACAAATCATAACGTAATAGAAATATGTATAATTGTATATTCCTATGTAAAACATGATATATATGTAATTAAACGGTTACATATTATTTCCGACACTAAATTAAGTATCATAATCATAACCACTTCAACGGATAATTTAATGCAAAAAAGGTTTCACCTATAAGTCGTAAATTGTTTGTAATCTGAGGGACCAATTTATGAAGTCACCGCGAGAGGTCACTTTACATAATTCAAGATATCAAGGAGATAATTCGCCTCAGCTTCATTGTAAATGTTTCTTAATAATATGTTGGGTTCTCACTCACTTCTTAATATTGTGGTTTCAGAAAGTGCGTAAGAAAATGGTTCAGTATTTTGAATAATTCTATCTTTGCCTACGAATCGGATGGTTGTGAATATTTGGATCTAAATCTTGGATATTTTCTATGTATTTAAGTTTTTTAAATTTATGTAATAATTAATTTTTTATTTAAATATATTTACACAGCATTACAGATTTACTTAAGTCTAATACACTGTGAAACAAAACATAAAATTAAAGGAACAAAACAATATAATAATCAACTGCGAATACTAGAAGGCCTATCATCCTTCATATATATTGTCGTCTAGTGCCTACCCATAACATAAGCCTTTTTGAGAGGTGCGTGATTGTGTGGAATATTGATTATCATTAAATCTTTTACTATAATTTTGAAGGCATACTTTATTTAACATTTTAGTTTTTTGTATACTTGTTGACCCTAATGCTTAATACTCGAAAATCTAAATAACTAAAATATGTTACGCCTAATATTACCTAACCTGCTTAAAAGTTCTCTTGCATAATAATATCTTACATGCTGTGATGGATCAGTTTTATTCAAAACTAGCGTTTGTTCACAATTTATTCCACGTAATTATCCTTATCCAACCTACATTAATTTCGTCCCTTTGATTAAATATATTATATAGGTACCAAAGATCATCTTGAGTCTGTTTATGCGTGGTTGAGTAAGAAACTTTCACAATTAAATACTAAAGATATCAACTCAACTGGATAACGGGAAGTGACTGAAAAATGGATTGCAAATTTTGACGGACAACTTACATACTTACATATTTACATATTTCAATTTCAATTTCAATTATTTATTGCATTTATGGGTATTACAAGATTTTATAAATAATTACATGTTCCCATACGAACAGTGCAAGTTAATATAAAGCTTGTAATAAAAATAATAATAACGGCGTTTTAACTTAGTTACGATGGTGAACGATCCATTAACATTTACCGTATGTGTAGGGTTGGTCCTGCTCATGTCTCCTGAATCACCCTGTATGTATAATCCAGGATATGCACTATTTGTATACCTAGGTAAAGATCATCTTTAATATTGCGTCTGTTTATGCGTGGTTGAGTAAGAAACTTTCACAATAAAAAATACTAAAGATATTGTATGTATAATCCAGGATATGCACTATTTGTATAGGTACCAATGATCATCTTTAATTCTGAGTTCTTACATAATACTATTCAATTTATTTTCTTTTCGTTTGATTCACTGCTCAAACTCAAGTAGTGAAGTGAAATAATTTATTGAGCGCTTTATTATCTCAATAATTTCAAGAAATTTTTTTCTTCTGTAACGTATTTAACAATTAAAATGTTTTCCCAAGAAGGTATCATAAAATCTCTGAAATTTATGAGGGACTTGGAAATAGGTACGGCATCTTATAATATTGTCACTTGATAATATGATGGTTTATTTATTATTAATGCCCTAAATGTAATGAAACTTTGTCGTTAAGGTTACTTAATTTACTTATTTACATTTAATATGAATAATTATATTTTTTCCTTTTTTATCCGTAAATTTATATACTGAATAAGTGTAATATCTAGGTGATGATGCTATGTACCTTTACAAATAAAAACTACCAACCAGAGATATCAGGAATTTTCCTGATAACGCTATTCAGGAATCAACGCAAATGGTAAAGCGCTATCTAGCGAGTTATTCCACCAAACTACTGACTTTACTGCGATGCCTCCGCCAAGTCAAGCAAAAGAGCAAAAAAAGACACGGCCGTACAGTCAAATAATTTATTTTCCTACCCACTTTGGACTTTGTCAAAGTGACGTAATCAATCAAAACGTAAGAGACTTCTTATGATTTTATTTACAGTGTCACTTTGAAATAGTCCTAAATGGGTAGGAAATTAAATTCTTTGACTGTACAATCCTTTTCTAGAAGCCATTCGGCCCATTTTCGTCCACCCTGTAACTTCGCTGTGGAAAAAACTAGAAGCCTAAATTTTCAGTGACCACACGAGGGTTTTACAGGCACATTTCCAAATTACATTTAATTCGAACCAGTAGTTTAAGAATTATTAAGCCAAAGTTCCTCAATTTTGTAACTGACTGATTCACTATTCTTCAAATTTCTAAGATAGGTACTTCTAGCAGACCTACAAAATTGAAATTTTGCATGCGGTTAGTGTTAGGTCACCTAATACTAACCGCATTATTTTTTTTTGTTTTCTAGTGCATTGTATTGTAGTTAGGTAACTTACACTAGGAAACTATACCAACGTTATTTGGTATACTTATTAGTGGTAAAATAACATTTCCATACAAATTCTATACAAAAATATTTTTTCCAGCTGCATTCATAACGTACAAAAAGAAATGAGATCCCATAAAAACATTCCATGTAAAATATAGGCCAAGTCTCGAAACTCTTCCACCGTAAAAAATTGTGAGTTAGTACATAGAGCCAAGACAGTCATTCAAATTAATTTGTAACTTGGCAATCACACAATACTACACATAATAAATGCAGTAAAGTTATGTGATTCCCAAGTTGCAGAGTTTTACGAAGCAAGCAAATAATAGTACATTACTGCAGAGGCCGTGAAGTAAGGGATTGCTGGACGAGTTTGGGGTAGGCGGCCGAGTCGTAGACGAGGCCGGATACAACGAGTCCAGCAATCCCTGTTCCGGCCGAGGCTTGTATAGTGCTTTTCTCAAACGATGTGATGAAATAATAAATAGTTATTTGTTTTACAAGGGTGCAGTTATAATTTAACCGCGAGTGTGGAATTGAAATACGAGCTAGCGAATGTGAGTGGTTCAAAAATAGAATCCTTTTCAATTCACTAAAGCAAGAAAAATTCTACAAAAAAAACATTAAAAAAGAAAAATAAGAGAAAATATTAAAAAAAACAAATAAGTGACAGAAAAAACATTTAAAACAACAAAAGGAATTAAATATTAAAAAAACATTGAAATGAGAAAAAAAACTTTTAAAAAGAGAAAAGAAAACATACAAAAAGGGAAAAAATACTTAAAAAGGGGAAAAGAAAAAAAAACTAGAAAAAATAACATAAAAGACCATACAAAACTTGAAACATTCTAAAATAGAATACCCATCAAAAAAAAGGATTTTTTTAAATCATTAAAAAAAGTCAAAAAAAATAAAAAGCTGAATTTTTTTTAAAAACATTGAAAAAGGGAAAAAACATTCAAAAATTATTCAAAACGAGAAAAACAAAGAAACAAAAAAAAACATTTTAAAAAGGAATAAAAGATGAAAAAAAAAGAACAGCTAAAACACTACAGAAAAAACAAAAGAACGTTAAAAAACATTGAAAAAAGAAAAAAAAAAACATTAAGAAAAGAAAAGTAAAACACAAGAAGGGGAAAAAAACATTAAAAAAGTAAAAAGATAGAAAAATAACATAAAAGACCGTACAAAAAATTCAAAATTAAAAAATAAGTCAAAACATCAAAAAAAAAAAAAAAAAACGAGCAAAACAAAAAAAAAACATTGAAAAAAGAAAAGTAAAACATACGAAATGGAAATAACATTAAAAAAATATTAAAAAACAACACTAAAAACAAAAAAAAATAAACAAAAAAAACAGCATTAAAAAAAACTAAAACGTTAAAAAACATTGAAAAAAAAAATACATTAAACACAATAAAACATAGAAAATACTTGAAAAATAACATAGAAGACCCTACAAAAATTTTAACATTAATAATAGACATAAACATCAAAAACAGAAAAGAAACTTTAAAATCATTTAAAACGATAAACAACACTAAACAATAAAAAAAATACGAAAAATAACATTAAAAATACAAAAAAACATTAAAAAACTGACAAAATATAATTTTTTTTAACAAAAAGAAAGAAAAACAAAAAAAAATTAAACAAAAACAATTATAAAAGAGTGGTGGTGGTTGGCAGTATGTAATTTTTCCTTTGTCTGTTTAATATTAGTAAGCAAATTTAAAAATAAATTTAGAGTAGCGGCCAATAATGGTTTTAGTTAGGGTTTTCATTACTTTTCATACATTACTTCTTGTAGGGAGCCATAAACAAGAAACTTCATGTCTTCATTTCGTGACATTAACGCATACATTTCCGAGCATGTTTGAGAAAATATTAATAAGAATGCCTGAGTTGGCTCTACGTAAATCTCACAACTTTTTACAGTGGAAGAGCTTCTAGACTTGACCTATTTTTTACATGGGATGTTTTATGGGATATACATTAACGATAAGAAGGAGAATTACTGTGTGGCTGAACAATATTAAATATTACTATGATCCCTTGTAGCATATTTAACTTCTAAGAATAGCTCGGAAGCAAACGTTATTAATTAATATCAAAAGGTAGCTCTTGACGAAATACCGACATAATAAATAGATAATCCGCAAGGCTTATAAAGTAATTAAAAAGTTAAATTGAATGAGAACGTGAGCGTGTTTCGCTTACTTTTGTATTTATCTAGAAATTCATTAACAATAGAGCTGAGTCATTTACAATTATAGATCAGAAGTAGTAGGTTAACTGGTAGAGAATCCTCAGGGATAAGTTCACATTTGTACCTGTATTACCTGTACAGTCGCCATCACATACATCTGAGCAAACAAGCACGTCACAAACATCGGAACACACCTCTATTTTCAAGGCATTAGGGTGCATGTGCCGAAATTTTTGAACACCTATAGCGTACCTATGTATGTGATGGCGACTGTACTTTATTTATGTTTTGCGTCTGTCTTGTGTACAGCGAAGTACTTACATACTACAAGGTCATGTTTTTTTTTGGTTAAAAATTGAATAAAACTACCGAAACTGTATATTACCTCGTAGCGTTATTCCTGGTTGTTCCCCTGAAGGACCCCGGGGTTCGCTTTGACACCTAATCCCAAGATTTGGCATAGGCACTAGGCATAAAACTACCGAAACTGTGATATGCGAAAATTGTTTTGAATGGGATAATTTTGAGATACCTAACGCCGAAAAATAACCGTTTTTCTAGTATGAGTCTCGGAAGGTTCATGGTTTAATAATTTTATTTTGAAGAGAAGAAAGTTCAATACGTACGCCGAAGTCACTCAAAGTCCAAGCTGGTGGCATTAGCGTAGAACATAAGGAAACTACCATCTTTTTAGGATTTGGTATTGACCAGAAACGGACCTGGGCGACCCACGTTGCTTTAGCAGCAGTTTACAAGCTGTGCATTAGACTAGGTCACTGTGGTGCGTGTTTCGCACTGCGCCGCCTTGCGAGAGTTGTACCAAGGCAGGTTGTAAAGGCGTGCTATTTCGCGATTCACACACTGCTACAGTACGGTGCGGAGATGATGGGCGCGCCCCCGACTGGCAGCGTATTTTCAGATTTCAAAAAAGGGCCGTGCGATATGTGGTGCAAGGTAAGCCAAGAACTTGGCATATTGACACTGCTATCAATGATAATTTTCCAAGTCGCATCTTATACACCTACGCACACTTAGGCGAGTACAAAAAGCGCTCAGATTCATATCGGCTGCTGCGATATCCAAATAAAATTCTCACTTTGAAGCGACGACTGGCCAAATCCGGGAAGGTGACAAACGTGATGTGGCCAGCCGTGCACAACAAGTTGCCAGAAACAGTCACGTCAGCTCCGTCCCTAATGATTTTCAAACCAAAAATAAAAAAAAGCGGCCAAGTGCGAGTCGGACTCGCACATGAAGGGTTCCGTGAAATAAATTGCGGTTTGAGCGTTTTTCAAAAAAAGTGTACAAAACAACTTTTTTTTCAAAATTCATTTTTTTTTGTTTTTCTCACTCAGAATCTTTGATACTATCGATCCTCATACAAGAAAAAAAGTGTCCTAAATATTCCATTCCAGATTGTCACATTTTTGTATGCAGTCTTTTTTTATTTATATGATCGTGACGCACTGGAAGAAAAAAATTACATAGTAAAATCTGGGACACTTTTTTACTTGTATGAGGATCGTTAATATCAACGATTCTGAGTAAGAAAAACCAAAAAATTTCGAATTCTGAAAAAAAAAGCTTTGTACACTTTTTTTGAAAAACGCCCGTTTACGATTTATGACGTATTAAAAAAAAACTACTTATTAGATCTCGTTCAAACCAATTTTCGGTGAAAGTTTACACGGTAATGTACATCATATATATTTTTTTAGTTTTATCATTCTCTTATTTTAGAAGTTACAGGGGGGGGGACGACACACATTTTACCACTTTGGAAGTGTCTCTCGCGCAAACTATTCAGTTTAGAAAAAAATGATGTTAAAAACCTCAATATCATTTTTGAAGACCTATCCATAGATATCCCCCACACGTTTGTTTGGTTTGATGAAAAAAATTTTTTTGAGTTTCAGTTCTGAGTATGGGGACCCCTAAAACTTAATGTTTTTTTTAAATTTTTGTGTGGAAATCTTAATGCGGTTCACAGTATACATCTACTTACCAAGTTTCAACAGTATAGCTCTTATAGTTTCGGAAAAAAGTGGCTGTGACATACGGACGGACAGACAGACAGACAGACGGACGGACATGACGAATCTATAAGGGTTCCGTTTTTTGCCATTTGGCTACGGAACCCTAAAAATGGCTTCTGGAGCACACATTCTATAGGTAGGCGACGAATTTATGAATATTGTGTTAGCTGTAGGTACTGTTAACTGAACTATTAATATTAACTAGGTATAGTAGGTATTATTTGTAGACACTTTTAGTGTAATTCAAATATTAAATCCTGACGTGTAGTATTGACAATTACGAATTAATGAACATGACTATGAATAATATGCGAGGTAATTTTGTAATTACATTTCGCAACCAATCAAACGTTTTTGTAAAGTCGCAGTTGGTTAGTTTTTTGTTAATGAAACAAAATGTTGTTTTAGAGGTCTGTAACTTTTGCGAATACCAAGAAAGCCATACAAATGTTATGGACGCGTCCATTGGCTTCAGCTTCATCAATACATGATCGTTAATTAATTAATTAGGTATCCATTCACCTGTCCGTGTCGGTCATTGATTGACGCCATGTACTCTCCTTTACATGGTTGACGTCCGGTCTATTACATACATATGTGATGTTACTTAGCTGTACATTATCCAGATTACAGAGTGATTTTTGTTCTGTGTCACGTTTCTCATGACATTATTCAATTGATTTACCAGTACATACATGTTTGTGTATATGTTTATCTCATTGTCCTAATATTATAACGACCGCGCCTACCGTTTATTCATTCTATCGTATGTTTTCCATTCTGATGATAAAAAATAATCTATATAGCCAGAAATTATTGTTGACGAAGCCTGTTGCCGATTATATCATTGTTATGTGACTGCCTCAGTAGCCTTTAGGTGACGCAGGTCGGTTTCTTATTTTGTTGGATTCGTAGTAGGCCAGTTTCTAATTTTGTCATTTTCTTAGAAGGTCAGTTTCTTTTTTGGCGGTTTCGTAATATATCATTTCCTTATTTTGCCAGCTTCGAAGTAGTACAATATATTATTTCGTTAAATTCTAAGTAGGTCATTTTTTTATATTTGTCTTTTTCTGAGTAGGTCAGATTTTAATTTTGTCGGATTCGTAGTAGATGGATCATTATTAGCATCATCATTTAACCTCTCTGTTAATACATTTCATGTTCATTCGTGCATTTTACGTATCAAAATGTAGAAATACAATATGTAGAAGAGAATAAACTTACATATATTATATTATAACTACAAACAGTAATGATCCACTTACTACGAATCTGACAAAATCAGAAACTGGCCCACTATGAATCCAACAAAATAAGAAACCGACCAGCGTCGCCTAAAGGTTTGGAATCTATATGACATTTTGACGTCCCAATAAACGAACCTAATAGCCCTAATAATGGAACCGGAATAGTGGAACCGGATTTTTACCCTAGAAGTTTTGATAATTCTAAAGTCGGAAAAGTTATGCTTATATGGCATATGACATATTTTCAAGCATATTTGTATTATATGAAGAAAAGTTAGAACGAGGGTTATATATAAATAAGGTATTTATATATTTTTATTGATGATTTGTGAATATTGAATTAAAGTGCACGCTTTACACTGTTAAATTTTTAGAAAAAAAAACACCCGCGACTACGTCAAACCAGAATTAGCTTATTATTTAGTCGATATTGAATCAGAGTTTTAAAAATCCACAACAATATCTCTAAATTCTTTGGTTAATAGACAAAGGCCCTAAAAATATCTAGTTGAATTCCCTGTCCCCAAATATGTATATTTAGACACCAAGTTTGTGATTCTAAGTGATTTGGAGCCCGAGATATTAATAATATACCTATAATATATCTATATCTTCGTCTAGTAGTCTTTGCTTAGTTTGGGACTAGGTCGATTTGTGTAAGATTGTCCATAAATATTTTATTTATTTATTTATAATTCAAAATTACCCCCATAAAAAAAAGATGGCCGACGGAGGAGTTGGTTCCTATCAAAAACTTAACTAACTAGCTACTTACCTAACTAGTACCTGAAAATAATTTAGTGCTTTTGTGCAGCGTGTCCACATTATCACCTGAAACTGCCCTACTAATATATTTATGAAAACAAGTTTTCGGGCATTTCTAGTGGATACTTACCTTTATACTCGACGACCTCTGTAGCCTAGTTGGTAGTGACCCTGCCTACGAAACCGGGGGTTCGAATCCCGGTAAGGGCATTTATTTGTGGGATGAGCACGAATATTTGTTCCTGAGTCATGGTTTTTTTCTATGTATTTATTTTGTTTATTTATTTATCTATATATAAGTATGTATATCGTATGTATGTATGTATACTACAAGCTTTGCTTAGTTAGGGACTAGGTCGATTTGTGTAAGATTGTCCCCAAATATTTATTTATTTATACTCATTATATGAAATCAACCTCAACGTTCACATTTACATTATTTGGAAAACTTTGATTCGATCTCGGCTTATTACTCAGATTCGGAATATGTATTCCGCCCGTGTCTGAGATTACCCGAAGTAAGTTTTATTGGAACGAAAAACTTACCGAACCCACTTTGCTTAGCTTTGTCGACTCGAACTTGCAAAGGTCGGACTCGTGACATACAAAAGATGAGCATACATTTTTAATGTAGCTCTTAACATAATGCGTTAGATGGAATGTAATTTTCTAAAAACCGGCCAAGTGCGAGTCGGACTCGCGCAAGAAGGGTTCCGTAGGTACCATTATCTATAAAAACGGCAAAAAATCACGTTTGTTGTATGGGAACCTCCTGTAGCCTAGTTGGTAGTGCCTACGAAGCCGGAGGTCCCGGGCTCGATTTGTGTAAGATTGTAAAAGAAAAAAATATATATATAAAAATAATAATAATAATAATTTGTTGTTATAGCGGCAACAGCAATAGGTACATCATCTGTGAAAATTTCAGCAGTCTAGCTATCACTGTTGTTGAGATACAGCCTTTTGACAGACAGACAGACGGCGGCAGAGGAGTCTTAGTAATAGGGTCACGTTTTACTCTTTGAGTACGGAACCCTAAAAAGGATGAAAAAGAATAAGGTTGATACTCGAGCTCGTATAAATGTAGACGAGAAGTGTGACTTACATTACCATATTTTAGCTGAGCAAGCAGGTAGCATTATTTTTGGAATCATAAGTATTCGTAAAGTAGCGTATTTTAGGAATGTAAAAAATCTTCTTTATTAAAACAATAATATAAGGTATGCTGAACTGATCGTCATGCAAAAATGTTCTTTTTTATAATAATAATAATATGCTGAACTTGCCGTCCGATAATGTGCAACGGTCAGTTATTCGACAAATACCGACATTTAGGTAGGGCAAACCTTGGCTAATCTGGGATATGAAGTTATTCGGTGATAGCTACTTTAAGGTCTAATAGCGGAGTTACTCGATATATTTACGGCTTGTAATAATTTGCAGTAGGTGGCGGCACTGTCATTCAACTTACTTACGTGCAGCAAGTATCCGAACGCATCCATCAAAATTAAGAAAAAAAATTACTAAAAAAAACTTAAAAACCTAACTATCACCGATTAGCCACTTACTTACTTAATAAATGATCTAGATAACAGTTAATCTCCACTTATAATAAATCTCTAAATTAAAAAAAGAATCAGCAAGTTTGAAACTAAGCTTTGTGTGGTACGAATGTTCTCAGCATCCCATGAACGGAAAAATATGAAACATTTTATATAGGTACATTATTATTCTAGCTGCAACTTAGGATAGTTTTTATCCGACTGCGACAGTTAATTAATTTTCCGAAATATACGACTTCATTTAATTTTTCATTTATTTTTATTGAAATCAAACGTTGCTCCAACTGTCAGCTATAAGAAACGTCAAATTTTCGTAAAAATGGCGGAATTGCTTTGCCTTTCACTTATTAATAATTTAAATCCAGTCTACGATAGACCTTTACGATACACATGCCAAAAGTTAAACCATAAAAAAATATTCGATTGTGATATGAGAACTTATATGCGCAAATGTCGCATTATGGCGTAATTTCAAAAAATGTATTAACAATTTTGAACAATATAATTAACACGAATTTGTTTTTTTTTGAATGGCAATGGCACGCGTTCTTTGCGCATTCTGCCAAAGTGCCTACGGCGCTACCACGAAAACCGAAACTCTAAGTTCGTATAACTGCATCCCTGTCACTCGAGTGTTGTTAGTGCGATAGAGATAGAGATACCCGAATATTTTCGAATTCCGAAGTTCGTGGTTATAGCTCAGAAGGCCTACCGCGAACGGCATTCGAAGTTTTCCCTCTCTGTCGCACTTACGTACGAACTCGTAAGTATGACAGAGAGGGGAAACTTCGAATGCATTTCCCGGTAGGCCCTCTGGATTCGAAACTACACGCCGTAAGCCGCGTCCGCTGCGCCATGTTTTCGTGGTTTTTAAACGTCAAACATGTTTAGCCAATCAAAACAAAACCCTATTTGTTTGCCGAACCTGACTGAAAACATGTTAGATGTTTAAAAACATGGAAAACATTGGTGCGGCGGACCCGGCTGTAGGTAGACACTAAATAAAATAATCATAATGTATTTTCTCGAAAAAAGGATAATAGAGAAAAAATCAACGCAAGAGGTTAGGTATATAAATAGGTAATCACTAAGTTCCAAAGTTTTATGTTCTGTCCCTTTTTCACAAAACGCACCTTCAAATGAAACGATTGTTTTTTACTATGACGCTCGAGGATCTTGACGTCACAGTCCCCGATCGTTTTCTCACTCTAACAAGCGACATTAAAACGGTTTTGAGATATTTGAATGGGATTTTCGTCATCTTCTATCTATCTATACCTACATATAAATGCCCTGACTGACTCACCCACACACTCATCAACGCACAGCCGAAACTACTGGGGCTAGATAGTTGAAATTTACATCAGAACTACCTTATACAACGTAGGCAACGGATAAGAAGAGATTTTTGGAAATTCTACCCCTAAAGGGGTCAAATAGGGGTGCAAAGTTTGTATGGCGGAAACTTTATTTTTTATAGCTAGAGACTAGATAGTTTGTAGAAAAAATACTTACCTATTACAACAAAAAACCGAGTGTTTTATTTTTAATTTTTCCCTGAAAAGCGTTCAAAGTTTGTAAGGAGAGCAAGAAAATTTTAAAGTATGATATTTGTAACTGCGATCTTAGCCTGTTTAGACTACAAAACTTATTTCAGCGTTTTCTTAATTCATCGCCTAAGAAGGTTAAAAGGGGGTTCGAACTGTGTATAGAGAGCAAGACATTTTTAAAGTAAGAAATTTGTAACCACGGTTTCAGACTGTTTACTATGAGGATTCAGAGAGGGTTCTTAGTTTGTATAGAGAGCAAGAGATTTTGAAAGTAAAAGATTTGTAACTTCGGTTTTAGATTGTTTTCTAAAAATCTAGGTAGAAAATTAATTTCAATGTTTTTTTTTTAATTCATTCCTTTAACAAACATTTAGACGATAACATGTTATACGCGGACGAAGTCGCGGGCAACAGCTAGTTTAATATAACAACCCCCATATCTCTGTTGACAACTTGTTGGGTCGACAAGTTATCTGCGACCATGACCGGTGCAGCCCCATGTCGAAACGACAGAAATAAATGTAAATAAAAATCGCTTTAGACCCGTGTGAACAGTAATTTCAATATAGTTGAATTAAATACTAAAATTAATGTTTTTTCAGGCATGCATCTGTTGATTTGTGTTGTTTTATTATGTAACCGTATGTTTTAGGTTATGGAGGTTATGAAACTTATTAAGCTTCTGTAAAAGTATTACCCAAGATCAATAGAAACGGGTTTAAGAAAATTGGTAATAGTAAGCCCGTTTCTAGTGTTCTTGAGTGTTATAATTATGTTAAATGTGCACATGCCATTGCACGGTAATCAATATAGTTTGTCTTCAAAATTAATTTACAAAAACTTTTCTTCATACAACATTATTTCGTAACGATACTCGCAGTGTAGTTTTCACCGACTTATAAAAAAAGCTTCGGAAACTCAATTAAAATTTTCTACGAGGTATTTGATCAAATGGTCCGAGTTCCGTCCACGAGTGAAATTCCTAACAACCCCTCCCCTCCCTCGCTACCATAAATCAGGGGGAATTTGCGAGTGAATTCTAAAAAAAACGTCCATGGCTCTTTGATTGAACTTAATAGTTTCGAAACGGAGTTTTTGCTGTAACCGTGCAGGATTTCCTTCTTTATCCTGTTGGATTTTACTATAACGTTAGTGATAAAGTCTACTGTTATGAATAAAACATTTAATTGCACACATTTTTATCATATTTCTACGAGGCATTTTAATTAACTCGGGTATTGAGATATTCGTTTCTAAAAATACTTAGTAGCCGCAGCATTTTCTATCTTCCAGACATACATTTCAGTAGACATTAGGTCCATTAAAAGAAACGTTCATCTAGTCTAGCCTACTTTCGTTAAAACCCTATTAAACTCGCTTGTTTATATCTCTGTCACATTTGTATTCTACGAAAAGGGACAAAACACATTTTAGTTAATAATAAGGTATGTTAAGTTTTCGCATTTATTTATTGTTGACCTTTACGCTTACATAGTGGTGTATTCGCTTAATTATTTAGCAGAAGAGTAGCGCAGATAGACCATAATGAATTAATGACGTTTAAGTATAAATCATTTATTATTTATTCACATATGAACTGTTATTGACTGACTGTCAATAAAAAAGTAAACAAACAAATCGTGGAACGGTCGTTAGCCAAAATAAAAATCTTGACATGGTTCTTTCTAAACCAGTAGTAAAGGCCGTATATTATGTAAGTAGCCTTGACTAATCTGAACAAATATTACATTAAATATATTGCCAATTTACGGACATAAGATGAAAATCCGATGAGAATACATTTCATAATAAATAATATATTATAGTTCTCGATTTGCGTTAAAATATTAGAGTTTAAATTTTGATCGAAGTTTGCAGTTTGCATATGCCTATACACGGCGTGATTATACCAGCTCAAACATAATATCACAAAGCAATGACGCCTGTACGTAAATTGTACTGGAAATATATGTAACGCCATGCGTTCGTACGCAAATCAGCACAGAGACTTCAAAGCCTGACGTACCTAACGAAGGCACTCGTGCCACGGGCAAATTAAAATATTCCCACAGATGAAACATTGTGTTTTCAAACGGAAATTTTACTGCCTACGTTTAGATTTTTAATTTCTACATTTTACGCAGGACTTTTTTGCATTATCATCACGGAAATATAATTTTCATCACACTTGCTCATAAATGGTGTTATTCCTTGCCTGTATACAGAAGGACAATGGCCTAAATTGTTCCCGCGGGAAATAAAAGGTCCCAAGGGAGTAAAAAGCTTGTGTGTGATCTGATTGGTTAAGCAAATCTGCACGGCAAGAATTCTGCTCTGTGATTGGTTGGAAAATAAAATCGAGCAGGCCACGCCCTGCAAGAACCACATGCTCCATGCTCTGTGATTGGTTGAAATATTGAAGCTCCGCCCTCCACTCGCACTGATCTAGAAGTGAAGTTGTCAATTTCGTCAACATTTGATTGATGCGCTTGTATAAAACATAGGTTTTTCTGTCTTTTGTGGTTATTTATTTCCTCGCAAATGTAATGATAAACACAGGCGTAAGAATATTGCAAACTTGAGTCATCAAAAGACTACTCCTGATAGACTCTCGTTTGCAATATTCCTCATACGCCCCTTAATAAACAATGTACTATTACTAGTTGCCCACGTATTGCAGAGAGCGCAGGCAAACCCGCGGAATAAAAATTAGCCCATAACTATTCAGAAAGTCAATTATATACGCAGGTGAAAGAATTTTAGAAATCTGATTTGTGGTTCCGGATATTACCCATTAAATACAAACAAACAAACTTCCAAAGCTCAATCTCACAGAAACTTATTATAATACTAGCTGTTGCCCGCGACTTCGTCCGCGTAGAACTTAATACTTAGAAAATACTAGCTGTACCCGCGACTTCGTTTGCGTAGGATTAAATGTGTTCCTTCTCTTTGGACCATGGAGGACATAGGTACCTACTTATTGATTATTCATTAGGCCTGCCTAAAATAAGCGCGGCTTGTGGTGGCGGCCAGATGTATAGCTACTATGATAATCAAGGCCGCGTGTGTCTGAAACATTAATTATCATAGTAAACAATTGGCCGCCACCGCAGGTCGCGTTAGCTTGTGACAGGTTTTATAGTATTCCGACAATTCGACCGAAGTTCTGTATAAAATTTATACAGAACTTCGGTCGAATTGTCGGATTATGGCCAGCTCAGCATACAGGACGCAACTATGCGTTCAAGTTTTACTTAAATCCGTTATATCTAATGTCGGTGTAAATTTTAATAAGTCAATATTATTTTTACTTTACTTATTTACAGAAATTGACGGCTTTTAACGGATCTGTATAAAACTGAGTTTAACTATATGTGCCTATAAAAAATAGAACAATTTGTAAAAAAAGGTATAATCATTATAAAAGACATATCTACATCCTTATCTACAAATTATGGGTTTCGCATGCTATGATCTAATTTAAAAGTCGAATCAGCATTTTTAGATTTGAATTGTACAACGTAACAGTTTTTTATTACTTATTAGTATGAAAGACTGTATGTCTTCACATTAGTATTTAATCATGCCATGTACATGCAACCACGTGGTGGGTAGTGACACGTTTGCTTCTACTAAAACAATTAATTAAAAAGTATAAAAATTATATAACATTTAGCAAGTAGGCAGTAGTGTCATCTACATAATGTCTTAGGTACACATATCTATCAATATACAGCCTAAAAATAAACGTGTTACTCTCAAATTTTTTTTTGTTTTAAGACACGGTTAACATATTGCTGTCCGAATATTTATTTACACAGTCATCAATTTCTCGCCGCAACATTGTAAGGAACATAAGTTTGGTTGGGAAACCGTATTATTCGTAGCATTATCAGATAGTTGTTATGAAAATCATCGATATCATGACCAGTAAAGCTTGTCGGTAAGTTACAATTTGATCAGTCCAAGCAACACTTTAAAAAGGCCACTAGTCATAAATATTGACTACACGACGGATTGACGTCTAAATAGACGTGTATTTTTTTTAAACTACCTTTTGTAGTTGTCTCTAAGGGTAAGGCCTCCCGTTTCCGTCATCAGACTAACTTTATATATATATATATATATATATATATATATATTAGGTATCATTAGTTAAAAAAATACTTCTGTAAGTTGATCATATTTGATGTACACAAATTAACATTATATATTACTTAGGTACTATAGATACCCTACCGTTTAACTCAGACGGCGCGTGGACGCTGCTGATGCTGCAAAGTAGCAGGGGTGACGTCAAAAAGTAAGGACTTGCCGCCCACTAACCGCCCTACACCCTTTGACGTCTCCCCGCTTGTGCCGCGCGCCGATCAGGGACCATCTGAGTTAAACGCTTGGTCTAAAGTGCAAGTTAAATAAAAGCTTGTAAAAATGCAGTCACTTGATGAATGATGAATTACATTGTTAGACATTGTTACGTTTTTTGGGAATAATTTATGCTTTTACTATTGAATGGCAAAACCGAAGCTTGCCACGTTTACCTACCTGACTACACATTTTTATATGGACCATACAGATAGATGATATCATATGTGTATCAGCCTAGCTAGCACACTAGGTTTTATGTCGGCGAAAATGTACTGAAACGTCACGTAAAACGCGACATAAAGCCTAGTGTGCTAGCCCCCCGGATCTACATGTTATTGTAATTACGAACATGATACACGGCCCCTGTGGCGCCATCAACCCCTAATTACCGTGCATTACACACGGGAAGTGTTCCGAAACCACGTTTACCTACCTGACTACACATTTTTATATGGACCATACAGATAGATGATATCACATGTGTATCAGATCTACATGTTATTGTAATTACGAACATGATTCACGGCCCCTGTGGCGCCATCAACCCCTAATTACCGTGCATTTACACACGGGAAGTGTTCCGAAACATATATAATTTACATAATTTGACGGTACACTATTAATGACAATGATGAATCTGAGACGGTATGTTCGCTGAGTTACTTAGTAGGTACGGCATAAATTATTTAGTGCAAAACTTCTTGATAAACTATGTTAGAAGTTTTATTCTCCGGTGTGTAAACACATACATCAGCGGCATCGCTGACTCGAGAGAGAGCAACGTAGAGTTGACCGTGCGAGAAACAGCTGCTAGTGAGATCTATGCCTGCTTTGCGCAATGTCTGGCCCTGGGCCTTGTTGATGGTCATGGCAAAAGCAACACTAACAGGCAGTTGAATCCGTTTAAATTGAAATGGGTAATTATTGGGAATTATTGGAATGCGCGGAATAAAAACACATTCTCCTGCACCGCAACCGGTAAGTATTTCCGCTTCGATTACGTTCCTCTGTAACGCAACTACTTTTAAACGCGTTCCGTTGCATAATTTTGGGGGGCTTAAATTTCGCATTAAAATGATAGGTACGCCTATTTTGAGTTTGAGTTCATGCGCTGGGAGACCAGACGCTGATAATGAGTTTAAAAATTCTACCGGGTACGTTGTAGCCTCTTCTCGATCGATTACTCGGTTTATCGAGGTATAAGTGTGGAACTGCCCTTCAACTTTTTCCATTATGTTTGAGTTGATTGTTGTCGCCTGATCATTCCGAGGCGTAAGAATGGCTCGCTCGCAAAGCCAGCTGTTCTCCTGATTTATTATGTCATGTGGGTCGCCATACACCGACGAAATAAGTTCGTTGAGATTGGATACCAATTTACATATGTCGTTTGTTAAAGTTATTTTGCCTTCTACTACGGGATATCTGCCTTCGCCTATGCTTAGCAACAATTCGGAGAACTGTTGAGCATTTATATTTCCCCCCAGTAGAGCTCGCATATTGGTTGTTAAATTTAATTTGTTAACATATGGCCACAGATCAGATTTTTTAAAGCAAGCATTCACTTCATCCGCTCTCGTTCCACGGGTTACGACTGGTAATGTTTGGCGAAAATCTCCACAGAAGAGTACAGTAAGCCCGCCCATGAGTTGGTTATTTTGGCGTATGTCTTGAAGCGTTCTATTTACTGCTTCAATTGCTTTGCGATGCGCCATTGTGCACTCATCCCATACAATTAGTACACTGTCACGCAATACTTTAGCCTTTTCACAATTGCGCGAAATGTCGCAGACGGGAGTTTCAGTGACATCTAATTGTATGGGAATTTTTAGCATGGAATGTGCAGTTTTTCCTCCGGGCAGTAACGTGGCCGCAATTCCAGATGATGCCACAGCTAAGGCAATTTGACCTTGGATTCGAACTTGTGCAAGAATGAGTTTCGTCAAAAAAGTCTTTCCTGTGCCTCCCGGGGCATCCAAAAAATACAATCCTCCGGATGCATTTGAAACACTTTGGAATATTATATCAAAAACTCCTTTTTGTTCTGTTGTGAGGCTTGAAACCCCTTCAAGAGCAACAGTAAGTTCTGCGAAGTTATAATTAACTTCGGTTGCGTATTCTCTATGAGTGTCGGTTTCATTCAGGTCAGGCTCAGGCAGACCGTAGTGTGGTAACGGGTGGCCGCCAATTGAGATGACAATTTCTTGCAAGTCACACAAACAACAGTTTAATTTGATATTGCGCATGCGGTCATCGAGCTCGTGATGAGTTTCAGGACCTGATGTGCGTAAATAGTCCTCTGCCAAGTAGTTTTGGTATTTTAGCCACAGGTGATTGGCGTCGGAAATCCCGCAAAAAACTAACATCACGGCAAACAACTGTCGTAAACGATGTGGACTATCACCAAGTGATGCTTCTGATAGAGCTTCGTCCCAATGCTGGTCATCGTCCAATAGTCCGCGAGCCCGACAAGCTGCCTGGAAAGTCGGGTACTCGGTGCCATTGAAAATTTTTAAATCTGAAAAAGACGTCGGTCCTCTAACATTGTGCAAAAGCAACCGCACATAAAAACATTCTGCGTTATTGGGGTGCACGGTGTACACCCTTCCAATAACGTGTTCTCTCATGATGGAGGGAAAATTTTCAACAGGCGTTCCACGTCGCCGGCGTGTAAACAATCCGTGTTGTTTGTCATACGTATAGTACGATGGAACTTCGTCATAAAGCAATGTTTTTGCAAAATCGTCTGCCTCGCATAACGAAAAGAATGCCGTTAATGTTGTTTGCCTGGGATTCTCTAACTGTTCTGTTAAATTGTTTGTATTGAAATAAATACGTTGCCCACCTTCTACGTGAACGTTTAGGTGTATCACAGGCGGAAATCGTTCAAAAATCGGAAAACTGAATATCCGCCATGCTGCTTCCGAGGAACTAATGTAACGCCCCGTTTGGAATCTGGTTACTTCGTCACGGTCATTACTTGTAGCAAGCGTAGCCTGATCGGTTCCTTTATTTACATACTTGAAAATGTATTTAATCGATTTTATACTGTTACACAGTTCCACGTTTACATGACCCTGAAACGTTCTCGACAATACAGGTGAGAATGGTACAACCCACCGATTGTCTACTTCCAACAACCGTAGCATTGCAGTAAACCCTCCATGGTCTGGAGCACGTCGCCGGTATTTAGGATAACCATCTTCACCTGTAATTGTCTCTTGTAGTAGGCTTTTCGGAAATTTTTTAACACATCGTCCGTCCTGCATGCAAGGAGAGCTATTGTTTAAAGGGCCACAAGGTCCGTGAATCATGTGTTGCTTCACAATTGCGTGTAAAGCAGGATCTGAAATGGGATTTGGTATTTCTGCGCTTATTACTTTATCTACGTCATGGGGACGTATTTTTTCTTTAAGCCATAAAAGTATATGAGCGTGTGGTAGTCCTCGCTTTTGCCATTCAATGTTATATGTAAAGCACAAAGATGCGCCATACATTTTTTCTTTTGTGAGTAAATTAATTAATAATTTAAGTTTTAAATGAAAAACTCTACTTATTAAGTCGTGTCGGTCATACGGAACTTGACCTGGCAGCAGCTCTTGAGTTATTTCATTCCATTTAGGATTTGTAGTAGCAGTGATAAATAAGTCTGGCTTACCATATTTGCGAACATACGAAAGTGCGTCTTGCACTTGCTCGTGCATGTTACGTGGACTTCCGATGAAGCTTGAAGGTAAAATTACCAAGCGCCCCATGTTCTCGGAATTAGTATCATTTTGCAGTGCATCTTGGAGATCTGCATAATTCTCAGCTCGTAACTGCCTTTGATGAGTGCGGATATAAACTAAACGCTCAGTTTCGATTTTTGCGTACATGTCAACAATGAATTGAGAAAATAGACCGCGAAAACGTTGTAAATACGTAAATCTGTTTAGTCGGACCTGCAAAAGGTAGCAGTAAAATTGTAGCGCCGTGGCTTTTTTGTCGTTTCGTATTGCCCCAGTGGTAGGATCAAGTTGTCGTATTGCAAAGTTATAACCATCTTCACCGCGACAGTAAATAAGCGGATATTGTAATGAATCGTAAGAACGATGGGTTTCACTTATACGTTTCAGACGGTTATCTCGTGCACGTAAGACAATATCACGTTTGTCGCACTGTTGGTCTACCAGAACAACAGCTACTTCGTTGGTAGAAGGAGGGTTGTAGCGACCGCGGTGTTCTGTAGGAGGTCGTTTATCAGCACTTATAACAAATTTGTACTCCTCCTGCTGATCAGGAGGTATAGATTCCAATGCGGCCTTAAAATCGGACAAGTAATGGTTAGACTGATGAAGCATCTCCTGAAGATCAAATATGAGACCGGAGTTTAAATTTGTGAAGTGTTGGTTCCTGATATTAGCCTGCTCTTGGTAATCGGAAACAAAATAAATTTGCAAAAATTTAGGATTTTCTTCGGGCAATAAAGATCCTATTAGGTGATACACTTGTCCTTGCACTTTAAAGGTAGGCATAAATGTCCCGTGTATCACCTGTTTTGCACCAAAAGACGTCATTTGAAAAGCGGCATTATATGTACGAATATTGGCTAGAAATTGTTGTGATAATGGATGTTCTCCATTCAAAAGTGACTTTATAAGTTCAGGCGGATTTGAAAATAAATCAAAACGAACTTTGCCACCTGAACAACAGAATCCCATCGATTCTTTTGCCCACTTCAAAGCTTGACAATTACCGCAAACATTAACCATTCTCCCAACTGAGGCAAATTCTTGGTAATTAATATTAGGTAAGTAGGCAAAACCACTATTTTCTATTTGATCCCATCGAAGTTGTATGAGGTTTTCTTCTTCATTAAAATGTGCGGAGCTTGGTGTAAATGTCTGCGAAGCCCGTGACATGGCATCTTCATCGCCGCTTGCGGAGAAAGGCACCGGGCTCGGTGCAAATGTCTGCGAAACCTGTGACATGGCGACTACACCGCTGCCTGCGGACAAACGCGCCGAACTTGGTATAAATGTTTGCGAAGCTTGTGACATGGCGTCTTCACCGCTGCTTGCGAACAAACGCGCCGAGCTAGGTGTAAACGTTTGTGATATGATGTCTTCGTCTCTGCTTGTAGACAAAGGCGCCGAGCTTGGTGTAAATGTTTGCGAAGCTCGCGCCACAGCGTCTTCACTGCTGCTTATGGAGAAATGCACCGAACTTGGGGTAAATGTTTGCGAAGCTCGTGACGCAGCATCTTCATCTTCACCGTTGCTTGCGGAGAAATGCGCCGAGGTTGGTGTAAATGTTTGCGAAGCCTGCGCCACAGCGTCTTCACTGCTGCTTATGGAGAAATGCACCGAACTTGGGGTAAATGTTTGCGAAGCTCGTGACGCAGCATCTTCATCTTCACCGTTGCTTGCGGAGAAATGCGCCGAGGTTGGTGTAAATGTTTGCGAAGCCTGCGACACAGCGTCTTCACCGTTGCTTGCGAAGAAATGCGCCGAGCTTGGTGTAAATGTTTGCGAAGCTCGCGCCACAGCGTCTTCACTGCTGCTTATGAAGAAATGCACCGAACTTGGGGTAAATGTTTGCGAAGCTCGTGACGCAGCATCTTCATCTTCACCGTTGCTTGCGGAGAAATGCGCCGAGGTTGGTGTAAATGTTTGCGAAGCCTGCGACACAGCGTCTTCACCGTTGCTTGCGAAGAAATGCGCCGAGCTTGGTGTAAATGTTTGCGAAGCTTGTGCAACGGCGTCTTCACTGCTGCTTGCGGACAAACGCGCCAAGCTTGGTGTAAATGCTTGTAACGATTGTGATGTGGCAACTTCACTGCTGCTTGCGGACAAACGCGCCGAGCTTAGTGTGAATGTTTGTGAGGCCCGTGACATGGCGTCTTCACCGCTACTTGCGATCAAACGCGCCGACCTTGGTGTAAATGTTTGTGATGTGACATCTTCGTCTCTGCTTGTAGACAAATGCACCGAGCTTGATGTGAATGTTTGCGAAGCTCGCGCCACAGCGTCTTCACCGCTGCTTGTGGAGAAATGGACCGAGTTTGGTGTAAATGTTTGTGAGGGCCGTGACATGGCGCTTTCGCCGCTGCTTGCGGACAAACGCGCCGAGCTTGGTTTAAATGTTTGTGAAGGCCGTGACATGGCATCTTCACCGCTGCTTGCGGACAAACGCGCCGAATTTGGTGTAAATGTTTGTGAAGCCTGTGATATGACTTCATCGTCTCTGATTGCAGACAAACCTGCAGAATTTGGTATAAATCTCTGTGAAGTCCGTGACATGGCGTCTTCGTTTCCACTTGTAGACAAACCTGCAGAACTTGGTGTAAATGTTTGCGATGTCCGTGGCATGGCGTCTTTTTCTCTGGTAGCAGACAAACGCGCACAATTCGATGTAAATGTCTCTGAAGTCTGGGAGATAGCATCTTGTTCTAAGTCTGAAGTCGCTGAGCTTTGAGTAAGCTCCTCTGATATTCGAGCCTCTGCTTTGCGAACGCTCTCTCGTCTTCTCTTTATAGCGACCCGAGTGCGACGTGAAAGATTTGTCTTTCTGCGAACCATTTTATTCTTTATTGGGTCATGTCTCTAGTATAAGTAGTTACTTTCGAATGCTTTCTTGACTCAAAATCGGGAACCAAAATAAACGTTCTGTTCTTCCTGTAAACAATACAACAGTTAACGGTTTATACACCTATACATATGTATATAAATTATGTTCGATAAACTGCCACTGATAAGGAGTCATTTTTGTAGCTATTGTAACATCTGTGTGAACAGGCTATGTGGGTCGTCGGCCTACCTCAATTGGAATCCATATTCCTGATCAATTTTGCTACAAATATAGTCATACATTCACAGTCGTGAGGAAACATTATTTAGTAGGATTATATGTTTTGTCGCCACAGCACGGCTATCACAAGACGGCGCGCGAGCTCTCTCGATTTTTCTCCCACTATACATCTCTTTCTAAGTTTTCTAATAAGAGAGAGACAGATAGTGCGAGAAAAATCGAGAGAGCTCGCGTGCCGTCTTGTGATAGCCGTGCAGGTCCTAATAGCGCGATAGGTTTTAGTGTCAAGTTTTACGTGACGGTTCAGTACATTTTCGCCATAAAACTTGACGATAAAAGCTATCGTGCTAGCTGGGGCTCTCGGTCGTCGTGGCATGGTATGGCATGTACGTATTATCCATTGCAGTCGGTCATATAGCTACCCACAGGCAGAATTCCGTTGCGAAATTCTGCTTGGCAGGCCACATGTAAAGGTTCCTCTACTTAAATGACGACGAACACAAACTACCATCACGGCGGCAGTACTTATGCGGATGAGATAAAAGTAGGCCCTTTCTCCCTTTAACGCATAGTTGTATCCTGTATGATGGGTCATGAGGTATTGATGGCCCATTATCAAGAGCATGCCTAAGCGGAATGACGGCTACCGCCATGGTACCGCGTATGAAATCGGTGCTAGAGGCGCTAGAGTGTATGGAGCCAATTAACATAAATACTTATGTAATACACGGCCAGATAATGTACCACTTTTTTGGGCCGTGCATTATGAGCCCGAACAAAAGTGGCTTCCAATTATTGCCCCGGACCAAGATTGATGTGATGAATTCAATTCGGCCAGGTCAATAGTAAACTTGACAGCTATTGTCAAATTTACTATTGACTGCCACCGCGGGCCGCGCCAGTAAGGCGTGGCCTGCGGTAACGTCAGTAATAAACTATACGATTATTATTACCCGACTGCCGAAGGAGAGGAGGGTTATATAGTTTACTATTGACGGCCGCGCTAGTCTGTGAGAGGCTTGAAGCCTGAATCACACTGACGCGTCTTGTGTGATTCACTCTGAAAGTAAACTTGAAATTAGCAGTCAAGTTTTATATTGACGGCCACCGCAGGCCACGCTAAGCCATCGCTAATCGCTAAGGGTTAACTTATACCATATAGGTAAGTTATATGTAACTACACCTTAAGGATCAAGGCACGCATGTTTTGTACGAAGTACAACGTACCTAGTACCTACCTACCTATTTCACTCGCGAGGAAAACACATTACATTAGATTATAAGGTACCTACTTACGTTTTCGCTGACCATTCTTTGCAGCATTTAATATTTATATTAACCTACACTACACGAGTTAAGTATGATACCTATGATATGAAATGAATAAATAATGGCGCGAACTTTTTTTTGTACCTATATACCTACTTACTTTGATATTGAAATACCTATGCGCGCGCATGTAAGACAAAAAAGGCTCCAAACAGCCAATATAATATCAATTAATTCATAGTCAGTCAAATATTTTGTGGAAATTATTAAATAATATAATGAAACGTTACGAAGTATGTTTACATTGTATTATTATCTCCACTTATAATAAATCTCTAAATTAAAAAAAGAATCAGCCAGTTTGAAACTAAGCTTTGCGCGGTTCGAATGTTCTCAGCATCCCATGAACGGAAAAATATGAAACATTTTATATAGGTACATTATTATTCTAGCTGCAACTTAGGATACTTTTTATCCGACTGCGACAGTTAATTAATTTTCCGAAATATACGACTTCATTTAATTTTTCATTTATTTTTATTGAAATCAAACGCTGCTCCAACTGTCAGCTATAAGAACCGTCAAATTTTCGTCAAAATGGCGGAATTGCTTTGCCTTTCACTTATTAATAATTTAAATCCCGTCTACGATAGACCTTTACGAGACAAATGCTAAAATATAAACCATAAAAAAATATTCGATTCTGATATGAGAACTTATATGCGCAAATGTCGTTTTATGTCGTAATTTCAATAAATGAAATCAACAAATTTGAACAATATAATTAACACGAATTTGTTTTTTTTGAATGACAATGGCACGCGCTCGGCGCATTCAGCCAAAGTACCTGCGGCGCTACTACAAAAACCGATACTCAATGTTCAAATATTTGCATCCCTGTCACTCGAGTATGGTTAGTGCGATAGAGATAGAGATACCCGAATATTTTCGAATAGGGAACATTACTGCAATGTTCTGCCGCCAGAGTGCAGCACTAACACAATTAGTAAACAGTTTTTTTGACAACTTTGACAAGTCCTTCAAAGCTCTGGATCAAATAGTGAAGAAAATATTTCAATGAATAAAATGCATCAGTGCCGCGTAATTGGATGCAAGAATGAAGGGCATCATTCATTTCCGAAGGAAACGATGATATGAAAACTATGGGAAGCGGCAATACGTCGTAAAGCAAAAAAAAGCCCTCATCCACCTTTAAATGGCTATAGGATGCCATTTTAATATCACAGTCCAGGTATTTTACACACGAATGATAATAAAACGATTGTAGTTTAACGCGTTTTCATCAATTATTCGTTATTGTTTGTTAGGTAAATAAATATGACATTGTACGTCATGGCGGTTTGTTGGTGCCGGTTAATGTACGGCCCGATAATACACGTCCATCTTTCGTTATCTCTCTCTTTTTGTATAAGTTAAAAAGAGACATAAATATAGAGGATGCCAATTATTGGGCCGTACATTAACCGGCACCGGTTTGTTTACGGGTTGTGTTAGTGTCGCCCACTACGCAGAGCTTTGCGTAATGTTCCCTATTCCGAAGTTCGTGGTTATAGCTCAGGAATCGAAAATATGGTAAATAATCATAATATATTTTCTCGATAAAGAATTTAAAATAAATATAGTCAAATGGAGAAAAAAACAAAGCAAGAGGTTATATAGGTAATGATTAAGTTATAATTATAAGAGTCCAAAGTTTTAAGAGGGGGTATGTTCTGTCCCTTTTCCGCAAAACGCACCTTCATATGAAACTACTGTTTTTTACTATGACGCTCGAGTATATTGACGTCACAGTCCCTCATCGTTTTCTCACTCTAACAAGCGACATTAAAACGGATGTAGCTTCATAATTTTTTGAGATATTTGAATGGGAGTTTCATTATCTTCTATCTATTTATACATAATAAATGCCTATGTCCTGACTGACTTATTCACTCACTCACTCACTCACTCATCAACGCACAGCCGAAACTACTAATCTTAGAGAGTTGATTTTTGCACAGTATGTTGCTTTTATAACGTGGGCTAGGGATAAAAAGGGATTTTTGAAAATTCTACCCCTAAGGGGGTAAAATAGGGGTGCAAAGTTTGTATGGGAGAACCTTTTTTTTTTGAGCTATAGACTTAAACTTTGTAGAAAAAATTGTTATTAGAATACAAATGAAACACTTTCAGCGTTTTGGAAAATTCCACCCCTACGGGGGTAAAATAGGGGTGCAAGGTTTGTATGGGGAAAACAATTTTTTTTTTTAAATAGAGGCTTAAAACTTTGTAGAAAGATCAGTCATTAGAATACAAATAAAGAACTTTCAAGGTTTTAGAAAATTCTACCCCTAAAGGGGTAAAATAGAGTGCAAAGTTTGTATGGGAAAAACTACTTTTTTTTAAATAGAGACTTGAAACTTTGTAGAGAAATTATTCATTAGAATACAAATAAAGTACCTAGATTCAGAGTTTTAAAAAAATCTACCCCTAAGGGGGTAAAATAAAGGTGCAAATTTTGTATGGGGGAAACAATATTTTTTTTAAATAGAGACTTAACACTTTGTAGAAAGATTAGTCATCAGAATACAAATTAAGTACTTTCAGCGTTTTAGAAAATTCTACCCCTAAAAATAGGGGTGCAAAGTTTGTATGTGGGAAACTATTTTTTTAGCTAGAGTCCTAAAACTTTGTAGAAAGATTATTTAAATACAAAGAAAGTACTTTCAGCGTTTTGGAAAATTTCACCCCTAAGGGGGTAAAATAGGGTGCAAAGTTTGTATGGGAAAAACATATATTTTTTTAATAGAGACTTAAAATTTTGACGAAAAATTACTTATTAGAACATGAAAAATACTACATTCGGCGTTTTACAAAAATCATTCCCTAAGGGGGTTAAAAAAGGGTGCAAGGTTTGTATGGGGAACACTTTTTCTGAGCTAGACACTTAAAACTTTGTAGAAAGATTACTTATAAAAATACAAAAAAAAGACTTTCAGCGTTTTGAAAAAATCTATCCCTAAGGGGGATAAAAAGGGGTGCAAAGTTTTTATCAGGGAAAGTTTATGTTTTTGAGTTAGAGACTTGAAACTTTGTAGAAAGATTACTTATTAAAAAACAAAAAAAGAACACAAATCGTTTTAGAAAATTCCACCCCTAATAGGGTTAAACTTAAAACTTTGCAAAAAGATTACTTATTAGAATACTAAAAAAGAACTTTCAGCGTTTTAGAAAACTCCATCCCTAAGGGGATCCTTAAGATCCTTAAGAAGGGTAGCCAGTGTTGTGTGGGAAAAACTTTTTTTTTTGCTAGACTTAAAACTATTCGAAATGTTACTTATTAAAATTAATAATAAAGTACTTTCAGAGTTTTAGAAAATTCCACCCCTAAGGGGGTTAAGAAAGCTTTGTATGGGCAACACTTTTTTTGAGCTAGAGACTTAAAAGTTTACGAAAAAAGTTCTTTCAGCGATTAGAAAAATTCAACCTCTAAGGGGGTTTAAAAGGGGGTTCAAATTTTAAATGGCGAGCAATAAAATTTTAAAGTGTTAAGAGATTTTTAACTTCGGTCTTATTCTGTACGTTAAAAGACTACAAAACTGATTTCAGAGTTTTTCCAAATTCATCCCCTAAGAGTGTTAAAATTGGTTCAAAGTTTGAGTATTTCAAGGCATTTTTAAAGTATGAGATTTTTAACTTTGGTTTTAGACTGTTTGTTCACAAACTAGAAAATGAACATCAACGTTTTTTTTTAATTATCCCCTAAAAGAGGGTTCAAATTTTGTATTGAGAGAAATCATTTTCTAAGACGATAAAAAGTTCTACGCGGACGAAGTCGCGGGCAACAGCTAGTATTATATATTTCGATATTTTAATCATAGGTTTTAAAAAAGTAGTAAGTACAACTTGATTATTTAAAGGCGTATATAGACGGGCGACCACGGAGGACTCTGGTTTTGCCGGACACCGTGCAGCGTGTAATGGTTCGCGTTCGTTCTTTTGTTCAGTGTGTGCCCACCATAAGAGCTGTTAGGCCTGAATTACACTGGTGCGGGCTACGGTGGCGGACCATAGTAAATTTGACAGCATTAGACAACTCTTCTATTGTCCGCCGCGGTCAGGCCGCGCCAGTGTGTGACAGGGCTTAAGCCTGCACCACACTGGCGCGGCCTGCGGTGGCGGACAATAGTAAACTTGTCATTAGCTGTTAAATTTACTATTGACCGCCACCGCAGGCCACACCAGTGTGTGAGAGGCCTAAAGGAAACGCTACACCTACGAATTTTCCGGACGGCCAAGCAACGTCACAGAAAATCTAGTATGGAGTGACCTTGATTTGGCCGGCCGCCGTGCTTCCGACACGTATCCACACGGACTGAATCACGCGTCGGCTGGTGTGCAGTCCGGCCGATATCGGCCCGTGTAGCGTCTCCTTAAACGGTCTTGCATTGTTTCGACCATGGCGGCCATTACACAGTGAGTATTATCAGGCGACCCACTCATTTTACAATCCCAATCACAGGCATATTGACGTGTATTACAGGATTGAGATAATAGAGCAGAAAATCCGGATAATTTTAAAATCCACCCAAAGATAAGAAATAATCTATCAGCGACTAAAGCCACACCACACGATTCTGTTTGATGGATGGCGCCCATACACGGTGAAGTATTATCACGCGATCCATGCGCATTCTCTTTCTCAATTACTTGATTGACACTTGAGTATTTTAGCAATATTTTTATTATAATCATATTGTGATACTCGAAATTGTACGGTGATATATTTCTAGCTTCTCTATCTTTAATAGGTTATGACAGACAGCTAGAAAAATATCACGATGATAAAAGTGGGCGCACGTTATGGCGTTCTATATTATTTGTCGCACCAACTTGCTTTAGTAAGAGCCATGAAGTCTCTCACAGACTGGCGCGGCCTGGCCGCGGCGGTCAATAGTAAACTTGTCATTAGCTATCAAATTTACTATTAACCGCCACCGCAGGCCGGGCCAGTGTGACTCAGGCCTTACACGCCTAGCAAATTGACACAACCACTTACTATAGTTGGAATGGCGGCCAATACACGGTGATTAAATACTGATGATCCACCATAGCTGTCTCTTTCTACAAAATGCAATAGAAAGAGACAACTATGGTGGATCATCAGTATTTAATCATCGTGTATGGCCGTCTATGAGGAAACCGTATATATCTTTCATTCCAAGGCCTGAATCACACTGCCTGCGGTGGCGGTCAAAACTTGCCAAAACGGACCCGGGGCTACTTTAGGGCACAACCAGGAATAACGCTAGGAGGATGATGATTTTAAGGAGTTCTATACATCTAATGCCTAGTTTACACTATGCCGAAGTGAGCAGGGAAGTGTAGGCAGAATGGGCGTAAAATGCGGTATTACGCCCGTTCTGCCCACTTCCCTTCCAACTTCCCTGCTGACTTCGGCTTTGTAAACGTAGTATAACATTTTGTCACAACAACCGCCTTCAAACTGACTTTACAGCTGCGTCGGTAGATTGCTGTGACAAATTGCTAGTTGTATAATAGCCTTAACTACATCAAGTTGGTTTGACAAATTGCATATATTTGTGCTATATATCAAAAAATAAAATAATTTATTTCAGTAACTTAAATACATATACAAGTATCTGTGCTGGTGCCTCTTTTTAAGTATATAATATACTTGTGCTAAGAAGATCACCGCTCTTCCACATGTTGTGATTTAGGTGTAGGCATAAGTAACTTAAAATATAAATTAGAAAGTAAACATTTTATATTATACTATGTGGTAAGTGTGTGTGTGTGTGTTTGTGTGTGTGTGTGTTTGTGTGTGTGTATCACATTTAACATACATTACATTATACATTGTACTCATATTATTGGGCCGTGTATTATCACCCTGAGGAAACTCGGTACGGGGGGATGCCACATTAAAATTTGTCCGGGCTGATAATGCACGATCCAATCATTCACGTACATTGGACGCGAATTATTGGGCTGTACATTATCATGGCCGTGCATTATCATGGCCGTACATAACCGGCACCTACTCTACAAAGAGAATATAAACACTACGTTATACTCTACTCCGTGATTCCCGAATAAATTATAACCAACAATAAGGATACAATAGCGAAAACGCTGGACGTGGTGTTTGTGAAGTGAAGATCATGTTCAGTTGAGTATGCAGAATAAGAAAAGGAAGAAAAACCACTCAGCAATTGGAAAGCCAAAAATAATGAACGATTTACTAAGTTTCAATTATTGTGCTTATTAAAATTGATGTTTGTTTTGTATCTAATTTTATTTTTCACTGGGCACATTATCATATTTGGCAGATGATTATTGCCGAATTATCTATCATCATCATCATCAGTCCTTCCCCCAATGCTGAGGATGGTGACTTCATGTCCTATTGTTGTTGACCAGATTACCCCATGGGCTCCTAACACCCACTTTATGCGTGGCCTCATGCAGATGTAGTTGCAAGGGTTCAGTGATTTGTATGCTCGATTTAGCAGGTGCTCTGCCGGTGTGCTGCATCATAATAATCCTCTCCAGGTTATCTGAAGAACATTGTCTATACTAATATTACAAAGAGGAAAACTTGAGATTGTAACTTTGTATGTAATGGTTGCCAAAGTAATGGGTAATCTCTGGAACCACCAAACCGATTTTAAAATTTCCTTTACCTGAGAAGAGTGACTCTAAGATAAAAGTTGATGGAGAAAGTTTAGAAATTCACAGTGCTGTCTTTGAATTGTTGTATAATATGTACTTGTAATATATGAAATTAAAAACTGCCAATACATCAGATAATTTAAGATTAACATCCTATACTAACCTTTCCTTTCATCACATTGACAGTTGTTATGTGGCAATGACAATTTGTTGTACATTGAGAGCTCTATATGTAAAGAAGATTGCCATAGAACAGCATCATTACTTATTATCTTGGCAATATTATGTCAATTTAAGGTTGTGAAATATCTCCTATCATCATCATCATATCAACGGAAAGACACCCACTGCTGGACATAGGCCTCTCCCAAAGCGTGCCACAATGGCCGGTCCTGCGCCACCCACATCCAGCAGACTCCCGCATCCTTTACCAAGTCCACCTTGTCTATCTCCTATAAAATATCTATTTGCCCAGACATAAGTGGTGAACCTTTTCTTCAGACTGAACATTGCATTGCAAAGGATAGACCTACTGGGTGAAAGATATCATACACTTTGGTTAAATAATCTATATGTTTACTATATGTTTATTTTAAAGAAAATATTCACACAATTAAAATATATTAAATTTTACTAAAAGAAGATTGTAGCTTTACAATTTTGCATGTACCTACTTAATGGGTACCTACATAATATCCAGAACCACTTATTCATTTCACCTGCATGTTGAATGCAAAGGTTATAGGCTATATTTTATCCCGCGAGTTTGCCTGCATTCTTTGCAATACACGGGTAGCTAGTAGGTATACATCGTGTAAAATCAAATGATAGGGAAGTACAAGTAATACATTTTGATAATACAACCAAAATCAATGTTGAGAGTACATAGCTGTCCAGCAAATAACTAAATTACCTATACAAGTAATACTTGTCTCGGTGTTTCTTCATAATTCTTTTTACAATTAGGTACGTCCCAGTTATAAGTTAAAATTCTTGTTAGTTTTCAATGCTTAGATTGACTCAATTCCGTCTTTACGGATTTGTTATGTTGGCCGTCTCTCTTATCTGCAAGAACAGTATCACGCCTGTTTCTCATCTCGAATATTTAATTAAGTAGCATTAACATCAGAATCTCGATTCACTGTATTTTCACCTATACTTACTCAATTTTTCACCTATATTCAATTTTGACTGATATTTCCCATGGGCCTTTTAAATATAATTTCATGATGATCATAATCTTTTGAAACTTGTATAAAATTGCCGAGATATTTTTGGTTGACAAATTTTATAGTACACATCAAATATCAGTTATATCATTCATATCATAACCCGCCATGAATATTTTGACTTCGCAGTTCGCTGACAGCTCACCTGTCAGTGTCACCTGACAGTTGTAGCAGCGTTTGATTTCAATAAAAATAAATTAAAAATTAAATGAAGTCGTATATTACGGAAAATAAATTAATTGTCGCAGTCGGATAAAAACTATCCTAAGTTGCAGCTGGAATAATAATGTACCTATATAAAATGTTTCATATTTTTCCGTTCATGGGATGCTGAGAACATTCGAACCGCGCAAAGCTTAGTTTCAAACTGGCTGATTCTTTTTTTAATTTAGAGATTTATTATAAGTGGAGATAATGCAAACAAACTTCTACCATCTTAAGGGATGATTTCCGAGGCAAAAACTATTCTATATCCTTTGAAGGGTCTCAAATTATCTCTATACCAAATTTCATCTAGGTACATGGATTTTATCCAAACTTTCACCCCCTATTTCATACCCTTAGAGAATTATTTTCGGGATAAAAACTATCTAATGTCATTCTTCGGGACTCAAACGACCTTTATACCAAACGGGATTCATCCAAATTTTCACCCCCCATTTCACCCCCTTAGGGATTGATTTCCGGAATAACAACTATCCTATGTCCTTTCCCAGGACTCAAGCTATCTCTATACCAAATTGTATTAAAATGGGTTCCATCTGAATTGTCACCCCTAATTTCATCCCCTTAGGGGATGATTTCTGGGGTAAAAACTATCCCATGTCCTTTCCCAGGACTTAACCTATATCTACACCAAATTTCATCAAAATAGATTACATCCAAATTTTCAGCCCCCCCCCCCCCCCCCTTTTCACCCCCTTAGGGGATGATTTCCGGGATAAAACCTATTATATGTCCTTCCCCGGGACTCAAACTATTTATATACCAAATTTCATCTAAATCGGTGCAGCGGTTTAAGTAGCTCCATACAAATTTCCACCCCCAATTTCAGCCCCTCAGATATAAAAACTACCCTTTGTCCTTCCCCGGGGTTCATTTTATCTAAATCGGTTCAGCGGTTTAGGCGTGAAGAGGTAACAGACAGACACACTTTCGCATTTATAATATTAGTATGGAAGTATGGATTATTACTATTATTAGTATGGATAGTATGGATTATTTCCGCTTGTCTTCCAAATAGAGGTGTAGCTGTAGACTCACTTCAAAAGAAAGAAGAAACGAAAAACTCATTCAAATATTTCAAAAAATTACGAAGCTACAACCGTTTTAATGTCGCTTGTTAGAGTGAGACATCGATCAGGGACCGTGACGTCACGATCCTCGAGCGTCATAGTAAAAAACAATCGTTTCATTATAAAGGTGCGTTTTGCGGAAAAGAGACGCAACAAACCCCCTCTTAAAACTTTATACACTTATAACTTAGTGATTACCTATATAGCCTCTTGCGTTGTTTTTTTTTCGAGATAATACATTGTAAACCAGGTTACAAAAAAATAAATAAACAATACAACACTATTTAACAACCAAAAAATTTTATACCTTAATTATTAAAATAAAATAACAAGAAGGAATTTGGCGACGCCGTGCGTTGGGCGATTGGCACCTGCTCGCAAAATATTTTTAAGGAGTCACGCTCTTGGTTTACTTTCTGCCAGAGATGAGATAAAACAGAATCTAAAGAATACAGTTAAAGAACGGCGACAAAAGTCTTTAGAGAGGGTAAATATATAGTATATTCAAAATTGATTAAACTAGAAAAGTGCAAAAATAAAGAACACATTGTTTTTATTTTTTGTTTATAATAATTGATTGGGTCTTAGGGTTGGTTTCATAAAATAATAAATCAAATATAAATATTTTACTCAGTACAAATGTTTGGAAATAACATTCCTTCATAACATACGGTACTTAGATTGGTATAATTGTAGTCAATATACATAGACCTGCGTTGTAAAACTGGACCGACAGCCTATAATCCGCTTTAAAGTTTAAATTAAACAATATTAAAAACAATTAAGTACTTAATAGTATGCGTACAAATTACTATTTGTGGGTATGTTAATAAAGCGTGAAGTTGTTATCTGGTTAACCTTTATTAAAATTACCTATCCTAACGTTTGTCTGTTTACCTATCCATTGAACTGGATAAAATGAACACCGGTATCAGAAGGAAAGTTAGTGTTATCCAACTCTTATAGTGACAGACTGACAGCAGCATTTTATTATAGATTCCAACGACTTAAATGGATTTTAGATAAATAATAAGATTCGTAGAACTGATCAATACGGGTGAGTTGAGAATGTTGAAATAGCAGCAGTTTATTTAATATCGTAGGCGGCAATTCAATTACTTAATTGAAAATTGTAGCAAGTGACAGGTAAACCAATCCGGGCAAGATGTTTTCCGAGAGTAGGTGAAGAACTTAAATATTACTAAATTTAATAACTTTTTGAGAAGGTTCCGCTAATTCCTGGTTTATAAATCGGCTCAAAAATAGTGACCTTCATAATGATATCTTTTTTTTGATGCATTGCAATGTACTGTTCTTTAAAAAATCCGAAAATACGTAATAAATTAGGGTGCCTAAATCTAACTTAGTAGCACAATATTCTGACGTCAAAAACAGAGAGATAAATTTGGAAATGTCGCCGGTCCCCGAGTGAGGCATATTCGACCTTTTTTTGATTTATAGTGAGGCTTGCAAGATCGGCCGCGACCACACTGCGTTAAAAACTTTTAAATACATACAATAAAAACATGCATAAACTGTTTCATTGAGCGCGTGGTTGTAGCTATATTGTGTGGTTGGTTTTGAAAACAACGAAATTATAAAATAAATAGTAGCCTCTAAACAAAAGACTGAAGCCTAATTGAAGTTCTAGTTGAGAAAATAATATTTTTCACAAATTCACAAAATAATTATGCACATTTATGTGGACCCTTTCCTAAGAATACATTTAAAAAAAATTCATTAAACAACGGTGATATCTGTGCCTCCTGTAATATGCATGTGCCTTTATTTAGTTTCCAAGTTTTATTACCAGGCTTCATCTACGGATATCCTTTTTTTTTGCTCAAAATGACTTTATTGGGCGTGAAATCTTACAGGCAGCGGGATGAAAGGCAAAACAATAGGGTGCAGTCGACTGGTTACTCATATCTCATCGGTGGGTCAAAATCAGGAACAAAATATAGAAGTGTCGCAGATATTGTAATAGTTATCAGTTTAATAGGTAGATATAAAATATGGAATACGGTCATGCAAGTTATTATTTAGTCGCAAAAAAACTTTACATACCTGTATGAGTTGAGCTACACAATTAGGACCTTAAAACTCTGAACATTTTCACAGGAAAGACAGAACACTAAGGCATACAAAATTACATCGCTTTTCTATTAAATCTGTGTCGATTGAAAGTCTATGTAGAGACTCGATAGTGGGTACATCTCTATGACATGCCGAGGACGTCATAGAGTCTTGAATCGGGCCTCACTTAATTCTTTAGTAACGAAATAAAGACCATCAAAAATAAAGACTTTACGCTTTCAAGACACACCCGAATACACAAAGTTTACTTTTTCTTAAATCAAAGAAAAGAGAAAATTCTCTAAAACTCTTGACTAGACTTTAATTTTGGCCAACTTGTTTCAATCATTAAACAATTAGCAATGTCGTGGAGTTTACCAACGAACAAATGCTCTCGAGTTTTACCAACAATAAATCAATGAACTGCCCTCGGGTCCTTTAGTTTTTTACCCGATTGAGCGATATTTTACAGCACACGTTTCGTTTATGACCCTTTCATTATTCATTTGTTAAACTTGTAGTTTTTACCCGGGTAATCTGTAGCTGAAATCCGTGTTTTTGATGGTAATATGCTATGTAATATCAAAGGAGCTGTGAATTTGGAAAATAATGTTCGAACTGATTATTGTATTATTCTCATTCATCAACATCATTAAGGCTCGACCTTTAAAATTTTCGTAAAAATGAGTTGTTTCGTAACCATTTTATACATTATGACGTAACAATTTTACAGTCGGAAACCATATATCATAATCTGCAAGATATGAGAAGTAACATAGTTTTCGTAGAAATCCATTTTAACAAAAGAAAGTAGAGAAAAACAAATCTAAAGTGAACCCTATTATTTCACTTGTAACCATTTTACTGCTCCATTTTTTATCAGAAAAAGATGAAATTTTATAATTTTCTTCATAAAGTAATAACTTAATAAGCAATAACTTCATTTTCTTACTTACTTAAATTTCTTCTCGTTTTTTTCCGAAAAACATGATATCCGCGCTTTTGAACACGCACTTCCATCTTGCTCACGCGTATGCTCAGTGAGAGGGAGAGAAGACCATGAATGTACAAAACTTATCGTATCAATTTTAATTCTTATTGTAACTGAAATTCAGTCACATTTATTTCACATACGACTCGTTTATTTGTGAAATAGCTATTTCACATAACTTAGACTTTACTGTAGGACATATTTGAAACAATTTGTATAAGGTATGAATAATTTACATAAACTAGGGTATATGCAACTCGAGAAAACTACTATTTTTAAAGCGGTAAGTAAGTTTTTCTCATCTCATAACTATTTTTCTTAGTTTTTGTAATCAGACTGTGATTTCCCCCGAGCGTCGTCAATTAGTTTGTCTCCACTTGAATAAATAACAGCTTTTTGTGTCCAGACATTCACGTATGTCATCACCAAGTTGCTCCGTAAAATAATAGACTTAGTTCAAAAGGGGTTAGAACCGTTGGTTTAGCGCTTTGGCTCGAGAAAAGCAATACAGCTGACGCCAAGTAAATACTTGTCGTCTTCGCCTTAAACATAATCTGTGACACCACCGACCGTCTAATAGATATCCCCACTTTCAAGCTTCTGCCTATCAAAATCAGAATTAAAGAGACATGAAACAAAAGCGATATCCTAGGGATGTAAGGATCGGGGGGCGTCGTGGTGACATGTTCGCGATCCCATGACGCTCCCATTAACGGCAGGGACGGAAACGCCGGAGTGGTTTTAGTGGGTAGACTCCCTCCCCGTTCTCTTTGAATAGAGCTGGCTGGAGGGTGTGAGTCCCACATACCCCCCATTATAGCTTCCCGGCTGGGGGATGCGTAAATGGATTTCCACTCCGTCAAAAAAAAAAAAGGGATGTAAGGAATCGGTATCTCGCAGCAGTCGGCTCGTAGAGTTTACGCAAAGAAAAGTTGACATCAGGCATCAGAATGCCAGTTGAATTTCTTGGCCTTAACCAAGGCTAGTTAGCAACTTGCATTAGAGGTTACGGTAAGGAGGATCTCACCAAAAACATAAATGTAAAAAAGGAGAGCCAAGTTCAATACAAAAATTATACTTGGCTGTGGGCTTCGCCGCAAAAATAATGGAGATCTAAATGAGTGCCAAGTTCTATGCAAAATCCAAATATGTATTTATAGGAACAAAATAACATTATGAACAAGTATTAAACTCTATGTCTTTGCTTTATTGGATACCTATAACAATTGCTGTAATTCTGATAAAAACTGGCCAAGTCAAATCTAACCTACTTTGGGATCTCACATTTTTAAATAACAGCAATTGTTATAGGTATCCAATAAAGCAAAGACATAGAGTTTAATACTTGTTCATAATTTTTATATGTCTGTTATAAAGCAAATATAATAATACATATATTGGGACAGTTTCCAATATCTGCTTGTAACGGTTTCAACGCTACAATAATAAGTTTCTGTCAAAAATTTCATTTTTGGTAAAAGCTTTTATTGCCGATTGTACTTTTCTGCATACCATCATCAACTACTCATTGAGACGATTCTAACGAGCCCAAACTCGATAGGGTTGTGTCGTTTTATTGCGGAGTTCCTATAGCCACTTTCCAGCTCGAGCATCAGATCAGCTCCAAGTCATCATAATATTGCATTGTCATGCGATATACATATGCTTGCAAAATTTCAGATCAATTGGATAACGGGAATTGACTGAAAAATGGATTGCAAATTTTGACGGACAACTTACATTATTTACATACTTAAATACTTACATATTTACATACATACGAACAGTGGAATATAAAGCTTGTAAAAATAAAAAAAATTGTATGGGACCCTCTCTATATTTTAACTCTTTTTTTATTTTTAGATTTTTCCCTACGCTTACACACAATTACCGAGCTGGATTCCAAATTTCATCCTTCTAGGTCGTCTGGAAGTAGGTTAGGTTTCGGTACTATATGTCAGTCAATCAGTGCTAAAATTTACGACTTTTTGACCTTCATATCTCTATAACCGTTTGAGCTAGCTTCATGAAATTTGGGCTTCTAGATTTCCTTATGAATATAATTAAACACAGGTAGTTTTATGTGTTTACGTTAAAGAGGTTTTGAGTTATAGAAGGATAAAAAGTGGTACTAACTGGTTCGTGTAATATTACACTTGGCGCTGGCTAGCCAGTTCTTTTGCTTTGACTCGACTTGACACGCTGCCGGGTGTCTAGATATTCCACTATTAGGAAGTCTGAAATAATGCTTTGCCAAATGGCGTGATATTTTAGGTGCAGATTTGGGACGGATACAAAAATTACTGATACCTTACCTAATTGTCATTGATACCGGTCACGTCTACAAATATGTATACATTTTGGAACTTATGTCTAACGAATAGGAATCCAAATTGTACACATATTTTTAGATTAGGTACTGTACATTACATACATGTACTTCTTTCTTTCTACCTACTTCTTCTTCTTGATTTACTATTTGTTTAATATATGTAAGCGCAGCGTTACATCTGAACGCACCATGAGACAAAAACAGCGGTCCGGGGTGGCAACACCGGGCACATGGATGTCAAGGGAGATGTCATGGCTGGCAACACTGAAAGAGATGGATCGATCGAGATTGAATACTTGACTGTATAATATTGATTTTGGAAAATATAAAGAAAAAGCGAAATGTAATACATCGAGATTCAATACTTGACTGTATAATATTGATTTTGGAAAATATATCGTGTAACAAACAGTTGGTGCTTTAATTAGATTACACACATAACAGGATCATGCAGATAATTAATTGAATGTGACTCCTGTTTTCAAAATTTCATGGGACATACTACAATTAATTATATTCGTGAATCATGATAGACTACTTACATACAAAAGCAATAATGTTCTTTTTGTCTCAGAAAGTATAACATAAATAAATAATAATCAATAAATAGTATACACACTCTACAGTAGAAATGGATGAGGTTAACAATTATTTTATTGATTTCCGAATAAAAAGGACAAATTTTCCACCGTTTATCGGCTGGAATTAACGGGTCACCGGAAATCACGCCGTTATTGTGTCAAAACACGATCTAATTCCCGATGAAATATCGATGTGCCAATATTCGACTTTGATGTGTTCCGGTTATGTCCCACGTCTACCTCATTTTGAAAGACGGAGACATAATGGGCTATTCCTATGAAATACTGGGGATATTGTCACATTTTGAAAGTCAAATCGCGCCTCAGGAATCTCATTTGTGATAATGTGATATATGAATGTGATATAGCTTAATTCCCATTTTATGACATTTGATAGTGTCACACAAAATAAACCAGTGTAAACATTATACATTTTCGGGTTAAGTAGGTTGGTTCTCCGAGCGTCTCAACCGCTTTCAGTCTCGTGCTTACATAAGGGCCCCCCCCCACTACCAGCGTCGTGTGAGCGTGCTTATACAAAATTTTGTATAAGAACGCTCACACGACGCTGGTAGTGGGGGGGGTTTATGTCAAAGTTTCAGTTTTGGATACCAGTTTTGGTTATTTTATAATAATCCCGAACTTTTTCTAAATAACTGCCCCCCTATTCTGTAACTTGTTTTAAGCTCACCTCAACGCTCACCCACAATTATACCTTGACACCGCGAGGCGCAGTAGTTAAGCGTAGGTAGAGGTCTAGTTTCGTAACGGGTGACCGGCGGGGTGAGCCGCATTAACGCGTAGCGAATAACAACCCAGTACAATGCCATCCTAGCACAGCAAAAATTGACAATCAGACCAGAAGAATACTTACAGTTGCAAATAAAATAATCGGTGTCTTTCCGTCTGTCACAGGCAGTTCTTGTGAGTTCAAGTATTAGACCAATCAAATTAGCTTACCCTGGACATAATTCGTAAACTCGTTGTTTTTATTGTTTTATCGGATTTTACTATTCAGTATCAAATATTAATGAAATATATTAAGTAAAAAATCCGCGATCGTAACCGTAGTTAAAAAAAACACGAGTTAACGTACACTACCTAACTTTTTCCTAAAAGTAAAAAAGGTAACCAAGTACCTTGTTAGTATAACTTTGAGGTGCATTCAAATTCGATCACTTAATAGCAAAATTAAACTGATATCAAATTCGCATATACGTTTTTTTTCACAGTTTTCCTCTGATCTCATTATCTAGACAAGCCAAAATGGTAACTATGATGTTTTTATCTGTTTAAGGTATATTGCGTCTTTTTAGACATTTAAGACAATAATTAAACATTTATTTTTAACGTTTTAATAATAATGTATTTCTCAGTAATTATAAATAGTAACTATGAATTTTTTGTTTACTAATAGCCTTTTGTGTACGATAATCATGTTTTCATCAAAATTAAGCATGTTAATTTCACGCTTAAGAAATTGAACATTTAATTGAAAATACTCGCGACCTTGTCGTGGAGACAGATGCATGCGGTGGGTGCGAGGCGGGGAGAGAGTGGGGCGCCAGCGGGCGAGCGCACGGCGAACCCGTCTTAACGAGTTTATTTCAATTACGTGTTTTGCACCGACCGCGCCGTGTACAAATAAAACAAATATAACGGAATATCCTAATTGTAGGATTTTTAGCTCTAATGAAAAATCACAGTTTGTCCCTTACGCCCTTTGAAAACTCTGGTCCAAAGGGCGTAAGGAACGATTGATTTGCTTTTATCATCGAAAACATAAGTAAACTCTTAACTGTTAAGTAAATGAAAGAGATGATGCCATGATCGTGGTTAGCATAAAAAAAAACCGGTCAAGTGCGAGTCAGACTCGCACACCGAGGGTTCCGGACCACCCCGTACAATAGAAACAGGTCCACTATAAACTGACACTCACTAAGTATGTATTTACATACTTAGTGCGTGTCAGTTTATACTGGACATCAAATGTTCAGTGATGTAACTAAAAATTTACGGTTTACACAATTTTTCCTTTATTTGTGCTATAAATACTTCGTACCAAATTTCAAGATTCAGAGTTCACGGGATATGGGCATGGGCATTTCGTCCCTTACGCCCTTTGAGCCTACGGCAGTCGATATCCTTATTGGCAAAATTGAGCCGACACAGTTGGCCAGAACGCCAAAAAAAAAAGAGAAGATATGCTTATCCACCCAGAGATGGGATAAATTTATTCGAATACGAATAACGTTTAAGAATAAATAGGATTATTCGCGAATGACGAATAAATATTTCGAATAATTATTCGCCAATATTTATTCGCGAATAACTTCTTCATTCGCATAATCATTCGTAATGCTTTTCGGGAATAATATTTTGAACGAATATTATAGGAATGCTTTTTAATGGAATATATCTCAAAAACGTAATAATTTCCTACAGACAGAACAGTGATACCTAGTTCCTAAATTTCAAGTTTCTGAGTTCACGGGAAGTAGGTTTTGATTCCCTTGCGGGTTTCGAAAACTTGCGGAAATTTGCGGCATAAACGGCTGCATCTTTTGATTGTGTTGGCTTAGAAGTTTGATTTTTTCACAGCTCCAAGAGACAGTAAACCTGAGTATTTGATATAAATTTCAGCTTAATTCATTTATTTGTTGCAGTATGGGTCTTACAAGATGTTACATATAAATACAGTTCCAGCATAACCCTGTTAGGGCACAGCAACATTAATATAAAAAATATTATTTCTAAAATAATGCATGCACACACTATGCACAGGAATTCAAACTTTAAATGATTGATACCTCCACGCGTTCCTGAGAAAAAGGGTATTAACAGACGGACGGACGGACAACAAAGTGATCCTATAAGGGTTCCGTTTTTCCATTTCGAGGCACGGAACCCTAAAAACACACAGATCAGAATATAACATGATTAAGTACATACAATGTACAATTACAGGTATATAGTTGAACAATCTTACATGCGTAATCGCCTCTTATAACATACATTGATCCAATTACAGACAGTGGCTTTCCATAAATTACGTCATTTCAAAACTGGGGGGGGGGGGGGGGGGTGTCTATTGGATGACGGTAGTCATTTTATGAGGCAGGTAGTGTCCATTTAAGAATTAACAGGATGATGATAGGAGGGACGGTCAAGAATTGACAAAAAACAACCGGCCAATTCCTGAGTCATGGATGTTTTCTGTGTATTTAAGTATTTATTTATCTATATAAGTATGTTTATCGTTCGTCTAGTACCCATAATACAAGCTTTGCTTAGTTTGGGACTAAGCCAATTTGTGTAAGATTGTAAAAGAAAAAAAAAACTGGTTTTTAGTATTTGTTGTTATAGCAGCAACAGAAATACGTCATCTGTGAAATTTTCAGCTGTCAAACTATCACTGTTGTTGAGACACAGCCTGGTGACAGACAGACAGACAGACAGACTGACAGACAGACTGACAGACTGACAGACAGACAGACAGACGGACAGTGGAGTCTTAGTAATAGTGTCCCGTTTTACTCCTTGAGTACGGAACCCTAAAAAAACAATGGTTCAGTTTCAATTGTTTTTTCGAGTTGTTGAGTCGCCGCTGAAGATGGAATTGTCCCGTAAAAAATATTACGACTTTCAAAGTGGATTAACACAAAAACAATGTGGAGACCGGATGATTGCTGCTTTTAGTAATGAAACACCTTCAAAGACGACAATATACAGGTGGTATTCAGAATTTCAACGTGGCCGAGTATCCCTCACGGACGACGCGCGTGAAGGTCGACCAAAATCGGCAGTTACGCAAGAAAATGTCCACCTTGTGAGTCAGCTGATAAAAGAAGACAGGCATGTGACATATCGGGAAATTCAGGAGTCTTTGCGGATTGGAATGACTCAGATACAAATCATTTTACAGGAAGAATTAGGCGTGCGAAAGTTGTTTTCCCGTTGGATCCCGCACTTATTGTCTGACGAGCAGAAAACGTTGAATAAATTCAACGGAGGAAGCTCAAATGCAGTTTTTAGTGTCGTATCAGGTGACGAGTCGTATATATACGCATATGAGCCTGAAACTATAAACCAATCTCGAGTATGGGTTAACGAAGACGAGCTTCAAGCCAACAAAAGTTATTCGCTCTCGCAGCAAGGCCAAGAAGATGGTGGCTATGTTTGTCTCCAAATCGGGTCACGTGGCTACTATTCCACTTGAAGATAGTAGAACGGTCAAAGCCGATTGTTATACAAGTATTTGTTTGCCGATTGTCTTTGCTGAACTTAGGAAAAAAGGCCTAGTCGCCGCATCATCGTTCACCACGACAATGCCAGCCCTCATACCGCTCGTAAAACAAATGAGTACCTGGAAGGTGAAAAAGTCGAATTACTGAACCATCCTCCATACAGCCCTGACCTAAGTCCCAACGACTTTTTCACATTCCCCAAAATCAAGGATAAGTTGCGTGGTGGGCGCGGTGTTTCGGCGGCCGGCAGAAGCAGTGGAGGCTTTTAAAATGTTTAACGACTGGTTTGAACGCATGGAAAAGTGCATACAATATAAAAGAGAATACTTTGAAAAACAATAAAAATACTTAAACCAATGTAACTGCATATTTTTTTATATTCCCGAAACTTTCAGTTTGACCCTCGTAGTGACCCTGCCTGCGTAGCCGGAGGTCCCGGGTTCGAATCCCGGTAAGGGCATTTATTTGTGTGATGAGCTCAAATATGTGCTCCTGAGTCATGGATGTTTTCTATGTATTTATGTATTTATTTATCTATATAAGTATGTTTATCGTCGTCTAGTACCCATAGTAGTTTGCTTAGTTTGGGACTAGATCGATTTTTGTAAGATTGTATAAGAAAAAAAAAGAAAATAAAAAATCTGTTTTTTAGTATTTGTTGTTATAGCGGCAACAGAAATACATCACCTGTGAAAATTTCAACTGTCTACCTATCACGGTTCGTGAGATACAGCCTGGTGACAGACGGACAGACAGACAGACAGACTGACGGACAGCGGAATCTTAGTAATAGGGTCCCGTTTTACTCTTTGAGTACGGAACCCTAAAAACGATGACGTAATATATGGACAAGCCCACACACATGAAATATTGAAACAAACCTGTTAAATGCCCCATGAAGCGACACATTTAACTCACAAAAATATTGTTAATTAGTAGAAAAGGGTATTGATACTTGAAAATAGGTACACTTGTAGTGATCATGTTAAATTCGTGTATGTGTTACAACGAGCAACCGCATCCTTAAATATTATTCGTGGATTTATTGGAATGGAATGAGAATAAATCATTCGTCATTCGAAAGTGTAGACGAATAAATTATTCGCGAATAAATATTTATTCGAATAATTATTCGAATAAGAATAATTCCAACAATGCCCCTTTCTGCACCCACACAAGTAACATATTTTATTTAAATAATTCTATACAGAAGACTGAGCGCTTATAAATAGGTAATCGACATTCCACGACAATTATGTCTCATGCTGAACAATTTAGTTATTATCGATCTAATGAACACAATATTTCAATAAATCTCCACCATAGCCGAACCGTGGTAAACGCCACGTTCGTCTTTATAAATGTTTGACAATCATTGACCTATCCATAATAAATGAAGGCCGAAACGCATTGACAGCGGTGGCGAAGCGGCGGCGCGGCGCAGTGTAGAGGTGGTACCGGCTGTAGTGTTCGATCTAATAAAGCCGGGAAAAAGCGTTCGGATCCTTTCATATTAGCTCGAACATTACAAGTACTGTAACGATTCAACCTCATAAATTGGCTTGCTTTTTATGTTCTCCTATTCTGAACTTAAATTAACCCCTATCTGAAAGCTGAAGCTCCTGAGAAGCTTCTAGTCGTCTGAAAATTGAATCCTACCTGAAGGAAAAGCTATTGAATAAAATTAAACAGATAGTAAGCGAGAAAATAAATCATTTATTTACCATAGAAATATCAAATTAATTTTGTTTGTTTTGAAGCTAAAGAACCTTTGATTAATTAATCTAGTAAAATCAAGACTCGGTTGTACTAGATATCCACTTTGTTCCTATAAATACTAACTCGTACCAAAGCGAATAGAAAAACCGAGTTAGTTCCGGCCGATCCTACTAGAAAGGTTGGGTTTTATTCTAGTCTAGGTAAATCTATCCTACAGCTACAGAATCTCTCGTTATTTATGTTAAAGTAATCGAGCTTGAGTACTTTAACAGACCAAATCATCTCCTAGGATATTGCCGGACGGAAAGAGATTCGGTCAAATAAAAAACCGTCCGACTCCAGGCCTACAATGCCGTAATCTAACCTAGAATTTATTATCTCTGGAACCTAACCTCGAAGACCTATTTAGACCTAAGCTATACGTGATTCGCGCTGGTGAAGTGGCTTGGCGTGTGATTTCGTCTAGTGGGTGAGGCTCTGCGTTGTGCGAATAGACCCAGGCCCTTTTCGAGAAGTATGAAGTTTGTATTTCTATAAAGGGAAAAAGTTACACGTTAATTGAAGTTGTACATTAACCCCGTTTTAGTAGAACCTATAACTTAAGTAAGACAATTATACTAGTTCCTTAGAATTAATTTACAATTCAGTAGTCTCATTAAGTGATGCACAATTATGGAGGCTAAAGTGGGCATAAATTCCTTATTATACTAAGTTGTGGGAAGTGATAAATTACGCTATGTGGTAGGTGACGCCCTTTAAACAGACTCGCAATACAATAGTGGTCAACTTGTGTTGGCCATGATGGGGTCTCTATTGATGATGATGCGATGATATAATAATGAAAATAATCATGAAGAAGTCAAGATATTGATGATGATGCGATGATATAATAACGAAAATAATCGTAAGTCAAGATATTGATGATGATGCGATGATATAATAATGAAAATAATCATAAGTCAAGATATTGATGATGATGTGATGATAGTCTATTGAAATAGAATATTAGTGCATGTTTTACTTACAGGTACATGAATGGCGTAATGTCTAGTGTAATATCGATTCTCCCTAACGATGAATCTTAGAGTTGTTAGCGAACTGTAGCGCTCGCCTCTCGCTCGCTCGCGGCTGCTCGTACTCGCTAGTAATCCCACCTCATCTGTTGTTTCCGCCTACCCTATCGTTATTTCTATCAAATCTAATACCAATTAGTACTGACTTTTCCTAAGCAATTTATAATACAATTCATCCCCAAAATATCTCAATGGATGTAACACAGTGTCTTAGCAACCAATCTCACCCAATCAACTCAAAGGCACTTTATAGTCGGAACAATGTTAAATATACGACAATGCACAATTGAACTGACGAATGATAATTAATTACCAACCCACCGTGAGACCTTTGTTGAGATCCCAATAAAACGGCCCCACCTAAGAAGAGACCTACTTAAATATTACTGATATTAAGAGTGAAAGTGTTGGATTCCCTCGCAAAATCAATATAACAAAGGCCTCTAGATAAGAGGCCTTTGACTAAACCAAATCGATAGCTCAGCTACTGAGAACTCCCAATTTGCAAGATTGGGAACTCTAAATACCTTTGCCTAATCGATGACACATCCATGACGGTGCTTAAGGTGCGGTCACATCTCACTTGACTAAGGAACCTCTTACGAGCGAATCCTCATTGGCCAAGGTCGTCAATGTGCCCTGAGAACAAGAGTCCTGACACCAAGCGACGCGATCACCGGCGTACATGAACTAAATTACCTTGCTACATTCATTCGGCTAAGGAATCCCACACGGTATACCTATAGGTATATTTGATTCCTTCATAGATTAACGCAACCGCACCCCTTATTAAGAGGTTTGTTAAGACTAAGACGGAAGCTTGACCGGGGAAGATCCCCAATTTGCAAGATTGAGGACCCTCAGCCACTCGCTCCGGCGACACATCCATGAAGAGCGCATAAAGTGCAGTCATACTTCTCTCGACACAGTCGAGGTCTTAAGTATGTCTAAGGGACGATAGTCCATCAACACCGGTGCGAGCACACCTCTTCTTGACGTAATCAAGGTCCTCAATGTGCTCTGGGTGACAAGAGTCAGCGACACCGAGCACTCAATCATAGGTGTACATTATTAAATTACTCAGCTACGTTCACCTATTAAGGAATCCCTCAACCATATCGATAATTAACCACCGGGTCTAAGATGTACTTGTAGTAACATTAGTCGCTTATCCGCGCCTTATCAATTTATTCTCAAAATACCACGGACCGAGTCAATTGCTATAGCTAGGTTGTCGTATAATAATTGATCACTTTATCTCGTAAGGGCGCACAGAACCCAATCATATCGCAGTGACAAAACAACTAGTAATATATATGTAGAAAAAAACAACATTTCTGTAATATCGTCAGTTATTTGACCAATGACCTAGATCTGTTCATAACCTATACATAAACCGCTCGTACTTTATCTAGCATATTCCCCAAACTATATACAGTAGAACTAGATTTCGATACACAAATACAAGTATGATAACGTTGAAATGGTTAGATAATAGCCCAAAAACAAATTAATAAGTTTCAGAATCATTCAATACAGTGATTATAAAGGTCACTCACCAGATTTTAATTTCTTAATAGTGGGACACGTACCCAACGCCTCTCTGGTTCCCAGGGCTCCTGCCCTTCTGATCTCCCTCGACGCTCGTAACAAGCCAGCTCCTCCGCCATAAATAAATTACAATATAATATTAGCACATATTTTAATAAAGATTTCCCTCATTTGTACCTACAACTAACCACTAGATACTGGTATACAATTAGGAATTATTTACCATTGGACCGTTCCTTAGCGAACATTCATGTACTATATAAGTGTTCACTTCACTTCATGGGAGTATACGGAATTCTAATATGATGATGTCTTAAGCGCATTTATTAGGTGATAAACCTATTAGACCGCCACATATTCAAAATACACACGTGATCATATAAGATCATATCAGTTCACGAGCAGAAAGATATTGCCTAAATATTAATCACTCAATTCAAGACAATGTGCGCACAAGATAATTACTCCCTAAGAAATTCCAGAATTCACTATGATTAGTCACACTTTAAAATAAAATATTCAATCTCACCAGACGATCGCAAAGGCATTTGCGACCTTACCAAACTCTAATTCCTCTCAGCAACAGCCGTAATGCAGCCCAGCAGTGACCAGCCTTGCTCCGCCTCGAAGTAGTACGCGCCCAGAGGTCAGCCTAGCCTGGCCGCCCTCGTATTCTGCAGCGTGATCTCGCTTCGACGTCCCATAGAAAAGTGAAACGCTCCTCGGCCCGCCGGGGTATTTATAGCCAATACTAACACGATCACGCCACTAATCCGACTCCTCATCTGAAAATATACCTTAATAAAAGGGTATAAGGCCTATTTTCCAGGGAGCGTTCCCCGCCCCACAGTGCCGATCGATAAGCACTTTTCTCGACTTCGCGGGTAGAATGTCTCTGCAGCTCGCGCGTCCGTCCACGCGTTTTCTTGCTGGCCAGCGATCCATTCCTGCAATTAACCTAAGTAGTCTAATTTATGAATCCATAAATCTAGATCTAGCACACATTAAATGATACACTAATCCAACAATACTGAATTAGTATGCTGAAGTATGTTTTAAACCAACTATTTTGGACGAAACGCGAGTTTTCTACACTTTTAATTGTAGTCTTGATTTTAGCCTAGAATAGCATCTAACGCAATTTATATCTAACTTATTTACATACATAATTAACAGGATGATAACGAATGAAAGCTTCAATCCCTTCATATTTGGACCTGAAACCCACAACGCTAACATCTATCAATTTAAAAGAGTAATTCCGCCCTTAGATACTATTGAGTCTGAGAGCGGAGCTCTCGGATCGTCTCAGTACCGCCTCCGCGCCACCCCGCGCCGCTTCGCCACCGCTGTCAGTGCGTTTCGGCCTTGAATGCCTGCGACTCGCGACAGCACGGTCGGTAGTTGAGACGTAAAGCAATGACGGCCTTATTCTGCAAGAGATAAGGTTCATATTAAAACTTTAGTACGAAAAAATATGAATTAATTAATAATCGTGGATATTTTTTGTTTAGTTTGTTTCTTATAGTACTAATAATATGTTGACAGCATAAATCAAACACTTTCCAAGTAGTTATGTATTTTGGTTTTCCAAAAACTAACAATATTTGTGATTTTAGAAATCCGCAAAGAGAATCTGTTTAATTTTTAATAATTTATCAACACACATAATATACTATTCAGAATAATTTGTTAAATTGCAGTTATCTATAATTTCTGGTAAGATAATCCAGAAAATGTGTAACTTACTGAACTTTCTTTATTATTGATAGTCCCGGTTGATTAATTAGATTAATTTTGATTTCTTTAACTGGAATGCAAGCGTCATATCATAATAGAGGCACTTTTACAAAGTTACATATTATGCTGCACTTATGAAATCAGAATTTGTTAAAAATTTAGATTTTTGGTTTTTTTACAATGACGCGGAACCCTAAAATGTTTAATTATTTTTATTTTAACTATAACTAACAATACTTTACATCATAGAAAAAGAAAATTACAGTTATCGAATTATGTCCGGGTTTAGCTAATTTGATTGGTCTATATTATGAATGCTTCATGTACTACTTTACTATCATCAAACCATTACATTGCGATATATGTTGGAACTATAATAGATCAACGTCTTGAAGGTCATTTATAAGAAGAGATAAGATCGTTATGGCTGCTTTATTTGAAGCATCATTAGAAAGCTGTGCGGAATTATCCTATGATCTGTCTCTATTGTAAATGTCATAGAATTGCTAGAAACAGACAAAACACTTGATTTCAAAGAAAAATCTAAATCATCATCATCATCATATCAGCCGAAAGACGTCCACTGATGGACAAAGGCCTCCCCCAAAGTGTGCCACAATGGCCGGTCCTGCACCACCCGCATCCAGCGGACTCCCGCGACCTTTACCAGGTCATCAGTCCACCTTGTGGGACTTGTTGGGGTCTTGGCTGAGACCATGGAGGACTTGAGTACTATGCTCGATGACCTCAGTAAATCCTCCGAGGGAGTTGGTCTAAGGATAAACATGGATAAGACGAAGATCATGTCAAACGTCGTACCAACTCCCATTTCAATCGGACACTTTACGCTCGAAGTTGTAGACGATTATGTATACCTAGGACAGACTGTCCAGTTAGGTAGGTCCAACTCTGAGAAAGAGGTCGATCGTCGAATCCGACTCGGCTGGGCAGCATTCGGGAAGCTACAACACATCTTTTCGTCCAATATTCCGCAGTGTCACAAGACGAGAGTCTTTGACCAGTGTGTGTTGCCAGTGATGATATATGGAACGGAAACGTGGTCGCTTACTATGGGCCTCATAAGAAGGCTCAAAGTCACTCAATGGGCGATGGAGAGGGCTATGCTGGGAGTTTCTCTGCGCGATCGCATCAGAAATGAGGCTATCCGGAGCAGAACGAAGGTAACCGATATAGCCCTCCGAATCGCTAAACTTAAGTGGCAGTAGGCGGGGCACATTGCACGTAGAACCGATGGCCATTGGGGCGGAAAGGTTCTCGAGTGGCGACCACGTACTGGAAGGTGCGGCGTGGGTGGACAATCACAAATAACAAGGTGGAAAATCTAAATAATCTTAGATTAATTACGGCGTCAATGTGTGAGGTAATGATCAGATAAGTAAATACCCAATTACTCAATTATTTTACGATCATGGTATCTAAAGCAAACTTATTTCATTTCAATATTACTTACTTTGCTATAACCACTTACTTTTGAGCATTACAGCTTAAGTGGTTAAACTTCGGTGCTCAGACGTCTCGACAGCCCACCGTCTCATGGGCATAATCTACGATTACATTTGAGACCAAAGAGGCTTTGGCATGTCAATAGCACTCATGCAGTCAGTCACACAGGAACCGGGTCAGCTCTGGGATGTAATTCACAACGCTTCACCTATCACATCAGCTCAGACAAACCAGTGTTATTCAGACCTCTGATCACGCGTTGTTGTTACGAAACCCGTCGTCAAAATATACTAGTGGTGAGCGGTGAGATAAGGTGATAGAAGTTGTGAATGGCAGAGCAGGTCAGGTCTGTGCCGGGCTAATCTGCGGCCAGTGATCTGTGGGACAGGTCTGCGAATCCTGATCGTTATCGGCAGACAATGGACGATTAGGGACCGATAGTCGATGCTATCGGTAGAGGCTGTGTAGGCTCCTCACTAGGTGCGCGGTACAATGCATGAGTGAGGGTACATAATTAGTTTTATAGATCGTTCAATCCACGAAAAACCATCAGTCCATCACTCAATATCTTCGCTATAGGTAAATCACAAACTAAAGGATGACTAACAGTACACCGTGCCGAGGCGGTAACTTTGCGGAACGAGAGAGATAACATTGTATCCCGAATCTGTATGAGTATAACGTGTCTCTCTTCAATAATTATATCAAGCCAGTACTATATTTTTTTACAATACCTACGCATTAGAAATCGTTAGACAGAATATTTGACAATCGCTACACTGGGAGCCTGTTCTACGAATCACTAAATATGAGACATCCCGCTGCTACGGCGTAGCAGGCAACGATGCGCTTGCAAAATATTTAAACTGCGGGAGGGTGAATTCTTAAAACGGCCTCAATTTATATTACGTGAAACTGACATATTTACTTGCAAAGGAGGATGGGCAGATTTGTATGGAGTCTGGCCTAGAAACCAATAATGTCAAGCCATATGTTTTTTCATATGCTACAACTTTTTGTATGGCGGAAATAGTTAAATATTTGTGTAAAAACAAAGAAAACCATAATAAAACGTATAAAAAACCAAAATATCATGATAAAAAGAACTTAGTACCCATCGAAAAAACCCATATCATATAGTTTCGTTTCAACTCGAACTTCTTTGATGCGGCGATAACTTTATTCACACAAAGATTTGGGACTATACGTACCTGCCATAGTAAAAGTTTTAGAACTTAGAATAAACTATCCAGTGACATATCTCTATATAGGCCATATACTTAGGCCAATTTTCCCACCCTCCTTTATCCCAAATATACAATGATATCGGTGTCCACTTTTAAAATTGCTTAAAAAATACACCTTTGTGTTCCTTTCAACTAGTCTTCTGTGACTTGTACCACACGTTAGGTTTGACTTACCGGTATTTGCCTACGTCTCTAGCTGCAAGCTAAAAAGTACCTCATTGTTCTAGACAAATTACCTGCATAGGATAGATAATATACTCGGTGCGTTCACTGTAAAATATTGCCTCCATTGAACTTGAGCCGAACTTGACCTGTGGATATGTACAATGTGGGTTTCGTACGATGTAGCTAAAGATGTATTCATGTTGTTTCGAAAGGAATAGTTTGTTTAATGTTCGGATTATAAAATGTTGTCCATTTATAAAGTTGCGTGGCTTATATATTTTTTTCAACAATTTAGTGGTTTGTAAAACATTTAACTACATACATATATGGCAAAAAATACGAAATGCTGAAGAAAATTGCTATAACACGGAGCACTTGGATTGTTTTTTTGCTATCATGAGGAAACGATGTGTGTCTCTCCTCAATCGCAGTCGTGGCAGCCCAAATAGTATACTGAGCATGCTAGCCCACCGCTGGGACTCGCCGCTGCTGCAGCGTTATGTGTCTTTAATTTAAGTTTAGCATAATTATAAAACACTAACCATTGCGCTTAGTTTGTAACACTATGGATTTTATAGTCCAAAATAAATGATTTGTATTTGTATAAAAATTGTACGGGTTAAACTTTTGGATTCGTCCTAGCCACTAAAATATAAGGAGTCTTATTAGTACAATCTAATTGGACCAGATAAAGGTGCAAGTGAAGAAGTAGGTAAGGATTAATCTCGTTCTGAATTACTTTAGTGACATGCGCAAGTTTTACCGTAGTCGAGTATGAAAACATTTTCTGGCCGAGTTTCGCTGGCTGGTTCTGGAATTAAACTACATAATAAATAAGTGAGGCGGATTGGTTTGAGAGCAACAGAGGTTCTCAACGTTCCTGCAGTATCGCTACTCAGAAGGCTTACTAAATTAAATAACCGTGGCAATTTTGTATAAGTAGGTAACGATAGACTGAATCATGGTGGACTGAATGATGTGTTATTATATGTATTTTTCTTTTCAAACTAGTTGACTCCCTTCCTCAACTTTTTTGATGATAATACAAAGTTGGTTAGGTGCTTATGATGTACAATAAACAATACATAACAATAAATTTATATAAAATTGTCCATGTATCAATCACTGTTTGTCGTAATTATCCTATTACGTAACGAAACTATTATTATATATTTGAATTGGTATATTTATCATCATCATAATACAGTTCCCGGCAAACAACTTGAACATGCGGGACGAAGTGGGGGGGCAGCTCGCACGTACAATTCGCCTTTGCGCAGGCAAGGTCAAATGTTCAAGAAGTTTGACGGCATCTGTACATATATATTTAAGAGTCAGGCTCTTGTTAGTGGTGTACTTTCTAACATATTCTACACCTACAGTATACTCCAAATCAAGGTTTATCAATCTTGTTCATGGCGCGATCCCCTCAGTATGGAAAAATATTTTGCGACCCCTTACGCTTCGCTGTTCTTAACTTTTTATTTTTATTTTACTTATATCAAATACTGACACACTTTATCTGTAAAAATCCGAGTAGCGGCGACCACGTTAAAAGTCTACCTACTTACTTACCCTACCAACAGTTTGAAAAACATTAATGATATATTAATTAAATAAGTCTTTGTCAAAAATTTCACTTTTGGTACAAGCTTACTGCCGACTGTACTTTTCTGCATACCATCATCAAGTACTCATTGAGACGATTCTAACGAGCCCAAACTCGATGGGGTTGTGTCGTTTTATTGCGGAGTTCCTATGGCCATTTTCCAGCTCCAGCATCAGATCAGCTCCAAGTCATCATAATATTGCATTGTCACGCGATATACATATGCTTGCAAAATTTCAGCTCAATTGGATAACGAGAAGTGACTGAAAAATGGATTGCAAATTTTGACGGACAACTTACATACTCCTACTTACATATTTACATAGGGATCCCCTTCATTGGCATAATTTTTTTTTGACTAATATAGTTTCGCATAATTGATTTGGCATAATTTATATTGGCATAATAATACTGTCGCATAATAATACTTTGGCCTACTACTTTTTTGGCATACTACGCTAATAGCATCATTTCAGTTGACCTAATCTTTATTGACCGAATACACATTACGCATACTATTGTTTGGGCTAATAATTATTTGGTATATCTCTCATTATCTCATAATCCATAATTTCAGTTTTATAAATGAATAAAACTCAGTTTAGTTATTGTCATATTATTTTAGTTTTTCCGCTATTTTATAAAAAAAAATTACCTCGAAAACTCCCTTTTCTCTGAGATCAATCAATGAGAGTGATCGTAGCGTAAGTACTAGGGAACAGGGGCTTAGTGGCAAAACCGACTCGGATCGCAGATAGGTTAGAAGATGGAAGCGCTTTCGTCTTCGAGGTTTTTTTTTTATAAAAGAGCGGAAAAACCTTTTATTAAAACTTACTACTAATGAAAATTAGGCAATTTACTACTAAGATAACCATAGGCTAAAATCTAAATTTCAGGGATTTTGAACGGGTAGGTATCACTTTATTACTATACTAGCTGTTGCCCGCGACTTCGTCCGCGTAGAACTTTTTATCGTCTTAGAAAATGATTTCTCTCAATACAAAATTTTAACCCTCTTTTAGGGGATAATTAAAAAAAAAGTTGATGTTCATTTTCTAGTTTGTGAACAAACAGTCTAAAACCAAAGTTAGAAATCTCATACTTTAAAAATGCCTTGAAATACTCAAACTTTGAACCAATTTTAACACTCTTAGGGGATGAATTTGGAAAAACTCTGAAATCAGTTTTGTAGTCTTTTAACGTACATAATAAGTCCGAAGTTAAAAATCTCTTACTCACACTTTAAAATTTTATTGCTCGCCATTTAAAATTTGAACCCCCTTTTAAACCCCCTTAGAGGTTGAATTTTTCTAATCGCTGAAAGAACGTTTTTCGTAAACTTTTAAGTCTCTAGCTCAAAAAAAGTGTTGCCCATACAAAGCCTTCTTAACCCCCTTAGGGGTGGAATTTTCTAAAACTCTGAAAGTACTTTATTATTAATTTTAATAAGTAACATTTTGAATAGTTTTAAGTCTAGTAAGTTTTTCCCACACAACACTGGCTACCCTTCTTAAGGATCTTAAGGATCCCCTTAGGGATGGAGTTTTCTAAAACGCTGAAAGTTCTTTTTTAGTATTCTAATAAGTAATCTTTTTGCAAAGTTTTAAGTCTAACTCAAAAAAAGTGTTGCCCATGCAAAGCTTGCTCTCCTTTTTAACCCTATTAGAGGTGGAATTTTCTAAAACGATTTGTGTTCTTTTTTTGTATTTTAATAAGTAATCTTTCTACAAAGTTTCAAGTCTCTAACTCAAAAACATAAACTTTCCCTGATAAAAACTTTGCACCCCTTTTTATCCCCCTTAGGGATAGATTTTTTCAAAACGCTGAAAGTCTTTTTTTTTGTATTTTTATAAGTATTCTTTCTACAAAGTTTTAAGTGTCTAGCTCAGAAAAAGTGTTCCCCATACAAACATTGCACCCTTTTTTAACCCCCTTAGGGAATGATTTTTGTAAAACGCCGAATGTAGTATTTTTCATGTTCTAGTAAGTAATTTTTCGTCAAAATTTTAAGTCTCTATTAAAAAAAATATGTTTTTCCCATACAAACTTTGCACCCTATTTTACCCCCTTAGGGGTGAAATTTTCCAAAACGCTGAAAGTACTTTCTTTGTATTTAAATAATCTTTCTACAAAGTTTTAGGACTCTAGCTAAAAAAAATAGTTTCCCACATACAAACTTTGCACCCCTATTTTAGCCCCCTATTTTAAGGGGTAGAATGTTCTAAAACGCTGAAAGTACCTACTTAATTTGTATTCTGATGACTAATCTTTCTACAAAGTTTTAAGTCTCTATTTAAAAAAAATATTGTTTCCCCCATACAAAATTTGCACCCCTATTTTACCCCCTTAGGGGTAGATTTTTTTAAAACGCTGAATCTAGGTACTTTATTTGTATTCTAATGAATAATTTCTCTACAAAGTTTTTAATCTCTATTAAAAAAAAAGTAGTTTTTCCCATACAAACTTTGCACTCTATTTTACCCCTTTAGGGGTAGAATTTTCTAAAACCCTGAAAGTTCTTTATTTGTATTCTAATGACTGATCTTTCTAAAAAGTTTTAAGTCTCTATTTAAAAAAAAAATGTTTCCCCCATACAAACCTTGCACCCCCATTTTAGCCCCGTAGGGGTGGAATTTTCCAAAACGCTGAAAGTGTTTTATTTGTATTCTAATAACTAATTTTTCTACAAAGTTTAAGTCTATAGCTCAAAAAAAAAAGGTTCTCCCATACAAACTTTGCACCCCCATTTTACCCCCTTAGGGGTAGAATTTTCAAAAATCCCTTTTTATCCCTAGCCCACGTTATAAAAGCAACATACTGTGCAAAAATCAACTCTCTAAGATTAGTAGTTTCGGCTGTGCGTTGATGAGTGAGTGAGTGAGTGAGTGAGTGAAGTAGTCAGTCAGGACATAGGCATTTATTATGTATAAATAGATAGAAGATAATGAAACTCCCATTCAAATATCTCAAAAAATTATGAAGCTACATCCGTTTTAATGTCGCTTGTTAGAGTGAGAAAACGATGAGGGACTGTGACGTCAATATACTCGAGCGTCATAGTAAAAAACAATCGTTTCATATGAAGGTGCGTTTTGCGGAAAAGGGACAGAACATGCCCCCACTTAAAACTTTGGACTCTTATAACTTAATCATTACCTATATAACCTCTTGCTTTGTTTTTTTCTCCATTTGACTATATTTATTTTAAATTCTTTTTCGAGAAAATACATTATGATTATTTACCATATTTTCGATTCCTGAGCTATAACCACGAACTTCGGAATTCGAAAATATTCGGGTATCTCTATCTCTATCGCACTAACCATACTCGAGTGACAGGGATGCAAATATATGAACATTGAGTATCCGTTTTCGTGGTAGCGCCGCAGGTACTTTGGCTGAATGCGCCGAGCGCGTGCCATTGTCATTCAAAAAAAACAAATTCGTGTTAATTATATTGTTCAAATTTGTTGATTTCATTTATTGAAATTACGAAATAAAACGACATTTGCGCATATAAGTTCTCATATCAGAATCGAATATTTTTTTATGGTTTATATTTTAGCATTTGTCTCGTAAAGGTCTATCGTAGACGGGATTTAAATTATTAATAAGTGAAAGGCAAAGCAATTCCGCCATTTTGACGAAAATTTGACGGTTCTTATAGCTGACAGTTGGAGCAGCGTTTGATTTCAATAAAAATGAATGAAAAATTAAATGAAGTCGTATATTTCGGAAAATTAATTAACTGTCGCAGTCGGATAAAAACTATCCTAAGTTGCAGCTAGAATAATAATGTACCTATATAAAATGTTTCATATTTTTCCGTTCATGGGATGCTGAGAACATTCGAACCGCGCAAAGCTTAGTTTCAAACTGGCTGATTCTTTTTTTAATTTAGAGATTTATTATAAGTGGAGATGAGCCATTTGTACATAACTTTTTTTTGTTATGCATTTTGATATGATGCTAATTGATTATTATGCCTATTTGTGCTTATGCTATTTGACATTAGTCTTCATGAAGATTATGCTTTTAGTATTTATGCTTTTTAATGTTATGCGTATATAATTATGCGTAATGAGAATTATGCACATCACTATTTCGGCGAAAAGCAATTATGCGTAACGATAATAGTACAAATGACTTTATGCCTTCCAATAGAGAACCATTTACATACATACGAACAGTGCTAGTTAATAATATAAAGCTTGTATAAAATAGGAATTTTTACGTTTCTTACCTAATTAAAATATTGTGTAATGTGTATTGACACTGTCGACAGTCTAGAGGCTGTGTGTATGTCGTCCTTTAACGTTCCCGGCCCAATTGCTCCTTGCTGCAGCTAATTCCAGCCCAGCCTCGGGGCGCGAGCTCCTCTATGCCATGTCACAGCGCGTGCTTCGCAAACCGTGCACAATGACATAGATATATTTGAGTGAATTTCAAATTAAAGGAAAAATTGAAAAATTTAGGCTTCGAGCCGGATTCGAACCGACGACCACAGGCATACATGGCGCGTCGCTACTAACCAACTGAGCAACTGATATCGTTAGCAGCGTAACTGCTTTATACAAAATTAATATTTGAGTGAGTTGAAGGACACATATGTTACAGAATTAATAAAAAAAAATACACAGTCCAGGCGATAAACCTTGTGACAAAAACTTCATCATATTAGGTAATCCTTACCTGTAGGTACATGAAGTTATGGTGCCTGAATTTTTCGTTATTTTTGAAACTTAATACACAACTTTTGTTTTTCTTTCTTACTAACTCAAATGTCAAAGTGGCAAATGCACACAAACGCTTATTTATTAGTCTAATTTTAAGTAATTGAAGTAAGGTTCTAAAAATACTTTTTGTACGAATATTTAGTGTAGGTAGATAATACTTGGATACTTCACTCACGTAGGTACTAAGAATAAAAAAAAAACGGCCAAGTGCGAGTCGGACTCGCGCACGAAGGGTTCCGTACCATTATCTATAAAAGCGGCAAAAAAATCACGTTTGTTGTATGGGAACCCCCTTAAAAAATAATTTTATTTTGTTTTTAGTATTTGTTGTTATAGCGGCAACAGAAATACATAATCTGTGAAAATTTCAACTCTCTAGCTATCACGGTTCTTGAGATACAGCCTGGTGACAGACAGACGGACGGACGGACGGACGGGCAGCGAAGTCTTAGTAATAGGGTCCCGTTTTACTCTTTGAGTACGGAACCCTAAAAAAGCGAAAATTTAATCATAAAACGGCTTTTTTTATGCAATAAGCGTATATAATAAAGCGTTTTTATTATTGTGATTTCACTGCTGGCTAGAGCGCTATGGTACTGTTTAGATATTAATATCTAGTTGTTTACTGAATAGAGTCCTGCACTTCACGGGGGCTTACTACGAATAGGAATCTCCATTCATATCTTGTACCGAAAGAATACAGATTGTAATCACCAGAGACACTTTTAATCTATATGGAGAAAATTTATATAATTTCTCACAATCGTCCCAGAAAATATTCACATTTTCTTAAAAACGAAAATGTGGAGTAGTGCCTATTTGTTACAAAAAAAAATGTTTATTCTCTTTAAGGCTTATAGCTAACTAGAATAGTTATTTTTTTACACACAATTAATCTGCCAAACCACAACGCGGTTTGTTGGCAAACAACGCTCCAACAACGTTATGTTTGCTACTTTTCCAGGTAATTCCATTTATTTCCAATATTGATTGTTAAATTTCTTTTAAAATACTTGTCTATTTTTAAAGTTCGCATGGAAAAGGCATGTGACAAAAAATGTGGAGAATAATAATAAATGCAGCCTAATTTAAAAGATGTCTTAAAAATGTATTTCGTCAAAGTTCGATGATCACTGTATTTATATATGTCACCGTTAGATTGTGAAAACCGTCAGTTTATAATCTTACCCGTTATATTGTAAACTGACGAAATATTGTGAACTGCTAAAATAATTCATAATTTTACGCATTCATTTTCGTTAGTTTATAAACTAACAATTAGGGTTTGCAATCCGGATCCGACTTGTATGAAAAGATCCGGATCCGCGGATCTGGATCCGGATCTTTCCATACAAGTTGGATCCGAATTGCAAACCCTACTAACAATGTCATATCGTCAAATTGTAAACTGAATCAAATTTGCCTGATTTGGAACGCAACATGTGCGCTGTTTGGTTGAGCGAATTATTCCACTTGCATCAGTTTCCACTTACGTCAGAACATGATTGTTTTTTTTTTGTTATTCAGACATTTTCTTCCATTTATTTCGGCACCCAGCAGTGTCGACGGAGCCCCGCTGCGCGGGGCTCCTATTTCTGGGCGCTTTGCCCTTCGGGCAACTGAAGATACCTAACTAACCTAACCTACCTAGTCTTTGTGTACGTTCCGTAGCAAGCCGATTTGATCTCAGTTCACAATTTGACGATTCGACATTGAAAGTTTATAAACTAACGAAAAATATTGCGTTAAATTGTGAACGGTTTTGGCAGTTCACAATATTCCGTCAGTTTACAATATAACGGGTAAGATTATAAACTGACGGTGTTCACAATCTAACGGTGACATATACCTCTTTAAACATACCTCCCTGTAGATGTTTAAATGTAATACCATAAAGAAGGATTCCATATTTACGTAAGCAAAAATATTTACGTTAGGTATTTAGTTCAGGTATTGGAATGTTCGTTTATTATCCAATACATAGATTAAAAACGGCAATTGGACAAAGTTTGTCATCAATTTACTTTCCACTAAAGTGAAGAAATAGCCTGGACCTGAGGACGTCTTTACGATACGTTTTACGTCTGCGCTCTTGTTTAGTGGTGACCTCTTTTGTTTAAAGATTAAAATAGTCCACCATCTTATTTCATTTGACTTGCCGTTTGCTGCCAGTATCACACTATCCGCGTAAGTCACTGCGTTGAATACTAATGAAATGAAGGGTTCCGTTCCGAGATGAGAATCGCAAAAAATAATTGCGTGATTTGGCAATAGAAATATAAACATCAAAACTTTAAGATTAATAATATTAAGTTGAACAATACGTAAGTATCTGTTATTTGAACATAAATTGATACGAGACTTGGGGACCGATTTTTGACTTTCGAGCGCTCGAATCTTTCACTCGGAAACGGACAAAAATTACGAAATGCTCTTTTGAAATAGCGATAGAAAATTGAAAAGCGAGTGGTATTGACCACTCGTATTCAATTCTATCGGTAGAAAGTTAGTGCCTGCAAATTTTGACACTAAAATCGTATTTACTTTTATTTAATTTTCGATCGGTCGAAAGTCAAAAATCGGCCCCCTGGTCACTATTAACACGTTTACAATGAAATTCAATTCTAATAGTATTTTTTTAATGACACTAAATAAATATATTTCTTTCTTTCTGTAGCCAGGAGCCAGGTATGTAGGTAGGTACACTAGGTACCTCTGATTAAGGTCTGAACCGGGAAATATGTTTACAATCCATTTCTAGATGGTATCGAACTAACAGTGGCGGCGCGTGAATAATTTCGATGGGCAACCCGGAATATTGCCTAGAAAGAAAATTAAGGCAAGCCGGTGGGGATCGGTTTGTATGGGCGCTCTGCCACTGCTAACTATCCACTTTTTACTAGTATGTCAGGTAGGTCAATTATTTACTAAACTATTTAACATATTCATGCGTCAAACGATATGTTATATTATTTAAATGCAGTATAAAAGATACAAATGTACCATGAGATATTTTCTTGCACCGTATAGAGTAGGTTCATATAGTAAAGCAAACATTATCGTGCAGGTAGGTAAAGTTGTCACAGAGACGAGTATTTGAATAAATTACCTGCGCTAGCGAGCACAGCTCAAATACCATGTTAACTGCAGCTCCTTCACTCGGATCCGAGAGTTGCTTCTTGAAATTAGTTTTACATATCCTTAAGTACATTTGTGTAATCTCTGCAGCTTGGATGTAACAGATACTTGGTTTGCATATGCACTAATCAAATTTTAATTAAATTACGTATAGTTCGTGTAATTGAAAACCTCTCTGTGTGACTTCGGGAAAAGGGAAAAGTAATATATCCATATTTTAACAAATAGTAAAGACGATTTTTTTTATAAAAATATAAAGGGTAATAATCTAATAATACTATTTCCTATCTCATTGTTAGCTGTTTAATCAGAATTAGTCGGTCTTCGGAAGTCTGGATCATTTTCTTAGTTAAGTATTAGACTATTAGTTAGATTTCGCTTCATCAAACGCTAGCCAATTTGCTAACGCAAGCGATACAATACAATTTGCTAACGCAAGCAATACAATACAGTATTTTTTTATAATAAAATAATTGGAAAATTTAGGTAGATATATATTTGTATGATTAAATAAATACCAGCAAACTACTAATCTTTATACAACGTGCCAACGCCAAAGGGCACTATTCGCCATCATGCTAATATGAGACGAAACCTATTTACATACTCTACTATGTGTTTTTTTGAGATATTTGAATTGGATGTTCGTCAACTCGTATACTCGTGGTATTTGGTCTTCTTTCTCTTGGAGTAATAATAAAATTTGAGTATTTATTATATTACCCACTAAATAATTCTTTACCAGCGCAAATAACAATTTTACGAACTTAAGAATCAATAAGAGGGTTAAGTATGAAAATACAACTATATTTGACAATATTACAGATAATAATAACTTTTTGATTTGATTTATAGTCAATATCCTTATATCCCAATATCCATATTGGGATGCAAGCGCCCCGGAACACTCCAAAGCTATGTAGGTACCTATATAGTCTGAGACGCTGCTTATTTACGCGATGCATGCATCAGATAAATTATGCATGTCCCTGTTAATCCAAGCGAAATCTTGCTCTGATTCCACAAGATGCAGACTAACTTACAAATATATTATACTGCATAAAATGTAATTTGAGTTATCCACTGAGTAGTTAGGTAATTATTAAGTTATCATTACACTTCAACAGCAAGAAATTATTTTTATCTAGACTATAGTTTCACCATCAAATAGACAACTAAGTTAATTTATCTTGATTTCTAACAGCGTTGGCTTATTCAAGAAATAATATTAACATGTTCTTTATAACGTGTGGTATGCAACCAATTTACGAAACAAATCATGAAGAATTTTCATCTTCCTCTGGTTTATGACAAAAAGTACCTTTTCATTTTTGAAGCATTTGCAATAGATTTGTATGTCCCTTGATTTCCCGACTTTATTGCTACTGTTACTTCATCAGTAAATTTATATGCGTAAAATGAGCAGCATTTCAGGAAATAAAATACTAAGTCCGTTTTATAGCCTAAAGTTAACAGAACCAACATGTCATAGGCCGTTATTCTCGTCATTCCCTTCGTCATAGACTCGGTTTACAACTCAAAACGTTTAAAGGTTTAATGTGCGCCCGACGTTAAATACGGCGTAAAACAGAATGAATCTGCATTTATGCGCATTTAGATGTGACGGGTGAGGTGCGGATTTTTTATTTATCTCCGGACTCTCGGGACGCTAGACCGGCTGCATCTTGACTTTTAGCAATTTGTTTTGAAATATAACGCTAAACGGTTTCAATATTTTGCAAGAATAGTTTATCGACGTTGTATCAGTAGCATGATATGAATTACTAGCTTCCGCCCGCGATATCGTCTGAGTGGACCCGGGATAAAACCTATCACATATTTTAATCCATCAGGTTGAGCCGTGTAAGCCTGATTGAGTAACAATCATCCAAACATCTAAACGTCCAAACTTTCGCATTTATAATATTATTAGGATTAGTAGGATAGTAGGATTCTGTTATTATGATTTCAAATGTGTGTTCTTTTTAAAAGTAAATAAATTGTTTTTAAATAGTTTGCTTATGAATTGAAATTATGAGTTAATCACCAACCTATTATTCGAATAAAAATCAAGGATTCAAATATATTAATCAATAAAGAGTGAGATATATTCCCGCCTCTCACACTATTTCACCATAGTTTTTCATCAATTCATTACCGAAATATTTGGGTTACCTACCAAACATCGCACCATATAGGGATAGTTTTACTTCGTACGTAGATTCACTGCAAAATCAATTAACATAATTATCTAAAACAAAATTTCAAAAATCTTACTTGCTGTCCCATCTTTTCTAAGTTCAGTGCTCTGATACATCTATAAAGATCGTTAAGCAGTCGTAAAGCAGTCGTGTCGTAAGCCTGTAACAGCACACGTAACTCGACAATTATGTTACAGTTACGACTGGCTAATGACGGTATAAAACGCCTTTTGTTATTTCTAAACAGCTCCTAATTGCTTTATGCTTTCATTATTGCAATAAATAGGTCATGAGATGGTGTCTATATTGGAAAATTATAGTTTTTAGTAAATTAAACGACTATTATTTTCTTAGTAGAACTAAGGTTCCCGATGTATTCTAATTTAATGCATAAATCATAAGAAAATCCCTCTTACTCAAAAATAATATCCATTATATTAAAATTATTACAACGGGAAAAGGAAATCCTAAAATGAATATGTCTTAACTGGACATCTGCCGAAGTGCTCTACGTACTGAATTACTTGAATAAACTTTACCGTAGTAGTAATAGTTAAATGTTCATCATACATATCGAACTCCTTAAATCAATGTATAGTATATGTTACCTACCGACACTACTCGGTACCAGTACTGACTGGAAGTAAATACCTGTAGAATGGACAAAATCGCTTTTGAAGTTTAAAAAGTTAAATTTGGCCACAAGATATTTAACTAAAGATACTGAATAATGTATAGTAGTTATAGTTTTGAACGAGTTCAGCGCGCGCTAAAAGCGTATTGAAATCAGGCTGCCCTCGCCCACGTTCAAGCTCTTATATCGTGTAGCAGCTAGATGCACTGATAAACGGGGGTTGATCAGGCATTTACGTTTCGCACCCCTATTTCAGAAAAGAGATGAATAAACGAGTTCCACGCAGACGAAGTCGCGGGCAGAAGCTAGTCAAAATAAATATGTTTGTCTCAGAATGCAGACAATGTATGCTAACGTTTTAATTTCAGATCTTCCTAAACCAGAGCACAAACTTGTTCCGTCAATAGATTTAACTTAATGCTCCTCATCAAACATCTCGTGTTCATCGAAACAGTAGCCCGCCAGAGGTGGAAAGTTGAGGCTACAAGAGAAGACGATAATAAAATGATCATAAGACACGACATACATATTATTATGTATTTAATAAATGTTTGACATTACAAGCAAACATCGTCCCAGTAGGTATCATATTCCTCACAGTTAGTACTAAGCTAACTTACCAACCTACATATAAAAACCAAGATATCCAATTTTCAATTGGTTTTATTTCAGTTTTATTGCAATGAGGAAGACATGAATTTCGATCAGCATGTCGTCTGAAGCGTAATGATAGTATCGGCTGGCTTTGATTGAAAGGACGCATTTATAGGATGCGATCGTTAGGGCAGGATATATGAGGATACATTGACACCATACTGGCTTATTAGGTGTACGTACTAACTGGTTGGCTTAGGCTACTTCCGCGTTTGGCAAGGCGGGTCAGTATTAAATTTGCGCAATAGTATTATATTGTGCGGAAGCTGGCAGTATAGCCATTTTTAGGGTTCCGTAGCCAAATGGCAAAAAACGGAACCCTTATAGATTCGTCATGTCTGTCTGTCTGTCTGTCCGTCCGTATATCGACAGCCATTTTTTCCGAAACTATAAGAGCTATACTGTTGAAACTTGGTAAGTAGATATATTCTGTAAACCGCATTAAGATTTTCACAGAAAATAGAAAAAAAAACAAAAAATTTTTGGGGTTCCCCATACTTAGAACTATAACTCAAAAATTTTTTTTCCATCAAACCCATACGTGTGGGGTGGGGTATCTTTGGATAGGTCTTCAATAATGACATTGAGGTTTCTAACATAATTATTTTCTAAACTGAATAGTTTGCGCGAGAGATACTTCCAAAGTGGTAAAATATGTGTCCCCCCCCCCCCCCCCACTGTAACTTCTAAAATAAGAGAAAGATGAAACTAAAAAAATATTTGATGTAATGACCATGCAAACTTCCACCGAAAATTGGTTTGAACGAGATCTAGAAAGTAGTTTTTTTTTCATACGTCATAAATCGTAAACCGCAATTTATTTAACGGAACCCTTCATGTGCGAGTCCGACTCGCACTTGGCCGCTTTTTAATTTTATGTTCGTTTATAACTAACACTTCTTTGTTTCTTTTTCAGTCTTCAGTAATTTTTCTGTAGTAGAATTCTTCATTATTTCTTCACACTGGAAGCTCAAAAAACAATCTTTTTGTCAGATCGTGAACCGGCCTCGCCTGTTTTTGGTGTGTAATTTTGGTTTTATGTGCTGCTTCGATCAGAAATGAATCTGTTGCGTCATTGTAATGCATGCATTGTTTTAATTCCTGTTCTTAAAATGCAAAGCAGATAAAATTATATTTTAATTTCTTTAATAATCCGGAGACCCGTACATTTACACAACTAATTAGAAAAAAACTTTCTCCTGAATGAGCGTATTCAGTGACGAGCACATTGGAGCATGGAGTCCGCAAATGATGTAGCTTCCTTTTAATTGAATAATTTCGAGGAGTTTCCTTATTAACATTCATAAGTGACTCTTGGTCCTCTTGGGCGTTAAGTTTTATTTTCAACACTTTTTTCACTGGATGTCTCGTGAATAGTCTGAGATGAGACGTAGCCGTTGAAATAACTATGCATTCGTTTTTGTTACAGGAAATACAATTTTGAATGTGACAGTTTGTAGAACGCAACCAAGAAGAGTTAGGTTAGCTCGTAGTAAGTATGATTCAGATTTAGATTTATTTATCTACACCTACACTTATAATAATTCTCTAAATTAAAAAAAAGAATCAGCCAGTAACATTTCAAACTTTTTTTGTTACGAATGATCTCAGCTTCCCATGAACGGAAGAACATGAAACATTTTTTATAGGTACCTAGATTATTATCGTGACTGCGACGTAGGATAGTTTTTATTCGACTGCGACAATTAATACATTTTTCGAAACATTTGACCTCACTGAATATTTAAGTTCTTTTTCTTGAGGGAAATCGACGCCACATCTGTCAGCTTTATGAACGTCAAAATGGCGGAATTGCTTTTCTTTAATTTCATTTCACCTATAAATAATTTAAATCCCGTCTACGATAGACCTTCACGTAACACATACCAAAAAATAAAGCATAAGAAATTAATCGATTCTGATATGAGAACTTATATGCGCAAATGTCGTATTAAGGCGTTATTTAAATAAATGTATCAACAAATTCGAACAATATACGTAACATAAATTTGTTTATTTTGGAATGGCACGCGCGCACGTTCTTTGCGCATGCAAACCATGAAAACGGAAACTCGAAGTTTGTATATTCTGCATTCCTCTCACTCGAGTAATGTTAGTGCGAAAGAGAAAGAGATACCCGAATATTTTCGAATTCTGAAGTTCGTGGTTTAAAAGAAAATACGGATGTCGGACACTAAATAAAATATTCATAATGTAGTATTTTCTCGAAAAAGGACTTCAAATGGAGAAAAAAACAATGCAAGAGGTTATATAGGTAATCAATGAGTTAAAATAAGACGTGTCCAAAGTTTTAAGAGGGGGTATGTTCTGTCCCTTTTCCGCAAAACGCACCTTCATATGAAACGATTGTTTTTTTATGGTCTCACCACACTTGGGGGTGTATGCCCAAATATTCGTAATGCATCTTTTTCCTTCCTACGGCAAATGAAAGAGAGGCAACGACGCAACGCGAACACGAACCCCCAAGTGTGGTGCAACCATTACTATGACGCTCGAGGATCGTGACGTCACTGTCCCCGATCGTTTTCTCACTCTAACAAGCGATATTAAAACGGTTGTAGCTTCGTAATTTTTTGAGATATTTGGATTTTTCGTTCCTTCTTTCTTTTGAAGTAATAATAAATTTTGAGTCTACTTCCCTATTTGGAAGACAAGCGGAAAGATACAATACTTTCAGCGTCTTAGAAAATGCCACCCCTTAGGGGTGTATAAGGGGGTGCAACGTTTGTATTGAGGAAATATTTTTTTTAGCAAGCGACTTAAAACTTTTTGAAAGATTACTTATTACAATACAAATAAAGTACTTTCAGCGTTTTGAAAAATTTCACCTCTAAGGGTTATCACCAAAAGGGGTGAAAATTTGTATGCAGGTAACTTTTTTTTTGAGCTAGAGACTTGACATTGTTTAGAAAGATTATTTATTAGAATACAAATATAGGTAAATTACTTTCTGTGGTTTGGAAAGTTGCACCCGCTAGGGGGGGGGGGGGGGGGGCTGGATAAAGAGGTGCAATATTTTAGCGTTTTTTTTTATTCATCGCCTAAGAAGGTTAAAAGGAGTTAGAAATTTGTAACTACGGTTTCAGACTGTTTACTTTGAGGGTTCAAAGGGGGTTGTAAGTTTGTATATAGAGCAAGACATTTTTAAAGTAAGAGATTTGTAACTTCGGTTTTAGACTGTTTACTAAAAGACTAGGTACAAAACTAATTTCAATGTTTTTTTTTAATTCATTCCTTAAACAAACATTTAGACGATAATATGTTATACGCGGACGAAGTCGCAGGCAACAGCTAGTTCCATAATAAAAGTACATTGTGAATTAGATTAGTATGTCAATTTACATGAAGTCATTATTTTGAACGGCAAAAAAACTTGGCGCTCATTTAAATTAACGATATAAAACCTCTATAGTTTACACTATTGTAATATTTTTATCTATGTATGCATTAAGCCTACTTGTTCGTATAAAACAGGTGCCCCTCCCTCCTCCCCCTCCTTATCCTTCGATTAGTTGTTTTTGTTCATATTAGTAACTTTGGATCTTCTCAATAAATATCAAGTTGTAAGTTCGGTAGCTGAGAGCCGGTGTAGTTCTATTTCGGTAAGTAAAGTGAGAAAATATTGTCTCTGTCATTGACATAAAATTAAATTTCACTAAAAGTTTTCCGTTAAAACGTGTAAAGTCAAAATAAGTTTCTGTCAAGAATTTCATTTTTGGTACAAGCTTTTACTGCCGACTGTACTTTTCTGCATACCACCATCAAGTACTCATTGAGACGATACGAACGAGCCCAAACTCGATTAGGGTTTCAGCTCCAAGTCATCATAATATTGCATTGTCATGCGATATACATATGCTTGCAAAATTTCAGCTCAATTGGATAACGGGAAGTGACTGAAAAACGGATTGCAAATTTTGACGGACAACTTACATCCTTACATATTTACATACATACGACCAGTGCAAGTTAATATAAAGCTTGTAAAAAAAGTATAAAATGTGTGGACCAATCACAAAAATATAGTTTTTGTTATTATAGTGCATTAAAACTACTTACCTAGTTGAAAGCTGATACTCAGAAACTAAATATACGATGTGATTATGAGTGAAGTTTGGCATATAGTTAATATAGGGTAAATCGTTAGTAGCTGGCCACCGTCCAATAACTGGCCACGTCATACTAAAAAAAAAGGCCAAGTGCGAGTCCGACTCGCGCACGAAGGGTTCCGTACCATTATCTATAAAAAACTATTTTATTCTGTGTTTTTAGTATTTGTTGTTATAGCGGCAACAGAAATACATCATCTGTGAAAATTTCAGCTGGAACTATCACGGTATCAATGAGATACGGCCTGGTGACAGACAGACGGACGGACGGACGGACGGACAGCAGAGTCTTAGTAATAGGGTCCCGTTTTACTCTTTGAGTACGGAACCCTAATTAACCCTATTCACCTATGTTAGAATTCATTTCAGTATAAGGTTCCAATTACTGGCCACCCTTCAATATCGCGACCGACCTCAAAGACGACCTGGACATGGAAAGGGAACGAAGGGCCCTGTCGGTCCGGGCGAATATGATCGCCCGCAGATTTGCAAGGTGCTCTAAAGAGGTGAAAGAAACACTGTTATGGGCATTTTGCACCTCCCTCTATACCTGCAATCTGTGGGAGCAGTATACCCAACGGGCATATGGGGCCCTTAGGGTCCAGTATAATAATGCGTTCCGGGTGTTGATGGGACTGCGTCGTTTCTGTAGCGCATCAGGGATGTTCGCGGCGGCGCGTGTGGACTGTTTTTATACAAGCATGCGTACGCGCGCAGCATCCCTGGTGCGCAGGGTGCGCCGCAGTCCCAACAGCATTCTGCGCATGATAGCGGACAGGGTTGACTGTCCCTACATGTCACACTGCGAGGGACTACACTCCCCTGTCAGTGTTGTTTTGTTTTAAATGTAAGTTTAGCTGTAACTACTAACCCCCTAGTTTTGTAAATTCTACTAACAACATGTGTCCATGGTTACACGAAATAAAAATTTCATTCATTCATTCATTAATTTATTCAATAACTGGCCATTTAATTATATTTGTATGGGAAAGATAATTTTTAGTATGAGGGGGGGCAGCTACTGGTGATTTACCCGATATACATTTGGTAGGTATACAAACTTTATTCTGAATACACCCCGGGTCGCAAACAAACACCTTAGCAGTGTAAAAAAAGTCGGACTGGCGCACGAAGGGTTCCGTACCATTATCTATAAAAACGGCAAAAAAAGACACGTTATTTACCAACAAACGTAACGCTATAACAACAAATACTTGTTGTTATAGCGGCAATAGAAATAGAAATACATCATCTAAATCTTAATCAATATCAAGGTTTCAACAGCGAACGGCAACGGAACAAACTACATTCACACCCGTCTAAGACAGCTCTTTTATCCAAAAGCATTTTAGAAATGAGCCCCAGAATTTATAATAAGTTACCCGATTCCATTAAAGAGAGCCAAAATAACATGAAATTCAAGAAGGAGTTAAAACATCTATTGTTAGAAAAGGCGTACTACTCAATTAACGAGTTCTTTAGTGATACATGACATAATTAAGATTGGATTTTTTTAATTTTAATTTCGACATGCCTGCGCTTTAACTTTAATTTTATTGACGTATAATATAATGTATATTTTAATAATAAATTCAATATTGTGGAATAATTTGGTAATTGTAATTTAATTGTAATAATATTTATTGTAAAAATTTAATTTTAAGTTTGATATGTATTTAGAATATTTATAGATATTGCAATGCTCGACAGAGCTCATGTTAGAACTACACCTAGCCTTAAGACCTATTTTGTTACAACATGAACGCAATAAAAATCTGAAATCTGAAATCATCTGTGAAATTTTCAAGCGTCTACCTATTGCCGTTATCAATATCGAGCAAAACCGAGCAAAAAATCACGTTTGTTGTATGGGAGCCCCTTTAAATATTTATTTAATTTAGTTTTTTAGTATTTGTTGTTATAGCGGCGCGGCAACTGAAATACATCATCTGTGAAAATTTCAACTGTCTTACCATCATGGTTCATGAGATACAGCCTGGTGACAGACGGACGGACAGCGGAGCCTTAGTAATAGGGACCCGTTTTACCCTTTGGGTACGGAACCCTAAAAATGAGAACTATAATAAATCATGGGTCAGTTTAATTTGACTCTGCCTACGAAGCTGGAGGTCCCGGGTTCGAATCCCGGTCAGGGCATTTATTTGTGTGTTTATCACGAATATTTGTTCCTGAGTTATGGATGTTATATATGTATATAAGTATCTATATGTATTTATCTATTATATATATCGTCGCCTAGTACCCACAACACAAGCCTTATTGAGCTTACCGTGGGCCTAGGTTGATTTGTGTAAGATTGTCCCGTAATATTTATTATTATTTATTATTTATTATTTAATTATATTTTTTAAATGAGACTTAACAAGACCGTTACCAACCGTCCAGCAGCACGATTAAGCCTTTAGCGACTAGCGCCACCCGGACGGACACGGTAAATGCATTAAACTTATAATGGCGGGTATCACATGAGTTATGCAACGGCTTAGATTTAAATGACATCTTTTTTTGCTAAAAGACTACGATTTAATATTTATCGTTAGCTTTTCGGCGAAAGAAAACATCGTGAGGAAAAGCTGCGAACAAACGGGTCATTGTCAGATTTAGGTTCGCGTCTTTTCGGTGGACATTGCCAAAGTTAAAGGCTATAAAGCCTAATTTTTGGTTGAACTCTGAATCCGCATAAACGGCGTTGCCCCTTCTATAATTCTATGTGATAAAAACATATTATATGTGAGCGTAAGCCCTTAACTATTGACCACCGGAAAGATGATTTTTGTTTTTGTGACTGACTATGACCCAAACGGTGTACGTGAAGTCCCCAACCCGCACTGAGCTATCGTCGGACTGCTGTCCGTTCCCTCTTATCCATCAGAGGAGGCCTGTGCCCAGCAGTGAAACGTATAAATACTGGTGATGATGATGATGATAGGTACATTCACCGGCATCAATATAATAATATGATGAATCAAAGGCCGCAAAAACATCTTACGGCTCGAGGAATAGAGTTGTCATCAGATATTTTTGCGGCCTTTGTCCAATCATATATTTATTCCGGTGACTGTACCAGAAATAACCGTTCCATTCAAAAATCTAATTAATGCTTAATTAGCTTATACTTTGGCATCATGTTTGTTTCTTGTTACAGTAATTTCATTGCATACGATACGTACGATAGCGTCCAAGCATACGATAACATAACCCACGTATAATTAAATGAAGATACAGTTATTGGTTTTGCTTTCAACAATCTATTGAAACTTTTTAAATAAATAAATAAATATTTGCGGACAATCTTACACAAATCAACCTAGTCCCAAACTAAGCAAAGCTTGTACTATGGGTACTAGAATTGTACCTACTAAAATTTGGTACATGTCAATGAAACAACAAAAAAGCAATATCTATTCTATATCTACTACTTAATAATGTACGAGTACTGTACTGTACCTTCACTAAGGAAGATTTTAGGCCGAGAAGAGTCAAGTTCCGGCGTTTTTGCGATCGGTTACCTGACACCACGAAATTGCGCAGCACATCGCAGTAATATGTAGTGTGTTTTTAGGGTTCCGTAGCCATATGGCAAAAAACGGAACCCTTATGGATTCGTCATGTCTGTATGTCTGTCTGTCTGTCCGTCCGTCCGTATGTCACAGCCACTTTTTTCCGAAACTATAAGAACTATACTGTTGAAACTTGGTAAGTAGATGTACTCGTATTCTGTGAACCGCATTAAGATTTTCACACTTAAATAGAAAAAAAACAATAAATTTTGGGGGTTCCCCATACTTAGAACTAAAAATAAAAAAAAAAATTCATCAAACCCATACGTGTATCTATGGATAGGGCTTCAAAAGTGATATTGAGGTTTCTAGTATCATTTTTTCTAAACTGAATAGTTTGCGCGAGAGACACTTCCAAAGTGGTAAAATGTGTCCCACCCCCCCTGTAACTTCTAAAATAAGAAAATAATAAAACTAAAAAAAATATGTGATGTACATTACCATGCAAACTTCCACCGACAATTGGTTTGAACGAGATCTAGTAAGTAGTTTTTTTTTAATACGTCATAAATCGTAACAGCAAATTATTTTACGGAACCCTTCATGGGCAAGTCCGACTCGCACTTGACCGCTTTTAATTAGTTTATATTGATATGTATGTCTTTAAGTTATTTGTAATATGGGCCTTTATTACCTTAATAAATATATAAAATATAATAAATAAGTATAAGTAGTTTGTGAGGTTGTAACTTTATAAGTTTGTATATATATATTATGGTGTAATCTCCGTAATTTAATTAGTCAGCTGATTTTAAAGATCTTTAACCAGTTTACTTATGAAATGGAACTTCGGCATGGACATAATTAAATTTTATCATGTGGCTCCGCCTGTATTCTTTGAATTACGCGGGTAAATAGTGCCACTTGGCTGCTATTTATGTAATAAGTAGTCATATACTTACATTAGTACCTATACTTAAATAAAATTCAGATACCACGGCCTCCGTAGCCCAGTGGGTAGTGACTCTGCCTACGAAGCTGGAGGTCCCGGGTTCGAATCCCGGTCAGGGCATTTATTTGTGTATTTATCACGAATATTTGTTCCTGGGTTATGGATGTTATATATGTATATAAGTATCTATATGTATGTATCTATTATATATATCATCGCCTAGTACCCACAACACAAGCCTTACTGAGCTTACCGTGGGCCTAGGTTGATTTGTGTAAGATTGTCCTGTAATAATTATTTATTATTTATTTATTTATTTATTTTCTGCCAGAGCTGCAATTGCAGCTATAATATGATCACAGTACCTATTCATGTTTGATAAATATACCACTAATTTTTTCCTTGTTTGCATTTCGTCGACCTAGCTTCTTTTTGATGTATGAACCCATGTTCTTAAATAAAACCAACAATAATGAACTTTGCACATGCATGCAAATGCTAGGATTAGCTTACTACCTAGTGCAGCCTTAATAGGGTTCACTGCTCAAATCTGATAATCTACTTACGCTTTGCTTGCGTTTATAACTGCGCTTTTTATGAGCATCATCAGTAGTTGTCGCGAAGCCACTTGTGGCCGCGAATGAGAACCTATAGCACTCAAGCTAAGACACCCGTATTCGCATATATGCAACTATAAACATACCCTTACAACTTGCGGAATCCTTTATATATCTGACATAGGGGCTGCCGCCTCGTGCGTGCCAGCTCCCTATGACGTGTGGGGACTTTCGTCCCCGAGAATGTCCTCCAACCTCCCCTTATAGACATCCCTTACCACCATTGATACTGTCCCAATTCACACACTATTGTTCCAGTTACCCGGGTGCACCCTTGACTGATGATGATATGGCCTGAAGCCGAGACTACCGAACTACCCTGTTGTTACACTTGTAACTAATCCTCTAACACTAAAGAACTCCACAAATAAGAACTGTGTTGTGTGTCCTACAGGTCACGTACATGCGCGACCTGTAGGAAAACCTTATCCATCTACATAATATACCAATACGCCTCCCAAAGAGAATGAGACCTGTGGACGCACATAAATACATCGCATCGTAAACAATCATCGTCCGATCTGTGAAAGCACATGAACACACGTGTAAATGATACCAAATCGTTACAATATCATAGGACGCATCGAAAGTGATTATGGAAAGAGCTCACCCTGGTTTTCCTCCAAATCAACCACTACAAACCGCACTTAACTGTTCGTTCCCAATATAGCTGTTAGAAACTCTGACAGCCCGCCTACCCGTCAACCTTGTTATAAAAATGATTCCTTGTCGGTGTTGCTACATAAGATAAATCGGCTGTTTGAGACATAGTTATAAACACCAATGTAAATACTATCGTGAATCATGACCATTCACGACAGTAGTCGCGAGTTTAAGGCTAATAACTGTTAAATAATGTGTACTTTAAGTGCAGCTAAGGGTTTTAATTGCCTCATAAAATCTCATTGACACATTCAGCATGCGTTAAGTCCATGTGTGTAACACATATTTAATTACGGAGACCTGTTCTGTGCCTTAGAACCGTAAGAACTCGAATGTTCTAGGGCATAAAAACATGCGTTTTGACATTATGTTGTTTAAATACCAACGTTTCCAAGTTAAAATTTGTAACTTAACGCAGGTGCTAAAGTCCTTTGAAAGGGTTTTTCGTTTTTGGAGGACCAAAGTTGCAAGGGATTACCTTGTTCGGATGGAGTTCACAGCAATTATCTGACTGCTCTATCCTTTGAGTGTATTAAATAAATAATGCCTCGGCCGGCGGTTAAGCCCGGTGTTACCTTTGAGCTGGGCTACTACGTGGTATCTCGAAAACAAGTTTTACCATATCGATCGCGATCACAAATTTTGACTCAGCAACTCAATATTCTATATTCAGGGAATTATTTTAGACAGACTTACACACACTTGTTTATTTAAACTTTATTGCAGAAGTACAAAGGGAGGATTTAACGCCTTAAGTATTTAAATACGTTTGAGCGGGGGTGAGAGCGTCGTTACTTATCAAATTCGTATTGAATATCAATTTCATTAAATCTCTAATAGAGAACCAGGCTGCAATAGGTATGTCCCGGAGTACAGTTTGTTTTAAGACCAATTATTTTAAATACGTACTCAGTATCAGTAAGGCTGCGCCACCAGACAACTCTGGTAATCAGACCAGACGTCTCTGGTGGTTCTATGCTATGTTTTCATAGAGAAACTAGTGGAAACTTATAGCTTGCCTGAATGTCTGCAACACAACAGCAACTTCTGATGAGTGGCCAGCCTAATGCTGAATGTGCTAAACCCCCAGGAGCATTAGCGCAGAATATTTATTGTCCTCTCTAAATACAATTTCTTCACTCAATCCAATAGTAGCGCTGTTTATTTAGGCCTCGATCTCTCTCACATTTCTTTGTCGGCCTCTTTACAGTCTCCGCAACGATAAAAGCCCAAATTCTGTAAAACTATCAAAGCAAAAATAAGCCTTATACACTATTCGACAAAGTTCCAAATAGGGTAGTAATAATTGCAGGCACGGGTTTTAACTGAATGCGGCCACTATACCTTTCTGTATAAAATATTCAGGATATCTTGACTGCAGGACGCGCGGGCCATATTAAAGGTCGAGCAAGTTTTAATAACAACCTCTATATTATGTGATCACTTATCGATTCGGTCTTATTTTTGTTATTCAGCTTCCGAAACTCGCTAAATTGGAATAGCTTGTACGAATCGTTCGCGTGAATATGAGTAAACTTTTACATATTATGTTCCTACGTATGTATGTAGCCTTCGAATGTTGTAACTTTAAGTTGCTGACTTCCAATCCAAATTGATAAGCTTACAGGAATAATATGTTCAATTTATGGTTTTTGTAAATATGTTTTATTCCGAAACGTTGTTAAACAAATACCCAGCCTCACTAAATTTGAATGAGAAAATTTGATTTTTTTATCCATTAGACTGGATGACAAATGGGAATACCGTAAAATCAAACCAGCCAAATGATAAGAGTACAATATAAAAAAGTGGTCATTCGCTTGTTTCTGGTCAACTGTTTTCATCAACGGATAAACACTTCATTTAAACAGTATACTTAAAGTAATAAAAGAACCAAAATTGTTTAACAAGCCTAAACGACTACGGTGGCCTATTTACTCACAGCCCCACCTGATCACGAAATAAACTAATTTTATTAATTTTAATCACCACCTCGTGCGTGCTGACACACATTAAGTCCTGCCATGAAACATGGGATTCGATAAAATGCCATAGAACGATATAGTAACGCCCCTTTTAAAGTATCATTAAAATGTGTATTAGGACGATAAGCCATATTGTTAATGAGGACCGTTATGGTTAATGTGGTACGGATGGTTTACAATGGCCACAGCGTAGTTGCACAGATTTACTATTAATATTTGGAGCACAACATTACCTTATGCGACTTGTTTTCATACTTTCTATTTTTATACTATTCGAGAAAGCATAATGTGACGAACTCGGAAAGACTGATATATCCCCACTTTCACGTCTCCGTTCGTTCGTCGTTTTCCATTAATTAAGATAGATGGAATAGCGGCCTAGTGTTGTTTTCTTTTTCATTTAATACAATATGAAAAGTGAGTTGTATTACATGTACTAGTTGATAAGCATACATTTAATTGTTGCATTAACTACAAATAAGATCGACACAGCACTACTGAAACCTCTGTTTGACCTAAATATTCTGCGTAAAGAAAGACAAATGTGAGGTTTTATGCCTACCACAATGGCTTGTTTGGACGTGATAAGATTATTGACACGCAGGTCAACTTTATTGTTTTATATAATGATTCCATAAAAGTTGGCAATGATTATTAAGTTCAATACGATTTTAACGTCATTGCGTAAAGCATGTGTGCATATGAGTATGAACTCAACTATGTCTGCTGAAAATTATGTAGAGGTGAAATGAGTGACCAAAAAAATCTAAGGTAGCAACTAACCAAGGATAATTATTGGTACATACAATCACTTGATAAAAATCATAAACGACAAGATAAAAGCTCCTGTCACTTTTTGATAATGTTTGCGCTGGCGTAATAAAAACGAGTTGAAAGATTTATTTTGTTTTCACACGAAAGTACAAACTAAAAATTTACTTTATAGAAATTTTAAGGTTAATCAAGTGAATCAATAATTACAATCAATGTTCCAAATTACCTGAGTGGTTATACCTACGTTTACATTTGACACCACTAGGTTAGGTTGGTTTATGAATTTTGGATTTTGCAATTGGCCACTTAGCCATAACATAGATAATTACTTGATTGCGTCAATATGATTACCTTGCGTCTGACACAAAGGCCCAAAATGGATAATTAGTATTAAACACACATTAATTATGCAATAAGATTACCAAAATCGGATGACGATACCACTATACCCGCACATATTATAGGTAGGTATACTGAAACGGTATATATTGTCATCGTAATCTAGGTATATTTTACCCAAAACACGATTAGTCTTGTGATAATGTGAAATGTCATAACAACTATTTCCTTCAGATTTTAATAGACTTGATGTTCCTTAACTCTTTTCCTTTCGCAGTGTTTGTTTATAACTACGTGCATACGCATAGTACCTAATGATTATGCTTATAATAGGATACATTAAGACAGGTATAATCAATTGACTGAAGAACTTACAGTTTTCTAATAGGTACCTACATGGTTTCTTCCTTATATTATCCTAAATAAAGGGAATTTTATTAACTGTTTATCATACGACAACACACGATCAATGCAGTGAACCAATTTAGAATTTGCGTTATCTATATGCTAACTAGTATCATTACAACGCTGTATTAAAGTATTCCTACTAACATTTTCTACATGAAAACGCTTTCCATTCGAAATATTATATATTTCGTTCGCGTGATTTTTCGAGGCTATCACCGTATATCTAAATGGCTTTGTTTTGATATTGCCCTTTAACTAATCGTTTTGTTTAAGTATTCCGATCACTAAATGTTAAAATAGAACAGAATTAATTTAAAACGTGACCGCTGACAGACCCGAGCTGGCCAAAGTTTCGCTTTGTGATAAAATAGTACATATTTTAAGTAGTAATTGCACGTATTGAAAATATACTTTAATATTAAATTAATTGGGTAGTGAGTCCCTTAACTAATTTTGGAATTTGTGTCATGTATATTCGATTATTTGAATCGGTTTTAAGGTGAAATTGATTGCAGTGTTTATTCCCTTTTCGTCACTTTTGTTCTGCATCTGTTGCTAACCCCAATTCGTCACATACAACTTTTTTTGTCTTACTCAACTTTGGCTGCCACACGATCTCTTTATAAAAGCCTCAAAAGTCACCTTTTTAGTCAAGAATAATTCATTTATATACTACATAGCCTAGGTACATATGTAATAGAGTCGTATGTTGATTTCCACACACTTATAATTTTCAAATTCACTTCTCATGCAGCTATTATTTATAGATTCTCTTGTGATAAAGTATTGGCAAATTGCGAAAAATGCAAGGGTCAGCCAGTCTGACTAGACGATATTATGCATGGAAACAATTCATCCCGCGGCAAGCGGATTTGTCTGTAGTTCTTCCGGAATTTACATTTTAAAACAAAACTCATGCAAGTCTAACTGCAAATAACAGGCTAAAATCGTATCTCGGACCTATGAGGTATTATGTAAATATTTGACACCCCCTAAAGTTCATTATTTTATTAATTTTAGGAGTCCTGGATTTTAAATACAGGTTAGGGCAATTTGGTGATGACCATGAATATTTGTTTCTGAGTCTTGGATGTTTGATGATGTTATAGCGTCGTTTAGTACCCATAACACAAGCATTATACAGATTACTATGATGGTGTATGCTAGTTTGATTTGAGTAAGGTGTCATCTAATATTGCATAGGCACATAATTAATATTTGGGTCATTGGCAATCTCAAAAACAGAAATCGTCTTTACTCTGGTCAATAGTTAAGGGCTTATGTTTATATATAATATGTTTTTATCGCATAGAATTATAAAAAAGGCGACGCCATTTATACGGATTCAGGGTTCAACCAAAACATAGACAGAATTTAATAAAAGCTAATAAATGGATTACAATCACATATTATTAATTATTTGACGAATACATCTCAATGTTATACAGCCAACTCACGTCGGGATTGAGTAATTATTGTACGTGATTTAATCAGTCTTAGACATAATATATGTATAGAAGTCATCTAGGAGTAAGTACCTCCAGTGTACACTAAATCCAATTGCCCTCCAAAGCTGCTGTTTAACTTCGAGGACATGCAACATTCTATAACTTTAATTTGCAGTTTCCCATAACCATTTTTTGCAGAATATATGTAAGAGACATCATTGATGTTGAAACCTAGATAGGCTTCATGAAACGACTATTAGATTAGATAACTTAACCGCAATTTTTCATGAAAGCGTTTCGCTTCTACCCTTACGGGCCCCGGCCACGACAATGCGCGAATTGCGGCGCGGCAAGCGTTTTTTTATCTGTTCATTGCGCGGTCAAGACGCGCAACGCCCTGTGGTTAGTTGGGATCACACGCAATGAATTACAAAAACCGCTGCCGTTGCCGGCGCCGCCCGCGCAATGTCGTGGCCGGGCCGTTATGTAGGTACTTCATTTACTACATACCTAATACAATCATATAATTAATTATCCCTCTTCCCCTGAACTTATCAGAAAAAAAATGTTCTTTCAAACACCGTAATTATCATTGTCTCCTAACCTCTGATCTCTATTCAATTATATCCCACAATGGACGTCTGTGTGAAAGCGAGCCATACGAATGGAATTCCCGGTACATCGGACTAATAATTATTTCCATTGTTTTATTTATACCGGGATAGACAATGGTTCTAAGGGTTGCAGTGGGATCGTGATACGTTGCATAGGATTAGTGCTTGTCGCGCGAAAAATAAAGCAATTTAATTAAAATGGTAGATTGCACTACAAAATCATTTTGTGATTCTTTTAGTAATGTTTTACGATCTAGTCAAAAGACTCACTACTTAATTCATTTTTAGGAAAATACCAAAAAGTTGTACCGTTTTTAAGCAAATACAATCTAAAGTTATAACCACAGCAATGTAGAATTTAGTTAACTACAGAGGTACGTTGCATTTTAATGTCATATTTGAAATTATAATAAAATTACACAATTTTAAATGCATGACGACAATACATTGTTAAACGCAAATTACGGACCACTTTAATCACAAAAGCTCCAACGATTGGTGGTAGCGTTCAGCTTAAAACACAGCATAATGTCAATAAAGCTTACCATTACAGAGCCGGATATTACAATATTTTCACGGACTTTGATGAAGCAAAGGGAATACCTAAATGCAGCGAAATAATTAGTTACGAAGCGAGCGTGTTCCGCCGTGACACACGGTTGGTCCGCCTGGTGAGCACAGACACCGCGGTCCACAACTTGTAATTAATGGGTACATAAAACCTGTCTAGTTTAACAATGTCCGTCAAACGTTGTCTCAGCCTTCAGAGCATAGTTGAACGTATCACTAGAATATTGCCGTATATGTGAAGAAAAATTTTTTTGGAGAAAATCTTACACAAATTGAACTAAACTCATAGTAAGCTCAATAAGGCGTGTGTACTAGACGATGATATATGTATTTAATACATTTAACTTATTAATTAAATAAAAAGACAACATCCAAAACTCAAAAACATATATTAATGTTCACCAAACGAATATTTGCCCTTACCGGTATTAAACTTATGACCGTCAGCTTGGTACGCAGGGCATCCAGCAGGTCGATCACGTAACGCATTGTACGAACGTCGGGTAGGTCTAAATGTCACTTTTTATATGGAAAATTGACAGTTAAATTGTACCGACGCGCGTTTGGAACGTTACGTGATTACCCCCCAGTAGGCTAAACCGGTCGCCAAATTGGTTTGATTTACGTCACTTAAGTAGCGATATGGAATATTTGTTATTTGTTCCATGGATGGATTTATTTGCAAAAGTTTTTGAATTGGAATTAGTTTTGTTTTTGTTAAACATCCTGTAGTTTTTTACTTTTCTGAAATAGATCACCTGTAAATGGTTGTCCTTTATATTTTTTCTTTCATATTCTTAACAATGATAAAAAAACTAAGATGTATATTGTATAGCACCTACGCGCCACATAGGTTGCGCCAGCGATGTTAGCTACTAGTAGTAGCGTCTTCGCAGAAGAGGTGTAAGAGGGATTTGACGGATGTACTTGAGACTAACTTCACAGACGCAAACATATGTAACGCGTATTTTAACAATGTTTAAAAAGCATATATTATTTTTTTTGAAGCCTATATAGTGTCCCACTGCTGGGCAAAGGCCTCCCCTCCTGACTTCCACTCGTCCCGATTCCGAGAAATCTCCGGCCAATCGCTGCGAAACACGTCCAGGTCGTCCCGCCATCTCCTTATCGGCCTGCCACGCCGTCGCCTCCCACCATGCGGCACCCACTCCGTAGCTAATTTAGCCCACCTCTGCGGGTGCATGCGGCAAATCATAATATTACATCAAATATATTTATGATTGACTACCAACTTGTAAATTTGTTTTTAATCCTACCCGCCCCTGTTTTCAGGGCGGGATGCATTATTAATGCAGGGACGCGACAGTACCCGAGACGGGGAATGCGGCTCGCGGCAATCACATTAAAATAACCCCACTGCATGCTGGGACCCATTGTTTTACGCTCTTTACGTGCGTGTGTAGTGTTGATTTTGATACGGATTTATAAATAGTTTAAGAATTATCTAGATATCAATCCAACATTTTCCGTGTAACTTAGTCGATCCGTGTCAAATTCCCTTCGTACCCTAGAAGAAGGAGAGGAAAATATAAAGTAGCATGTATATTGTATCCATCCCTATCGCGTATTAGGCATTCTAGATGCCACATCACAATTGGTTCAGGAGTTTAAGCGTGAAAAGGTAATATACAGATTAGAAAATTACTTTCGCTATTAAAATATTTTATTAGTACAGTTATTTTCGCATTTATAATTTTTACTATGGTAGTATGGATACGTAGGGATGTCTGCAAATGAAAACTTAATTTTATTGCTTATAGCAAATCATTTTCTTTCTTTTCACTTTAATTAAGACGAATAGGTATATTCAAGAGCTACTTGTATTTTGCTACCGGAATATCGGATATCACTAAATACGCATTACAATGCTTTCCACGAAATCATTATTTGTCGGTGCGCTGTGCGTGTCCACCGAATGATTAGTCGGAACTTTGAAGAACGCTATCATGTGGAAACGAACTCACGAATCGAGACGACCACCGACGGATCGTTCGTATTCCTATCACCAAGTTTTTGTATCGGGAACATGGGATTAGACCTAGCGGAGGCGGGCGCGTAAGAGGAAGCGAGTAGGAGGTTATAATTATGTTCCTCCCTGTATGTATTTGTTTTTTAGGGTTCCGTACTCAAAGAGTGAAATGGGACCCTATTACTAAGACTCCGCTGATGTCCGTCCGTCCGTCTGTCCGTCACCAGGCTGTATCTCACTGATACCGTGATAGTTCCAGCTGAAATTCTCACAGGTGATGTATTTCTGTTGCCGCTATAACAAAAAATACTAAAAACACAGAATAAAATATTTTTTTATAGATAATGGTACGGAACCCTTCGTGCGCGAGTCCAACTCGCACTTGGCCGGTTTTTTTTATGTATGTTCCCCGATTTCTCCGTCAATTGTGGACCAATTTCAAAAATTCTGTTTTTATTCGAAAGAGTATACTTCCGAGGTGGTCTCATTGTCACCAAATCAGGATCTGATGATGGGATCCCAGTGAAATTGAAGGCAACCCTCAAATTTTATAGGCACGCATGTAGTGATTTCAGTCTTTTCTATTATAATTCGTGTATTTATCTTCGGAAATCGCAATTTTGGTGAAGTGGAACTGATGATGAAGATCACAGATGACTTATGAAACTCTTCAAAGAAGTAAAATTCTGAAATGATTCCGTTGAAGTAGCAACTCATGAGGTGGTAATTCTGAGATCCTTTAGGAATCGACGGAACTCCTCAAATATTATCAGCCCACAGATAGCGACTTAGGATTTTTCTGTAATAAAATAATCCCATAAAAAAATTTCCATGTAAAAATTAGGCCAAGTCTCGAAACTCTTTCACAGTAAAAAGTGGTGAGATATTTCGTAGAGCCAAGATCTCATTTCTTTTTGTAGACTTTGTATGGGAATGTTATTTTACCAACCGCAAATAACGTTTGTATAGTTTTGCAGGATGGAACTGCAAAAATAACTTTGTAATCGCATGTATTTGTATAGGATTACAAACTTACTTATGTAGTTTGTATATCTCTGAAACGTGACTGAAATTGCAATATTTTTAGGTTTTTTTATGAGTTATTAGGCTAAAAACTAATTACGTCTGAAATTTGGAGCTTGTGGGTCTGCTAGAAGTACCTTAGAATTAGCGTGATCATTACCAGTGAGTATGTCAGTGACAAAACTAACGAAATTTGACGGACAATAGTTCTTAAACTAAAAATTCAAATTGAATGTTATTGATATTATATGTTAACCATATTATGCCCTACATGTTCCTGAAAATTCAGGGTTCTAGCTTTAGCCAGCACAAAATTACAGGACGTTGAAAATGGCCTGAATGGCTTCGAGAAAAGGATGGTACGGGCCGTGCCTCTTTGTTTTGCTCGACTTGGCGGGGGCACTGCCGTACCCCCAGATCAACGCATTTGGTCTCGGAAAGCAGTGCATGTGGTTAATTAGAAAATAAATGTGGAAATGTTCATGTACCTATGTGGCTTGGCGAAGTACTATATTGAAGTCGGTTTAAACTTTGTTTTTAAAGTAAATTACATATATTAGACACATTTTTGACACAAAACAATATGACTAGTAAAAACAAACACGTGAACAGATAATATAGCAAAACGATTAGCGAAGAAAACAATCGAAAACAGATAATTACGGACTAAAAACGCGACGAAATAATATTATACCGCCAGCGACAATTGCTTGACGCTTGTCACTTAAGCGGTCTATCCGTGGCACGAGCCGTAGCGCGTTGTGACACAGTTGTCACTGTCACGACGCAGACGTGAATTCTAATGAAGTGGCGCGCGAACGTGATCATGGCTCGAGCTCGAAAAAAGACAAACACTTTTGAAAGTTATTTCTAAAGGATTTCGAAAAGTTTGCGACGTGCGAAAGTAAAATTTTGGTAATCGGATTGAGTCGGTGATTGAAGGTAAGCCTTTGAATAATTGTAGATCGAAGGTACCTAGTAAGAATATGATTGTGGGAGTTCCAGTAATAATTGACCTTTCAATCATTTTGCGTTTCATTTGAACAGCCGCTATTGGCTTATTTCTAAAATCACGTTTTTATTTATAAGCAGTGGCCAAGTTCAATGACCGGTTCTGTGCCACCTGCATACAGCGGACTGCCGCGACCTTTACCTGGTCATCACTCTACCTTGTGGGTAGCTACCCACGCTGCGGCTCCCGGTACGTGGTCGCCACTCGAGAAGCTTTCCACCCCAATGGCCATCGGTTCTACAAGCACCCCGACATTAAGGTCGTGGTCAGATATTATTTTGTTAGAAATCGAATCCATACTAATCCATAGTTCCATAATGAACCGATTGAGTTGAAATTTGGTATGGAGATAGTTTTAATCCCGGGGTAGGGAAGAGGAAGGGATAGGGATAATTCTTATCCCAAAAATCAGGGTGAAATGGGGGGCGAAAATTTGTATGGAGCAACGATTATAAACGAGTTCCTCGCAAACGAAGTCGCGGGCAAAAGGTAGTTGTAAAAAAATACAATACCTTCTGCTACAACGATGCTCATCCGTTTCAGTTGTGATAGGTCATTCATTAATTCTACCCAACCAATATTAATACAGTGACATTTTGTGTGAAAAAATAAGTAAAGGTACAACCAAAATAAAACCAATTACATTAAAATACTATTAACTTTTTGTCGTAGCAATCTTCACTTTAGTTTAGGGCGTCGAACTGTACCCATAAAAAGTAATCACTTAACATCTGTACCTACTTTTGTGATATTGCAATAAATGATTGAGTATTGAGTATTAATTATAATAATATCTGGTTAATTACATACAGTATGTTACAAAAATACCTAAAGCCGAAAGGGGGGTAAAAGCTCCCCCTGTAAAGAGTCTATTGGCAATATTTGGAAACCGTAGTACCTACACAAAAAAATAATTTTGGATAAAACATAAAATAATCATCATTGAAACGCAAACCTGAAACTTAAAACTAAAGAGTAACCCAGAAAGTTATTTCCATTTTTATCTAATTTCCTCTGAGAGTTGTCTTTTAGTTGTATAATGTAATATTTTGATGAAGATTTCTTGAATTGACACCATATTTTTTCTTCTGTTAGTCTGTCTGTGTTTAGTTCTTAAAGTGGTTTGATTTCCTTTTATTGAGATAGCAAACCTTTTTAGAGTAAAATTGTTGAGTTGTTTTTAATTTGTATAAAACAGTTAGCTTTCTGTTAAAATAATCTATGAACATTCAGTTTGATTGACGTGAGAAATTATGTAACGCGTTGTTACATCGACTTACAATATCTGAGAGGATATGTTTGTTACTTGTTTTACCTAAACAACTTGTTTAGCAACATAACTTCGCTAAGTCGGTGATAATATTCGACTAAGTGGGATATTTAGTTGGTTTTCAAGTGATCGATATATTAACAATTTAATCATTTTCAGGCTTTGTTATTTTACTAATGAACTTTGCCATTTTTTGTCTTGAACCGAAAATATACATATTTATATGATAATCTTCCCACACAATTCACTACAGAACTGATTAGTTTTGCAGTTAAACTTTTTTATTCCTTGACGTAAACATAAGACAAGTGGCGCCGTCTCACGGGATAATATGACTCTCACGAGTTCCTGAAGGAATAGGAGACACCACGCAGGAATTAATTCTCGCTACAGAGGATAGATGGCGCTACATGTATACTCTAGGGAATGTGTGGAATAATATAATACTGAAATCTCATATTTCAGAAACCATAATTTTAGTATAGGTAATCGTCTCATTGGCATTTGTCATACATATCATATCTTTATCTTGGTGTTCTTTACCTACTATTCGTATGTTCCACACCTATTATATGACTGTACATGTATTTTGTGTATTTTTATTTATAAAATATTAGTGAAATAAGTATGCCTTTAATTATTTATGACAAGAAATATTTCGATTTGAACTCTGAATTCCAACACAAAGCTTCTTTGTTACAAGATATCATTTGTATTCTTTTACGTAAGTCACTAGGAAACTGACCGTTTTTACGAATATATGCTAGTCGTGTCTATGTTTTAGACATTTTACATGATATTCACTGTCTAAAAGAATGAATGTAGTCTACCTATTTTGAAGCTCAGGCCTTAAATTATGTAGATGTGTGCAAATGTATATTCTGTTGGATTCTTCCCGAATGATACACATGGTTATATCCTTCAGGGAACGCAAAAAAACTAGTGTTTTTTTGTTAAAGCATAAAAAGCAAAACCTAGTGGTAGTCTATTCTGAATATATGGTTCCTTAAATACCGCCCCGGTTAAAATACTAATGTGCAAATATAATACTGTAGGTAGTCACAGGTAAGGAAATATGGACTACATCAGTAAGCTGTCGGTTAAGTACAAAATACCGCATACCGATTCCTGAAATAGCCTGTGATTTTTTAACAACATTAGACAGTAACCCCTTATTCATAAAACTTAAAGTGCCTCTGCTAAATAAAATGTGCTTTGTCTCTTTCTTACGACCACAAAATCTCAAAGTGAGAAGATAATCGAATTTGAAGGTATTTCGACTGACCAAACTACCGTACAACGTCGCTTTATAAGCAAAACCAAACTACCGTACAACGTCGCTTTATAAGCAAAACCAAACTACCGTACAACGTCGCTTTATAAGCAAAACCAAACTACCGTACGACGTCGCTTTATAAGCAAAACCAAACTACCGTACAACGTCGCTTTATAAGCAAAACCAAACTACCGTACAACGTCGCTTTATAAGCAAAACCAAACTACCGTACAACGTCGCTTTATAAGCTAAACCAAACTACCGTACAACGTCGCTTTATAAGCAAAACTAAACTACCGTACAACGTCGCTTTATAAGCAAAACCAAACTACCGTACAACGTCGCTTTATAAGCAAAACCAAACTACCGTACAACGTCGCTTTATAAGCAAAACCAAGCTACCGTACAACGTCGCTTTATAAGCAAAACCAAACTACCGTACAACGTCGCTTTATAAGCAAAACCAAACTACCGTACAACGTCGCTTTATAAGTAAAACCAAACTACCGTACAACGTCGCTTTATAAGCAAAACCTTGACTTTGGCAAAATCATCTCAATGTAGATGGAAGCCATTTTTTGTTAAAAGAAGGAGAAGAACGATTTTTAACGCCATTTTACTTAAAATTTGTTTGTTGAACGTTTAAGAATACGGCCCTAACACTTTCTCTTCGACCTATTAATATTGTATGTTAGTTGGTTGACATCAGCCAAATTAATTTATTCTTACATTATAATTAACAAAACTTGAAAATGCTCGGAAAACATATATTATTTATTGCTATTTTAAAGTTTTCGAATACATTTTTAACAAGAAATTTAAGCTGTTTTCGGTCCATAAAAAATCGTGGAGTCACTTATTATTTAGTCCTATTTGCCTACAGATTTCATACTACAGAGCGTTTATTGACGTTTCATAAAAAGTATTGATGATTTTGACTATCAGTCAACATCCAGATTGAATAACATACAAGTAAAGCCTGTACATAAAACACGCGTCACTTAAGTTTGCGTCTGTGAAGTTAAGCCTCAAGTCGCATCCCGTACACCCCGCGAACCCCTCTGACACCTTTGCGACGCTACTAGTAGCTAACATCACAGATATGCAAACATATGTGGCGGCGCGTACTGTACATAATTTACCTATTTCATGTTATTAACATTCCTCCAAACCCGTGAGTACACAGTAACATTTCGCAGATTATGACGCGCGAGACGCCCCATCGCATTGTTCACTAGAAAGCAATTCCGCGTCACTCTGACAGACAGACAATTTGACACCGTATTTATTATTAAATCGAGATGAAATTAGTATCGTGACGGGGTGACGGCTGTCTGCTTTAAGCTTGTTACGGTTTTGGTATTGTAAAGGCGGCCTTTACACCTGTAAGTTACTTACGTAAGGTCAGTACAAATATTGCTTACAGACGACTTACGTGAGCAGTATTTGTACTGAACTTACGCAAGAACTTAACTGTACAACAGGCCTTATAGACAACTACCTATGAGGTAACATTTCAAATCCATATTTTGTTTTTATTATAAAAGCAAAAGTAAGTTCATCTGTATGTTACCAGTCCGCGGCTTAAGTACTAAACTAATGGGGAATGGATGAAAATTTTAGAATTGCCTGATTTTTTTTTTGGTGTTAGGAATGACCTTGCTTATCACCAGAAAAAAATTGCAGACCATTCAGGTGCGTCAATTATTTTTGATAAATATAAACAGTTTCCTCACTTACGTTTTGGGCTTAGGACGGCGAATGAGACATTTTCCTTGATTCGTCTCATATTACAAAAAATATCTTAAAAATCCGTGGTAAACTGACACTGGCAATGATATAGACAGCTGCAGCAGCTATATTTGTCATTGCCAGGGTCAGACATTCAAAATATTTTTTGAAATATGAGACGGATCAAAGAAAGTGTCTCATTCGCCGTCCTAACCCCAAAACGTAAGTGAGGAAACTGTTTATATTTTTCAAAAATAATTGACGCACCTAAAAAGTCTGCAATTTTTTTCTGGTGCTAAGGAAGGTTATTCCTAACACCAAAAAAAAAATCAGGCAATTCTAAAATTTTCATCCTTTCCCCATTGTGATTAAATTCGGCATGTAGACAATGTAAGCCCTACGGATGAATACTTGTAGGCAATGTAAACAGAACGTTTGCAAAAAAAACATATTAGGATAAACGTACGAGTGCACGACGCTGTATGGCATAGGCACTTTATGTCAAAGCAATCTGGGTTAAATTCAAACTATGAAGATTTTTCTTAATTCGAATTTAAGCCAATGTCACTTTGACATAGAGTGCCCGCCCACGCCATATACTAGTGCAGCGTCGAGCACTCCAGGGCGGCCAATCTTAGTACTAGTTGCGCGGTAATGACAGCATAATAAGTCAACTAGAGGCTGTCAAGGTATTTCAAAATTCGCCGTGTTGTCATAAGACATCAGTAGCCTAGGGGTACAGAAGGAGGTATTTGGAGTCGATGAGCCGGGGTTCAAACCCTGCGACCGACGCACTTTTTGTATGTTTTAACATTGAAGTGGAGTATTTCAACTAACGATTCTAGATGGCGCATCAATTACAGGGTTACCGTTTTTAGGCCCAGAGATTGTTCTCTATTTCAGTATATAACAAAGTACTTTGTGGAGCACTCGGACGGACGTTTACCTTATTAAAATAAACTCTAAGAATAAACCCATAGCTCTGCTCTGGCGGAAATGACAAATTGCTCCAGAAACTTACTCCACGGTTCAACGGATACTAATCCTTAATTGCCGAACAATCATTTTAAACCAAACTTCTTAACTTACACAAACTTTGCGGGAACTGGTAAGGTGATCAGAATCACAATATAAATTTAATATTCAGTACTATGACTTCACAAGATGCAATCTGAGTACTTTAAATCAGGGATCGGAACCGGTTAATTGCTAAAACCTCGGTTTACCACAAATCTCGAACTATTTTATACTTCACATGTAGGACTCAGTTGTGTTTTGAGGAAACGAGTGCGTATTATTAGATTGCCCAATTAGAAATGAAATTATTATCAAAAGAACGAAAAAGAACCGTTTTCGTTCCCATACAAACAATACCGGTTTCCGATCCCTGCTTTAAATTATTGCTGCTAACAGTAACATCACGGATAACGTCTTCTATGTCAATATTCGGTGCCAACAGTTTCGTAGCACTTTGGTCGTAGCCGATATCATAGGTTTCCCGCTCTGTAGAGAAAACAAGCGTTCAAGTATAACGCCCGCCTAGCGTGTTCCTTGCACTCAAAGTATTAACCCTTTTCCAGGCAGAGGCGTTATATTGACCACATGCAGGCATCAAACATATATTTTAATGTCAATGAATAAGACTGACATTCGATTGTCATTTTTCAACCGCCTGCCTGGAAAAGGGTTAAGGAAACTAACCCATTTACATGAAGTGTGAATATTTTCAACTTTATTGTGAGAAAAACTACTTTACTTATTAATGATCATTTCACTGTGCTAGACTTAAACGTGCTTTTTGTGTGAAAAAGTTAAAGTCGCAAAAAGTTTGAAACTTATGTTTGACTTCCTGATTCTTGCAACTTTGAAATCTTATTTTTGGAAAAGATGTTTTAAACCGAGCTTCACTCCTTTTCCTGTCTTCGAGTAGATGTATTTTAAAGCATCAGTAACATCTATTGACTTTTCATTTATTTTGAGAGAAAACTTGGAAGATAATGCTCCAAGTTATTAATGTGCATAAACCCCCCACAAAGTGGACTGATGACCTGGTAACTGTCGCGGGAGACAGGTTATTGTGGCACTCTTTGGGGGAGGCCTATGTCCAGTAGTGGACGCTTTACTGCTGATATGCTCATGATCATAAATGTGCATTATTTTTTAAATTCCATATTATGAAGACAGAATTAGGAACGGAACGGAAAGAACTTAATAGTCACGTCAGCATGCTTAAACAGTTTATTTTACATATATGCTATTTGTCACTAATTTCTCGGTTACGGTTTTCCTTATCATAAAATCACTTTGGTCTTGGTTCAAGTGATATACTGTAGCTCTAGTATAAGTTTTATCGAAATATATACGTTTTCGATCACGTTTGCGTTTTGTTTCAATTTGTATGGCAGCGCGAACAGCGCTTCTGGTGGTAACTATTAGGAACTGCGCGTTGCCATACAATTTGAAACTAAAGGCTAATGCGTTCGAACATGTGTATGTATCGATAAAACATATACTAGACTAGAGCTACTGAATGCTTTCACACATCGTTCTTTGTAATTGACAACCGTCTTTTACATCATTATTGTTAACCTAGTTTGAAGACTTAAGGCGTGGACAGTCTACTCTTGAATTAGAGGTTAGTTATATTTTTAGACTTATATCTACGTAATACGTTGACTAGGCAGATGGTGCAGAAAATCCAATCATAACTTATGGCCTTATTCATAAACGTTTTTCAAATAAATTTTAGCTGAAATACCGTTAAAATTTGTTTGTAACATCTGTCACATTCTTGTTTGTGTGAAAGGCATATAACATATTGTTAACTAAAATATGAGGTTTGCAAAGTTTTATGAAAAAGAGGATAAGTGTTTACTTACCAAACTCAATACTTTGCATTCTACGTGAGATTACTAGAATTGAATTCGCATATTCTGGGGTGTCAGTTGAGATAACTACAGCCAGAAACTTAGCAGAACAACGTTAATCGAACTGAGGCCCTAGTATAAGTTTTATCGATACAATACGCTTTCGAACGCGTTTGCGTTTAGTTTCAATTTGTATGGCAACGCGAACAGCGCCTAACTAGGTACTAGGAACTACGCGTTGGCGTACAAATTGAAACTAAACGCAAACGCGTTCGAAAACGTATTGTATCGATACATTTTATACTAGAGCCTCTGGACCAACTAGGTACTAGGAACTACGCGTTGGCGTACAAATTGAAACTAAACGCAAACGCGTTCGAAATCGTATATATATCCATCTGCGATGGTGACATTTATACTACGAGGCCCTGATTGCAAGAGTAACTTGAGAATTCGCTGTGTTGACAGCTAAGAGACAAATGCTCAAGTCTCAACTCAACACAGTGCGTCCTCAAGAGTTCGGGATTTAAAGGAAGGGGACATAAACACACTTTCATGTCCTTGTCTCTCAAAGTCAAAATGACAGAGATATGAAAGTGGAAATTCTGACAAATAACGAGGATTGAATACCGGCCTACGCTACAGTAAGCTACGGTAGCCTAGTGGTTCAGGCATGCGGCTGCCAAACGGTGGTCGTGGGTTCGAATCCCGGCTCGTGCCAATGAGTTTTTCGGAACTTATGTACGGAATATCATTTGATATTTACCGTTAGATTTTCGGTGAATGAAAAATATCGTGAGGAAACCTGCATATCTGCGAAAAAATTCAAAGGTGTAAGTGATGTCCCCAACCCGCACTGGGCCAGCGTGGAGACTCCTCCCCATTTCCCCTCATCCATGTGAGGAGACCTGTGCTCAGCATTGGGACTTACCTATATATCAAAATCAATTATTTATTCTGCAAATAGGCCATAAGGGCACTTTTACATGTCAAATGGTATTATACAATATAATAATTATAATCTTACACAATAATCATTTAAAAATTGCAGATTTTAACCAATAAAAAAACGGCTAACAAACTAAATGTCACTAAATGAAAACGAAAAATCCAAAATTGCAAAATTTTATCCATTACATTCGATATAAGGTCTGTATCAGAATTAACAATAAGTTTATGATATTAATTTAGTACCCCAGAGAAGAGATAGGCTGATTTATTATTATTTATCATCATCATCATCATTCATCATTGTCAGCCCGTAATCGCCTACTGCTGAGCATAGGCCTCTCTTCGAGTACGCCACCCGTCCCTATCCTGAGCTAATCTTATCCAGAAGTGACCCGCTATCTTCCTAATATCGTCCACCCATCGAGCTGGTGGACGGCCGACGTTCCTTTTACCTATTAGTGGCCACCAATATGACACCTTTTTGGTCCACCTACCATCATTCTGCCTGGCAAGGTGTCCTGCCCAGCTCTACTTGAGTTTGGTAATGGTATCTCCAACGTCGCGCACCTTAGCGCGACGTCGGATCTTAACATTCCTCACTCGGTCTTGTAGTTTAATGCCGATCATGGCGCGCTCCATGGCCATTATTATTTATGCATTGAAAATATTGAAATGCCTGGTCAAGCTCACGCTCGTCGTTTGTACCACCGCGATAGTGCTTTGCAGTACAAAGGAGCGTCAAGTAGGTCCCCACAAGAGTCGTGTAAATTTATCCAAGGGTAGTGAACCACTTTGGATGCCATGTCGAAATCTTGCACTTCAACTCGTGCTTGTTGCGCTACAAAATGTACTATGGACACATGAAAATATACGAAATAGTGTATCGGATTGCCATGCATTGAAGGAGTTTCAGGTAAGTATCAGTATCAATTCGAAAACACATTTTGAGTGTAAAATTATAAATAGGTAAAGTTTGTGAAGATGTAGCTTTGTACGTTTCTATGTAGATAGGGGTAATTCTCCAGAACTACTCATACGATTAAAAAAAACAGTTAGTATATAGAACGGACATTCCGAAAGGACACAAGGCTTTTTTTATAATACACGGGTGGAGGCGCGCGGGCAAATCGTCTAATAATAAAGTAGACATGCAACCTACGATGAATAAAAACCATACTGTAACTAAACCATAACAAACATAAGTACCTAATTCGTTCTCTTAGAAAATCGATTACAGTTTGCCGGGTTGAATAATGAAGAAACCAAAAATAACCTCAAAAAGCAACGAACGCAGTTCGAGGCGAAAGGTTCCCGACAACGACGCAATTTGTAAATTATTTCTGGCGTACACGCCTATTAGGACATCTTGATAGCTGCCTGTCGACTTCTTTCAACGTCTATTTAAAAGCTACCGAAAAACATCAAGCTTCATTACCATCGGTGAATATGCTAATCATTTAAATATCCACCTTATGGTATACGCAATTAGGATCTAGTTCCTGTGCTCGGGATGAAAACGTAAATTTGTCAATGCATCTCGCGGAGTATTTATGGCAACATGCATTTCCAGTTTGAATTGAACTACCTTGCTTCCCTTTTCTATTTAGTTTTGTATCTCTTAAAGGGAATTAGCGGTATGTGGAGGGTTCCCCCTGTTTGGTTGTTTTACACTCGTTTGGTCTCGTTCTGTTATGATGTCGGCTTCAAAGGATGTGGATAAGCGCTAACATATTTTTAAGTGGTAAAAATATGGCCGTTATTTATGGATTATCGGAAGCAAAATGCCATACACAATCCATAAGTGATATATTAGCGGAAAGGTACCCTTGGGGATTATTAATGGTTATTTTTGTTCCTAACAAAGTTTACCAACATTTTGTTGAGCTTACACGTATACAACTAACACGATTATAAATGTCCAATCTGCCAAAATAGTTTTAACGACGTATTGAAAGGACTTTATTACCTGCATTTTTGCATATACAAGCGTATTTTTTGATCGTATAGCTTATTATTATTCATACCTTATGTCCAGTGATCGGATCTAGGATGCAATATGGGGTGAACGACCTCAAACGTTATGTTTATTGTGGATGTGTCTCGGATCTCCCGGGATTTTGGGAAATGGGCTATTGTAAATTAAAAAATACTTCACTTAATATTTGCACACTTAAAGCACACTAGAATTGTCTAATAATGGGTATTTATAACTGAAATTATTATTATTTGTCGATAACTTGAGAATGTGATAAGCAGGGCTCGATTTGAATGACAATGTTAGTCAAGACATTATATACTGCTCATTTCAAGTGGCCATTTCATTTAATAAAAGAGGTTGATAAGTGGTAATTGTTTACGGAAAGACTATTTGATGGCATCCTATGTGCGGTGCAGTGCAACGTCATCGGCACTAAAAGTTCGAGCCCTGGTGATAAAATTAACGAAATAGTGATAGTGAACTACTAACAATTATTACTTTTTCTTGTATACCCTGGTAAACATATAAGAATAATAAAAATACATAAAAGATAAGACATACAAGATACGTTCAGTTCTTCTATGCAGTAGGTACTGTAAACATTTTTGTTGTTATTAAATTTTCTGTTAATTTTATACTGTAAACTACTTAAAATTAAAAGTTATTTACCTTTTTGTAAAGATAGGTAACAAAAAAAGTCGCGGGATTGTAAGTCATATCCACCTTAATATTACGAACTTAAACCCCGGGAAATTGCATCCTAGATCCGATCACTGCGAGTTATGTCAGTAATTTCTTAATTCTTATATCGTTCTCAATATTACTGTCTTTTAAAGTAAATTGCTCCATAAATTATTGTTTTATTATCTTACACCGCCGGTGGCAGTAGCCGCATGAGGTATGAGTTATGAGTTATGAGTTATGACAAACAAACATGACAGCGCGACAGACGATGCTCCGTTCTGCGAATGAAACTTCTCATTATCTCAAGGTTTTATTTTATCAAGGGTGGGGTAGGGTACCTACTTATAATTTAAGCCAGTTAAAATTATATTTACATTGCACGTAGAACCGATGGCCGTTGGGGCGGAAAGGTTCTCGAGTGGCGACCACGTACCGGAAGGCGCGGCGTGGGTAGGCAAGGTGGACTGATGACCTGGTAAAGGTCGCGGGAGTCCTCTGGATGCGGTTGGCGCAGGACCGGCCATTGTGGCACTCTTTGGGGGAGGCCCATGTCCAGCAGTGGACGTCTTTCGGCTGATATGATGGTGATGATGATGAAAATTTAATTTTAAAACAAACATCGGATAATAAGCTTCAGAATTCATTTTAACTTCTACTCTGATCAAGCAAAAAATTCTGTCTGATGACGAAATTGAAATGTCTTTATGATGGTAAGTTTTGTATCGGATATCTGATGGACACAACTAAACAACAATGTGACGAACATATTCCGGTCTTTTGTAGTAGGTACCCATTGATATCAGCAGTCGTATTATCTTATTGTGTGTCGATCCATATGCATAGTAAAGTACTATAAGGCTGTCATAACATAAGCTAGTAAATCCTCGCATCAATATGCAAATTTACTGACCATTCCGAAGACAATGACATTCGTCGATGTTAATTAAGATAAACCGTTGGTAATTACGTTAATTCCATTTTATGACGCAATTTAATATTTATTGGAATTGCGTGTCAATACCAGGGGCTCTTTAAATGTAATACAATGATAAGCGAATATTACAATAAACGAAATATTATTCTAGTTTACCCTAAGTTTTATTAGTGTTAGTGTTTTTGACTATGGGTATATTGGGCTTGGCTGTTTTCTAGCAAATTTTCTTGTTCCTTTATAAAATTTCATTTGAAGCATTAATAAAACCTTAAATTCAAATTAAACACTGGTATTAATGAGCATATTATTCTACAAATAAGTATATACGTCAGTGTATATCTAACTAGGTACCCGTACAAATAAATAAAGACATCAGACTTCTAAAGTGAGAAAGCAGAATCCAAAATCTGTTTGATAACATTGGAAAATCGCATCGAAATTGCGAATCGCATAAACTCCGCGCGCGCTATCAACAATAATAAATCAAATATACGCCGCAACGGCTCGGGAAAACAAATGAAACGCGGGGAAACTTTCATTCCCTACTCGGAGTGCACTTTACTCGAAACGTTGACACTTCTAATGGTGGTTCTCGATTTTTCGTCGAGGCAGTTTCGGTGAGATGAAATTATTATAGTATTTTTCACAATCGTGTTATAATAGAGAGCTTTTTAGTCGAGTACCGTGTTTAGGCCACGAAGCTTGCTGAGTGGCCTAAGTAAGGTACGAGATTAAAAAGCTTGATTATAACACTATTGTGAACAATACTTTTTGTACGAGTTCATTAAAATGAATTTTCTACGAGTCAACTGAACTAATTAAACAAACTCGATACTGTTGAAACGAAGTGCAGCTCATCGCTCGTACGCTTGTTGATATCTTAAAAGACATCAACGAGCGTACGACATCAAAGCGATTCTATTGGTCCAATTCATTACAGTTCAGTAAAGCAGCCACGTGATTGGTCGAATTTATTTTAGTTGTCTGGAGCGTATCGAAAAGTAGTTATTTCGATTGTTTCGACAGTAACATGGACTACAACTATGAAAAGAGTGACGTTGCAGTATTCTCTATGAAATCTTATAACCTTTTGGATATTATCGCGTTATGAAATTGTGTTAAGTGAATATAATTTTATTATTATCCTTGTCTTTTGAAAACTGTATTCTTTTGTTTATTCAGTTGAAGAGAGAAGCAAGCTTAATTCGAAGGTTAGTCCACACGTTTTTGATTATTATTATCACATGTAATCCTTAGCTGACTTAACTCTCTCTCTATATTATGACTTGTATGCGATTTGCTCAAAGCTTTCCATTTATTACAAGCTTTATATTAACTTGCACTGTTCGTATGTATGTAAATATGTAAGTTGTCCGTCAAAATTTGTAGTCCATTTTTCAGTCACTTCCCGTTATCAAATTTAGGTGAAATTTTGCATGCATATGTATATCGCATGACAATGCAATATTGTGATAACTTGGAGCTGATCTGATGCTGGAGCAGGAAGGTGGCCATAAGGAACTCAGCAAAAAAACGACACAACCCCATCGAATTTGGGCTCGTTAGAATCGTCTCAATGAGTAGTTGATAATGATTTGCAGAAAAGTACAGTCGGCAATAAAAGCTTGTACCAAAAATGAAATTTTTGACAGAAACTTATTAAGTTTTATATTTAATGTTTCTTTTCCAAGAACATTTTGGCTGATTTGTTATAGTGATTACATTTACCTATCACGAACATATAATCAGATTAAGTCTTATGTATGTATATTGACATTGAGTCATAAGCACGTTTACGTCGGTATAATTACACATAAAAATTGGAATATAAATAATACCGTCCATCTCACACCAGTAGTACCGCATACAGTCGTGTTTACTGTCCTCTCCGGGCAGGAAGGACACTGCACTAACCTCAGACACTTGAGTTCGCGATTGTTTTTGAACAACCGTAAATGGGTTACAACAGAGTTTGCCTCTATTTAACAATACAAGGCTTTGAGAGCTCCCAACTTTGTTGGTTTAAAAAAGGACTCTTTCTTAGTGCTGAGTTTTTGCGTTGACGTGCGTTTTAACTATTTTAAACAGCTGAACATTTTCAGACGAGTGTAATATTTTGAAATACTTATTTAATTTTCTACGCAAATGGATATTAATCTTAATTCAAATATACACATCATTGGCTCAGTCAGTCCTAGCTTATTGCATCCCAGTCTGGGGTGGAGCCACGAAGGTTAAATTCCTTGAACTGGAGAGAGCTCAGAGGGCACTACTTAAGGTTATGTACTCCAAGCCATACAGATTCCCTACTACTGAGCTCTACGAAACATGCGAGTTGTTAACAGTCAGGAAGCTGTATGTTCTGTATATGACTTTGAGGAGGCATAAAATGACTCCATTTACACCGGTGTTGCAGATTCGTAGAAGGAAGCCTAAGATCATTCCCACACCAGCTTCTAAGACAGTGTTTGCGAAAAGGCAGTATGACTGTCGCTCTGCAAAGCTGTATAATACTATTAACGATCAACTCAACATCTATCCAACAACCATTAGGAAGTGTAAAGCAATGTTAACTGATTGGCTGAAAAGTAAAACCTATACTGAAATTGAAGACCTATTGAGATAATAAAATTAATATTAATGATAAGTACGAATATTTGTGTTTCACCCACACACACACACATGAACACACACACACACACACACACACACACACACACACACACACACCTACGACGGCTCACCAAAGTACTAGTTAGTAATTATTATCTAGTATTATTGTAAACCAAAAAGAATATCTGTAATTTTTTGCATAGTTTATCATTTTTCTAAATCTTATTCTTACACCTTGTGCATATTATGTTACACCTCCTCGAAGAGCGGTGTCTCTTATCACAAGTGTCTTGGTATGCTTAAAAAGAGACACCAACCTGCATTTTTATAAATCATTTAAGTTACTGAATAAATTATTTTGTATTTGTATTTTTGTAATCTTAAACCGATATTAATCTTAACATTGTGCGTTAAGATTAATATCGGTTTCATGTTATTTCATACTTACCATTCTAATGGTTGGGCTTGAAGTTGTATATTTTGCATGATTAAGTTTCTTCTGCTGAAAAATCAACTATTTAATATTTAATTTTCAGCTTAGACTACATATGTCATTCTTTCTGGTTTTCAGTGATGGTGTTTCATATTTCCATCTCTTCATGTGTCGAATTTGTTGCATTCAAATTCTCTATCATGTAAAGTAGGTACCTATAATCGTATCACGGCACACTCGGTGTTAGTCGAAAGGAATAATTACTCATTTATATACGGTGGTGGAGGTTTGTTTTTATTATTTTGGATGCAGAATAAGCCACGTCGCGTGGATTGATATGGCGACTAAACAAATATTGTGGTATGTTCGTGACACACGGGTAAAATGCTTAACAAAATACAAACTATTATATCTCCACGAATAATTTATTAACTTTATAGGTCTTTCAAATTTTTTATTGTTTTTTTTTTGCTGGGCAGTCTTCCACATTTCTTTGATACCAGTGATAATTGTTTGGTAGGTATAGGATCTGTCTATAACGTTGAGCTTAATAATACGAAATAGTGTATCTTAACAGACCAGAGTTACCAGAGCTTTGATTGCTAAAATATAAATAGGTTCAATATACTCACATATAATATAGGCTGCGCATTTTTTAATTTTTTAAGTTAATATTTAGTGTTAATTGTAATTTGTGTCCACTCATGAAAATGAAATGAAAATGAAAATATATTTATTGTAGAATCAGCACATCAGCTTATTTAAGTAATACATCATGATATGATAGATAGAGTGCACTATTTTTCAATATCAGTTTATTAAGTATTTTTATTGTTACTAACCAAACATATGGATGAACATGAACACGTCCGAAATAAATATTTTGAATTTAATTGAATATACACATAATCCCAACTGCATTTCAATGAGTTTCACGTGCTCGCTTCCACGCGCGTTGACCTAAATTGTCAGGCGAGCAAGCAAAACACAAAAAAACGATTGAAATGTGAAACCGATGAACCGAAGTGAGACCCTGCGGCGCTACCACGAACTTCGAATCTTGAACTTCGTATATCTCCGTTTCGGTCGCTCGAGTACCACGAGTACCATAAACCATAAGTGCGATAAAGACGGAGATATACGAAGATCGAGATTCGAAGTTCGTGGTAGCGCCGCAGAGCTATAACCACGGACTTCGAATCTCGAACTTCGTATATCTCCGTCTCTATCGCACTTATGGTTTATGGTACTCGTGGTACTTTATTAGTACGAGATTAGAAGTTCGTGGTAGCGCCGCTGACTACAACCAACACGTCCCGGGTTCGCCACACAGCGCTGTCATGTCTCTCCTCGCATTCATTTGCATATGAAAACCGTAACTCTGTGACACGGAAAATTTAATCTTTTCGGTAATTAAATGAGACTCACAGTCCGCTGACCCAATTAACACGGGCATTTTTAGACGACTGGCGGCCAATTAAGTGAAAACATTATCGATCTCGCCCATAAAGCGTGTGCACTGGAATTAAAAGCTTGCAATGCTACGTCTATGATATTGATACAATAACATTAATTACAGCATTTAAGAAATAATATTTTCTCAAAAATGGCCCGCAAAGTGAACAAAACTCGCTACATATTGGAAGGTAAAGTGTATAGTTGAAGGCCAGATCAAAATTAAAAAATAAAAAACATTGCAGGCCGCCTGGAATGTTACATATGAATTCCTTTATTTGTCGTGTACCAAACTTTTAAAAAAGTAGAAACTGGCATATAAAAGACGGCACAGGTCGTATTCAGCCAAATCAAGTCGTATTTTTCTGTTGCAAACGCGACATGTGTCATAGAAAGATTGCGTTTTTCGGTGGAAAAATGCACTTGCGATTATGTTTAAAAAAAAATATGACGTTTAATTTTATGTAATTTGCAGTATCCTCAATTTGTATTTAATAATAACGCTTGATTTAAATTTAGTATTTTTTATTCCCCCATTTTTGAGAAAAGCACTATATTAGCCTTAGCCGGAATGGCAATTGCAGGCTTCGTATTATAATTAAACGGACCCGCAAGCTCGTCCGTTTAAACAAAATACTCAGCCTGCAATTGCCTCCTTCCCGGCCACGGCAATAATGTACTATTATATGCCCTCCTGTAATGTAATCTCTCCTAAACAACTTTTTTTTGTTTGGTTTTCACTATGACCATTAACCAGTTTTTTTATTTTTGTTTCAGGTAATTTCGTGACCCTTATTACTGACTGGAAAATTGTGAGTTGGATCTTTTAAGGCTAAATACACGTGCCTTTTTAGTCTAGGTAAGTAAAGCATACTGCACAGGTCCCTGAATACCCAAGGACATAAAATTAATATCAAATCCAATTTTTTCATGAGCTTGCACGTGCCGGTTACTTCAACCCAATAGTGTGCACAAAATTGAAAACCTGGTGTAAATATTTTCACTCTTTTACGTTATATAGGTATGCATTGTTTCTTTAAAACTACGAAGCAATGTCATTTTTGTGCTCAGAGAGTAACCAGAAATCTACCAGGAAAGCATTTTACTGGGACGCGTTAAGCAGCTTCGCGGAGACATAAAGCCTGCTACTAAGACAGTCGCACTCAGAACTTGTCGTCCGAAATACCATCTTACAATTACCACTATAAAAACAAAGACTCACAATTATCAACCTTAAGTTAATTGACATAAAACTGCAAATAGTGAGCAATGATGTATAAGCTAGCACAGTTAATGTGGTTGCAGTACTTGCACCTACCAAAACGCCATTACCTGTATTGAAATTGATGTTGTTACATTATGAACCATACTGTAAAGAACATAGGCAACAATAGCGTATATTGTAAGCGAAAGATTAACGAGACTTTCATAGTTTACGACATATTAAAAACTTTAAGCGGTTGGAAAAAAATGGCATAACATTAAAAAACGTTAATGGACATGAAAGTCTAATAAAAGGTACGACAAAGTATAATATTGATGTATTTATTAAAGTGGCAGAATGTCATGACAACGAAAAGTAAATTTAGTTAGTACCATAATTTTTACCGTTGTATCCTATAAAAAAACAAACAATTATTTGACTGGCTTCAAAATTTTCTGTTTCCGATCACGTAAGTTATTAACTTAAGTGGTATTCTTTCTAATCAAGGAGATTTCGAAGGACAATAGTTTCTTGATTTAATTGTGGAAGTTCCGTTTTCTATTTTTAAGTTGGCGCCAAAGTTCGTTGGTGTGGAAACAATGGGCGAACATTAGTAATAGGATCGTCTCAAGGAGCTCTTCGAGTTTTCCGATAAGCTTCAGGCACAGAGGATATGTATCCTACACAGCATTTTAACCGGGGACTAAGTTTGGAATGTGGGTGTGTAATGATTGATATACAAACAAATGTTATAATTTCATGTAGCATACAAACGCATAACTTAATTTCAACTCACATAAATGATTTAGCATAAATAAGAACTGTTTAATATACCATAATTCCATAAAATATAATGACTACTTGTCATACTTTTCTGATGCATAAATGCAACTAGTTTTTATTCAGTTTAACGTGTTAGCAAAAGTTATTATTTTATTATTATATGCTTACAACAATTATGACAATAGTTTAATAGTACATTGTTTAACAAGGAATATTGCAAACGAGAGTCTCTCCCGTCAATCAAATCAGAAGCCCGACGCCGTGAGGCGGAGGGCTTTTGATGACTCGAGTTTGCAATATACTTACGCCCACAAACAATGTTTTTCATCACATTTGCGAGGAAATAAATAACTACAAAAGACAGAATAATCTATGTTTTATACAAGCGCACCAATCAAATGTTGACGAAATTGATAACTTAACTTCCAGATCAGTGCGAGTGGGGGGCGTAGTTTCAATATTTCAACCAATCACAGATCATGGAGCTTGTGTTTCTTGCAGGGCATGGCCTGCTCGATTACCAATCATAGAGCCAGAATTCTGGTCGTACGCGGCCGTCAAGATTTGCTTTTAACCAATCAGATCACACACAAGCTCACTACTCCCATGGGACCATTATTTCCCGCGGGAACAATTTAGGCCATTGTCCTTCCGTATACAGGCATAGAATAACACCATTTATGAGCAAGTGTGATGAAAAATACATGGTAAACATTTATCATGCGTTTCGACCAATTCATAATATAAAATAATTGTAGGTATAGACGTGAGATAATAACCATAATGATACTGCTGCTGCTGTTTACTTTTGCTTGGAAGTATGGGACGTTGATATGTAGTTAATTATTGCATGTAATACTTTTACTGTGCCTTCGAGTCTCGCTATCGATGCAATGGATACAGTTTGTTTAGGTTCGTTTTTCAAAGTGTTTTAAGATTCTAGATTACGAAACTGAACGTATTGAGAGATGCTTTGTTTTAACTACTAAACAACAAATGAAGATTTCGCTCAAAATCTCCTTTTGACGATCTTAGAACAGTTCTATAACTAGGCGCAGACAATATAGACACATATGTTATCGGTATTGTTAGTATATTGACATATAGCTTAATGTTAGGAAATAGTAGTTAGTACAGTTACATACACTATTTTATCTATCCACATCCACATATCATAAGCCTCCATGATGCATGAGGCAAACTAGAATCGGATCCAACTGTCATATCGTTCGACATCTTACTTATGTGCGACATTTTTCAAATTTGTATGCAAATTGACAATTCATTTCGAACTACGTCATCTTGACTAATATTAGAATAGAGGTAAAATCAAATTTCTTGGCTTTTCAGAGACTTTCGAAATTTGAATGAAATAATATTATCGAAATTGATGTTATTAAATAGTAATAATAACATTTCCACACATAAGAAATGTGTTCTAACAAAACAGTTTATTTTTATGGTGGTCATAAGGTGCGGTTCTTGAACGCATCATGGAGGGTTTATGATATTTGGATAGATAATAGTACATTTCGATGCTAGTGCGGAAAGTATGTCATTACGGCACGAGTGCCGAGATATCTTGCCACGAGCCGTAGGCGAGTGGTAAGACTCGGGACGAGTGAAGAATGACATTTCCGCACGTGTATCGAACGACGTTTTTTAATACAGTTGCGAAAAAAAAGAAAAACAAAAAGTAAGAACAGTATTAAAAAAAAATTTTTTTTTGAACAACTTCATTATTTTTCAACTGCTATTTATTCTGTAACAATGATGTTACAGAATAAATAATATTAAAGTTTCAAATTCCTTACTTGTTGTTTTTCTTATTTTTTCGCAACTGAATAGAAAATCGTCGTTCGATACACGTGGGAAAGTAAAAAGCACTAGTGCGCAAAATACCACTTTGCGCACGATTTGCAGCTACAGAAAGTACCACTTTTTGAGCAACTGTATTAAAAAGAGATTTTTTCTACTCCTGTAGCGTACGAGCGAAAGGCTGCACTTCGTTTCAACAGTATCGAGTTTGTTTGATTAGTTCAGTTGACTCGTAGAAAATTATTTTTTTCTACTCCTGTACCGTTATCTGTCATTTATATAGGCTGTAGCTCAAATACAATGACACCACTAATAAGTCGTCGAAAAACTCTATGTTCTATGGCCCAAAACGCACTGTTTAGCGTACTTTTTTGGTTCATACATTTTTCATAAAAGCACTGTTTAACTTTTTCTTTAATCGGCCGTTATATTGCAGTGGTGCCAACTTCATAAACAAATATTTCGAAATAAAAGTATTTATTTACGATTTAACATTTGTATATTATACATTATTTACTACAATAATAATAAATGATCATCTATTGTGTGATAAATTACATGTTTTATAAATTCTTGGTATTATTTATAAAAATAAACAGGGGACCGATTTTTGACTTTCGAGCGCTCGAAAGTCAAAAATCGGCCCCCTGTTCGAATTTGGTTCGGAAGTGCAAACAAATTAAAAACAAAACGAACCATAAGCAAGAGCTGTCACATTTCCGATTTCACCAAAATACAGTTCAAAATGAAAAGACGAAAGATGATAAATTATTAGTCCTAAACTATTAAGATTTTATTCGTGTTTGTGAAGACAAAAGTGTACGTTTCTTTTAAAATGGTCGAAGAAATTAATAACTGCACTCCTGAAGAAATTACGTGAGTAGCAAAAGTACGAATAGAAAACTTGCTGCCTGAAAAGTTTAACTATTCTGTAGTCTACTATTTATTTAAAATTTGTCGTAGAAAAAGTATTGTATGCAACGGTGTATAACTGGTCTAAAAACGCTCGTGGCGTCTTTAATTGCGATGCTTGCCAAGGCTCGCATCGCAACCCACGCCACTCGCCTTTTAAGACCCTTCTTATACAACAGTTGCATAAAATACTATTAATCGCCAAAGTACCCATCGATTCATGACGCAAAAAAGTTTTTTGTTTGTTTAAATATGTATGGTTGTTCTATATATCGTAATCTGAGGCCCTAGCACACTATAGGTTTTATGTCACGTTTCAGTACATTTTCGCCCTAAAACCTGGCGATAAAACCTAGTGTGTCTGTTAAAAACGTTATAACAGTGCAAGATCAGTTGCCTCATTTACAACTTGATTGTGGATGAAGGCACTACCAACCAGTGAAACTGAGCCTTCAGTTTAGTGGGGTCACTGAACTGAATGCATTGGGTGCTTAAATTATGAGATTTAAGTAGGATCATTCCTAATGCAGTAAACTGTTTTGATAACGACATCTCAATAAGGGTTCTATAACAGTAACAGTTATGCTAACTGGTGCCGGTTATGAGCGCAATAACGCTTCGAGCATAACTCGGACATGGATACAAGATGTTCCCGTTTTATTAGTCTTCATGCTTTCACTTTGTTTTGTACGACGATTTGGAGATAGCACGTTCTTTGAAAATTGAGACAGTTGTTATTAAGAGTTGATGTCTGAATACCAAGCTGAGTAGTAACATAAAATCGCCGTATATTTACTAGAAAAAGCTATACTTAGTTAGCCAGAATGTTTGACAAAAAATGAAGTACCTTGTCCCACACTTAAATTAATGGAGGCTTATGAGATACTCTGAAATACAGTCAAAAGAAATGAGAACGTGTGAATTTGGTACAGTGTCTCTGTTTTTCAAAATCAGGATGACAGAGACATTAAAGTTCATGGAATACCGACGTTTTCTTTGTTAGTTAAAACTAGCAGCTTCAAGGGGCCTATGCTTAATTCAGTTTAATTGTCGTCTTGGTTTTGACGTTTGACGACACGATGGCAAATATTCGTGTTGAATAGCTTTACGTTTGAAAATGTTACCAAGTTAAACAAGTTATTAATAATCGAAAATACCGAACAAAAAGTAAAATGTGCAAATAAGTTTACTGAAACTTCATGTAATAATTTTATACTGTTCTGTGGTTACGTTGCGAAAATATAAAATTAATACAGTATTAATAACAATCGCATATGAGACTAAGCGAGTGAAACCTAAATGAAGTTTTATTTTTTCTTGACTTTGACTTTTCAGTATCAATCAGTTCACCATCTTCTATGAATCATTATGTAATCCACATTTGATCAAAGTACTCCACGTATATGAATAAATAAGTCACACAGCATTTCGTGTCATACTTGCCAAATTTCTTCATTCTGTGTTTAAATTAGCTGCCGAAACAAATTAATGGTTACTGGATGATCTATAGATTCGACTCAAAACAAATCCCTTAGAATCCCACGCCAAGCCCAATCTCAGAACGAACGCGGACGACATGTATTAGGTTTACTCGATTCTAATTCGATACATTCGGGCAAAATATGCAACCCAAATGTGATCCTTATCTGAATGTCATTAATTAGAAACTGGCTGAAAACTATAGCTTCAATGGAGTACGTGTAACTGACCCAACGCCAAACCGAGAGGGGTATTCCGGAAGTACTCGATACTTAATTTATTTATGGACTGTATGGCGGGTGGTATGATTAAGCATTTAAAAGTCTATCTGATATCTACCATCGACTTTTCTTCGGAAGCTAATGCTGGCATCAAATGCTTGGCACGAATTGTTGCTCGTATTTGATGTAATATAGCGTAGTAAGGCTTGGATGGGGTTACAAAGTCAGTAGATATCTTTATTGTTATCTTTAATGTGCTCATCGATTTCTATAAATAAAAGAATGTTAAGGTCTACCAATAACCTCCCATTGAAACCAACGAAATTAATTAAATAGACACGTGCGTGCCGACGTGCCCGACACAACGTGTCCGACACGACACGGCACGTGCCGTATATCAATCAGGAAGACACCGGATCGGGTCCATTTGTTTTGCGATGCCAACGAATTAATAAAGTGTAGGTACTGTTTGTGTTGCGTGGGTTTTGTGTGTAAAACAAATGAAAATATTGTTCCTACAAGCTGATATTTACGTTAGTGTGGCAAACTCTCTTTTGGTTGAGAGTGAGAAAAACTATTACGCCCATGCGTACAGGTTATTGTAGCTCATAATGCCTGCGAGTTCTGGAACCCTTTGCGAACAAGTGTGATCAAAATATTTATTCTTGCCACACTGTGACGTAAAATACAAAGTGCATAGTGCAGGGCGTAAACAAGCGCTGGAAAACGTATCAATCTTAACAACCTCTAGGAAATTACACCTTCTTCGTACTTACGTATTCAAAAATAAATTACAAGCGTATTTACACCATATTTTACATCCGCTCGTGCAAGAATGGTTTACATGGTAGCATAGTTATACTGAAACGCATAGTATTCTTTTAATAAATTGTTACATTACTGTTGGAAGTATGATACCTATATAACCATTCCGCATGGAAATAATGATAAAATTATGTTTGTTCACATTTTGTGTTCTTTGTGTTCAACATGATGTTAGTGTTTCGAATACTTCTACATTATTGGTAATTTCTCTATACACACGTCAACGAAAACCTATCCAATCGCCACATAAACCAATGCATATATGCGACTTCAATTTATTACTTAAACTGCGGAAGGATAACTTTCTCGTCCAATTTATGGGTTATTTCGTAAAATGTGCAATAGATCATTGCCTCTACTACGGTATCGAGTCCCACGGGACCAGAGAGCACGCAACTCAAATGCCGTGACAGCATGACAGGCTTGTGTGACGGTCTTCAGTTGTTTCTGTTAGGTATCTTGTTCGATTTTCAAATTGAAAATAAGCCAGTATTGAAGAACGCATTTACTTAAGGAGTCGTTCTTTACCTAACAAGTAATTAAATAACCCTCCCCTTCTGGGGCAGTTGGGTAAAAAGGCGACGTATCATCATCATTATTATTATTTAGGAGCCCATGCCATGATCTAGCGCAAGTTAAGAACGCAACAATACAACAGCCGGCTACCTCTCTTGCCAAATGAAAGACATTCCGTCAAACCAAGTTCAAGTGTCCACTCAATCAATCTTGCCACTTGACACTGCTATTATGTTTTGTATTTTTTTCTTCTCTCCTATGAATTTTAATATGAAATAAGTACTGCAACTGAATCGAAAGATAAAAAAAATTATAAAATTCTACTCTCTAAAACATGGTAGTAATAGAGAACATTACTGCAATGTTCTGCCGCCAGAGGCAGCACTACCACTAATAGTAAACCAGTATAGAAATATAGGAATTCACACACACATGCACAATTGATTGTCAAATGAGTGCAGACAAGGATGCTTGCATAGACAATACCGCAAGTGCGAACGAGATACACTGTCAACGCTGCTAGTGTCGCCACCTACGAAGAGTTTTGCGTAATGTTCCCTATTGGCAAACGTTGAAGTATTCATACATTTTTCTTTGAACTAATGTGTATAAAATAACATTGTATTAACTTTAAGTACTTACTTCTTGGTAGAACATAAAAAAGCAATTTAGGTGTAAAATCTACTGAAGACATCGTTTTTAAATTCTATCCTTAGTTATTGAGGACTAACTGAGCAATTTTGTGTATTTAATATATTATTCGTTTTCCCTTTTTTGTACAACGCCAATAGTAGCGGCAGCGAACATTTTTTTAACTGGACCTTTATTTATGCACCATTTCCGCGGGGAGGACTTTGACAAATGCTCGCAATTTTTGCTTCCGCTCATTCCTACCTTCCTTTAGTACGCACTGATAACTATCTGTACCGTTTTGTCTTTCAAGAGGAGCAATATTATGTTGTTTCATTTATATATTACCTTCCTGGAATTTAAATATGCAAACAAGGCAAACATGTAGGTACATAATATAATATTACATTTCAGTTGCATTTATTTTTGAGCACGTTTGCGTAAACGCGGCGGTAGTGTCGATTTGTTGCAAAAGGCTCACAATCAATAACTTCTAATACATAAGTAGATCACTGACTAATAGTAATTCATTAAATTCCATTTTACTCTCCATTTTGGTAACTTCACCATTACCTACTCACGGGTACATCTCTAATCTCGCAAATTGTAAACCTTAACAAATATTAATTAGAAAAGATAAACCCTGTAATCATATCTCGCTTCTTTCTCTGCAGATATATTTAATTGTAAAGTTTACTTTGCAAAGGGCCGGCACCCGTCATCTGGTAAAGAAGATGGTTACGCAGTGCTGTAGTTTAACAGTAGGTACTGGAATAGTACATTACTTACCCAGGGCGGTTAAACAAAGAATGTCTCAGATCGCAGGTAAAATATGACGCCCGAGCCGAAGGCAAGGGCGATAAATATGCGCTCTGAGGCTTTCTTTATTACCGCCCGTGGTGAGTACAAAATTTTACGTCTCTATCTGGCCAGGAAGTGGGGTTTTACGCACGCGTAGCGTGCGGTAATTCCTACTTTATGGCCAGGTATGACGTAAAAAATAATATTAAACAACAAAATAGGGATTTGGACTGATAGTCAAATCAGCATCTTTTTTGAAAGTAAAATGTAAAAAAATGTAATTTGCTTTTTGTTATTTAAAGATCATATCAATTTTATTTTTCCGATGAGAATGATATTACATCCATTCTTCTCGTGTAATGTTCTTGTATAAGTAAACCAAACCAAAAGAAGGAATATTTGATTAGCTTTCAACTACTTACTGTGAAAACTATATAACACTAGAAATAATTTATAAATTATCATACTCGGGTAAATAATATTACTGGGAACTATACTGGGTGGAACGGAACGACGAACCTTCCCGCAAGAGGAGGATTATTAAGTGTTAGTACGTACGTAAAAACAAAAAAAGGTTTCCTCAGTCGGCCAACGCTCCATAGAAAAGTAAAAAAAAAACACGTCAAAAAAATTTACTTTTTGTTTTTACGTACGTACTAACGCTAAATAATCCCCCTCTTGCGGGAAGGTCCGTCGTGCTGTTCCACCCCGTATGTATCTTAGACTATAAATTACTAATTAGCTATACGTTAAACGATATATTAGGGTTTTCATTAAATAGAGTTGTTCCTTTGAAATATGCATCCTGAATCCCTGCAGAGCCCGTAATTTTTATGTACCCACCAATCTGAAGAAACTTTTGAGGATTAAGATTCCCATACTGGTTTAGCTATAATGTTATAAGGTCGCAATGAAATTAACGCAGCGCGAACGAATCTCGAGTTTTAATTAAAGGCGAGTGTCGCCCCGGGCCGCTTCTTCATTACACGGCATGACGGCACCGGCATCGGCGCAACTCCTCAACCCGGCTGCCGCTTATTTTGAGCTATCACAACTTTATGACATATGCCACTGATGGGGCTCCAATCCGAGGCGCACTAACTGCTCATATTCTGATTAGATGCGAATCTTATTGGTTGGTTTGTTCTTGAATTTATACATCACCCCATGATCTAGGGCTACAATTAAAACGACTGACGTTTTTATTTTGAGATGGGAATTATCACAACCGCGTAACACAATGATGGTTCTGAAGGGGTTTCGTTCCAGAATGCGTTGGTACCTACTGTCGTATTGTGATGCGATGAGAATCAAACTGGTTGGTTGGCTCTCGCTTTAATTCATCTCAGCATGATCTGAACAGGGCTGTCGCTTAATTTCGGGCCTCCGCTTAGTCGCAAGGTTCCGAATTGGTTTTATTCCAGAACATGCTGCCGAAATTTAGATTAGACTAGAGTCGTATTGGTTAGAGCGCGCTCATTCTCACGCATTGGCATCAATGCTCACTAATCAAAGATCATGCTTACTAATTCAATTCAGCACTACGCCCGAAATTAATCCACCGGTTTTGGTGCATGCCGTTTGCCAGTATGGCGCGTGAGATAATTAAAAAAATACGCTCAAGCAGACGTGAAACCAAGTATTGGTTTATTATCAAATGATTCTGTCTCACATTTCACAGTTTATTCTGCTTCACGTGCATAGAAGCGAGTGCGTACGATTAATGTAAATTTGATATCATAGCAATTCGTCGAGTCAGATATTATGTGTTAGGTACACGACGAAATACACGAATGGAGAAATAAGTAAGCACATGACAAATCTACTTACTTTGAACTCATTGTAACCATTATAAGAATTCATTGTGATGATTTAACTAACCAGAAACATGTCATAAATCTTATAACAACTTCAAAACCTAAGACCTTTTCTGTTCTCCCCTAGAGTTATTGCTTTTTAATTTGAAACAGAAGGAAAGAGGCAATGCCAACGACAGAACTGCCCAGATCCAATTATATTGTAATACTTTGAAATACATTTTTACGACTCAGGGTTGACGAGCTTTAATAAATTATAAAGTCGTAAATTTAAGAATAAAAAACTTCGGACATATTAAAGACTGAAAAATTGTAATGGATCTTGCCATAAAGTTTTCAAACGAAATCACGGGAACTTAGTATGGGGCTTTGTTGGCCCCAAACTCACATAAAAGAAAAAATCACTAGATTCATCATGATCTTCAATATCATCGTCAACATCAGATCAGCCGAAAGTCATCTACTGCTGGACATAGGTCTCCCACCAAAAAGTGCCACAATCACCAATCACACCCGCATCCAGCGGACCCCCACAACCTTTACCAGGTCATCAGTCACATTATGAACTAGATTCACTGATGCTAATTAAAAAAAAAAACAAATTAAATTTCTATAATCTATCTTATTAACTATTTTAGCTTTTCACAATACGTATTAAGCTGTTTTAAAACGAGAAACAATACGTAATATTATTCACTTAATATTAATGAACTTTTCAAAACACCGTACATTTTGGAAGCTGTAAACGGACGGATTGGGCTTCGGGCGTGAGGGCATACAGCACTTTAAAATATATCGAGTTTTCGTGTTTTCCCACCCCTTCGTAGAAATTCGCGTCCGTTCGGTCGCCTCGCACGGTAGCGGGTAACACCATAGCCAGCGGCCGTTTTAGCTAGAATGTTTCTGGAAGTTTTTAAAATTCGAATTTGTTTCTATTTTGACAGTGTTTTACCCGTTTACGCTGGTCGTATTTCGAATTCGCTTTCGTGCGAGTTAGAGTAATGTGAACACGATCTCGGACCTAAGAGCCTTGAGCTGGTGTCGGTATTATGATGGCACTTCTTTTAGTCTATTAGTAAATTTATTACCCTAAGTGACACGATCTTTTTCATCAAATTAGCGAGAATCAAATACATTTTAGATAAAATATACAACTTTAAAAAAATGTGAGATGTGAAAGGCAAAGACTCTTCCGCCTACGGTCATATAATACTATTTTTACACAGTACACTAAATTACTTTTTTTTGTAATCTTCAAATAATTCAGTTCTATATTTTAGTTACAACTTTGTATGTAAGGTAAACGCCCAGTCCCTGACACTGACCTAATACATGACACTTTCAATCTTATGTCAAAACAATAGAGGTGAACATTAAGTGTCCAGAATTAGGCATTAAGGTGTCAAGCATTGGGACGTTTACCTTATACATTAGTTCCAAGGTCATCGGTCCAAGGCGGGCCTTGTTGCCTAAAAATTGTTTCTAGGCCCATTAATATTTTTGTCATTTTTCAGACTCTTTCTCATTGATCTTCTGCACGTTACTCCGTCGGTTAAATCATATTAATTTAATAGCAGCGCTCCATCTTTCCGATCGAAGCTATCCAGTTATTGTACACACATTGGAGACAGAAAGTTTGGATCAGGACTGGATATGTACTTTTTATACCACAGTTACAATTCTTCCTAGAACAGGCACGAGTATGACAAATTAACGATAAACAACTAAATCGCTATTTTCATAGGCACTCCTGCTAGCGCTCAAATGATCGGTAAAAAGTACACAAAAAAAAGTAACTGAGTATAAATAACGGCAGTATGGGCACGTCGGCGTAATGAGTGCTGACGTCCCTTTTTTAACGCCAGACACCGGCCAGACAGACAAATAGAGATTTATTGCAAGCAATGTCGGTTAATTTTTAGTATTGGAACACTTTTGACCCTGCCTGCAATTGAGCATATACATATAAAATTGAGCATACAATTGTTTATGTCCTTTTTTCAGGATCTTATTGTAAAAGTGAATCAACTGAAGCTCCATTTTTGAAGGTGCCATTGAGATTAGGTAAGTTCATTAAGTTAACATCATATTGGTTGGTGCGCTCTGGCACACACAGCTATCGAAAGCGCACCAATAAATACGAATCTATTCTCTAACTACACGTCAGTAGCACGTTCTGAAATAGACTCAGGTCCCCATTAACTAACTGTAACTACACAACTACCATTTTCTTTCCCATTTGGAATATCCCTTCGAACCGATCGTACGATTACGAGCATAGGAGTATAACTTGGTTTTGTTGACATTGCTATAACCTAAAACAAACTGTCGCAACTAACTAGTCTAGCCCCAAACAGGAGGTTATGACATTCCTGCCGCCAAGACTATCGATATGCCACGTTATAACCCAAGTCACGGCCCAGACTGGCTGCGAAGCCTGGCCACAGGCTCGTTAGTCCACGGCAAACAAATTTGATTACCTAACGAGCTACAGTTAGACGCTTCTAACGTTTGGACCCGCTGTGTGCAAAGCACGTTTCAAACAAATTAAGACTTTACTCGGTTGACGCAAAATTGATTATGAAGTGCAAGAAAGGTAGAGACAGAGTCCGAATCGTGAAAGTGATGTCTATGAAAATTGTAATATTATAATTGCAAAGAATTGTCATCCTTATAACTTTAAACGTTTGTTATCACGGTTATGACATAAGTACTTAGTTATCCAACATTTTCTTTTGTTTCGTATGAAAGTAACTAGATACATATTTATATCGCAACGAAGTACAATACTACCGCTTGGTGACGGAAAACGGCTAACATGTCGCAAAAACGAACGTGCCTTAAATAGTGATACAGACAGTTTCATGATTCGCTTTTCCATCGTTTTCCGCCAAGAGCTCGAAAGGACAAATTAACGGGAAGAAATATTTTATGTTTTTTTATTGCACAATGACTGCCATTGTCGACCACTTGTGCCTCATTAAGAAGAAAAAAACAATTAAGCTGTATGCAGCTGAACAATATTTACTTTGCCATCGTTCAATTGTACTGTACAACCTAATGACACGACACACGATCCATAATTGTATGAATTTAGATATATCTATGGCAAGTTTGAGTTGGTTCCCGCATCGTCATACATACGTCACTCGCTCAGAACTCCGGGCGATTCCTTTATGAGCATTGTGAAGTTTAATCCGGTCGTGAATGGCATTGTTTAAGGCTACGCCAAAGGGTCGGTGGTGAGTTCGGCGTTGTATGGCTTGCATTTACTGCATTTTATTCTGTCCATGTTTTTCGCAATCACCTTCATAGGTGTATATCTTATCGAACATTCCAAAATAACAACTGAAAAATAATGAGTATGTGGTCCAAATGTTCACTAGGAATGTCGTAAGAATATAAGTAGATATAATTGTGTATTATTAACGTGGATATTTTTTTCAGTGGCAAGTACATACAAATTTAAACTCTACTTCCATTTTAAACTAGAATATAAATAAGTTATCCATTACCGGAGAAGCATCAAAGTTTTAAGATTCCTAGAGTATTCTGGACAAAAAATGTTTTCAGTGTTTTAAAGTAGTTTTAAACATGGAACCCGGGGGGTTTTCAAGCGAAAATAGCACTACCTTTGTACTCCGTTATTCCTGGTCGTGGATATATCAAAACGAAAAGTAAAGAAACAGTTGGCACATTTTACTTCAAGGAGATTTTTCTTTCGCTTTAGGTAATCTGTACCAAAATGAGACTCAGCCTGACATAATTATGCTAGGCTTTACACTTTTTTGCGCCCTTGATGCCGTGCTCTCCGAGCGAACGTATCAGTACGACTTCGTCATCATCAGTCGTTCCCTCAATGTTGAGGATATATCATGTCCTATTTTTGTTGACCAGACTTCTCCAAAGGCTCCTGTCACCCGCTTTATGTATGGCCTAGTGCAGACGTAGTTGCAAGAGTGCAGTGCAGTGATTTGTGTGCTCCATCTGGCGGGTGGTCGGCCTCCAGACCTCTGGCCCTCAACTTTTCTCGTCATAATAATCTGTGAGAATACGGATACGGTCTTGACATATTGTGGCTAGTTGACGATGTATGCGCAGCTCTTCCAGAATCGATTGGTTTGTTCGCATTGCAGTCCAAGGTATCCGAAGAAGTCGACGCCAACACCACATCTCAAAAGCATCGATGCGGCTTTTCATTTTGGCTCGAAAAGTCCAGGTCTCTGAGCCGTATAGAAAGACAGTACGACTTAACGTAACTTGAAATAAAATTTAAATTCGTCTGCGATATTATGAGTAATATAAATATATTTAAAACTAGCTGTTGCCCGCGACTTCGTCCGCGTATAACATGTTATCGTCTAAATGTTTGTTAAAGGAATTAATTAAAAAAAAAACATTGAAATTAATTTTCTACCTAGACTTTTAGAAAACAATCTCAAACCGAAGTTACAAATCTCTTACTTTCAAAATCTCTTGCTCTCTATACAAACTAAGAACCCTCTCTGAACCCTCATAGTAAACAGTCTGAAACCGTAGTTACAAATTTCTTACTTTAAAAATGTCTTGATCTCTATACAAAGTTCGAACCCCCTTTTAACCTTCTTAGGCGATGAATTAAAAAAAACGCTGAAATAAGTTGTGTAGTCTAAACAGGCTAAGATCGCAGTTACAAATATCATACTTTCAAATTTTCTTGCTCTCCATACAAACTATGAACGTTTTTCAGGAAAAAATTAAAAATAAAACACACGGTTTTTTTATTGTAATACGTAAGTATTTTTTCTACAAACTATCTAGTCTCTAGCTAAAAAAAAAGTGTTTCCCATACGAACCTTGCACCCCTTTTTAACCGCTTAAAGGGTGAAATTTTCCAAAACGCTGGCAGTAGGTATTTTTTTGTATTTTAATTATCCTACACAAACATTGCACCTCTTTATCCCCCTTTAAGCGGGTGGAAATTTTCAAACCACTGAAAGTAATTTACCTATATATCTGTATTCTAATAAATAATCTTTCTACACAATTTCAAGTCTCAATAAGCTCAAAAAAAAGTTTCCTCCATACAAATTTTCACCTGTTTTAATCACCCTTAGAGGTGGAATTTTCCAAAACGCTGAAAGTTCTTTATTTGTATTGTAATAAGTAATCTTTCAGCAAAGGTTAGTCGCTTGCGATCTTTTTAAAAAGGTTTGAGATTCTAGCTCAAAAAAATCCCCTTTACCAACATTGTACCCCTTTTTCATACCCTTAGGGGTGGAATTTTCCAAAACGCTGTTTTTTTTATTTGTATTGTAATAAGTAATCTTTCTACAAACTTTTAAGCTTCTATCTCAAAAAGAAGTTTCGCTCATACAAACTTTGCAACCCTTTTTAACCCCCTAAGAGGCTGAATTTTCCAAAACGCTGGCAGTACTTTATTTGTATTCTAATAAGTAAGCTTTCTACAACGTATTGAGTCTCTTGCTAAAATAATAAAGTTTCCCCCATACAAAATTTGCACCCCTATTTGACCCCTTTAGGGATAGAATTTCCAAAAATCTCTTCTTATCCGTTGCCTACGTTGTATAAGGTAGTTCTGGTGTAAATTTCAACTCTCTAGCCCCAGTAGTTTCGGCTGTGCGTTGATGAGTGAGTGGGTGAGTCAGTCAGGGCATTTATATGTACGTATAGATAGATAGAAGATGACGAAAATCCCATTCAAGTATCTCAAAACCGTTTTAATGTCGCTTGTTATAGTGAGAAAACGATCGGGGACTGTGATGTCAATATCCTCGAGCGTCATAGTAAAAAACAATCGTTTCATATGAAGGTACGTTTTGTGGAAAAGGGACAGAACATATAACTTTGGAACTTAGTGATTACCTATTTATATACCTAACCTCTTACGTTGATTTTTTCTCTATTATCCTTTTTTCGAGAAAATACATTATGATTATTTTATTTAGTGTCTACCTACAGCCGGGTCCGCTGCACCAATGTTTTCCATGTTTTTAAACATCTAACATGTATTCAGTCAGGTTCGGCAAACAAATAGGGTTTTGTTTTGATTGGCAAAACATGTTTGACGTTTAAAAACCACGAAAACATGGCGCAGCGGACGCGGCTTACGGGGTGTAGTTTCGATTCCAGAGGGCCTACCGGGAAATGCATTCGAAGTTTCCCCTCTCTGTCATACTTACGAGTTCGTACGTAAGTGCGACAGAGAGGGAAAACTTCGAATGCCGTTCGCGGTAGGCCCTCTGAGCTATAACCACGAACTTCGGAATTCGAAAATATTCGGGTATCTCTATCTCTATCGCACTAACAACACTCGAGTGACAGGGATGCAGTTATACGAACTTCGAGTTTCGGTTTCGTGGTAGCGCCGTAGGCACTTTGGGAGAATGCGCAAAGAACGCGTGCCATTGCCATTAAAAAAAAACAAATTCGTGTTAATTATATTGTTCAAATTTGTCAATACATTTTTTGAAATTACGCCATAATGCGACATTTGCGCATATAAGTTCTCATATCACAATCGAATATTTTTTATGGTTTAACTTTTGGCATGTGTATCGTAAAGGTCTATCGTAGACTGGATTTAAATTATTAATAAGTGAAAGGCAAAGCAATTCCGCCATTTTGATGAAAATTTGACGTTTCTTATAGCTGATAGTTGGAGCAACGTTTGATTTCAATAAAAAAATGAAAAATTAAATGAAGTCGTATATTTTGGAAAATTAATTAACTGTCGCAGTCGGATAAAAACTATCCTAAATTGCAGCTAGAATAATAATGTACCTATATAAAATGTTTCATATTTTTCCGTTCATGGGATGCTGAGAACATTCGTACCACACAAAGCTTAGTTTCAAACTGGCTGATTCTTTTTTTAATTTAGAGATTTATTATAAGTGGAGATGGAGATAAAAATAAAATGTGTTAACCAGTTAATGTAAAATACAATACCAATCAAAATTTGTAATTAAGGTTATGTTATTAACGCAAATTAATCATTACAACTGAAAAATTATGTAAATACCTATTCCGTGAACAACAGTACGCTGCACCGAAAATTATACAAATTTTACGCTTTCTGGCAATAACACATTAATTAACATGCCCCGATATTGTGGTCAAGTAGTTACCTACATGTGCCTTATGATCACTTGGTTATAACTCTAGAATCTAGAATACGATCCAGATAATGATGACTTTGACACTGTAGATAGAAAACATGTTAATTTAGCCGTTACTAGGAACATCGAGTAATTTGTCGATAGCAAGATGGGAGCGGAGATTGTGGATCAATTAAGAGAACTGGTCGCTGTCAGTGTTTAACGACTCGATAACGTCGATGGGCCGATTAAGTTGATTAAAACTGATATTGAGACTGATAATGTAAATAGGAAAGCAGGATAGTCAAAAGCAATCTATATTAGTTGGTTAAAATGTAGGTAAGTACTCATATGTTTTTATGTTGGAAACTATCAACGGAGTGGCGCTCGTATTTGAAATGTCATCTTGCTCATATTTACAATGGTAGTGTACATTGGACTGCATCTCGCTCATATTTGTAGCAGACCAAGTGGAGAAGTACCTTCACACGTCACAGAAAACCGCAGCCATAATGGGGAAAGGATGAAAATTTCAGAAGTGCCTGATTATTTTTTTGGTGATAGCAATAACCTTCCTTAGCACCAGAAAAAAGTTGCAAACTTTTCAGTTGCGTCAATTATTTTTGAAAAATATTAACAGAGGAAACTGATAATATTTTACTTACGTTTTGAGTTTAGGACGGCGAATAAGTAAGACACTTTTCTTGATCCGTCTCATATTACAAGAAAATATCTTAGATATCCGTGGTAAACTGACACTGGCAATCATATTGACAGCTGCAGCAGCTATTGTCATTGTCAGGATCAGATATTTCACTGTCTGCAACTTTTTCCTGGTACTAAGGAAGATTATACCTATCACTAAAAAAATTATCACGCACTTCTGAATGTTTCATCCATTCCCAATTACATTACTACTTGCTATGTAGGTGGTTGTGAGTACCTACTGTCGCCAGGCCTCCCGAGGATACTCTGTGTTCAGAGCGAGGGGCATGCATTCGAGTCCTGCTTTCCACACAACAAATAGACACTCGTTCGTAAACTCATTATTATCGACCTTCAAATAAATATAATGTCCTACTCTAGTCCTAATATGCAGAGTGCAAGTGTGTAATTTACGTAAGAATAGGCATTATGCCTCATTTTAAAATTAATCACGTAGTGTTGCTAAATGGATAGTAAACAATCAAATTATTGTAATAAAGTATATATTATAAAATATAATAATTAAAATCATAAAAAGATATGGAGCTTGGAAGTTTAGAAAAAATATGCATTTTTTTACTGTCCAAAGAGTAAATTTAAAACTACTAATAGTATTCTTACGCATTTATAGAAACAAAATATGTACCTAAACGCAGTATTTCGGGACCGAAACAGCAATTTACTTTATTTTCCATACAATGATTAGTAAAAATAACAGGTGTGACGTCATCCCCGTGTGTCAATTAGTATGAAGCGTTGGCTGCCGCCGGCGAGATCAATCTTTGTCTCAAAATTTTGGGCATTTATAGCTTTAATTCTAGTTGCTCCCATACAAACATATTTGTTCCTATACAAAAACTGGTTCGAATGGTATCGTAAAAAAATCTTAGTCACCATCCCTATTGTGATTGGGTTCCCATTACATTTTGACTGTGTTATCTATCTTAAGTGAAATAAATAGGATATATGTAATTTGTAGATTCAATTTTTATGGTTGCACCACACTTGGAGGTATTTGCCCAAATGTTCGTGTTGCATCTTCTTCCTTCCTACGGTAAATGAAAGAGAGGCAACGATGCAACGCGAACACGAACCCCCAAGTGTGGTGCGACCTAATGGTCGCACCACACTTGGGGGTTCGTGTGTATTACTAATGTAACCAAGTGTACATTCGCAATCACAAACCTCTGTCGAACGACTAACTAACTTTGGACATCTTGATCAAATATATCTATTAGAGCCAACAATACAACAGTTTAAACAAACTGCCCTTGTAGCCTCCCAGGCAAATACCAGTATCCTTGAACTCATGGCCTATACATTGATTCATACAACATACTGCTCACAAACAATGGTTTCCAATCTTCACAAACACCGTATCAACTACTAACCAAGTCGACCCCTGATATATATGCTGGGTCTACCGCGACAAGTCCCAAATTATGTTGGTTATGTGTTATAGTTGGAATTTGATAAGCCATTTTCGGGCTCGGTGCATTTATCTCAAGCTAATTGAGCGACAGACAGACATTTATTTGACGTGACTGTAGTGCTCGTCTATTTTCAGTATTACCTAATCTCTATTAGATTAGGTAGTACCCATATTGCTGCTGTGTTTTAATAGTAGTTTATATGACTGTACATAATGAAGGATATCAAACACGATCGTGGGTTTATGAAACGAGCCGAAGGCGAGTTTCATAATAACATCACACGAGTGTTTTAATAGTTGTGGAGCTGGCGAGCATTTCGGTATATGATTTGCACACGTTTCACGTCGAGGTAGATGCAGTTTAAATCATTACGAATTGATTTGGTCCAATAAATTAAGGTCCTATGTCGCTGCGTTTTCGCGTTACAGCGGATTGAAGTTGCTTAAAAAAATCGGGGTATTAAATCATTTCCACATGTACGCCTCTGGAGTTCATGGTCACAATCATCTTGGAAACGAAGAAAATCGAAGAGGCAGACATTCAGGACTCTGCATTATCATAGGACAGAGTTGTAAAAATGTAAAAAAAAGCTCTGCTAAGTCATTTGCACGCGGTTCTCATTGCGCCAATTCGATTCACTATGACTCCGTGGATTCGAAAAAAAATGTGGCAGACACTTTGCTCACTGATTTTTAGCTGTATAACTGTTTGAAATTCACGGAATCAAGGGAGTTAGGAGGTTAGTCATTTTTAGATTTAAATGCACAAAAACACGTGCCTTTAACGTAGATGAACTTTGGAACCACAATATTAAATTTACCCCTAGTCTAGAACGCCACCTGCGTGGACACATTGGCTCCGTCCCACTTACCCACCACTTCGCAGAGGGCGGGCGCAGCGGCAGCATCAGCAGAGGGTGCCAAACGCCGCAAATATAAAATTAAAACGCCTTGGGCCGTGGGGTCGAGACGCCCAAGATCTATACCGGGTTTTAAAAAAACGTCTCTTCGAGCACACTGCAGACCATAGGGTTGGCTTGTTTCTCGGTCAAAGAATTGGCATCGCCATTCAGCGAGGAAACGTAGCCAGCCTACCGCAGAGCGCCGACCTGGGGGACTACTTTTATCTGTAAGTCTGTGTATATATTTGAATTGTTAAACTTAAATATATTTAAATAATAGTCTTCGTACTCGAACTTGTCAAAGACATACTCCGGTAGTGCGTTTAGGAACGTTTTAAAAAAAAAACAAGTATGAAGGCGGGATGTGGTCTTGTCTGTAGCATTTTGATCAATTCAATGAATGTACACCTGCTTGTTTTAGCGCGAGCGTGGGTTTAAAAAAAAAACAAATGGTCTGCCTTTGGAATATCAGAGGCCTGAACGTCTGCCTCATCGATTTTCTTGGTTTTCATAAGGAATTCAAAAATCAGACCAAGAGTATAATATAGCACACCTTTTCTTTTTTACATTTTTGGACCACTGTCAATAGACAACGCAGAGGCAACATGTTAGTAGATTATTGTTCCGTGGTTCTTCTCATTGTTTTTGATCGAACAATTCAAATCTGCTAAGTGTGCACTTCATATACAGTTTTTTAAATCATAAAAATAAATTAAAATATTGAATACTACAAAAGTAAGAGCCCTGGATGTCTGCCTTTTCGATTCTTTGTGTTTCCAGGATGACTGTGATCATCAGCCCCAGAAGCAGACGTGTGCGCATAAAGCCGGCCACACACGCTAGGTTATAACCGATGGTTATGCCTGCACAGTTCATTTGTGCAGGCATAACTGAACGTGTGTATGACATGACTCCTTGCTTGCGCAAGCAAAATTGGAAATATGAAAATTTATATTTTTTGCCGCTCGGTTGTGCTTGCGCACTTCGCTTGCGCAGGCATAACTGAACGTGTGTGGCTGGCAGGCTTGACGGCTTCGCTATTGTAGAGGAATTTATTGGAATATACATATATTTAAATTGAAGCCCTGTATTTGGCGAGTGAAGGATAAAGACTATCATGACCATATTAACAGAGCGGCAGTGTATGAAACACGTTAAACTAAACTGAAGGAATTAGAGCCAAATGAAGAATAATAATTAGTAGATTCGTTCTGTACGAGTACCTACCCAAAGGGTAAATCGGGTCCCGTTTATTACTACGACTCCCTGTCCGTCCGCCCGCCTGTCACTAGGCTGTATCTCATGATCCATGCTAGTTAGACAGTTGAAGTTTTCACAGATGATGTATTTCTGTTGCCGCTAAGACGACAAATACTACAAAAACCGGCCAAGTGCAAGTCGGAGTCGGGCTCCCATACAACATTTGCCGTTTTTATAGACGACCGCTTTAGCCTAGTTGGTAGTGACCCTGCCTACGAAGCGAGAGGTACTGGGTTCGAATCCCGGTAAGGACATTTATTTGTGTGATGGGCATGAATATTTGTTCCTGAGTCATGGATGTTTTCTATGTATTTAAGTATTTATTTCTTCATATAAGTATGTTTATTGTCGTCAGCGTAGCGTCGGCTTGTACCTATAGTAATACAAGCTTTGCTTAGTTTGGGACCAGGTAGATTTGTGTAAGATTGTCTGCAAATATTTATTTATTTATTTACGGAATAAGTTGACATGGCTGTATTGTCTCTTCAGTACCTAACCAATTTTTACACCACTCATTTCGGCTTCGTCGTATAGTTTTCCGTTTAAAAATTACAAATAATAAACCTAATAGTGGTATTGCGTCGACGTCAACCACCGCTACCGGTGCCATGATGGTTTGAACAGGAGTGAAATTCGCTAAATATTTTTCGAGACGGCGTCATAAGACTTCAACTCAAAGCTCACCTCACCTGTCACCTCACGCCTCACGCCTAATGTGACAGCCAAGATAATCTTACCCCAACACGTCACATGTCTTTAATTTGACAAAATATGGGCTTTATACTTGATATTTCAGACACAAGATTAGCAAAAGTTTATTGCAATTTGATTTGTTAATTTTTGTTTGATTATTAGCCGCCTAAACTACTTAAATTAAAATACCGTTGACACATGCTTTCCGTCGATGTGGTATCGATAACTAGAACACCACTAGGGGTGAGATGATTTGACAGTTGTACCTTATTCACTAACGCGGTTTGACATTTAAATAACGTGACGGAGAGTTTGTGCAGGTTTGTTGTAACGTCTGCCTTGTGTGCTGATCATAACGAAATTTTGCTCGCCAGCTCCCTAACTATAATGCCTAATTATGTACAGTTACATACACTACTTTATCTATCCACATATCATAAGCCTCCATGATGCATTCAGGAGCCGCATGTTATGACCGGCATCGCGGGTTTGTTTTCTGGCAGCTGCCATAGTTTTTTTTAAATTCAGAAACAAACTAGAGCCGGCCGGCCCCGTCGGCATCGTTCGATACCTATCTTACATTTGTCAATTTTTTTTTCAGAGATGTTCGAAATTTGAATGAAATAATATTATCGAAATCGATGTTATTATTTGGCAATAATAACATTTTCACAGATAAGAAATTTGTTCTAACAAAACTGCCTATTTTTATGGTGGTCATAATGTGCGGTTCTTGAACGCATCATGGAGGGTTTATGATATTTGGATGGATAATAGTACATTATGATACAAGTGAGGTATGTTGATGATTACATCAGAGGCGGAATTGTCACGCGAACCGCAGGTGAGCGTGATAATAGAGCCGAGGATGTAATTATCAAAGCTCACGCGTGTCATACGACGTTTTTCAACACATTTGCGAGGAAAAAATCCTTTTCATAAAATGAACATGTTACAGGCTCCTAAGTTGTTTCCTTTAGTTATTGATGACAACAGGTTTTTACTCACATATTTATTTGTACATCTCCAAAAATGTACAGTGGCGTCAAATCTATTTATCACTTTTCTATTCACTATGAGTCAACATTTTTAACAATAACCAAACACGCATCATCAATGTTTACAAATATTTGTGAAATTACCTATAATGGCGCGCAACTATTTTTTTTCGTGAAGTTCGCGCAGTGCGCCCGCAGCGAGGCTTAAATGAAATCTCTAAACAGCCAATACAAAATAAAATTAATATTTTCTTATTCAATATAAATTCATGTAAAATGTTATCAAAAGTAAATAGTTTTACTAAATGAAACGTTTCTATATCATATCCAACAAGAAATAATCAATTAATCCACAAGAAGGATTTAATTTGTTTAGTCGAGTAAGAATCCATTTGCCGAGAATTAAAAACAAACCTGTATTAGCCGGTCAATTTAAGAATGCGCCGAGTCCATACATACACCTTGCTGCAAGGTGCCAACGTGTCTTAATCGGCATATAAACATAACTACACGAGTGTCGTAATGTTATTAAACACGCGTGTTTAATACCCAGGATTATGAGCCCAAAAGCGGCACAATAAGAGGCACGTTACGAGCAAATGTGTTGAAAAGTTAATAACGCACGGTCAACGTCAAAGATATGTTTACGCTTTTAAACCTTATTCCTTTGGGGGCTTCCATTAATTACGTGCTCGATTAGAAAACGAAAATAACTTGCTTAATATTTTTAGTTGACTAGTTAAGACAAGTATTTAAGATTGCTGAGAAAGTAAACTAGAATAATATTTTCTTGCAATTTGTAATTAACGGACGCCCCCTTTCTTAAAAGACAAAAAGTGTAGGTAACTATAGTTACATAAAACAGTACAAGCTTCAACATTACATGTACATATTCCGACCTTCAACTACGGTGGTAATTATATTACAGTTTACCGTTAATGGTTTTTCTGTAATATATATATATATATATATATATATATATATAGACAGAAAAAGCATTAAATTATAAGAACAGCTCGTGAGAAAATTCAGAAACTGACATTTCATCCTATTTTTACGTAGTTATTACTCAGGTAATTAAAAGAGCAAAGGTGTCTTTGACATCAATAGCTGGGGGCATAACAAAATAGTCTTAGCAACTTTTCCAGAAATACATAACCTATTATGGAAATTTACGATGCGTACTGGGCAATTCTTTAACAGGAAAAAAAAACATTTTAAGCGACGCCATTTTATTTACGATCACTTTACGAAATGCTGTTTAACATGTTAACAGCCACATCACTTGTACGAACTCGTAATGATGTTAAATGCTTTCCGGCATTTTATTTGAGAATTTTTAGTATCACGGTATCTTCAGGTGAGGCTAATGGAATCACAAATCATCGTTTTGTGTTTGACAATTGCCATACGGTAATGTTTATCGTATGACTAGGTTAACTATATTAGAGACATTACTTATATTTGCATTCAAATTACATTAAATAAATAAATATATGAGGACAATCTTATACAAATCTACCTAGTCCTAAACTAAGCAAAGATACTACAATGGGTACCAGGCGACGATATACACACCTACTGAAATAGATAAATATAAATACTAAATAGCATTGTTAACTGCGCATTGTTAAAAAAAGTTATAGCTGATTTAGGGCTTAGTATCGGTGGTTTTAGACACCTTTTTTTATAGGGTTCCGTAGTCGACTAGGAACCCTTATAGTTTCGCTTTGTCTGTCCGTCCGTCCGCGGATAATCTCAGTAACCGTTAGCACTAGAAAGCTGAAATTTGGTACTAATATGTATATCAATCACGCCGACAAAGTGGTAAAATAAAAAGTGTTTATTTTTATTTTATTAGGGTACCTCCCCTATACGTAACGTGGGTAGTGTTTTTTTTTTCATTTTAACCCTAACATGTGATATATTGTTGGATAGGTATTTAAAAATGACTAGGGGTTTGCTACAATATTTTTTTGATACTGTTAATATTTTCGGAGATAATCGCTCCAGAAGTAAAAATAAATGTGTCCCCCCCCTCTAACTTTTGAAACATAAGTTTTAAAAATCTCAAAAGTAGAACTTTATAAAAACTTTCTAGGAAGATAATTTTGAACTTGATAGGTTGAATAGTTTATGAAAAAAATTACAAAATTATTTCACACACTTACTGTGACGGACGAAAAACTACAGAACCCTACACTGAGCGTGGCCCGACACGCTCTTGGCCGGTTTTTTTAAGAAAACAAAGACTCCATCCACGACGAATTGAGGTAGCTGTTTTATGCTGTGGCAGAGTGGTGTGTAACCAAGTTAAATGTGACGCAGTGCATTTCCTTGATATGTTAGGATGAGGGAGGGATTTATATGACTTTAGATTTAGTGGCACTTTCATTTTACACAAAAAAATTCTCTCTGGATTTCCTTGATGCAATTAAGCTAGAAAATATAATAAAGAATATTGACCAAGCCATGCTATCGTTGGTTTTCAATGGCAAACAATTGTTGATCAAACTAATTTTTTTATTATTAGTTTAACACTAAGCAAATGCTTGAAAATGGTTTCAATATTTACTAGTTAGTGTTTTTCGAAATTACGTGCGATTATTATTCAAATATTATATTTCAGAATTAGCCATAAAGAAAAAGTACGTTCGAGATTCAATAAATAAGGTAAGAAAAAAAAACCGGCCAAGTGCGAGTTGGACTCGCGCACGAAGGGTTACGTACCATTATCTATAAAAACGGCAAAAAAATTACGTTTGTTGTATGGGAGCCCCCCTTAAAAAAATATTCTATTTTCTTTTTAATATTTGTTGTTATAGCGGCAACAGAAATACATAATCTGTGAAAATTTCAACACTCTAGCTATCACGGTTCTTGAGATGCAGCCTGGTGACAGACAGACGGACGGACGGACGGACAGCGAAGTCTTAGTAATAGGGTCCCGTTTTACTCTCTTTACGGAACCCTAAAAATGATATTTTTGAACCAAACTCTTTTTGTAGATCTTATCGCGATAGTGAACAGTAAGTTAAAATGCGATCTTTGTTAACTCCACTGTGCTCGTCATGGGTAATTCGTGCATTTTCCATGAAAGCCTGGTTAAATACGCTCTCTACATCCATACATCATACGCGAGATTAACCAAGCTAACCCTCTTCGCGCATTACCGCTCTTTCGGCAGCCATCATCGTGGTAGTCGTTATAAAATTCATGCTAATTGCGGCTGGGAGTGACGGTCCATTGACGGTGTCACCCCGTAATGGCTTTTAAGAAATGTAATAAATTATTCTACGCCGCCGCCAGGTGACGCGGGAGTCGGTTGTGGCGCAGGGGGCGAGAGTGTGGAGGGCTTTATGGAAATGGCTAATGGCTATTTTTGTCACGAGTACTTTTGTAGGCACTCGTCAACATCATCATCAGTTGTTATCTCAATGCTGAGGTTCGTGACATCATATCCTATTGTAGGCACCCTAGTGCCTCAATCAAAATTAAAGATAATTTATTAGGTTTTTTTTAATCAACCTTGGTAAAGGATTAATAATAGGGCTCATTCGAAACTAGAACCTTGAGGTTGAATGACCTAAATAAAAATTGACAAACCATAATTAACCCGAATTTAATTTGAAAAATTGCGGGACAAGCCTACCGGAATAAGACTTGATTTCTGTCTATATGTGACCAAACTGTACGATACGGTAAAGTCACTTGCAATAATGTGACAGAACTGGCTCGTAAAAAATCTGACAACTTAATTCTTAGAAAACTTTAACAGGTCTCAGATATTTTTGCGCCTCATGTCGTGTTGAATATCATTAGTGCGGGGTCACCATTCTATAATGTTTTAATTGACAGAAGGAGACATCCATAGGATATCGCTTTGGTTTAATGTCTCTGTCATTCTGATTTTGAACTACAGATTACAGAAACAGGAATGTTGGAAACACCTTTTACCTTCACCGAATACCGACCCTGGTAGGTAAAGTAGAAGAGTAAATTTGATCAAACGAATGTAGGAAAAAACTACCTATAGATTTTGTTTGCGTTTGTTTATTAGAATTCAATCTTGTAGTTTTGATCCTATTATAACTAACTATACAGTGTTCATTAAGTAGGTAATTTGTGGGTAGTCATCTCATGACTCGGGCCAAGCGCCGGCGTCAGACGCGACGTGCTCTTATCGTTCCCGGAATTCGTCTTTTACTAAGTATTTCACAAAAAAGATATCTCTTTCGGAGGGCGACTTTGTTTGCTTTAATCATTGTGAGCAATTCACTGTGTCGCGTGCCAGTATCGAAAATGCTGTTATGTGTTATATTTTGTTACTGAACTTGAGATGTTATTCAACATGTGGTCCTATAACACTGTCTGTACTAATTTGTTTCAATTATATTTATACTCAATGTTCACTTGTTTGTTGTCTTTAAGCAGTATGTATTGCTCAAAAACGTGGGTTTAAGATGAAGATGATTGTACTGAGACACGTTATTGATGGTCTTCCCATTCGACAAACAGACTAGACAGTAGTTTCTAATAATTCTGCATGTACTGATTGAAATTATTTATACCCTGCACCTATTCATTTACCATCTATATAGGTAAAATAATTAAAAATATATAAACTCTCCCGACACAATAAACATAGCAAAGAATCATCTTGACGGACAAAACTTCAGTAAAGTGCAGTCAAAATAACCCGCACTCAAATTGGATCAACTGTTTGGGAGATACGATACCACAGACAGACACACAGATACACATCTCAAACTTGTAACTCGCCTCGTGTGCGTCCGGGGTTGAAAAGAGTTTATTTTATAAGGCATACATATGATTTGGTCGGAAGTGATATACAAGCACGCTCCTTAAAACAACTTTCGACGACGAAAATACTGAAGATGAGAGAAGAGTCGGCATGTAATTACGATACGTAGAAGCCCGCTCGAGGCTTTTTTTGAGGTAGACAAGCAATACAGCATATACTTATCTGTTGTAAATTAAAAACGCATAATAGTTGCATTTTCCCTTTGTGTTTATTTTCTTTGTCGTGGAAATAGCCTAATACTAATTGGTACCGTTTTTACATCTACGTAATAATAAATGAAGCCATTACAATCATAATGAAATTTAATGCTGCATGTCTCACTTATCTGTCGACATTAACCACATGAAACGAATAAACATTCACAACACTCATAATGTGACTAACGTATCACCCGAAACTTCACCAGACCAACTCCATCTGTAAAATGTAAATTAAAATGAAAGAGTTGCCATAATGCACACACATACACAGAAGGTACAGAACCTCCATCTGTGAAATCTAAATTAAAATTAAAGAGGTACGTAACACACACACCAGTAGGTCGTATGTCCTCACTCAAGGCATTGCGCCAGGGGGATCATCCATCCTCGTTAATAATTAACGTTGTCAAGTTGCGTACGTCACGCAGAGGGGGATGGCCTACTGGATTAGGGTTATCATTGAGACTGGGCTGATAACAAGGAACAAAACTTCAACTAACCCCGATTTGTTTTAAATTGATACTATGTAATTTTTTTCTGGCTTCACTAGCTCAGTGTCACGTTGGTTAAAGTATACATTTTATCTAGTCTATGATGTTCTCGACAACATGTAAGCTGGTTCCTTGTATAATTTACGTACTAATCAATCGCTTGTTATTAATAAGGTAGCTAGCCCAACAGATTACTGGCCTTCCAAGCCGCGAGAGCTTAGTCTTTCTCGCGTAACAGTTTTATGTTCAGGTTACTAGACTTGAATCTGACTCAGCCTGACATCACCTATATTTTATTTCAACATTAAACATAATATTTTTATCTAGGCACTATTATTTTATAAGTAAACTTCGGTCAATCAGTTTTATCACTTTGAATGTACATAAGTAATGTATCCCATGCACGAAGAGGTTTTTGGCTGCATGTGTGGAGGTGTGCGATGGTCATTGAAATAACGTTCACTCGCTCGAAGCCGCTTTCGTTTTAGTTTGTACCAGTCAATTACCTTTCATTAATTGCCAGAATAAAACAAAGCACCTGGTCCTAAAAGCGGTATTCAATGAAATTCAAAAGCAACAATAAAAATAATCAAGAGTTGCTTCCACCGTCGCTAAGTACAGAACATTAACAATTCAAACACTTTCGTGAGCAATAAATTAACTCCACCGTGCACTGGGTAAATCAAAATGGCGTCGTACGTAATACTTCAGCACTGAAGTGGTGTAAGCTAATACATTACAGCGGCTGCGGTCAGTTGGGTCAAACCTTATTGTATTGTATTATCTAAAGACTTGATCTCAGCGTACCTAAATACGGCAAATTTGAATTACCTTATTTAACTGGTTGAACTTCGAAGGCTTATTTATATACCACAATTCGTTTTCTTCCCATGTGTGTCATATTTGCAAAGTGTAAATATTTACTATATCTAGTCAATTGCAACTTATTTTAGATTTACGTCGTTCGTATTTTATACCAAATTTAAAGGATAATACTCGTACTATACATACAAGTGTTGTTGTTATAGGTACTGTTAGTTAAAAAGTCCGTTACGAAAACATATACCTACTATCTGAATTAATCTGTACCAACTGCAGCTAATCAAATAACAGGATGAAATTCAGTCAATTCGTATGGAAAATTAATACAATTCGTACCTATTTTCATTGCTTCGGACTGTGCATAGAAAGATTGGGCCGCTATTCCAGTCCCGATACCTGATAGACAAAAAGGCACATGTCCCCACTTTCAAAATAAAAATGACAGAGACATGATAGTGCTGATATGTGTCCCCTTCCGTCAATAATCGCGGATGGAATTGCGGCCCTGTTGTGTTACACATTGGCCAAAGCCAGAGTCGACCACCTTAAAGGCGCATTTTGGTTCTAGCCGTAAAGCATTGCAAGCGATTCTGTTTTGAATCTGGTCGACTCTATCTTTGGCCGATGGTACCTACTCGCTACTATCGCTTATTCTCATGACTTGGCCCAACCATCAGCAGTTGACTGTTTCCCTTGGCTTCCTGCGTGGCACTTCCTGGAGTCGTCACAGCCTGTTGTTCGGCATGTGACTTCCACCGTATAAGAACCGTTTTTTACCGATGTTCTAATATATACGATGCTGAGGAATTCGGGGTTTAGGAACTTGTTTGGTATGAGAAGTGTTTTTGTGTAAATGTCGCTCAACATTATCGGTGGATGTCGGCAAATGCATTTGGTGAAATAAAATGTTAATCCGTCCGGTAATAGTTGCTAAGAATAAAATAAATAACGGATACATTCAATAAAGTTTGAACAATAAATAAAATTAAAAACCTAATAACGTTTAACGTGTTCGTACATTTTTAGGCGGATGAAATATTCAGACTCAGTATTCCTGGATATTAACAGTTTCATTATTAGTCAAGATAATCATCAAAATAATGTTTTTTGTGATTCCAAACCGTACCAAAGTCAATTTCGTGCATGTCCTGGAACGTCCTCATCAAGGGTCACTGCATTCCAGAAAAAAATATAGTTACAATTTAGTTTATCATGTTTGATATAAATATGCATTCGAGATGATCTTTACATACTTTTAGGCATTTTCGATTTTAAAGGCATACTTACATTTGTATTTCAGACCGAAATGTTTTATTATATCTTAGATTAGCTTTTGTCCGTGACTTCCTCCGTCGCCTGTATAATATTTAATAGCAAATATGCCATTAGACTTCCCACAGGAATAACATCAATTATCGCATCCCCTTTAAGGGATGATATCCGGTATAAAATCTATCTGCATACCAAATTTCATCTTAATCTGTTCAGTAGTCTCAGCATAAAAAGGTAACGAACATATCGACAGAGTTAGTTTTGCATTTATAATATTAGTATGGATTGCATATGTAGGAATAACCCTTTAACTTATTTGGATACTTATGTACCTGCCTATTTTATTTTCCCAAAAAAGCTGGTGCGTGTTCGAATCATTTAATCAATTTACATTGAATGCAGTTGCGACGCAACCCTTGCTGTGCCCTCAGCGCTGGGCCTGCTCAGAATTCTCCATTTTAAATCATCGCCCTTCTCGGCACTTCTCCATTTGCGAAATAGCCGCCCGCCTATTAAATGTCTATTTTTCACATTCAAAACGTTCTCGCCCCCTTACGAAACAGTTGATTTTTAAGGGTTTGCATTAGGGTCGCAAAGATTTCGGACGTTTTCAAGAACGCGCCGAGATTTCTATAGTGGCTGTTTAGATAAATGAGTTTTCAGCTTTCACCATGCGAATGCTACATGCGAAGGGGAGAATGTGTGGATTTGAATTACCTGATGATAAACGTTAACATATCGGATAGAATTTAAATTATAATTGAAAAATCATGACAAGTTGTTTTAATAAGCACCTCATCAACATATTTATTTTTAAGAGGGCGCTCGTTTTTTGGTCAGGAATAAGCGAGAATGACGGATTTTTGACGTTGTAATTCTAAGAAACGGAGAGCTTTTTCTAGATCCTGATTACTTATTTGCATAGGTAAACTCCTCATATTGGTCCTAGCCGCCTCCAATTTACGAATTACTGAATACTTTAACCGAAAATACCCGATTACCGACAGTAGTTTTCTGAAGAGAGCGCAGAGTCATATGTTTGAGCCCCTAATACTCCATGATGTTATATGAGAACCTACTTGTTTTTTTCTATTTTCACTAGCGTTATATGTTGCCATTGCGCCTAGCCGCCTCGAATTTTCCTTATTCTGCACGTATATATATGTAAACTGTTCTCAATTACACCATATTTGTCAACAAAATCTTACTGAAAACTCAAGGATTTTCTCATTATTGTTGAATTATTTGTGTATTGAATCTTACACAACATTAAAGTTCATGCTTGTACCAACAAGATCCAGTCCAAAAAATATAACTTTAGTCAAAATTTATATTTATAAATAATTATTCAAAACTAGTATAAATTTACCGTCGCGCGGGAATATATCTCAGTACCGGCTGAATAGCCCTCCGAGACAGACGTGTACTGTGTTTATTTGTGGCTATTCACGAAGCTAACCGGCCACTCTTCAGATAAAATAATATTATTTTGATCTCCGACTAGGCATAGTTGTTACCAACTTCGGGGTCAAACTATACTGGGGATACATTCGTGAGGCTAATCGAGACAAGTTATGAATTGCATAGCTGCCAGATAAGACGTAGTGTAGCGAAAAGGCTCAAACCCACAGTATACGTAACATTTAAAATTGAACCTTCTACCTAAAACAAAAGTCATACATTTCAATGGTGATGTCTTGTGGGTTGGATCCTTTTGTCTAAACTACGCGTTCTATAGTCAATTATTATTGTACGAGTGATCGTGATACTTGATAGATTTAATTTATTTACTTGTTACTATCAGTCCACCTTGTGGAGGGTCCGCTGCAGTTTCCGGTACGTAGTCGCCTCTCGAGAACCTCCCCGCCCCAACGGCCATTATGATTAGTTAGTATGTATGTATGTATGTTAGTTTGGGCGAAATCTTCAAATTAGTTACAATTATCATCTTATATTAAGTATCTTCGGTGACAATGCCATAATGTCATAGAGCTGGTCTGATGATGGAGTCGAAAGGTGGCCATAGCAACTCCTAAACTCAACAAGATAAAGCCATCGAATTTTGGCTCATTTATTTGGTCATGGCACGGCAAGACTTGGATGCTGGATGATTTCCAGAGTCTGATGATGGAGCTGGAAGGTGGTCATGGAACTCCTAAACTAAACTAGATAAACCCATCTAGTTTGGGCTCATCTGTTTTGTCTTGGTAAACACTTTGGTGATGGATGATTTCCAGGATCTGATGATGGAAGGTGGTCATGGGAACTCCTAAACTAAAATAGATAGACCTATCTTGTTTGGGTTTGTGTGATTTGTCTGTACAAGTACCCACGAACCAGCGACATAATATGCAGGGTTATTGAAAATAACAAGATGAATAAAAAACTTTTTAAAAAACAAGCTTATATGGCGTTTGTTAAGTACAGCACGATCCTACCTTGCATTTAGTTATTATTTTCGTTTATATATAATAATAACACACACCGGGGGTTTACACTGAAAAGGGAGATTTTTACGTGGTTTTATTACATTTCCGAGTCATCATCATCATCATCATCATATCAGCCAAAAGATGTCCACTGCTGGACATATGCCTCCCCCAAAGAGTGCCACAATGGCCGTTCCTGCGCCACCCGCATCCAGCGGACTCCCGCGACCTTTACCAGGTCATCAGTCCACCTTGCGGGGGGCCTACCCACGCTGCGCCTTCCGGTACGTGGTTGCCCTCAAGAACCTTTCCACCCCCAACGGCCATCGGTTCTACGTGCAATGTGCCCCGCTCACTGCCACTTAAGTTTAGCAATTCGGAGGGATATATCGGTTACCTTGGTTCTGCTGCGGATAGCCTCATTTCTGATGCGATCGCGCAGAGAAACTCCCAGCATAGCCCTCTCCATTGCCCTTTGAGTGACTTTGAGCCTTCTTATGAGGTCTATAGTAAGCGACCACGTTTCCGTGCCATATGTCATCACTGGCAACACACACTGGTCAAAGACTCTCGTCTTGAGACACTGCGGAATATTGGACGAAAAGATGTGCCGTAGCTTCCCGAATGCTGCCCAGTCGAGTCGGATTCGACGATTGACCTTCCCTTCGACATTTCCGAGTATCACTCTTTATTTCGAAATAAATGTTAAAAAAACCGGCCAAGTGCGAGTCGGACTCGCGCACGAAGGGTTCCGTACCATTATCTATATCTAAAAACGGCAAAATATCTATATCTAAAATCACGTTTGTTGTATAGGAGCCCCCTGTAGCCTAGTTAGTAACTTGGAAGTGACTCTACCTACGAAGCTGGAGGTCCCGGGTTCGAATCCCGGTAAGGGCATTTATTTGTGTGATGACCACAAATATTTGTTCCTGAGTCATGGATGTTTTCTATGTATTTAAGTATTTATTTATCTATATAAGTATGTTTATCGTCGTCTAGTACCCATAGTACAAGCTTTGCTTAGTTCGGGGCAAGGTCGATTTGTGTAAGATTGTAAAAGAAAAAGAAACAAATAAAAACTAAAATAAAAATAAAAAGATGTATTCTGTTTTTTAGTATTTTTTGTTATAAATAGCGACAACAGAAATACATCATCTATGAAAATCTCTATCTATCACGGTTCATGAGATACAGCCTGGTGACAGAAGGACAGACAGACGGACAGCGGAGTCTTAGTAATAGGGTCCCGTTTTACTCTTTGAGTACGGAATCCTAATAAGTGACATAGGTTTTAGGCTCAGAACATAAAAAAAGGGAGAAGTGCCGTACTGCTTAATTTCAACCAAAACCGATGTCCCCAGTTTTCTCCCACCGCAGCGCCCACAGGCACACACATTGAACCGTGTAAAAACAAAGACTCGGGCGTTGCCAGTGAGTCTACGGCAACATGCAAACGAGGGCTGTGATTGGCTTAAACGCACTACACTAGGGGGGCGACAAACGTTAAAATTATGTTTTATCGACATTGATATTAAAATTAATATTATGTTATGATATTGATGGGTAACAACTTCAACAACATGGTAAGTTTATGTGGTGGTATTTAAACTTCTAGCTACAAGTTTAAATAACACGTGTTGTTAACTTACCATAAATCGCAAAAGTAAAAAATATTGACGAATACCTACAGAGTAACATAAACGGCTTTTTATAAGTTCGTGTTCACATACATTTAAAACTCTGGTCACATCGATATTTTTGACCTGTAGGTACCAGGCCGATCCGACTCGCATTTTGGCGCGAAATAATATGTCCATTACTCATATTACGAGATTTAAGGCTAAGGGCGAGTATCCACCAAAGATGTGCGAAGATGTGTTACCATACATTTTACACCTAGGTTTCAAGCAAGCGAGGTGTCAAATATTCGAAAAGTGTACGGCTCTTATTAAGTGGTTGGAAACATTTTTCTTGAAAATGAATTGATTAACTCTTCTCTGTACAGGAACCAGTTAGGACCTCTGCCAGTAGCATCTATCCATTTTTTTAGAACCTAATCGGATTCTTTGGAAAACTGTAATAAGAAACCGAGATTTCTTCTTCAATTATCACATTTGAAATGAAAGTAAAAAATACTCATTTAAAAAAAATTATTGGTAATAATATCACATTTTAAGTTGTTCTGAAGCCATTTGCAATTAAATTGTATACTTGTATATACAATTTTAATATGTCTATTAACCGTTCATACTGCAACTTAGTGAAAATCTTATTAGTAGGTACCGTAAACATTTTGTGCCTTTTAATCTTATTAGTTACCTTTAAGATAGGCACCCAAACAAAACAAGTAATTAAATAAAATAAAACAGCGAAAGTAGTCGAAATAAAATAACTAGTATGATATCGTACTTCTATTTTATCGATTACGCGTAAATTGTAACTGCACTTTGGCACCGCTCTAGTTTGCGACGCCAAGCAGCGGCCGTACCACTAAAAAATTCAAGCATCGTCCATATCCATAGTGGTTTAATACATTGCGCCGTGGTTTACTGTATTGAACGATCAATGTACAACGCAAAGAACAAAAATATGCTTTTTCGTTCGATATGTTAGTTCGATCCCGAGAAATGATGCGGCGTTGCGTTTATTTATTAAAATATTAGTTTTTACTGACTTAAGTGAAAATACTAATACTCACATGTGGTGCGTGACTCCACCATTCATGTAGGTTTTAGTTTCATTCCTATTTTTGCATGTAACCACGCTACAATTCGGCATTTTGAGTAATCGTGGAATAACATTTCAGATTCACGGCAAATTGCGACTAACATGCGGTGACATGCCCATTTGGCCATGTCGCACCGACACGCGCCAAGCCCCCGTTTCATATCTATTCCTTTTTATCATCTGAGGTTTTAGGCTTTTGAATAAAATCACGCATTAATTAATTGCATTCTAGATAAAAAGCTGTGTTTGTATAATTTATAATTTTCAGTTCCTTTGGTAAGAAACGGACATAGCAATTTCTATGAAGGGCAGTTTTTTTTTACTGTCCATAACAAAAAAAATTTTCTTCAAGAAATGAATACGTAAGTACCCAGTAATTTCCTAGTAGTGGGTCTACTGGTATAATTTCATTACATTACTATATATAAATAAGACTCAGATAACATGCAAACTATTAATATCCGTAAAACAAATTATTATTCTTATTACTGACAACTTTAAAACTCGTTAGTTTATTTTATACTAAAAAAACGAAACTAAATATACGTTGTCATATCATAGTATTTTAATATAAATAGAAAACTTGTGCTCAAAAATCAAATACTTACTTTATTCAAGTTATCTAACTTCGCTAACATGATGTTCTAGAACATCATGTTAGCGAAGTAATACTTACCACTTTTTAGTGCAAGTATCAATATCGGTCACGGAGTGAATTCCAACGGTGCGCTATACAGCTATTTGCATCGGCAAGCTCCGCGGTTAGTTCTATCCCGATCGCACTTACATATAGCTAGAAAGGGACGGCACCCGCGGCTGGTGCGATCTCGCTGTGCATGTGGGGGTTAGGTACGTTTGTGTGGGTGGTAGTAGTATTTACACACACAAACGCACTAGGCGTGTCAAAATACCGAATTCTGAGCGAGCGCTTTTTTGAAGAGCACTCTTAACCTCAGCTCATTCGTTTTTTATGCTCAACAATACAATTATTAAAAAATACCTTATATTCATCGCCTTACACTGAAGTCCATTGGCGTTTGTGCTCTTGCACTAGGTAGCACTTTTCCGTCTCTTATTGATTAGTAACTCTTAAAATACATACCTAAAAAAAAATTTCTAACAAACAAACAATTCTGACATACGTATAAGTACATCAAATAATTTATTCAGAACTGAAACTGAAACTTCGGTGGCGGGTGTCTATCAAACAAAAAACAATACACTGAAGCGTACCAACTAGATTCAGTCGAAAAGTTGAGTTATATTTTATTCCTTAGTGGAACCCGTGACTTCGTACATAATTTAGGTATGTAAAAACATAAAACTGACCTAATATAAATGTACTTTACAACCATTAAGTTCTCAGTGTTGTGATTTGTGATCTACACTGAAGTTTCAAAGAAGACTGTAGTACCTATATTACCTAAATACATATTATTTACAAGTGGTGTGAAAATATTTATACTAAATCATTTAACGACGGTATAATGTGCCTATTATTATGTGTTTCATTAGATAGTTATTAAATGTAATGATAAAATATGTATTTTTATGGGATTAGAACAAATTTTCATCCTTAAAATCAATTATGGCTAAAGACAGACAGCCCACGGGAGTTATATAAACTACCATATAGTATACTACGAATGCTTTACCTATCACTTGCAGATTCAATTATATGCTATGGTATTACAAGTTACAACCTACTTAACGCAAATATATAAATTGCAACTTGCACTGTTAAAAACAATTGTACCTAATACAGTTAAAACAAAATACCGTGATAATAAAACAGGCCTATTCAAACACTGCAAGATCATTAACGTGTTCAATAGATTTTGTTTGTCCTTACTAACTGAGGAATGTGAAATAATACCCTCATTAGAAAAAAAAATACGCCCTAATAATTTACGTACGTTAGATTACTTGCCACCATACCTATTGCCACGCAACATTAACACTTATGGTAACAGAACTATTGATCACTTACTTCCATCTATCTTAAATAACCTGCCCAAGAAATTATTACATGACCTCACCGATACCATTAGTAGTCATGAAAAATGTAAGAAGCTACTTAAAAAGTACTACCTAAGTTTAGATGAAGGTAAGTAGTAAATTGGAGTACAAATTAGCAAATTGTTATATTATATTATACTTAAGTAAATTATGGAACGCGGGATGTACCGCGCGATCTCGCCAACTATTGCCTAAACCTTCCAGGTTTTAAATAGTGGCTTTATGTGTAACACAGTAACTATGTAAACATAATTGTATTAAATAAATAAAAAAAATAAAAAAAAAAAGTTACTATGCAGACTGAAAATGTTATTAATTTAATACTATTTCTATATTACGTAACGCATATCACGAATCACATTCAATGTTCATTATTAAAAAAATATGTGTATAAATGAATATTATATATTATAGGTTTAGACAAGGGAAAAGTACTGAGGATGCCATTTTAGCCCTCACCACTCTAATAACTCATCAAGTTGACAAAGGTCGTAAATGTTTAGCAGTCTTTCTTGATTTACAAAAAGCTTTTGACACCGTTTCTCTCTCCATTCTTGTGCACAAGCTAGAGACCATAGGTATTAGAGGAAAACCTCTAAATCTCTTAAATGATTATCTTCGGGGTCGCCGTCAAATTGTTAAAATTGGTAAATACGTTAGTGATGAGAAAAGAATAACATTTGGCGTACCTCAGGGCAGCGTGCTTGGACCTACCCTCTTCCTAACGTATATTAATGACTTGACGAATCTTGCTATTGATGGTGGAACGGTTTTCTCCTATGCAGACGACACAGTAATAGTTTTCAATGACAATACGTGGGAATCCGTCTTTAATAGGGCTGAGCGTGGTCTTCAAATAATATCCTCATGGTTGAAGACAAATCTCCTTACATTGAATATTGCCAAGACAAACTACATATGTTTTACTAAATATAAAAGTACGCAACCACCAAATACACTTCAGTTAAAAATGCATGATTGTAACCGAAAAGATGCAGCTACTTGTAATTGTAAGGAAATTGAAAAAGTTACTTTTACCAAATACCTAGGAATTATTCTAGACCAACGACTTTCCTGGCATGCACATATTGAGTTCATTAGCAATAGAATCCGAAAGTTAGTATGGATATTTAAGATATTAAGACATGTCGCATCCAGAGATTTACTTAAACAGCTTTACACAACGTTAGCACAGTCCGTTATGTCTTATTGTATACCAATATGGGGCGGAGCAAACAAAACTAAATTTATTGATGCTGAAAGGAGTCAAAGGTGTCTTCTTAAAGTCATGTTTTCGAAACCTTATAGATATAATAACAGAGGGCGCTGTTATCGCTAACAGTCAAATTCAAACGGCTCTCCGTATTTATATTTGATTTTAATTATTTATACATCGTTTTAAGTGACATTTTGCAACAATTATAACTCATTGACATCCAATTTCACAAGATAATAATTATAAATAAGAAGATATGGCACCGGTGAAGACTAAAGTTACACCAAACACGGCGGCGGTTAACAGGTTGTTGGAAATTGTTTCGAATCTCAAAACTGAAATAGTCGAAATGAAAGACAAAATAGAATGCTGCAATTGTACAATTATGGAGCAGCAAAAACTACTCACCAGTCAGAACACGAACATTCAGGCGATCTTGAGAGTGATCCAAGGTACAAATAATCGGCCAGAACTGCTACACAAATCACACGTCTTCCAGCACGTCACACTGGATGAGTCAGGCCCACAAGGTATTGTCTTTCTGGATGAAGAGCAATGCAACCTAAGCACCGGCACCGGTATACCGCCGTCGCCAACTGTACCCCTGTTGCCCGCGGTTCCCGCGGCTCCTGAGCCTGAGCCCAAGGCACGACGTATTCTTGACGCCACCAAAACAAACTGCAGCCCACTCACTGGAACAGCTGAAGCAGGACAAACATCCAGGTTGGTAGTCATCCGACCTGAGGCTCCACGTCTACAGATGCCAGAGGTGCCACCAGTGCAACAAACGGAGTCACCCCCACCGGTGGCACCAGTGACACTAACAGTTGCATCACCAGCACCCACTGGATATCCCACTCGATCTTTGAGTGAGCGAGGTACCATGGGCCTTCGCGCTGCAGGTCCCCGTGTCACAAGCCTGCATGTGTTCAACCTCAGCGAGGACACTACACCAGACGACGTGATCCAGCACCTGCAGACTCGTATGGGGATACCGAAGCCCGTGTGCGAACAGCTGGTGGTCACTCGCGGTAATTATGCATCGTTCCGCCTGGATGTGCCGACTGACAAACAAAAGATCGTTCGGGATACAAGAAATTGGCCAGCTGGTGTATCGGTTCGATTATTTAATGTTGTACAGGCAAAAAACTTGCCAGAAAACCGGATCACAACGATAAAAAAGTAGATTGTAAGTTTGTTGTTATCCACCAAAATGTCCGGTCAATATGTGGAAAAACATCACTTTTAGAATTATTAATCAGTAAAGAACTACCACATGTATTAGGATTTAGCGAAATTTGGAGCCGAAAAAATGAAATTGCGCGAGTGAGGTTAAGCGGGTATGCGCTGGCAAATTATTACTGTCGAACTAGCATCGCTCATGGCGGTACTGCGCTGTACGTGCGGGACGGTGTAGAATATCGTCAGCGAAATGACCTGCATACCCTCACCGTGCAATATCATTTCGAATTTTCGGCTATAGAAATTATTCGAATAAAATTGATTATTGTGGCATTGTATAGGACTGGTAACGGTGACTTTGACATTTATTTAGAGAATTTGGAATTGTTATTAAAAAAGCTAACTGACGAAAACAAAAGGTTTCTCATCGTTGGCGACCATAATGTGGATTATCTATCTGACAATAGCATGAAACGCCGTATAAATGACGTGTTAGGATCATACGGGTGTCGTAACACAGTATCATTCCCCACTCGCGAGACCGTAGACTGTGCATCGTCCATTGACTGCGGGCTGTCTAACTGCACGAGTGACTTGCTTACTGTGGCACCACTTGACACCGCGATAAGCGATCATAACGCGCAACGTTATGAATTGTCTACGCAAAATGAGCCGCAAAATAAAACACATAGGTTAGTTGAGCGCCGGGTATTTAACGACGAGTCAATTAAATTATTTTATATGGACATTTCTAATTACGATTTTAATTTTGTGTATGATAATAATTTTGACATTAACGACAAATTTAATAAATTATTTAATATTTTAATGTATTATATTGACATACACTTTCCGATAAAATTAATTAAATGTAAAAACAATGCCACAGTGTCCTGGTTGAGTGACGAATTGGTAGAACTGATGCGTAAGCACAGTGATCTCCATGACTTGCGGCGCCAGTATCCCAACAACCCCATACTTACCGAGTGTATCGAGCACTATGCTGGGCTAATAAAGTCCACGATAATTGATACCCGTCGCACATACACTGAAAATAGACTAGCGGCGAGCGGCAATAAACCGAAAGAAATTTGGAAGGTGGTAAACGAGGAGGTGGGAGTGAAGGCGAGATCTCAAAGTATTTGCCTCCGTAATTCCACAACAAACCTAGAAGTACAGAAGAAGGACATACCAAATACTTTGAACTCTCATTTTCTCGGAGTGGCATCTAAATACGCTATACAGAGCAACATGCTAAAATCCACGCAGTTCCTTCATAGGCACCTGGCAGCGTCAGACGTGCCCGTTTTTACCCTACCACTCGTCACTCGCGATATGCTTGATACGGCTTTTCGCCCCATGCTGAAGAAAAGTAGCACTATTGATATATTTGACATATCACCTAATATTCTTCTTTGGATATGGCCACTTGTTGTCGACGTACTTGTTGTCCTTATAAACCTTATGTTTGAAACTGGTACATATCCTGATGTTTTAAAAAATACGAGGGTGTGTCCAATATTCAAAGGGAAGGGTAACAGGTGCGACGTTAACAACTATAGGCCAATCACAATAGTACCCACTATTTCCAAACTAGTGGAATCTATCTTATCGTCTCAGCTAATGCGTCATCTGGTGTTCGGTGCAATGCACCTAACACGTGACATGCGCCTGCGTGCGTATGCGATTATTTAGTTGTATTGAGTGCCGATTTGATTTAATTTAATGCAATTACGGACACCGTCGCGGTCGGGTGCATCCGAACATATTTTATAACATTAACATTTTCAACATATTTCTAACTTAGCCAATAACAGTTTTTGTAGTAGTTTTAGTTAAATAAACATTTTATATTCTTTTGCCGACTTTAACATTCACTCACAACACCCCACCGCCCACATTGGTCCTTCGAACAGTGACCTCGCGCGTTTTGATACGGTGGTTGATTGGCGTGTGAGGTGAACGAACTTTTAACTTCGCGTGTGAGGGTTGGAGTGATTACAGAAGAAGAGTAGCAGAACTTCAACAGCAACAGTGGTATTTGGCAGTAAGAGAACAGCGCAAAGAGATATTCAAGTAAGATCTTTCCTTATTTTGCTAACACCAAATCGATCAAGATGGCTACCGTCCAACGTCAGGTAGAGATTCAGAGAAGCATTGAGACTGCTTTGTCTAACTTTAAAAAAGATAGTTCGGAGAGAAAGGCAAAACTTGAATACTTCAAGACACGTTTGGAGACTTTAAGTGGTTTATGGAGAGAATTTCAATTCAACTTTACATCAATCGTCCATCATCATTTAATACAATAATCGTCCTTATTCTTACAATCAACAAAATATTAACTCGGCAAGTAAAAATAATGGAAGTTTAACTATTGCGAAAACAATGCACGTATCCGGTATCAAGTGTCCGATGTGCAAATATCCGCACGGAATCTACAGTTGTAGACACTTTTTGCAAATGCCAAGTGAACAAAGATATCATACGGTCAATAAACTTGCATTGTGCATAAATTGCTTATTTAGTCATAATGGAAATGCCTGCAATTCAAATAAAACATGTCAGAAATGTGCAGGTCAACATAACACATTGCTGCACGAAGCGTGCGTAAAGTCATCGACCTCAACACATGCAGCAAATACAGCAATTTCTAACAAACATACAGCATCCGGGACTAACATTTCGCAACAATCGCATGCTGAGATTTTACTCGCCACTGCTCAATTGAAAATTAGGGCTGCTGATGGTACCTACCACATCCTTAGAGCTCTTGTGGACGCTGGATCTCAAATTTCACTTATATCCGAACAAGCGGCTCACCTACTTAACTTAAAGCGAGAGAAGTGTCGAGGTATCATTTATGGGATCGGACAGAGAGAGAACAACTGCAAGGGTAAATTAACTATAACTTGTAGCTCCATGTACACGGATTTCACATTTAACGCAGAAGTTATCATAATGAATAACCTTATAAAAAGTTTGCCAAACAAAACATTTACAAAACCGTCCTGGTCCATGTTACAAAACATTAACCTTGCCGATCCAGACTTTCACATAAGTCGCCCAGTAGATATACTACTAGGAGCAGACATTTACTCTCAGATCCTATTGAGCGGAATGATAAGAAGCGAAGATGCGTCTCAACCACTGGCGCAGCAAACGCAGATCGGGTGGTTATTATGCGGGAATGCACAAACATATCATTGTAATGTAGTCATTAAGAATTTGGAAGACATACAACAGTTTTGGGAAATAGAGGATATCACAGAGGAAGGAAATTTATCACGAGAAGATTTGGAATGCATAAAGCATTTTGAAGAAAACACAACGCGAACACCCGACGGGAGATATCAAGTACGGCTTCCTATGAAGCCTAACTTTCAAACAAAACTAGGCGACTCCAAAGCAAAGGCCATAGCTCAGATGAAGCACATGGAAAAGAAGCTTGAAAGGCAAGCCAAACTGGCAGAAGCTTATAAAACTTTCATGAAGGAATACAGTGACTTAGGGCATATGAAACCGGCGGTAGGTGATCAGAAAGTGGAATGCTTCTTACCGCATCACATCATAGAGCGAGAAGAGTCAACGTCAACAAAGTACAGGGTGGTATACAATGCCTCTTCACGCACATCCACGGGATACTCCTTAAATGATTTAATGTACACGGGTCCTAATTTACAAAATGATTTACAATCATTGTTACTGAAATGGAGACAGTACGAGTTTGTCTATACAGCGGACGTTGCCAAGATGTACCGGCAGATCATGGTACATGAGGAAGATCAACAGTTGCAGAAGATTATTTGGAGAGAAAATCAAGGACCACTTAAATCATTCCAGCTAACAACGGTGACGTATGGCGAAAGAGCAGCCCCCTTCTTGGCAATGATGACGCTAAGAAAGCTAGCGCACGATGAAAGAGATAAGTATCCAGAAGCAGCCAAAGTTTTAGAAGAGTCCTTTTACATGGATGACTTGGTGCATGGATCATACTCGGTAGAACAAGCAACAAAATTAATAAACGATGTGATCAATCTTTTAAAAGCTGGTGGATTTATTTTGCGCAAGTGGTCGTCAAACAGAGAAGAAGTGTTAGAACAGATCCAAAACAAACAAAACAATGAAGACTTGCTTTTCAATTGTAAACAAGGCGATATTTCAAAAACACTCGGGTTAAGCTGGAATCCCGTCCAAGATAGCTTTACATTTCAATGTAAACTACAAAGAGAACCCTCCTGTCTGATATTTCCAAACTTTTCGACCCATTAGGCTGGCTTGCTCCACTTAGTACCAAACTCAAACTTTTATTTCAAAAAGTCTGGAAGCTGAATCTACAGTGGAACCAGATTATACCAGAAGAAATGGACAAGGAGTGGTCCGAAATACTAGATGACATTCACGTAATAAATGATTTCAAAATACCGAGATGGTTAACATGTAAGGAAAATGACGTAATACAGCTTCACGGGTACTGTGACGCGTCCTTGAAAGCATATGCCTGTGTGGTTTACGTGCGTATCAACAATCAAACAACCCCCGTGATAATAGCCGCCAAAACTAAGCTAGTCCCACACAAAAAACAATTAACCCTGGCAAAACTAGAACTGTCTGCAGCTCATTTGTTATCTAAATTAATGGCAAAGATTAAAACTTCTCTGGAACAACATAAGTTGGAAACTTTCGGGTGGACCGACTCAAAGATTGTGCTAGGCTGGCTACAAGGCGAACCGAGTCGCTGGAAACCCTTTGTAGCGAATCGCGTCCAACAGATAAAACAAGTAATGCCCGAGGATCAATGGCGATACGTAAAATCAGCAGAAAATCCATCGGATGCTGCGAGCAGAGGACAGACTGCATCTCAGTTGAAAGCCAATTCTCTATGGTGGAACGGTCCAACTTGGTTGATACAATTCGAATCAGAGCTAGAAAGTTTTCAAAGTGTAAAGTACACAACAACAGAAGAGTCGAAAAAATCATACCAATCAAATGTAATACAACATAACAACAACGGTCAAGATATTATCAACAATTTATTAAAGAAATATAGCTCTATTACTAAAGTAACACGAATCGTAGCCTACATTATGCGGGCATTCACTCCGAACCACAATTGTGTACCTAGCTATATCACATTACCAGAATTACGAAAGGCTAAATTGATAATAATTAGAAATGTGCAAAACATCGAATTGGGGACGGATATTGAATATTTACGCACGCATAACAAAGTCGAATCGAAGAGCAAACTAATGAAGTTAAACCCATTCATTGATAATAACAACATTCTTCGCGTGGGAGGTCGTCTCAAAGAAGCGCATTGTTGACATTCCACGGAGGTGCAAAGCTCACTCTTAGCAAATTAAGAGAAGAATATTGGGTTATGGGCGGAAACGACAGAGTTAAACAACAGGTCAGAAAATGTGTTAAGTGCCAGAAAATTGATGGGAGAAAACAACATCAGCTGATGGGTGATCTTCCTTCAGCCCGCGTCAACGAAGCCAAACCGTTTTATCACACTGGCGTCGATTACACGGGATTCGTTGACATAAAGGCTAGCAAAGCACGAGGGAGCAGAACACTGAAGGGCTATATTGCCATATTTGTCTGCATGGTCACAAAAGCTGTGCATTTGGAGCTCGTGACAGAGCTAACAAGTTCAGCATTCCTAGCCGCTCTACGAAGGATGGCAGCGAGAAAAGGAGCCCCACATCATATTTACAGTGATCAAGGAACGAACTTCGTTGGCAGTAACAACATACTGCAAAGACAGTGGCAGCAGCTTAATAACATTTTTAATGACGACTTCCTGGCAGAAATAACCGACATGGAGATCCAGTGGCATTTTAATGCGCCGTCTTGGCCATCCGCCGGCGGCCTCTGGGAAAGGGCTGTCAGAAGTCTCAAACATCACTTAAAACGCGTAGTGGGTGAACAAAAACTGACGTATGAGGAGTACTCTACCGTCTTAGCCCAGTTAGAAGCTTGTCTAAATTCCCGTCCACTATGCCCATTAACAGAAAACATAGATGACCTAAACTCTCTCTCTCCTTCTCATTTTCTAACGGGGAGAGCCGGCGTCACAATAATCGAAACAGCTGAAGATGCACGAACAAGGTGGCACTTGACACAAAAAATATTCAATGATATTTGGAAACGTTGGAAAACAGAGTATTTAAGCCAACTAACAGCAAGACAGAAATGGTTTCATCCTCAGAAGAACCTTGTAACAGGAGATATTGTGGTCATTCACGAAGATAATTTGCCGGCAGGAAAATGGGCGCTAGGGCGAGTTATAGACGTCCATCCAGGTCAAGATGGACATGTAAGAGTAGTTACACTCAAAACAGCAAGGGGTATACTCAAGAGGCCGGTAGTAAAGTTATCTGTCTTACCTTTGGACGAACAGAAAACAAACAATCAAACAGTCGAAAAGGATGTACCGAAACGCAGCCAAAATCAAAAACAGAGAAAAAGAGGATGCTTATCAACTATGCTAATGATGCTAATATATTTTTATACATTTTTAACGGCAGGAAGCTGCGTCAAACTGACCTCAATCAACGAAAAACAAGGATTGTATTTCGATAAACTAGGAAACATGCTAGTTAGGGACGACTGGAAACTAGTTGCATACTACGACATGAACCCATACTGGGAAGGTATAACCGCATACAAAAAGTACAACGACCAATTAGAAAATATTTGTAAACAAGTTAGAACCCTTTCACACTGTGACGTTATCTTACTACAACTACGTCACTCGTACGATGAACTACAGCACTATGATCGAGTTTTATCCAGACATCAGCTGAAACACGAGACGCGCAAGAAACGGGGAGTAATTAACGGTGTCGGGAACGCCGCGAGCTATCTGTTTGGAGTCCTAGACGATCAATTCGCCAAACAATACCAAAAGGACATAGGTCTCCTCAGAGAAAACCAAAAACACCTCGCGACTATGTGGAAGAACCAAACATCTGTCGTTGAAGCTGAGTACAACATGCTTTTGCGAACACGAGATACAATCCAAAAACAACATAAATTAATACATCAGCATTTACTGCATTTGGAAAACGACACCACCGCCTTGGCAACAGAATTAATCGCCTCAGAGAGGATGTCACAATTTACCGTTATTGCCATGGCCGCCAACAATTTGTTAACACACCTCAAAACGATCCAGGACACGTTACTAGAAACGATAACAAACATTTACAACGAAAAAATGAACGTACATATTATAAATCCTGAACAATTACAAAAGGAATTAAACATTATATCAGGCCAACTTTTAAGCGACCTTACCCTTCCCATCGATAACATACAGACAAACCTACAAAACATTTACCAAGTATTAAAAGTGAAAGCGAGACTTACTGACCAATATATGATATTCGAGATTCGCATCCCATTAATAACCCGTGATCGTTACGTCATTTATAACATTATTCCGGTTCCGCACCGCTCAGCCAGAAATATGATATCTGTTATCCCAATAGAAAAATACGTCGCTATGAACTTTCAAAAAGATGCCTACATGCCTCTACGAGAACAAGATCTCGAAAATTGCATTCTGCGAGACACATTTACTTATATGTGTTACCTTAAGGTTCCAATCTACAAGATGAGTAATGATAAAGACCTATGTATAAAATATGAAATGGAGAATCAACAATGCAAAACAAACATCGCCGCGTGCCAAAACAAGTGGATTAGCTTATCAAGCCCAAACCATTACTTGCATTTTTGTTGTGATAGGTGTCAGTTCCGGACCATATGTAAGGATCAGGTTACGGCCCAGACATTAACCCGAGCTAATATAATTTATATTGAACAGAATTGCATTGTAAAAACTGATAACTTTGCATTTCACACGCATATGAGTATGGAGAGTAAAATTGACTTAAACTACCATATACTTACACCAGAAATTGACCCTATTAATCACGTAATAAACATATCTATCCAAGAGTTCGAGAACAACAGCCTAAACATTATGAACGAAGAGAAAGAAAAGAAAAACATAGAGGAAAGAATCAAAGCGCTAAAAGAGAGTCAACTTCCCGGAGAAAATTATTCTATACATGACGTGCATCATTACGCGGCCATATACTGCCTCTGGATCGCAATGATCATTATAGTAGCCGTGCTCGTATGGCGTAAGACACGCTGTCAGTGGCGAATATTAAGAGCGCCACCAGCACAAGCAAATCCGGAGGAACCTGCGACATCGTGCCGTGTACTCGAGGGTCCCCGGGCGGCCTCGACGCCGCCGCCCCGAGCGAGCGCGAGCGCAACCTGGACACCGCGTGCAGCCCGTCGCATCAGCACCAGCGGCATTTGTGATAACGACAAGTGTAGTGTGAGTGCGCGAAGCCGAGTGAAAAGTGTGAGTGAAGGAGAGTTAAACAATGCGCGAGTGAAAGTATTGAAGTGTCATGATGAGATGAGCGGATCGATATTTATGGACAGGGGAAGCTCCCCAATTTTAAGAAAAATATCTTTTAATGAATAATATTATGTCATGTTATACTTAAGTCAATTGTACAATCATCATGTACCACCATCTTACCTAATCATCTTAATTTCATCTTATCGTTTGCCCCCGGCAAGATGTTCGGTGCAATGCACCTAACACGTGACATGCGCCTGCGTGCGTATGCGATTATTTAGTTGTATTGAGTGCCGATTTGATTTAATTTAATGCAATTACGGACACCGTCGCGGTCGGGTGCATTCGAACATATTTTATAACATTAACATTTTCAACATATTTCTAACTTAGCCAATAACAGTTTTTGTAGTAGTTTTAGTTAAATAAACATTTTATATTCTTTTGCCGACTTTAACATTCACTCACAACACCCCACCGCCCACATCTGGAGTCGAATAACCTGTTAACGGACAATCAATTTGCGTACCGACAAAAAAAGTCGACAACCACCGCGGCGTATAAGATGTTCGACTGTATCATGACTGGGCTGGACGATAGGAGCAAGATGGCAGGAATATTATGTGATTTGTCAAAGGCTTTTGACGTTATTAACCATGAATTACTTCTGAATAAACTAAATCGATATGGAATCCAAAACAATGCCTACAATCTATTCACCTCATTTTTGTCAGGCCGAAAACAAGTCGTGAAATTACTCACTGACAGCAAATCACTACAATCCGACGCAGGGGACATAAATATTGGTATTCCTCAGGGTTCTGCCCTGGGAAATACCTTATTTTTATTGTTTATAAATGACCTTCCGTCCAACATTGTGTCTGGTCTGTCTGTATTGTTTGCCGATGACACAACTGTGCTAGTTAGTGCAAACTCTTACGACCAGCTAAGCCATACGATTGGTGAGGCTTGTAGTCAATTAAGGAACTGGTTCTCGGCAAATGGGCTTCTATTAAATTGTTCAAAATCTAACATAATGCTATTCTCTGGCCGAAAGATTTCGCTTCCGCCGTGTATGGCCAGTAGTCCTATGCCACTATGTAACGAGAGCAAGTTCCTTGGGTTCATAGTTGACTCGAATTTGAATTGGAAGCGCCATGTAGACAGTTTGTGTGATAGGTTGGGTAGTGCCGTCTTTGCCTTGAGAAAATTGAAACCATTGATCTCCAGGGAGGCATTGAAACAGGTGTACTTTGCTTATTTACACTCAGTTATTTCTTACGGCACAATCCTCTGGGGAAACTCTACAGACGCAAAGAGAGTGTTAATTGTGCAGAAACGAGCAATTCGTACACTTGTTGGAGTAAAACATAGGCACCCCTGTAGAGAACTTTTCAAATCTCAACGCATTATGACACACTACTCACAATACTTATTCGACTGTTTAATATTTGTAAGAATGAACATTTCTCAGTTCCAACGCGTGGACTTTCCAGGGAAACAGCTTCGTTCTACAGGGCGGCTGAGAACGGTTCCTCGTCGTATGGCGCTTTCAACAAAGAACCCCCGCGTCATCGGCCCCACATACTATGAACGATTACCCGCCGATATCAGAAATGAACAATCTGACGAAACATTTCGGCGCAAGCTGAGAAATCTTTTGTTGATCAACCCTCTGTACTCCGTGAACGAGTACATGGAACTTACTTTTTAAATGATGTACCAAATAAATTGACATTGCCGCCTGATGATTAATTTTAATTGTATCAAATGTTATTAAGTGTTATTAAGTATTATAATATTCTGTTTTAAGTTTTAGTGATAGTATTTATTGAGAGAATTATGTTTTTATATTTTTTTTATATATTTGGTTTTTATTATGTTGACATGAATATTTTTTAAATTTTATTATTATACCTACTGTATAACAAATGACGATCCTTTTTGGGAGATAGAATTATATTTTATTTTTACATTTCAATTATATTGACGATCATGGTAGAAATTCTTGTAATTTTGACATTTCTGCAAATTTATATTGTAATTTTTATCCTGAAATAAATGAAATAAAAAAAAAATAAAAATAAATATCCCACAAATGAATTATACAAGGGTTGTGAACTCCTTACTATGAGGAAACTTTACATCTTAAACACACTTTTAAAACTACATAAGACTCTACCCTTTAAACCTGCAACATCAACACGAAGAAGGAAGGATAAAGTAGTTGTGACGCCCTACACTAAGTCAGTCTTTGCTAAAAGGCAATTTGCAAATCAATCTGCCTACCTATACAATAACATAAATAAAATTATTTCTATATACCCTATGCAATTGTTTAAATGTAAAAAAGTTGTGATGGAATGGATAAAAGAATTAAACTATGATGAAACAGAAGGACTCCTCAATCATACAGTGTAATACTAGTTATAAATAAAAAGAAATAACTACATTATACCTACACATGTACTTGCATATTTTAGCTCTCACGCTCAAACAAATACACACACATGCACGCATGCGACCGCGCTCACACACACACACACACACACATACATGCACACACACACACACACTCACACACTCACACACATACACACACACGCACACTCAAATATACACACACATATTAGATTAATTAATTTAAATTAAGGAAAAGTGTACATTTACTTTCATTTAAATCACTTTTATGTAATGGTTACATTATTGCTATTATAGGAAGAGCGGGATCTTCTGCCACAAGTATTTATAATACTTACTAGAAGATTCCAACCCTAAACTATTGTACATATTTTTGTAACCAAATAAAGATTTTTTCATTTTCATTTTCATTTTCATAATAAAGTGAATGTAAAATATAAGAATGTACTCAAAGCGCACAGTAGTAAATTACCAGAATGTCATACCTACTAGTAACACACCAACCTCATTACGAGATCGCTACTACCAAAGAAGCCAGTAAAATAATTGTTCTAATTTATTTCGTTGACCATCGCTACCATTATTAGCCAAGGGGCATACGGCTGCACATTTTATAAAGCGTTACAAGCCCGTTTATTTTTTTTAATAATATTAGTAAAGTTAGCTGCCTTTTATTAAGGACTAGCTGTTGCCCGCGACTTCGACCGCGTAGAACTTAATACTTAGAAAATATAATGCAAACAAACTTCTACCATCTTAAGGGATGATTTCCGAGGCAAAAACTATTCTATATCCTTTGAAGGGTCTCAAATTATCTCTGTACCAAATTTCATCTAGGTACATGGATTTTATCCAAACTTTCACCCCCTATTTCATACCCTTAGGGAATGATTTTCGGGATAAAAACTATCTAATGTCATTCTTCGGGACTCAAACGACCTTTATACCAAATTTCATCTAAACGGGATTCATCCAAATTTTCACCCCCCATTTCACCCCCTTAGGGAGTGATTTCCGGAATTACAACTATCCTATCTCCTTTCCCAGGACTCAAGCTATCTCTATACCAAATTGTATTAAAATGGGTTCCATCCGAATTTTCACCCCTAATTTCACCCCCTTAGGGGATGATTTCTGGGGTAAAAACTATCCCATGTCCTTTCCCAGGACTTAACCTATATCAACACCAAATTTCATCAAAATAGATTAGATCCAAATTTCACCCCCCCCTTTTCACCCCCTTAGGGGATGATTTCCGGGATAAAACCTATTATATGTCCTTCCCCGGGACTCAAACTATTTATATACCAAATTTCATCAAAATCGGTGCAGCGGTTTAAGTAGCTCCATACAAATTTCCACCCCCAATTTCAGCCCCTCAGATATAAAAACTACCCTTTGTCCTTCCCCGGGGCTCATTTCATCTAAATCGGTTCAGCGGTTTGGGCGTGAAGAGGTAACAGACAGACACACTTTCGCATTTATAATATTAGTATGGAAGTATGGATTATTAGTATGGATAGTATGGATTATTTCCGCTTGTCTTCCAAATAGAGGTGTAGCTGTAGACTCACTTCAAAAGAAAGAAGAAACGAAAAACTCATTCAAATATCTCAAAAAATTACGAAGCTACAACCGTTTTAATGTCGCTTGTTAGAGTGAGAAAACGATCAGGGACCGTGACGTCACCATCCTCGAGCTTCATAGTAAAAAACAATCGTTTCATTATAAAGGTGCGTTTTGCGGAAAAGAGACGCAACAAACCCCCTCTTCAAACTTTATACACTTATAACTTACTGATTGCCTATACGAGTATAGCCTCTTGCGTTGTTTTTTTTCGAGATAATACAACATTATGATTATTTTGTTTCGTGTCTACATCCCTATTTTCGATAAGATAAGATAAAATAAGATTTCTTTATTGTCAGAACTGTGTACATTTAGTTGTTTTAGATAAAATAAAGTCCAACAGCTTGCCTATTTCGGACGTACAATATTAAACTTAAAGCTAGTCAAATATACTAAAACAATAACAACAATAGTATTTCCAAATAATTTTAACCATATTCACACATAAAATATTAATTTAGATCTATCCGACATCCGTATTTTCTTTTAAACCACGAACTTAGGAATTCGAAAATATTCGGGTATCTCTATCTCTATCGCACTAACAAATGACAGGAATGCAGAGGGCCTACCACGAAAGGCATTCGAAGTTTCCCCTCTCTGTCATACTTACAAGTTCGTACATAAGTGCGACAGAGAGGGAAAACTTCGAATGCCGTTCGCGGTAGGCCCTCAGATATACAAACTTCGAGTTTCGGTTTTCGAGGTTTGGCTGAATACGCAAAGAGCGCGCGCGCGTGCCATTCAAAAAAACCAACTTTATATTGTTCGAATTTGTTGTTACATTTGTACCAATTACGTCTTAATTCGACATTTGCGCATATAAGTTCGCATATCAAAATCGATTAATTTTATATTTGCTTTTGGTACCTATGTGTCTCGTCAATGTATATCGTAGACGGATTAAAATTATTAATAGGCGAAAGAAAAGCAAAGCAATTCCGCCATTTTGTCCGTAGTCTTTCTTATTATTGTGAGTTTGACGTTTCTTTTAGCTGACAGATGTGGCGGCGATATACTTTAAGAATAATAAATGAAAAATTAAATGAAGTCGTATATTACGGAAAATAAATTAACTGTCGCAGTCGGATAAAAACTATCCTAAGTTGCAGCTGGAATAATAATGTACCTATATAAAATGTTTCATATTTTTCCGTCCATGGGATGCTGAGAACATTCGTACCACAGAAAGCTTAGTTTCAAACTGGCTGATTCTTTTTTTAATTTAGAGATTTAATATAAGTGGAGATAACTTCATGAGAATCATGAATGATGAAAAAGAGATGGCAACTTGCTTGATTTCTCTACTCTCAATAGGACAAAACCAAATGCGTACAAAAAAATGTTTATTGTAATAAAAAATACTTATTTCTTCATTACATTACTTCAGTTACTTACGTAAGTTGTTACGACCCACGAATAAAGTCCAATAACTTTGCACCAAGCTGGAACTCTACTGGGTCACCAATGATTCTACTCATAATATATTATTTAAGGTGCTTTTAGGCGCCCAATTCGAGAAGACAAAATGTTGTGACGTTCTCGCCGGTATTTCTACTTTCATGGGGACATGAAAACTGCCTTTAAAAAGAAAATGAAGGACACATGAACCAATAGCTATTATATCCTAGAGATGTCCCCTTGTATTCAGAGATATCCGTAATTTATTTACCGACCAATTCTTCTGTATGTCCCAACATCGATGATAAGTAATTGGGCCACATCAATCGACGGCCGAATGCGGGCGATCCGTCGCCTGTTGCTATCGACACACGCATTTGTTTATATAAAGACGGCTATTTTTTACTCTTACTGATTGACAAATGCGTATCACTTATTATCTAGATAATCGAGTTCATAATAAATACTCGTCCGTCCCATTGACGATGACGCCCCAATAGTAGACTAGCTCAACCTTATTCTAAAATGAAAATGATCCAATCCAGGCCCTTCACTTGTCAGTCAATATATTTAATAAAGCCCCAAAGTTAATATGGAAGAAACTAGTATATCCAGACTTAAAATACAGTTAAAACGATACCTTATTAGTAAAGCATTTAGCGTATTATTCCGTCCAAGAGTTTCTAAATGAGTAATAAGTTATATTACCTTTTTCATATTAATGTGTTTATTTTTGTGCTTAGTGCTTTAGTTTAAGTTTTAGTCAATAGGTACCTAGTTTTAGATACATTGCTACTAGAAGGTATACCCTAGCAGGGTAAATGTTAGAGAATGTATATAGTTTTAAGACCACATGTACACATGGAATGCAATAAACCATTTGAATTTAATTTGGATACCAATACAATACACTTTATTACGGCCTCCGTAGCCCAGTGGGTAGTGACTCTGCCTACGAAGCTGGAGGTCCCGGGTTCGAATCCCGGTCAGGGCATTTGTTTGTGAGTTTATCACGAATATTTGTTCCTGAGTTATGGATGTTATATAAGTATATATATCATCGCCTAGTACCCACAACACAAGCTTTTACTGAGCTTACCGTGGGCCTAGGTTGATTTGTGTAAGATTGTCCCGTAATATTTATTTATTTTATTTATTGCTCACCAAGAAAACAATAGGTCCTTCAGCGAATCCTCAAGTGAATAAAGGGTCGGCAACGTCCATAGGCGACGGTACCAGCTTATCATCAGGCAGGCCGTAAGCTTGTCTGCCACCATCGTAGTATAAAAAAAAAAACAATAGGTACAACAATCAAGGGCACCAATATGTATTCACTCAAAGTTTCATAAATATGTATACTACAACCTTATTGCTGCAAAAACAAGGTATGTGACTCTGTGTACATATTTTTGAGACTTTGTGGTGTATACATATTGGTGCCCTTGACTGTACATGAAGCTATAACCTAGGTATAAAGTACTAAACTGCCAATTTAAATGTTTGAATGCGATTCTGCTCTCTGGCCTCATATTTTCATGTACCCTTAAGTTATTCACTTTATTCAGTTGTAAAACCTTAACAATATTCAATATAAACAGCATATACTTCGGTTATCCTAAATTTGACTTATTTATTTTAATACCTAGATTGTACAATTGATAAAAAAAACTAGTGCCTCAAACTGGACCCCGGGCTCCTTTAGGAGCACAACCGGGAATAACGCTAGGAGGATGATGATGATGTACAATTGATAAACAGCAATTATCTTTAACCCTTTATTAGGCAAATTAAAAAAAATCGTGAGTTCAAGCCTCGTTTGCGCCTTGAAGACCAAAAAAAAATGTGCATAAAAGAAAGACAAAAAGCACATCAAAAAATGTGTATACTGTGTCATACATCATCAAATTAAAGGTTTAATACGTTTATCTTGACACAAATATTATCTTCACGTAATGTTTACCCTAAAACCTTAATCTGTTAAACAACAGAACCTTTTTATGCTAATCATCAAACAAGTGCCTATCTAACGTGACTTTTAAATGGTGCTTAAAAATAAAAACAACTTTGAATTGGGTGTTTTATACTCACGCTATGGCACAATTAAGGTTGTTCACGGGTGCCACAGAATTAATTTAGGAAACTAAAGGGACAGGCTACTGATTGTGACGCGATTATCGCTTCATCTGGTTAGAATCGGTAAAAGTGACCTTTTGAACAAAAGGTGTAACGTAAGTTTAAAGAAATGTTTGTTAGCAGCTTTATATTATGTTGACGGGTAAAATAGTGACGTTTGCTTGAGACGTTTGTATTATATATCACAAATCACTTTATCGGACAAAAGCTTTTGCATTTATCATTTTCCTTCCAAGTTTTATAGTAAAGTACTATATAATGAATAACCTAAATTATCATTATCACCTTTTTACGACGACACCTTTAAAGTAGATTTGATAAATATGTTCAGAACCTTAACATTTTATCTCTTTCTGAAATAAATTACCCCGAAGTCAAACGACCACCGGCAGGTAATGTTGCCGTTTATGAAAATCATAAATTCCACCTTTACAACTTTATGTTAAGAGATACGTAAGTAAATGTTTGCTAACCTATCAACAAATTTATGGCTCCATAAATGCTTGGTTTAATTAGAAGATTAAAAAAAACGGATATTTTGATAAGTGTTTATGGAATATTTACTTCATATCGGTTTATTCATTAGATGATAATGTTTCTCATAAATAAAGATACGCGTATTTTTTCTTAAAGCAATCAGCGGTATTTACTTGACAGTGCTTATCCTGGATTAATAAAGGCCACTCTTTTTTTCTCCAACATATTCAGTTTATTGACCTTCAGTCTTCGACTAATCTTAACGTAATTTTTCATAGATATTTCTAAGAATCTCATTTTGCTACTTCATTGCTAAATTGCGTTTAATATTAAATCCGAGATGATTTTGTGAAGATACATTAGATACCTATTCCACAACGGCATTTTATAGCTGCAACACATACATTACTCGTACCTAAAATAAAATGCTTGGTCTTACTCATTCACTAAAATACTCCCCTACGAGGATCACTTTACCTAGACAGCACGACTGCTATAACAAGTTTACACATCCATTATATCGACGCACAAAAAAGGGAAACGTAAAGAGGTTTGTTTATCCTTGTCACACGTTAGGTTCCTTTGGCCCGAGATAAAAGTGTGTTTGTTTTAACGCGCTGGCTTTGAAGTGAGAGATTATTTTCGCGTGAAAGTTTCATTATTGAAGTGAGATGTTATTTCGTTCGTTAAGTAGGGACGTCATGCATGCTTGAGAAGATAATTAAATAAGAATGCTGGGTAAATAAGTTTCGTATAAACTATTTGAAGTAAGAAAAACATGGCCAGTAATATTGACATCTGAATGTCAATAAAAAAAACATAGTTGACACATACGTGTGCCAGTTTTTAAACATATTGTAAAAGATCTTTGATTTTCTATTTTCTTAGTGTTGTATCCATATGTGGCCGACTGAACATTTATAATTGCTTATGCTGAAGAACTTACTACAGGTTTGAGTTCAATTCTTAACTGTTTATTTTATATTGTCGTCTCAAGTCAAAACATAAATTACGTCACGTGACGTCACGCAGCCAAAGACACGTAGTCAGCGCACAGTAGTTTTTTGAAATTAAATTTTTAGTACATTTTCGATAAAAAAAATAAGAGCTTATTGCAAGTCGAATCGAACATTGTGCAAAGTGTGAACAAAACTGTGAAATTGTAATTTCCTCCTTGTTTAAGTCGGTTGTAAAGATACCTTTGCTATACAGAAGATGATGGTAGACTTGTAGGTTACCTGAAAGCAATCAAAATAAGTTTCTGTCAAAAATTTCATTTTTGGTACCGTAAAATGTGACTATTTGGTACAATTTTTTGACTAAAACATCAGTAAGTCCATGCTTTATATGTTTATCAAATATGTAATATTTTTAATAGATAAAACGCATAATGCTCCACCTTTCTTTATACTGCACGTGTCTTAATTGTTAATACAAGATGAGTAATATTTTTTAAAGTGGTGTTCTAAATAACCTCGCATTTGGGGCTTTATGGGAATCGACGGATTTCGAACTGGTTTTGGCTGAATGTTGAGGCTTTTGTTATTTAAAACATAACAAGTGATATTAATGAGTCTTAAGGAACGACCGCCGAAGGTATAAAAACAGAGTAACCATATTTTGAGAAAAAAAAATGAAAGAAAAAAAATCACAAAGTTGTACTAACAAAGTCAAGTTTTATTAAAATCTTTTTTTACCTGTAGCACACTTTTAAGGACCCGTAGTTACATTTATATTAACCCAAAATGTGCTCTTTTATACAAACATAAAATAAACGTCCTTGACGACAGTAAATCAAGTATATATATGTAAAAAAAATACTTCTAAGTCAACTTTAGATAGAATATGTTTCTTTGTTATTTCCTTAAGTACCTATAAAATGTTTAAACTGTATTTGGTAAATCTACATATTACTTAAATAACAACAGGCATAATTAGCAGTATCATAAAACAGTCGTAATTTAAATTATGTTTCTCGCCAGCTTCTACCAAAGACAGAGCTGCCACGTCGGCCATAGCATTAGCCAATGCTTCTTGGGTATAGGAATGACGTGCAGGGTTGATTTTTTTCCCTTCCGACGATTACAGTATGTACAGTTGTACTCTCGCACCATTGCACTGTTGAAAAAAAAACCTACTACCTACCTTACCTAGTACCTAGGTTCTAGTAACCAAATAACCCCAGAAGCCGTCTCAAATAGCCTCATTTTAAAAACTCGTTAATATCTCATTCAAAATAACAGCTAAAATTATGTAATACGAGTATAGCTTAAAAAACTCCCGAGAATATGTATTTTTAGATATGTATACTAAAAAAATCATACCCCACAGCCAGCCAACATTTGAATAGGACGACATCTAAATAGGACGGTGATTAATTTCACTGATTTTCCACCGACACAATCAAGATTTTTTTTAAGCACGCATGCTAGGTCCTCGGCGTTTCTGCAACCACTAACCAACTTCACATTAGACTTAGGGTTGCCAGACGAAGATCTACGTTTCTACCATTGCCAGGACAAAAAATATATGGACTCAAAACTTATATTTTTTTTTTCCAAATAGCCTCGCATGTTTTAATTAGCCCCGTTTTACGGTACAAGCTTTTACTGCCGACTGTACTTTTCTGCATACCATCATCAAGTACTCATGGAGACGATTCTAACGAGCCCAAACTCGATGGGGTTTTTATTGCAGAGTTCCTATGGCCACCTTCCAGCTCCAGCATCAGATCTTCTCCATGTCATCATAATATTGCATCGTCATGCGATATACATATGCTTGCAAAATTTCAGCTCAATTGTATAACGGGAAGTGACTGAAAAATTGATTGCAAATTTTGACGGACAACTTACATACCTACTTACATATTTACATACATACGAACAGTGCAAGTTAATATAAAGCTTATAAAAAGGTTATATTTCGATTAAAATGTCAAAGAAAATCAATAGCGCTTCAAATCTTGTATTTACAAGTAGGTAAATATTCCCGATTAGGTACTTGTACAGTCAAGGGCACCAAGATGTATACACCACAAAGTCTCAAAAATATGTACACAGACCTTATTTCTGCAATAAGGTTGTAGTATACATACCCCACAAGGTGGACTGACGACCAGGCCCCGTAGCATGGATGGTATCACGTGATAAGTGATAGGATAGAGCTGCTGTGACACCGTTCGATAGAACGAAACGACGCGCTTATCCTGTCACTTATCGCGTGATAACGCTTTCCATGCTACGGGGCCTGGTAAAGGTCGCGGGAGTCCGCTGGATGCGGGTGGCGCAGGACCGGTCACTTTGGAACTCTTTGGGGGAGGCCTATGTCCAGCAGTGGACGTCTTTCGGCTGATATGATGATACATACTTATGAAACTATGAGTGAATACATGCCCTTGACTGTACCTCGTCTAACATCTCAACCCGTATTCTTGTAAGATACAAGTATAACTAGTCATTATAGAGTAAAGTTCATTTGTAATATGAAAGTTCGAGTAGGGGCGTGTGGGCACACACCGAGACCGTCACGGCGCATTGCCTTCAGACACCATGGGACGATTTATTTCCATATTTTGAAGCTTATTAGGGGTTATTGGAAGTAAAAGACAGACAGAAAGGAACAAAACATGACGTACCTTGTTCGGTATATCAATGTATGGGTATGATATATATTTTAAAATACATTTGCGCTTAGTAGTTTTTGCAGACAACCAAGATAAATAATAGCGTTTTGTACCTACTACCTACTACATAACTACACACCCACGTTTATTTTTCACATTTGACTTAATTACATAAATTATGCAGTTTTTATATGTTTTGCATATACATATGATGCTGCCGCAGATTAGTATAAGTATTTTTTTTACTCTTTTCATTATGGTTCATGCTACATTTCCATAATGTCAAATCAGTAGGTACACTATTTTCCAAAACATTGAACACCAACTTAATACACTGCATACATAATAATGTATATTCACATTACGAAAAGGTAATTGAAACTACTACCACAATCATACAATTATGTGCCTTCCCTTGTTTAAAATAAGGGTAAATCGTTTTGAATTAGAATGTCAGAACGAATGTGGCAATCAGAAACCAGTAATCGTGTCGGGTGTTTTAGCAATAATAAGCATTGTTCTTATATGAATAGGGTACATTGTGACAGATGCCCCAGGTGCATCACAGGCCCTCTTGTTTTGTGTTGTGACAGAATAAATGATGCTGTGTAATCAGCTGTGAACAGTTGATTATTTTAATGCTTTGTCGGACGCCGTGGCGTCCGGGAGGAAGTGGACATATTAATTTGTGTGCTGCATCACTGACCATGTGTTGGAAAAAATATAATCAGCTGTGTTAGCTGAAGATAAATAGCTATCCACAGTAGATCGCAAACGATGCATTCGTATGTCTAATGAATGATCTCTTTGATTAATCATACTGAAAGCCAGTATTTCTTGGATATTATAGAGTTTCGTACAAAAGAAGGCAGACTGAATAAGTATATGTGTTTAAGTATCTCTATATACCAATGTTATTTTATTTGAATTACCGCTAGTGGCCAAATGCCAAACGATGACCCCTCCCATTAACATTGCCAAAAGACAAAAGAACATCGTTGGATTTAAATAAAATAGAGTTCCAGCACACATCTAATTTAGATAAGAGTTTTAGATAAACTGTACAAATCACTGCTGACAAAAACGGAGACTCTGCATAGCGTCTTTCAGATGCAAATAGCTGTATTAAATTTGCAATTTAAACCTCGATAACGCCTAGCGTAGTAGTCCAAGCGAAAAAAGGTCGACGTTAAAACCTATGTGATGATTTGTACATAATCTGGGGGCACCGGCAGTGCCCCCGCCAACTTCCTGTAATTTTGTGCTGACTAAAGCCAGAACCGTGAATTCTCGGTAACATATAGGGCATGATATGGCTTACATATATTCTCAATAACATCCAATTTAAACTTTTAGTTTAAGAACTATTGCCCGTCAAAGTTCCTTAGTTTTGTCACTGAAATATACTGGTGACTCACTTATAATGATCATCGTAATTCTAAGGTACTTCTAGCAGACCCACAAGCTCCATGTTTTGAATATAATTAGTTTTTAGCCTATCCATTCATAAAAACCTAAAAATATTGCAACTTCAGTCACGATTCAGAGATATAAAAACTGCATACTTAAGTTCGTAATCCTATACTAATACATACGATTACGAAGTTACTTTTGCAGTTCCTTGCTGCAAAAATATACAAACGTTGTTTGCGGTTGGTAAAATAACATTTCCATACAAAGTTATAGTAATAATAAACTACAAAAAGAAATGAGATCCCATAAAAAACATTCCACAGTAAAAAGTGGTGAGATATTTCGTGCAGCCAAGTCAGGCATTATTATTAATCTTTATTTTCTTGCTAAATAAAATATTGTGACTTGGCAATTGGTTAATAAATTAACCTCAATATTTATCATTAGTAATGAAATGTTACGAGGTGTGTCAGCTAGAGCGGCTCGGGGAGCCAGGCGACTGGCGCCTGATCGTCGGACCCTGCGTTCCGATCTTCTCTGTCCTCATACCCCCGAACCCCTGTCTCTGGCGACAACTTAATTAAGCGGAAAAATCTACGATAACACAGATTTGTCTATTAATAATTTCGTGTCTGTTATTAGGCTTATCAGCAACGAAGTTTTAAATATGTGTTACAGTTCCTTACTTGCACCGCACATCACCGTTGGCGACGCGTACAGCCCCGAGAGCCTTCAGACAATGAAGATATCCCTATTGTAATGGTCTAAATAGGTTTTATGCCCTGTTGTAGGTGTATTTTTGTACATACCCATGCCTGAAGGGAAATACCTCCAATGAATGGAGCCAAACCGTTTAGATATTCGCACTTAATCGAGGTAGGTAATTTAACCGGGAATGCCTGATGTTGCAAGTTAATTCTGATACAGTACTTTGAGACTGAGAGTGTATTTTACTTTGGTACCTATTTATTTTTTTAAAGTTCTACATTGACCGTTTCTTTTTAGAAAAATAGAGTCCCAATTTTTTATATCTATATTTCGTTGATTATGTATAAAAATAACGAAATTGACATTTTGAACATCTATGAGATTTATAGGACGCTGTTGTTCCCATATTAGGATGAATAGGGGTTTTAGATTAGAACTGTTTGTACAATATCCCATCTACTAATTTAATATTGCAATGACAGCGGAAAATCACGCTTTATCGTTGGTATAAAAAAAAAAACAAATTTTGACATATCGTCCCTTTGACCACATTTTAATGATGTTCCATGATATCATTAAGACAAGTCAATATAGTCAATATGTTCTAGGACTGAAAATAAAATGTGACTTAGCAGAACTTCACTCTGATAATTTCCAGCGAAGTAGGTAAGGTAGCCGATGTCTTCGCTTAGGGGCAGTGAGTAACGCCGCGGGGCGCGTCAACTGATGGGGACTTAGCAGGAATCTCTTAATTTATAGCCTTGCATTAAGCTGCAGAGTAACGCATAAGAGAGCGCGATTAGTGAAGCGGCCAAGTGCGAGTCGGACTCGCACATGAAGGGTTCCGTAAAATAAATTGCGGTTTACGATGACGTACTAAAAAAAAACTACTTACTAGATCTCGTTCAAACCACTGTTCGGTGGAAGTTTGCATATGTACATCATATATTTTTTTTAGTTTTATCATTCTCTTATTTTAGAAGTTACGGGGGGGGGGGGGGGACACATTTTACCACTTTGGAAGTGTCTCTCGCGCAAACTATTCAGTTTAGAAAAAAACGATATTAGAAACCTTACCCCATGTTAATAAAGATCTATAATAAGGACAGGAAAAGGACCTTACCCCATGTTAATAAAGATCTATAATAAGCTACCTGATCATATGAAGAATGAGCCTAATAACAATAAATTTATTAATACTTTAAAAAAATATTTAGTGGCAAATGCTTATTACACAGTAAATGAATATTTAAATCGCAATAATAATGACTAGTATTAAGAAATCGCAACTGAAATAATTGTCTAAGTATAGTTTAAATTTTGAACTACTTACTGTATTGCAGTGCCCTTACAGGGTTGTGTTGAGACATACCAATATGTAGCTATAAGATCTTTTGTACACACAAGGCAATGATTAAATGAATATGAATATAAATTAAACCTTAATATCATTTTTGAAGACCATTGATACCCCACACGTATGGATTTGATGAAAAATTTTTTTTTGAGTTTCAGTTCTGTGTATGGGGACCCCTAAAACTTAATGTTTTTTTTCAATTTTTGTGTAAAAATCTTAATGCGGTTCACAGAATACAGCTACATACCAAGTTTCAACAGTATAGCCCTTATGGTTTCGGAAAAAAATGGCTGTGACATACGGACGGACAGACAGACAGACAGACAGACAGACAGACAGACAGACAGACAGACAGACATGACGAATCTATAAGGGTTCCGTTTTTTGCCATTTGGCTACGGAACCCTAAGTTCCGTTTTTTTCCCATTTGGCTCTCGGAACCCTAATAAAAACCGGACAAGTGCGAGTCGGACTCGCCCACCGAAGGTTCTATACAAAATTAGAAATGTATAGTTTTCAGATGTTTCCCTGTACCTACTTATAGTATTAGACGATATTACTTACAAAATTTCGTAGTTCTAGGTCAACGGAAAAATCAAAATTTATAGGGTACTTACCCTATAAATTTTGATTTCCTTGAGAGTGTCAAATATATGTTTTATGCGGCATAAATGGCCGTATTTTTTTACGGTAACTTTCAAGTTCGATTTTTTACAGCTTCAAGGGACTGTTAACCTGATTATTAAGTATATGGTTTTAATTTCAACTCGATAGCTACACGCGTTCCCGATATAAAGAGTGTTGACATACAGACGGACAACAAAGTGATCCTATGAGGGTTCAGTTTTTTTCCTTTTGAGGTATGGAACCCTAAAAAGAATTATTTTCAATATTAGAAAGAGATACTAACTTACTCAAATTACCTATATCAGTGAAAACGGACAAATAAAATAATGTTAGTGTAAAAATTGTACCCATTGAATTAAAACGCTGCACTTTTCTATCGGGTTCGATAGCCGGGGGGTGGTAAACACGTTACGTTCCGAACGCGCATTAGTACAATTTAACCGTCATTTTTCCATAGAAAAAGTGACATTTAAATCTACCTGACGCTCGTACAATGCGTTACGTGATCGACCAACCGGTCTCTTCCGCTAGTGAACGCAGTTCAATTTTTTTTTTCAAGAAAATGATTGTTTATAATATAAAAAAATAACAGGTACTAAAAATATTCATGGTCCAACCATTTAACGTTCATCTATTTTACTTTTCCCTAAATCATTAGGTGCTTATCCCCAGAAGTAGGCATCCTGGAAGTCTGAAAATAGGAAGATAATAATTGCTTTGGATGTTTTGCTCGATGAAGTGGCAATTCCTTATTAATAACGCAGTAATTAGCAAATATAGAGATATATCTCTCAACTCCCGCTGTTACTTATTGTTTGCACCCATACGTCCTGTTATCTACAGACTCATAGTGGGTGAAATAATCTGATTTGTCCATTTGCCGACCGTGGCACGGTAACAAACGGCCTCTTCTATTAACAGGATTGCTTTTTGTACTCTTATTCTGATTATTGCTAGCGTTAATCGGGATATAAATTGTGTGTCCTTTTAAGCTATACTGGGTTTTATTTCTATTAGGAGTGTTTCGCTTTGCGTTGCTGCGAGGCTTTTGATTCAGTTTAGCTAGTTATTTTGTCGTTTTATAATATTTACTCATTTATTATTGAATCAAAAGGTGTTACTTTTTGTGGATCCACGATAAGTTACTAAAATTCTATTATTGAACGAGCGAGCAACGCGAACGAAGTACTCGATATGAGCTTGGGTCAATTTTTTTTCGTACTAGTGACCCGCCCCGGCTTTGCACGGGTTTCTATGTATAATACAATTAATACATGCATGTATTAAACATATAAACCTTCCTCTTGAATCACTCTATCTATAAAAAAAACTGCATCAAAATCCGTTGCGTAGTTTTTAAGATCTAAGCATACATAGGGACAGACAAACAGACAGACAGACAGCGGGAAGCGACTTTGTTTTATACTATGTATTGATGTCCATATCAGATGTCCGGCTATTCTCCTAATTTTTCAACTGATTCTCGTGAAATTCCGTGAGTAGGTTCAATAATTAAACAGTTTTAAATTACGAAACTTAAAAAAAAATGTTTTGTAAAGAAGTCTTCGCGAGTTAGTGAGTCTCAAATAAGAAATATATCTCCGAGGATCGTCTAAATTAAGATAAGTACATCAGTAGGCATTTTGCTATTGTATACCAAAGTCACTTTGTCATTTGGAACCAACCCAAATTATGGTGACCCTGAGCAATACGGCCTGACAATGTCCGAGGGTCATTCTAAACATATATTTGACATAAATTGAGAGTGCGACTGATCGTGCAAGTCAGATCTCAGTTTATCTCGTCCCCCGTTGTGCCGCAAATCCCGGGACATTTGTAACCGACCCCGGGATTATCGAGGCGCCCCGGGCAAAAACTGGAGCCTATACAGGATATTCCTACTCAACCTCGTATCTGTATGGCACAGTATTTTGAATTAAAACCCTATTACGCACTACACAAAGTTGTTTTTGTACTTAATTAATCCCAAAGGATGACACACTTGGAAAATTAATAGTGGCAATGCCTCGGCAACACCAGAGGCATAAATTCCGGGAATGATTCATGAATGCTGGGATGAAGTTTTTGCCTGCCCAATTAATTGGTACTTTAGGGAAATTGTCGCCAAGGTGTGGAGTTGGATGCTTGTGTTTCGATGTGGGTTCATGGATTCCGTGAACAATTCAAAAGTTTTTGCTATATTTTCTGCCACGCAGTATGAAGCCAAGAGTTATAGGTTAGGTAGGTACTAGGGGTTTCATTGCATTGTGAATTAAGTATATTTCTTTTGACTTCTATCCGAACTCCGTAATCACGTCACATTTGTAATTAAAGGAATTTGATATTGATCAAAGCTATTAAATATGTGCAGCAACATATACGGATACTTAACGGCTATGAAACTTCCTAAACCACAATTTACATTTGAATGAAATGGACACGTACTTAATACCAAATAGAACTTCTGGAATATCATGCTCCGACTATCCTTTTATTTTTGATCTGTTTGTGGTGACAAATCTGTCACGGTCAGATTCAAGTCTAGGGACGTAACGATGCCAACTAACTATATCAATACGCCTTTTCGATGCTTAAAACTAAGTCCTAAGGTTTGTAATTGGGCAACGAGCTGCAACGACATAATTTACGAGCAACGTCTCATATATAAAATACGAAGGAATTCGTTAACTGCGAAGCAGCGAGCCTCTTTGACAATGCGACTAGGATCCATACTAAACTAATAAGGTTCGATGGGATCAATCGAATTACGAACTAAACTAGTTTCCGTGCTAACAGTTAAACTGCTTAACCTACTTGTAGAACAAAGGTTCAGTGTTTAATAAACCTATTTAGTTGAGCAGCTGTGTCTCTTTACAAAGTGGTAAGTGCTGAATCAGGATAAGAAAACCAGAGATAAAGACTCTCTCTATGTAGGTATTAATGCGAATTATTGATCCTGGAACTTGGCACTAAAACTTATACAGTATAATTTAAACGTAATAGTAATATTTAAATAACTGAATCATCGGAAAAAAGTAATGATTTAGTCTTAATTGAACATTAAAAATTGAGATATAGGTTTTTTATTTCTCCCTAAATTGAAATTTATATTCGTATAATAAAGTAGCGAATTTCTGAAGGTCGTAAGTGAATTATGACGTAATTACGGTGCCTGTGTAGCATTGCACACCTAAAATTTTGCAAATTTTGTTAAAAATGCACTCGTTTTTAGAAAGAAAATCGGAAAACGACTTTATTACGTTGAGGTAACAAACATATAAACCGAAATGGTTTTTGGATTTGGCATCATTGCATATTAAGAAATGTTACCAATTGCTGGCCGCCATGAAATAGCCTTTAACCCTGGCAATCTGTCTCTTAAATCGGTAGTATTTATATGGTCGCCAACGAAGGCAACGTCGTGAACGAGCATCGTTTTGCCGTCACTGCTTCACACAATTTTGTTCCGGTTGTTTTCAATTTCGCACTTTTTCCCATAGGAAGAACATGTGTATTGTGTAGTCACTTTTAACTGCAAATAAGAGTATGACTCGTTTCTTCTTCTTTCTTTAAATTTAACAATTATCCTCTTGTCGGTGAAGTATGTTCCACTTGTCTCTGTCGTACGCCAGCCCCTTGACTCGCTGATATGACACGACACCAGCTTTTTCCTTTATGTGGTCCATATAACGTGATATAACTGCGCCGTCTTACGTAACATTAAAATGAATAGTAAAATCAAAAAATAAAGTGATTAGACATGTTATTTCCCCATACACTTCATATAAAGTCCATGAAATTTAGCATGTAGATATCCCTACCTTTAACTAGGAGCTAGCTTACATAACAGCTAATTTTAACTCTATTTCGTAATTAAATTATCAATGTTCGTTTCATAACTCTGACGCTCAAAGGCTCTCTTTTTCCTCTATCTTATAAATTATTAAATAGTTTTGATATAAGATTTTAATTACATTGGACAATTTGAGAAGGACGCCTTAATTAAAACTGAACTTTACTATCTTTAGAGGTAGTATTTACATTTATTAACTTATATAATCTTTACAAAATAAATATAAACGAACTAAAGTTGGACTTCAATTCCATAGGACATTTTCCACCTGGTGTCCTGTGCCAAAAGTGGACGACTGAACAGAGAGATCTTGTACTACAATTTTTTAACTGTATCCTCGTTTATTTTACTTGCTGCACACTAGCTTCATCAGCTTTATGTTTTTATTTATTTTCATTTGTATGGCTGCCGATATCTAGCACGTTTCTCTGAATAGCTCGAGGTGTAAAGGCCGGGGGCCACGCACTAGGCTGTCTTTTGTCCTCGCCTCGAGTGCAAATAGCCTAGCGTTTTAATTTCAAAATGTCCGCCACTTCGACGGAGCTTATTTCGCGTTGTAAGAGCGATGGGAATTAGGACGAAGATCGCGGAATGGTGTTTGGTTTTTATATCGGTCGCTTGCTCGGTAGGTATGTATATGTCACCGTTAGATTGTGAACACCGTCAGTTTATAATCTTACCCGTTATATTGTAAACTGACGGAATATTGTGAACTGCCAAAACCGTTCACAATTTAACGCAATATTTTTCGTTAGTTTATAAACTTTCAATGTCGAATTGTCAAATTGTGAACTGAGATCAAATCGGCTTGCTACGGAACGTACACAACGACTAGGTAGGTTAGGTTAGTTAGGTATCTTCAGTTGCCCGAAGGGCAAAGCGCCCAGAAATAGGAGCCCCGCGCAGCGGGGCTCCGTCGACACTGCTGGGTGCCGAAATAAATGAAAGAAAATGTCTGAATAACAAAAAAAATATAATGTTCTGACGTAAGTGGAAACTGATGCAAGTGGAATAATTTGCTCAACCAAACAGCGCACATGTTGCGTTCCAAATCAGGCAAATTTGATTCAGTTTACAATTTGACGATATGCCATTGTTAGTTTATAAACTAACGAAAATGAATACGTAAAATTATGAATTATTTTAGCAGTTCACAATATTCCGTCAGTTTACAATATAACGGGTTAGATTATAAACTGACGGTTCTTACAATCTAACGGTGACATATATACAAAATACTCAAAAATATTTACGTGCAGCTATCACAACAATCGACCAAATATTACCTGAATTATGTTTATCGTTACCGCACACATAACTCCATAATACATACACGTAAAGTTTGTAGAATACGAATATAATAACATAGTAATTTTAGTATTATGGGGACAATTTAAGAATCAGAAGTCGAAATTATAATGGGAATCTTTTTGCATCACTAAAACGGAAACATAACTTATAATCCAGTAACTTCATACATCCAGAGCATGCGTCAAATCCGGTAGTTGTGATTTTTTGCAGACTTGTTTATGATGTTGGCCCAATGAATAATCCAAGTTTGTGGACCTCGAGCGCCGAACGCACCTTTATCAAAAATCTTAAATACCGCAAAAGGTACTTTTTAGGACGTTTTTAAAGAAGACTAGATTTGCTACAATATGAGACTAGAATTGTCTCTGTAGACCCAATAGTTTCTAAGATAAAACCTTTCAAAGTTTATAACTTTTCGAACGTCGCAACACTAGCACACTCGGTCGGGAACTACATCCCGCTAGAGTTGTTCGAACGACGTCTAAAATATTGCTAATAATTGCGAAGTACGAAAAAAATATGAATTTTGAAAATCTTTTTCTCGGAAACTATTGGGTCTACAGAGACAATTCTAGTCTCATATTGTAACAAATTTATTCTTGTTTAAAAAGGTCCTGAAAAGGTTCTATCAAAAACGAGCCCTTTAGGGCTTTCGCGGTATTTTCGGTTTTAGACAAAGTTGTGTTCGGCGCTCGAGGTCACAAACTTGGATAAATCATTGGGCCAACATCATAAACAAGGTCGTTGTTGTTCTATGTCCGTAGGAATAACCCTAGAAACCCTACACGTGACCTCCGGGTGGTGCTAAAAGAACAACAAACTCGGCAGCTGCACTGTTCCTTCTGAACCTCGCAGCGCACACTGGAACTCTATCAGCGACATCGATACGAATACATATACCAGCGTGTAACCGCCATACGATAAATAAATAAATAAATAAACAAATCTGCAAAAAATCACAACTACCGGATTTGATGCAAACTACCCCGTACCCCCGTACTTTCAGACGACAAAGTTACTGGATTATTAATGACTAGGCTTCACTTTTTACGTGATTATCATTCATAACATGTAAAAGAAATGTGTCAACTCTCATGAAACTGTCAAAGGAGTAAAATTAAAAGCCATAATTTTCTTGTAAAACGAGATCACATCTCCCGTTAGGTACCTACATAGTCTTAACAATTCCTTTACCGTGTTCACAGAGGCAATTTCGTATTAAAGTGAGTGCCAAAAATGCCGCGAACATTTGCCATATTGCGGGGTAATTTCAAATTACGCCCGGTTCACTTGGCCCAACCCTCCACTTGTTCTGGCTTCAGCCACAGTGGGAAGAATTTCAGCAAGGTTGCGAGGAACTTGTGTTTTTCTTTTTCGAATCGTTGTTTAACGTGGGATTTTTAAAACCCGCATGTCTAATTCAGGCTTTAGTTTATTGTGTGGAGTTGAGTTAGAATAGCACCATCCCCTTTCTGCCCGTGAGTCTACAATTATAAGAAGTGCCTCTAAAAATTAATTTCATTGTTTATGTAGTTTATTATTCAAAACGATTCATTTGCAAGACTACTCGACGAGGGAAGTAAAACTTAAGGTACAGTCGACTACAAAGATAAGTATGTTTTTTAATGTTACAAAATTATGTATGTATATCTTATTACTATGGTAATCTATGTATACATATTTTTGTAACATCGTATGGATACATCTCTTTGTAGTCGACTGTACAATCATGGCTCAATTCACTTTCTTATGAAGAAATAGAGAAGATTCTGGAAATAGTCAAATAAAACACACACACGTACACACACAAACACTTTACAAACACACACAAATTGTATTCTTTAGTTAATATATATTTATAATATACTATCCAATTTGATTTTAATATTTTCGTTGGAATAAATAAATATAATAAATAAATATTTGCGGACAATCTTACACAAATCAGCCTAGTCCCAAACTAAGCAAAGCTTGTACCATGGGTGCTAGACGACGATATAGATACTTATATAGAGAAATAAATACTTAAATACATAGAAAACATCCATGACTCTGGAACAAATATTCGTGCTCATCACACAAATAAATGCCCTTACCGGGATTCGAACCCAGGACCTCTTGCTTCGTAGGCAGGGTCACTACCAACTAGGCTAAAGCGGTCGTCAAATGTAAAATGTGAAATGTAATATGCGGTCTCCTGCGATACAGGCAAAGCCTAGTGCAGGGACTAGTACCTGTAATACTAATTTAAACGATTTTGCTAAATAAATGTATTTTGTCTTATGTTGGGTATGGGTACCTACTTGGAACATAACTTTAAACCCATTCACGACAGCTACACCACAAGGTCTGTTTTGACTTTTTGCTTTATTATGTGTCAAAGCAAGTGCGCCCTAAAACTGTAACTTTGATATAAAAGCAATGCGTCGATGCATATATCTTCAATGCTGCCGCATACGCACTCAGGCCTACTAATTCATCCCGCATATTTACTGAGTCCTTTTCCTCAACGCCATGGACGTGAGTAGTTAGGTATATAGTAAATATCAACGCTTCAATCTTTACTGAAACATGCTTCACTGTGCTACGAAAGTATTTACTTTGCTTCGACGTTTTTATTACCGCTTCGAGCGTTAGTAAAAATAATTATTGCGTTATCCTGATTTATGAAGCAAATGTTAAGAGACTGCAGGATTTGGTGTGCTGGATGCACACCAAATCACCAGCAATCAGACATAAATTATCGTTTATATTTATTGCACCAGTTTCAAAACAAGAAAATTTCAATGATTTGTATCTACCTTTTAGGAAATTGTTATCTACGCCTACTATTTTGTGCAATATGTTAAAGTACACCTTACTATGTTTACTTAGTATACCTCCTATACTATTTTAAACCAAGATTAACCAATTGATGTGATTCATAAAACTGGATGTCTTAGATTTTACAATATTTGTTGAGTGTCGCTCAAAATTTCAGGTTGAAGCCTCACACAATATATACATTTCATACAGTCTGCTCGATTTCATTCTGTAGTTTAGTGTAGTTAAGAAACTTAAGACCCAAGACACACATAGCTTCTTTCACTTGAATTTACTTGTAATAATAGCAAAACAAATATATGCTTATATTCTAAATTATTATGGAATGGACATGCGTTTTGTGTTGCAGGCAGCTACTTAGTAGTTTATAAATGAGTATAACTGCTCAGCGCACGAACCATCTGAAAAGTGTCCCATCGCTACGACGTTACAGTTATCTCATACGATCCCTAACACGGAGCAGTCAATTAAACGTTAAAAATGCCGTTGGCTCCATATGAAGCCACGGGTTCATACTAAAACAGATCACTGGCCTTACACGACAGGTATACCGAAGTAACAAGGGACGGCTCGATATGATAGGACTTGACAGCGGACATGGCCAACTTAGTAAGAGGCAGGTCAGGCAAAAATGTCCCTTACTTACGAAGTAATAAATAATCTTCCTTTTCACTATATAGTTTTATGAGAATAATGAGGTATGAAGGAAATCGGATTAGGAGCTTTATTAAATGTGTGTATGCTTCTATTTAGAAGTCCATACTTGGTGTGCTTTGATTTGGTTGTTCCTATAGATATCGCTGTTGATACTTTGAAAACAGTTACGTATGAACTAAATTACTTGAAGTATTTAATCAGGTTGTCATTATAATAACTACATCAAAACTCAATGATTTACCTCCGACCTTCGAAAAGTGTCCATAGCATGTTACTTTGTTAACTTCAGTATGGTATCAATGATGTAACAGTAACCGTAAGTAATGATTGACCCGATACCTAAGAATAATTATAGGATAAGACCACAGATGTATGAATATAAGGAGGTCGGACATGGCGGCCGATTTGTATAGAGTGAGCCTGTCGCAAGTACATTAACCCACACAACGCCCAAGTAATTGACAAGACAAAGCACGCACACATCTAAAACACACACACTTGTATACCTACATGCTTATTTGACAATAAACGCCTATCATATCAGGCATTTTGGGAAAAAACGTAATATTCTCTGCGATCAGCACGCGTGCACAGTATGACAGTGTATGCCCATTGAGCATACAGCTGCGACACGGCCGCCGGCGGCTTGTCCTCTCTCTAGTATTCTATGCTCTGAGGATAAGATGTTCACACAAATATATTAAAATTCCCACGACTTAAATAGTATCAAATTGCTAAAACAGACGCATTTTAGGCACCCTCTCAAAATAAACAATACTTTTCTTTCGCATTGATAGACAAACTTAAACCTTATCTCAATGTGTTTAGAGTGGGCCAGTTTTGTATAGTAGTAAATACAAAGTTGGTAGGTATAAAAATCTGCTACAAGAGTGTTTGGAATGACGCTTGCATTACGGGGGTCACGAGCCCCTCTGGGTTATATTTCTCTCCGTTGCCAGAAAGACTTAACTGACGCGATTTTTCATATAAAACCTGACATCTTGCGTAAAAAGGCCAGCGAGGGCTAGAATTAAACGGGTCAGTGGGCAGGTAAATATTGAAACGCAAACAAGTTTAACTCACTTTAATGCACCACTGATATTTATATTTTTCCTGGGGGCTTGCAGGGGAATTCGTTTTGAGATTAAATTTGGACGTGCTCTGATTTAATTAGCTGTTTTTTGATTGAAATGACATTTATATTAGTGTTAATTAAACTCGCATTTTTAGTAGATAATATGGGAAAAATTGTAGCTAGTTGATTATTAATATTATTTGTACTCTTACTTGCTGTGCAAGAAATCGTTCGAAACTTTCAAAACCTTTCGTCTGGTGGAGGATAATTCCTAGCTTGACTTGCCTTTGTTTTAGTTTTAGTTTAACTATGTCTTTTCGATACACAAAGAAGCGTAGAAGTAGTAGAAAGTAATAAAGTCATCCATAAAATAAGGACAGAGAGATTATAACAAAGCATAATGAAGTTGTTTATTCGAGCGATAAAAACTAAAACGAGGGGTGGGTAATGGCTTTATTTAGGGATCGTCCTGGCAACGTATCGTCGCAATTGATTTGATACCAAATCGTAATTTAAATATTTGGTGGAAAATTAACTCAATCTGACTCGATATTTCGGTATGATAAGTATCAATGTATTGCGCGCTCTCGTCCTGCACGAGAATGGTGATCGCAATTTTCCGTTCCAACAAGTGTGTGCAATAGTGACGGAGGGCTTATCTACAGCGATGAATGATTAAATGTCAATCAGCATAGACCCTATAGAGTTCTAGAGGTATTATTAATATGATAATAGTGGAAGCATTCATATCTGGAATGCGGAGTTAATAATGTTAAGTTATGTGGTGTGTTGTGATTTACTATAAGCGCTGTGCTTATGATAAGTCACGCAGGCAACGTTACCTAAGTGACGCAATAGTACATTACTTACCTAGGGCGGTTAAACAAAGAATGTCTCAGATCGCAGGTATTTGACGCCCGAGCCGAAGGCAAGGGCGATAAATATGCGCTCTGAGGCTTTCTTTATTACCGCCCGTGGTGAGTACAAAATTTTACGTCTCTATCTGGCCAGGAAGTGGGGTTTTCCGCACGGGTAGCGTGCGGTAATTCCTACTTTATGGCCAGGTATGACGTAAACCTAATTGAAGTGAGGCAACGTTACCTGAGTGAATGAGCTAAAAGTATAATGTCACATGTAGGTATAATGAAAATCACTAATTATCTATAAAATGTTTTATTTTTAATCCATCCAAATAGGTTTTAGATTACTTTGTCATTCTATCCTATACGGAATGAAGCTCCGAGCCGAACACTGGGTGGTAAATTTTACCGCGTTGAGTAGGTTGCTTTGCCAGCATTACGCTGAGATAGAACCCTTTCGTGACAAAACGCTGCTTTGTCTCGAATAAATGTTTCTTTCTTTCTTCTTTTCTTTCTTTGACGTGGGTGTGTAAGTCAATCTGAAAAGAGGAAAGTATTTTCAACAGCGAGAGGTGGTTTAAGGAGAAATCATGTTATTTGACTTCAAGTCTAACTATGTGTTTAAAGATCTAGTCACAACAGAAAAACCAATAGGTATTTTATTTATTTCCTCTCAATAATACCTACCTACCAACGTATTTCTACTGATATATTTCTATGTTAGTCAAGAAATTTGGTCATTTTAGGTTGTAGGTGCAACACTCATAGACTCACTGAAGTACCTAACCATTAACTTGACATGTGATTACTGAATCAATGACAAATCGACTGATGACTGATGAATCTAAACTTGATACCTATTCTTAAGATTTTTGTAAATCTGAAAATCGTTTTTGACATCAAAGGCATGTTTACAGAGAAAATTAAAAGGTAAGGCGGTAAAGGATTGCAAAGGAGCCTTTCGAAACCGACAGTCTCCAATTTCTGTTTAATTAATCAGCAAATTATTTGTCCTTTGATGGGTCTCTTCCCATTTTTAAAACTAGACTAAAGGAGTACTATTTTTCTCTTCCGTAGCTGTTCATTTCTACTTTGCTTGTGCTGTTTGTTTTCGACTGTAAATGATACTGTTTCTGTGATATTTAGTTATTGTATGTGTATGTAGGTTTATATATATCTATTTATGTATGTAAGTATATAGTCTTTCTTGTAGTTAGGTTGTTTATATTCTGTTTTCTGTTTCACCTACTCAAATCATATGATTATTTGGCATCGTCTCCGCCACCCTAAGGTTGTCTGAAAAAATCGCTTTTTAGCGAAAAGACCGCCTGTTGTCTACCATTGTTTATGTTTAATTTACCTCTATGTTTATATTGTGTACTATTTCTGGTGCGAAATAAAGAATATTTGTATTGTATTGTAATGTTATTTGAGTTTTCCTCAAATCGATTGATTTCGGTACAGTCGACGTCAAAGATATATTTACAATTTTGCTCCTTGTTCCATTGTAATAAGGCGAAAAATGTATACATATTTTGGTCGACAACTGTACTTTGTTGTCAAAAATCCAGAAAGAATACGTTCTGAAAACCAGGCTCCAGGCTCGAGGGCGATAGCTTATTAAGTATGAATGTGATATTAATAGAGTTAATTATCTGGATAAACTTAATTCCTCGTAGTGAAACTTATGTATAACTTTCACTTGTGTGTTTACGGTTTACGATCTTTCAACCAACTAAGTAGTTGTTTCTGTTTAATTTCTCAGGGTATTATATCCGCCATTTGTACTATTACCAATAAAGACGTAAGTTAATATGTACTTATCTCGAAAACTACTCGTCCAATTTTAAAATGTCTTTCACCAATATCGCTAGTTTTACTTTAAAACTAGATGTGGTGTAAAGAAAGTTCAAAATTTGCAAATATAATTAACACAATGATTTAAAATTGAAAACCAGTCAGCAAATAACATTGTTTAAAATTTACTGCGCCGCAATTCCATTTATCTTTGATAATAAAAGGGAACATCCGTAGGATATCAGACATAGGCACCTTTTGTTTCATGTGTCTGATCTGAGTTTGAAAGACAGAGAAATGAAAGTTGGGATATTCCAGCTGACAAAATCTCATCATTCTTACAATGACCGGTCCTGCGCCACCCGCATCCAGCGGACTCCCGCGACCTGTATCAGGTCATCAGTCCACCTTCCATTTAGCTGACAAAATCTACTAGTACCAACAATTATATCATACGTAATATAAGTAAAGTCCAGTAATAAATATTCATCAATATTTAGGTAGGTACTCTCTAAAGACTCAGGTGTCTAATCTTTGCAATAATCTTACAAGGAACCCCTTTATATCGTTAACTTATGTTGCTGTAATTAATTCGATTGTAAAGAAATAGGGGCTACGCTTTGTTATTTGAGCTTCAACCGAAACCGGAACAACATCATCGTGTTCTCGCCCAACTGGAACACCAACATTGAAGTTTTAAATCTCTGCCTTTATAAAATGTATTCAAATTAGTATACTTCTTTCAGTCTTTGTTGTAATTATTAAATATTGATAAATAAGACACTGCTCTTTAATTGTATTTATTTGTTTAATAGAAGAGAAGATGACAAACAAACAACAAGGACTATTTATTTACTCACCATTATATTTATGAAATATTTATATATTTTTTTTAATTTCTTATCCTTTCCTACCTACCGCGACGATGACGAGAATGGCGAAAAAAATGAACTCAATAATCATGATCCTACAAACAAGGGGTCATAATCCAGGACATTACACACTACTCGAGATATTAATAAGCAGCGCAGCCAGTGTTGAAAAACATACATCCCTTTATCCGTTTTGTTTTTCGTAACTAGACATAGATACCTAAATACCTATCAATCATACGAATATAACAAACTCTATAATCAGATGTATGAATATACATTAACTTTTTGTAATCCATCAACTGATAGCATCATGGCAAAATCTTAAGCCAAGTCGCTCATGCTTAAAATAATCATCATAAATCAGTATCACAAATGTATCACAATCCAGATTCTCCTTCTTCATTGCTTGTGCGTATAGTAAATACCTATGTGACTGCAATCTAGCTGAAAGCTGCTTAAGATCGCTTGTCCAAATGTCGACTAGCTGCCCCTAGCGCGAGTGAAGCTGTGCCGGCATGGGGGATGCGCCAGATAAACTGAAGTTCAGAATTCAGTGGCACGCCGACCGCGGACGTTGAAGGACGTAGGCCCCGCGCCGCGTTGCGTGAGCATCCTATAGCGTGTATTGTTGTAGTGGCTGGTATATTATTGTGAATGATTTCTCGGAGATTGGTGAGGCTTTAGGATCTGATTTTTTGTGGGAATTTTCTTAACTTTTGAAATTTTTTTGCATATCTGTATCGCTACCAGATAGTTTTACTATTAAATTAATGATAGGAAAATCGTAACTTCTATCATTTTCTTAAAACTACTATTTTAAGTATTAGATTAAACACAATACATCATTAAATTGCATTGCATCACCATTAACGAAATAATAGTTAGATACTTTTAGTTAACACCTGACTGTATACAAATTCTAAAGTAGAAAACCATGCAGTTGTACGGTGATATGATATTTTCTGTAAGTGACACGTAAAATGTAAACCAAAACATATAAAATAATAAAAAATAAAAAATGTTTCATACCGAAATTGAGGAATTACCTACTTACATTTCTACTATCCCACATCAAATCTACCCTTTTCAAATCAAGTATCGATAAATAACTTAAACTGTTTTGTACTTAATAAACACGACTTAATAAATTACCCAGATTTATCTTGAAATACAATCTAACCCAAAAGCTATTCAATTTTATGAGCCAATTTTAACCGTTAAAAGTATTTTTCCCACTTTTCGTACCACAATTACGTTAAGTGCAGAAGTTTCTCGAAATACCGTTGTATTCCAGTAAACATTGTACTAAAGGGAAATAAATGCTAAATGGAATCGGTGGTTTTCTTTTTCTTGTTAGTTTTTATTCCTTAAAGGTAGAGTTTAAAATAAATTCGTAAACTTACCTATTACCGAGCTATGCTACGGTTGGTCTTACTTTTAACTTGCCAGTATACTTCCAGTTGAAAACTGTTACTACATCAACTTAGCAAGTAAGTGTAATTTCTATATTACACTTCCATATTGGTACTGAAGGAGAATAAATAATACATAATTTCGAATAATAATTATCTAATATACCTATGTTTATTTATGGTACCAATTTTAAGTTATTAAAATACTTACCTATTTCATGATTTATTTTCGCTAACAAAGTGGTAGTCTAGTCTACATTTTACTCTATATACATTATGAAAACAAGTATTTTCCACATTCGCTGAAATCACCAACATGAAAAAGTCTCTTTGTCTATTTTTAATTGATGAAAAAAAAACTTATAATACCTAACTGGTAGATTGTTTCCTTTTTGACTGGCGCGGTCAAGCGAGCATATTTCCAGTTACCTATTTAGTGCATTCTTGCTAAACTATGCTATCGGAGCGTTTATAGCATTCAAATTCTTTAGGTAAATGTACGGTAATGGGTATCGACTTTTTAATGCTTAATAGCAGCTCTGTACCAACGATTAAGCATTTGTTTTATATAAAACTACATATATTTGATATGCCTCGTTTTATTTTATTTCAATATACACAATTTAGTGCACAAATTGAAACATTGGTTGCTGTACAATAATCCGACACGGCTGTCTGAAGCTGGATTATAACTAAGCACACATTCAGTATTTCCGAATGACATGCAACTATGTATATATATATACTCATAATATTACAAAATATTACATCATGGTTTTAGTTGTTGTGGATACAAGTTATTTGAATTAAGTATATTCCAAAAAGTCCAACATATTAAAAGACCCAGCAAACTGAAGCAAAATTGTATAAAAAGTAAAAAAGTACTTATAATTGCCATTGTAATAATATTTAATTGTATTTCGATGTCTTAAAAACAAGTGTTTAAGTTAAATATAGGCTCTATAAAAACATAATTAATAAATATATAATTCATCAACCCTTTCACGTAATAAACGTCAGCGTAACAATAGCAAAGCAATCGTGCCAACATACGCTAATGAAATGTATACCCCCGTAAACCCTCGTGGTTTAGGATTCACCCCATTGACTCGTCTGACCCGCCACCTAGAGCACAGGGTAAAAACAGTACGAAATACCAAATAGTTACTTCCTAGTTGTATAGCTAAATCCTTTATAATGTTTCTTAGAAATTGTTACGTGGATTTCTCTTTAAGGGTGTTCTTACAACACTAGTTTTTTTTTTACATTATTACGATTCTATTTTGTTGGCTAACAAATAATATAATGGGGTTAGGGGACAGCCTCACACAAATAAAACAAGTACCAAACTTATTAAAGCTACTATGGGTACTAAGCGACGATATTCAAAAAATAAAAATACCCTTATCGGTATTTGAACCCAGGACCACCGGCGTCAGTACCAATTAGGCCAAAGTGTTAGTTAGTTAATATTACAAATTACTCGAAACCCTTCAACTTGATCTACTCAAAATGCGTTGACTACAAAAGTAGCACGCCTTAAATTTTAAAGTAGCCATCATAATTATACCTATAACTTGGGTATAAAATATTTTTTGTACTCGACGATTAAAATATGTGTATTAAGATTTCATAGAGAATACTGCAACGTCACTCGTTTCATCGTTGAATAGTCTGTTACTTCCGAAACAACCGAAATAACTGTTTGTTTCGATACGCTCTAGACAACCGAAAAAAATTTGAAAATAGAACTAAAATAAATCCGAACAATCACGTGGCTGCTTTACCGAACTGTAATGAGTTGGACCAATAGAATCGCTTTGATTATTGAGTTTACTCGTGGATGTCGTACGCTCGTTGATGTTTTTTTAAGATATCAACGAGCGTACGAGCGATAGGCTGCACTTCGTTTCAACAGTATCGAGTTTGTTTAATTAGTTCAGTTATTTTTTTCTACTCCTGTACCGTTATCTGTCATTTATATAGGCTGTAGCTCAAATACAATGACACCACTAATAAGTCGTCGAAAAACTCTATGCTCTATGGCCCAAAAACGCGCTGTTTAGCGTTTAGCTTTTTTGGTTCATACATTTTTCATAAAAGCACTCTTTAACTTTTTTTAAATCTGCCGCTATGCCCGCTATATTGCAGTGCCATATTGCAACTTCATAAACTAATATTTCGAAATAGAAGTATTTATTAGCGACTAAACATTTGTATATTATAAATTATTTACTACAATAACAATAAAGCATCATCTATTGTGTGTTAAATTACCTACATGTTTAATAAATTCTTTGTATTATTTATGAATATAAACAGTTCGAATTCGGTCCGGGTCCGGATTCGGTTTGGTTTGGATGGCAAAGGCAAACAAGTTAAAAACAAAACAAACCATAAACAAGAAGTGTCACATTTCCGATTTCCCACCAAAACATATACAGTTCAAAATGAAAAGATGAAAGATGATAAACTATTAGCCCTAGACTATTAAGATTTTATTCGTGTTTGTGAAGACAAAAGTGTACGTTCTTTTTAAAATGGTCGAAGAAATCAATAACTGCACTCCTGAAGAAATTGCGTGAGTAGCAAAAGTACGAATAGAAAACTTGCTGCCTGAAAAGGCTTACTATTTTGGAGTCTGCTATTTGTTTAAAATTTGTCGTAGAAAAAGTATTGTATGCAACGGTGTTTAACTGGTCTAAACACGCTCGTGGCGTCTTTAATTGCGATGCTCGCCAAGGCTCGCATCGCAACCCACGCCACTCGCGTTTTAAGACCCTTCTTATACAACAGTTGCATAAAATACTATTAATAAATAAAAATAAATAAAATAAAATATCTTTATTTTCAGACAACATGGTCCATAGGTTGTTAATGAACTCGTACAAAAAGTATTGTTCACAATAGTGTTATAATCAAGCTTTTTAATCTCGTACCTTACTTATTATTATTTTCACAATCGTGTTATAATAGAGAGCTTTTTAGTCGAGTACCGTGTTTAGGCCACGAAGCTAAAAAGCTCTCTATTATAACACGATTGTGAAAAATACTATTAAAGTCTTGGACGAACTCTTTTCGTACTGTTTTTAACATATTTCTTACCGTGGGCTCGGGCTAACGAGTGGGTCACTCCAGATTTGTCTACGTAACTCAGATGATAATCTGCGTAAACTCACCGAAGGGGTGCAGGAAATTTTAGAGTGCCCGTGCTTAATCAATATTACTACGGGGACTGCGTACAGATTCGGTCAATATTTTTAGAACACCGAGACAATGTATGCAATACGTTAATAATAATTTATCAACAATTTGTATAATAGTACATTGTGATACAAGCGAGGTATGTTGATCATTACATCAGAGGCGGAATTGTGATAAGAGAGCCGAGGATGTAATTATCAAAGCTCACGCGTGTCATACGACGTTTTTCAACACATTTGCGAGGAAAAAATCCTTTTCATAAAATTTAAATGTTACAGGCTCATAAGTTGTTTCCTTTAGTTATTGATGACAACAGGTTTTTACTCACATACATTTGTACATCTCCAAGAATGTACAGTGGCGTCAATTCTATTTATCACTTTTCTATTCACCACGAGTCAACACTTTTAATAATAACCAAACACGCATCATCAATGTTTACAAATACTTGTGAAATTACTTATAATGGCGCGCGACTGTTTTTTTTTTCGTGAAGTTCGCGCAGTGCGCCCGCAGCGTGGCTTAGATGAAATCTCTAAACAGCCAATACAAAATGAAATAAATATTTTCTTATTCAATATAAATTCATTTAAAATGTTATCAAAAGTAAATAGTTTTACTAAATGAAACGTTTCTATACCATATCCAAGAAGAAATAATCAAATAATTCACAAGAAGGATTTAATTTGTTTAGTCGAGTAAGAATCCATTTGCCGAGAATTAAAAACAAACCTGTATAACCCGGTCAATTTAAGAATGCGCCGAGTCCATACATACACCTTGCTGCAAGGTGCCAACGTGTCTTAAGGACTCTGCGCATTCTTAAATTGACCGTGGTGAATAGAAAAGTGATAAATAGAATTGAAGCCACTGTACGTTCTTGGAGATGTGCAAATGTATGTGAGTAAAAACCTGTTGTCATCAATAACTAAAGGAAACAACTTAGGAGCCTGTAACATTTTCATTTTTTGAAAAGGATTTTTACCTCGCAAATGTGTTGAAAAACGTCGTATGACACGCGTGAACTTTGATAATTACATCCTCGGCTCTATTATCACGCTCACCTGCGGTTCGCGTGACAATTCCGCCTCTGATGTAATGATCAACATAGCTCACTTGTATCATAATGTACTGTTACGGATAACCAAATGGGACATAGTTTAATTCTCTAATCATGAACTAGGCAGTGCGTCTGAAATGACGCCTGAAGTTTATAATATTTCTAAATCTATACTCTTTATCTATAATTAAAAATATGTCTTGACTTATTTACAATGCATATAAATATATATATATACAGCGTGGAAATCCAATACGAGCAAAGAATTAAACCAGACGGAGGTTTTAGCAGCGTAAACATTAATTAACGGGACTTTCTAAGTTACACTTAATTGAGAGACTATAATTAATAAAAAAAAAATCCGAGCAGCAATGTAACGCTCGTGGCGTCTTTAATTGCGATGCTCGCCAAGGCTCGCATCGCAACCCACGCCACTCGCCTTTTAAGACCCTTCTTATACAACAGTTGCATAAAATACTATAGGTATGCGATTTTTTTCAGCTAACTGATAGGCCAGTTGGCGCACTTCTTTGGGAGATAGGCCAAACAAGCGACTTTCCATATCTTTAATATATGTAGCCAGCTCTTCTTCTTGTGCACTTGTAAATATTGGTTTGAAAGAACCCAAAGGCTTCCTCTCTATAGTTTGGCTCTTCGTAAACTCTTGTACTTTTCTTTGAAGTGTCGAACGTGGAACATCGTATGTTTGGGACGCTCGTTTGCAGCTAAGTTTACCACTTGAGACATCTTTGATGGCTAACTCCATTTTTTGACTGTCCCAGCCACCGCGATCCGATTTTCTTTTGTAGTTCCTAACCATGACTGACTCTGCAAATAATATTATATGATTATTTTACAATATCGTAACCTGGGGCAATATGGGCATCTATTAATTTCGGCGGGGTAATATGAGCACCATGCCCATATTACCCCGCCCATAATGCCCCAACGTCATAATTTTAACAAACTAACCCTGAGACCTTGATACGTTTATTTCATCCAAATTACTATTACTCACATACATTTGTAGATATTTACATAGTCAAACTTTAGTGGTGATTCAATAATAACACAGATATATGTAACAGATAAGTAAGATTCAAAATATACAAAAATTATATCAAAACTCGTACTTACGTAAATTTGTTGCTTGCTCCGGGAGACGCGCGCGAATGTCAACATTACCACTTACCGCGCGGTCGCAGGGCCGACTGACGCCCGTCTAGGCTTGAGACTACGGCGTTCGCGGGCTGGAGGGGAGAGAGGAAATTGTGCTCATACTGCCCCGGGTGCCTATAATGCCCCGGGTTCCCCGGAACCCGGGGCAATATAGGCCCTTTAAGGATATGTCGTGATAAAATGACAATAGAGTAAAATACATCATTTCTTGAATAATCATTTATTAAAGTAATCAACAGTCTTCACTTATACTGCAAAATAATTAACTCAGTCTACCATTTCTTTGGTTTATAACAAATTAAACAAAAAATTAGAATTGCTCATATTGCCCCGTACCTGGGGCATTACGGTCATACCTGGGGCATAATGAGCCGGGGCACAATGGGCATATCACAAAAAAATTATAACATTTAAAATCTTGCACAAAAAGAACAAATATGTAACGACTGATCATCGTTGTCATCTTCCCCTGCACATGAGCAGTGAGCCCACCTTTTACATGCGCGGCAAGATACCCAACCCTCTTTGGATTGAGAGTACCAATCTCCACAATAAAGGCACTCTACGTCTTCATCCTCTGAGCAATTCTCCTTGTTAGTCTTTCCTGTTTTCTTTTTTTTCACCACTTTTTTAGGGTCTTTCTTTGTATTTTTTTTGGCAGGCTTTGATTGTTCTAGTTCCTGTTTATAAGGCGAACTTGTAATAATAGCGGTCTTACCACGCTTTCTGCTGACTCTCTTTTGCCCACATGCTTTGGGAACCGGCAAGATGTTACTAGGAGTCAAAACATCAAAAGAAGAGGATGGACCTGGAGGTGGAGTTACAGGTGGTCGGACATCCGTCGCAGTCTCTAAATCGAGATTTGAAAACAGCTGTAAACCTATTGTACAGTCTGGATTGAGAACCGTAAGTGACTGTGTGTTTATCGACGAGGCTGAATCGATATTTACAGACTGCTGTGCATCCGGAATTATAGGTGGTTGTATGGTCGATGCAGCTGTTAAAGCAAGAGTTGCAGGCATTATCTGGTTTTGTGCAGACGTTGAAATTGGTGGATGAGGTGTTTCTGAAGAGACTTGATCATTTGTCAACGGTAGGTCTGTGGTATCTGCAGCCAAAAAATCAGCATCGGTAAAAACATCAGGGTTCACAGGCCATATGCCGGTTTTACGAAATCCATTTATAGCAACAAGCATTGTAGCAGCCTTCAAAAAGGCATTACAGAACAGGTTTGCCACCTGGTAGTGGGTTACCACCCTCCCGGGATTAGTCCGCAACCATTTTTTGACTTCTTCTCCATAGTAGGTGCTCAATGGTTTCATAAAGCTAACATCTAGCGGTTGTAGGCGATGTGTGCAGTGCGGTGGAAAGCAAAGAATATGAACTCCCTTTTCTCTAGCTAAATTGATCACATCTAAGCTCTTGACATGGCTTACATGACCATCCAACAACAATAAAACGGGGACTTCTTTACTGGCTTTGGACCATATCACAAACTTAGTGAACCATTTCAAAAACAGTTCATGTGTAATCCAACCTTTTTCGTTGCACTCTGCCCAAGAATTAGGAGGAGCTCCATCCATAAGCTCAGGTTTCATTCTTTTCCTGGGAAATATGAACATGGGTGGCATAAACGATCCACTAGCACTCATACATATTTCAATTGTGAATAATTGTCCTCTTTCTGCTGATGATAAAGATCCTACTTGTTTTCTTCCTTTAGTAGCGATAACTTTTCCTAAGCTTTTTGCAACCGTCGTCATTCCAGTTTCATCGACGTTGAACAGTCTATCTGCTGTTATATTGAACCTATCTATAGTTTCAGTCAAAAGATTGAAGAATGAACCCACCGCTTCTCGATTAAAACCCATTGCACGAGCTGCTGATGTCGCCTCTGGTTTTCGAAGGGAGAGTGTAGGGTTACGTTTTAAGAAATTAGCTAACCAATCTTCACCTGCTGTTCGGGTATTTTGATCAAAATTATGAGGTATGCGATTTTTTTCAGCTAACTGATAGGCCAGTTGGCGCACTTCTTTGGGAGATAGGCCAAACAAGCGACTTTCCATATCTTTAATATATGTAGCCAGCTCTTCTTCTTGTGCACTTGTAAATATTGGTTTGAAAGAACCCAAAGGCTTCCTCTCTATAGTTTGGCTCTTCGTAAACTCTTGTACTTTTCTTTGAAGTGTCGAACGTGGAACATCGTATGTTTGGGACGCTCGTTTGCAGCTAAGTTTACCACTTGAGACATCTTTGATGGCTAACTCCATTTTTTGACTGTCCCAGCCACCGCGATCCGATTTTCTTTTGTAGTTCCTAACCATGACTGACTCTGCAAATAATATTATATGATTATTTTACAATATCGTAACCTGGGGCAATATGGGCATCTACGCTTCTTGTAGGTCCTGTATTTAATTAACCACCATTTAAAGGTTTGCTCGTATTGGATTTCCACACTATATATATTCTAGAGACTAACCCTCTTATTCATAGAACGCTAAATAATATGTGCTTTGTCCCTTTCTTATGAACACAAATGTCAAAGTGACAGATAAGGACAAACGCATTTTAACGCCATTTTAGTTAAAACATGCTTGTAGAACGTTTATGAATACGGCCGTAAGGGTAGGAAAAGAGTAAATGAATACACAAACGGCAGCTTCTGCAACCATATTTTTAACTGTAAAAGTTTTAAATTTATTCACTGCTTAGCGAACATGTTTAATTACGGCAACAATAAAAGGCAGGTCGTAAATTTTTAACGTCTTCGCAAAACGGGAGTTTCATTTAGTCCCTTTGCGATTAACTTATGAGACACTCGAGAGACGGGTTGTGTAAAAGGAAAGGTTTTGAACACTATGAAAGATTTTAAGTTGTTAATGGAAAATAAATATCAGAATAATATGTAGGTAACGTCTTTTCTTCAGGTGGTGTGTGGTGCAGGTGTGTGGTTGTAGGTGTAGCTTTTAATTAATTAAAAGCTACACCTTCTAAACTTTTAAAAGATTGTTGGTTATCTAACGGTACTAAATTGTACAATTAAGTCTAATATGTCAAAATGATAGCTTCTGTGATAAATAAAGCTTTACGTGCGGTGAGAATAATAGGCACCGTTACTTACTAAAACAATAATTAAACGCATAAACCAAGGAACGATCTGAAATTTGTTAATTAAAGTAAATTTCAAAGGGATTTATGCACCTATTGTTTTACTACTTCACTGTTTAACGATCTCCAATTAAAGTTTACAATTACTAAGTCAAACAATAGCGGAATATGTCGTAAAGAGCAAGCCTTAACACCATGTGTTTCAGGCATAAATTTGAGAAATACATTCACCCTAGATGCCATAAAATGCATATAAGACGGGATGAGGTATTTAGTTAATTCTAACCTCGCGAATATGACCTGTAAGTTGTTTAAAAACAAAATGACATAACAAAAAAACAATGAACAAAATCAGCTGCATTTTATTTAAAGGTGTTCTTGAACACTTTGCAAAAATGAAGCTCAACTTCAATGTACTCGACAAATTATAAGGTTAACTTTGAAGTCTACTAGAAGAAAAAACCAAATAAAAAAAAATATATTTTATTATTATTTTTTATTTATTATATCACTCCGTGATGTGTTTAACGAGAAAGAAGTATTTATTTCCTACTATGTTATACCACTTATACCCACAATAATGTAATATGCATATGTTTACTCGTTCAACTGATTGTTTATTTTTTTGTAATATTCCAGCCATCTAATAGTAAAATTAACTAACTCTAGTGACAGTGAAATGTGAATGTAACTTTTCAATTACAATGAGCGTGGAAACTATCAAGTCTTAAGATGGCATCCTTTAGTCATCAGGAAACACAGTCCAGTCCTGCCAAGGAATTGCCAAGGTAAGATAAAATTGTTATAATATTCTCGCCACATTTTTTTTTTGTATTTTCTACAGGTGTAAACAGGTAATTAATTCACAGCCGCCCTACGCTCGTAGCGCTACGCTGAAGTCTGTAGCAGCTTAACGCCTTGGCCACGACTTTGGTCTTAAGCGACCTGCGACCAGCGTTTTATCTGTTCATTGCACGGTCGAGACGCGCAACGCACTGATAAAACGCTGGTCGCTTAAGACCAATAGGCGTAATATCCATGGGTATGTAGCGACAATCGCCCATAGAGCTCTGACGCATTGTGTGCCGTGGTTAGCACTAAATGGGTTAAAAGTGTAGGACAACGAGCGAATTAGTAACAATCCTGCAGTTGCACTTAACTATATTGTTACATTCGATTTCAAAAACAGCTCTACACTGCATTTGATTGCACCACGAAATGAATATCTCATGCAATTGTGGATTCAAATGTAATCTGTGACATGTCCAAATTACTCTTATCTGTTGGACAAATGCCAGACTTTCACGCACTAATCAGTAACCATGATTGTAGTTATATTGACACTACTATCGCTTTATTGAATGAATTGTGACAAATGATTGACATTCATAACTTAATAACCATTGCTATCTATCGGTCGGGTTAGTTTTAGGAGGTCCTTAGCAAAGGAAAGAGTCATGCACATGCAATATTGGTATTCTCAGGTCCAGCTTCTAATTTAATTAATCCTAAAGTCGAGTTGGGAAAGGATTGATTAAAATGATTAATCGAAATCATAGTAGAAAAAAAAGTAAATCGATAATTTGTTACAAAATTATCTTACGAAGATGATAATATGAAAAAACTACTGCTATTTTTAATTCAGTAGGCATTTTAATTATATAGTTTGTTAAAAGTCGTGAATTTTAATGTTGTTTTGTTGAATGCTTTCTTGATTATTTGTGTGCAGAACCCTCAGAGGCCGAATAATAAACACTTGTCAAGTTATTTGTTCTGTGTCAATCACACCTCAGTGATTAAAGTCGGGTCATATACCCATACACAGATTGACGTCCGTCCTATTCCAAAAATTTAGAATACTCGAGCTTTGTTTTGTCCGCTTTCAGTGCTCCTGGCTTAGTTCCGCTCTGTATGAATGAAAACTATGGATATGAATACGCCCTATTCTACAACAACCAATTAATCGTTACTAAAACATAAAATGCATAACAATTAATTGATAATAATCTAAGGTCACATTATTAAATGTTTGAAGCATGAGTTAGTTAATTTGCAGTCTTTTGTCATAAGGCCTACGCCGGAAGAGTCATCAGCGCTCCAATTAATCCCAAAGGCTTTATTCAACTTGAAAATCCCGATGATTTTTAAACCGACCGGCGCAGGGCTAAACACACGCTCACAATAGCGGCAAGTTGTTGAACGCGGAAAGCGTTTATGGCAACTGCAACAAAACCTCTTTTATCGACGTCGGTGTATGAAGCAATTGGGCGCGTATCGGACATTGAATGTTTGGACAATTTGAATATCTTACTATGAGATAACTACAAAAGAGACTTAAGTTTTTGTGGGGTGTTATCAAATACATTTGCTAGGCGAGGAGCTACGATATTTTTCTAAATACTTGAAAATACAGATTTCATTCAGTTTGTCTAGACATACGTAACAATGCGAAACATAAAAGGTAGTTCTTTTATGCCGCGTAATTTCAACTTTACTTTTAAATAATAATAAAAGCTAAGTTAGCAAAAGGGTAAATAGGGTAGATAGGGGAAGGGTGGATCTTTATAGGATAGTAGTTAATTTCAGATCATATTCAGAGAAAGAGGTGAAAAACATAGAAGGATCACGTTTATCTACTCGTATCCCTGCAAGTTTTAGGGCTGCGTCGTGCAGCCCTGAAATCAGTAAGCGTTTCAGAAAATATTCTATCGTTGGTTGGATATTCGTATTAGTAGTAGCCATGCTTTTCTAAACTTTGTTAAACGAAGATAGACAACAATTACATTAAAAGTCATGATGTCTCACGTGATTTGCATTCGAGTTCGTCTAAGCTGTAAGCAGTGTTCGTCTAACCAGTGGTAGGGTCGATCCATTTTGGTCCGCAGGCGGATGTAAAATCAATACGATGACTGTGAAGAGATCGTACGCGTTTGTTTTTACCCGTTACGTTTTAAAATGTTTATTTACGCAGCAACTCGTTTACTTATCACGCTGTTCCGTTTGTTGTTTGACGAAAAGTTATTATAACCTTTGTATGACTACAAAGTAGTCAGTTGTTATGTTCTTCTATTAAGTAGAAATGTTGCTTTGATTTCATACTGCTATTACTGAGGAGTAGCTTTACCACGTCGATCTGTTCTTATTTAAATGTCTTCTTTGTAATTAGATCAGTATTATAATGTTTAATATGGCATCTTAGGGCGAGTGATTACTTTCACTTTTAGACTACTAATTATTAAGTTAAATACAAGTATATTACGAGAACAATATTCCTTTGCTATTCCGCTAAAAAACGTGCTGATCGACCAGCACGTTTTTTAGCGGAATAGCAAAGGAATATTGTTCTCGTAATATATCATGGACTTCCGCAAAGTAACGCCTGATTCAATAGATTATTTAAATACAAGTTACATGATAAGACTGATAATATTGACTTACACATTATGCATATTAACGCTTAAAAATATAGTAGGACGGCCGATAGATATTATTTCATAAAGCTTCAATAATCACATGTTATGTCACACTTGTCTAAAAACCTAAGATATTTATTTTAATATAAGTATTAATTACGACACGACATGGCTCCATATTAGCATTCCCGAGTGGCTAATGTTAGACGAAATTAAGGAATTCCTCGCATTGCGGCTTTTCTGTTTCGCATCCAATCTAATTTTATTCCTTTTTATTATGAAATGCCAGTATTATTATGAAACGAAACACAATCTACTCATTTCACTAAAATGTATACAGGTTTCAATTACTTCAAATGTCTATATCTGAAGTATTATTTCATTAAAAGTCGGTTTTTAGGGTTCCGTACTCAAAGTGTAAAACGGGACCCTATTACTAAGACTCCGCTGTCCGTCTGTCTGTCCGTCTGTCACCAGGCTGTATCTCAACAACAGTGATAGTTTGACAGCTGAAATTTTCACAGATGATAGATATTTCTGTTGCTGTTATAACAACAAATACTAAAAACAGAATAAAATTAATATTTTTATAGATAATGGTACGGAACCCTTCGTGCGCGAGTCCGACTCGCGCTTGGTCGGTTTTTTTTGTAATTTCAGAATCAGTAACTTATTTCAGTAATTTTCATAACTTTCAGCGTTCTATGTCAAACGGTATCTGAAATAAATTACTGTCATTGCCAGGAAGAGACATCATACTTGTTCCGTTTTTACCAATTTTGGTACAGATCACAAAAAACACTAGATTATACGTAGTGAGTTATCTCAGTCTACCAAGCCATAGTGCATGCCCGTGCTGGTATGACTTACTCGGTCATCGCCAGTGAAAATGTTGACATGTTTCAAATAGTAGGGTAAGCTGAGCGGTTGTGACAATTTTGGTTTGATCGCCTATAATTTTTTAAATTAACAGTTATCTGGGAGAAAAATCACTTTAATACTTAATTTGAATATTTATCTACCTAAAATTGTTAAAATATTGTCCCTAACTACGCTGTAAAAAAAAAGGGAAAGTGTCACAACCGGCCACACTCCAAGGGCGGTTGTGACAGTGGTTGGGGTCGGTAGTGACAAGCATACAAAATACATCCAAATAGTTTGTAATGACTTTTATTGTTACTAATAATTAACTGAACACAACATAATCTTCTTCTAAACAAAGTTAACAATCACTTTATGGCAAAAAAGCGAAAATCTGTCATCACTTCTCTTCTTAAAATTAATAAGGCACTGTAACAAATAACAGTCTTCTTTATAATCAGTCAAAATGTTAGCTTAACTACTACAAAATTTTAACAAAACTGTAATACAACAAAGAAAAAATAAACATTTATAAATGTACCAATCAACATACTGAGTCAGATTCAACATGTGACAAATGTATGTCACATGTGGGTACGGACCCACAATATTTGTCACAACCGTACCCAACGCATACATTTGAAAACAAAAAATTACCATGACTGAGCAAAAAGATCTGCATTAAAAGTAATTACTCGTAAGTAACTGCTAATGTTCAAGTTATAACAAAAAAAAATAAAAGGCAATCTATCTGTGTACAAATAACCGTAATTACAAAAATAAATCGAACAAAAAAACTTACTTTTGACTGTCGAAAATCAATGTGGGCTCCTGCTTACGTTACCGTCGCACGCCGGCTGACGCAACACTGGGACACGCGTTTAGACTTGCATGCCGCTTGTCTTTCCCCTTGCACCCCTCCCCGCGATCCGTATAGTTTCGCTGTTATAGCGACTGTCACTACCGTACCCTGGCACAATCGTACCCAGTTTACCCTAGTTCATAAAAATAAAAATAAAGTTACCGTAAATGCACCATTTTTGATAAAATGATAAACTTCATACAATGAGCTTTGACGTTAAATTTTTTTGGTAAATCTTTTAATTGACTTACTGCATATTTACTATCATTTCATCCATGTATTCACAATATAAAAACTCCGTACTAATTCGTTCTCAATTTCCCTCGCTCAGAAACCTGGCAGTGTGTGAAGTAGCCTTAAGATGTTAAGATGGTGTTTAAAAAGTGCATAGCTAGGGTTGTCACGGCAAAGTGTAACCTTATTACGTGTATCGAGTCCCGGAGGAACGTCTCGCGACGTATTCTCGCTGCTTAGTTTAAGCGTGTCAGAGCGCCTTGTCTAGGACTCCGGTATCTAAAGTTTAGAATGCCTCTAGAGACTGGATGAAGATTTGAAACGGTGTGACCATTTAGAATTGTCTCTTATTCATACATGCATGACAAACAACTGTTTACTCTGTCCACGAAACTTAGTTAAATATTAAATACGGTGCCGTGCGTCTGTCATCTTTAATTAAGGTACATATATAGGCATAAGATATGCATATATAGGCTTCTATATACATTCATAATACGAATTTTACGGAGTCTTTCTCAGTATATATGTACGTGCATTTACCAATAGATGAAACATGCAACGTTTCGCCAAAACTCATTGCATACGAGTGTTTGGATACTCGTAAGTAATTACTGCGTGAAAATTTAATTCTCCTCGCACGACTGATGCCTTTCCAAATATCTGGGTCGGCCTTAACAATCATATAACGTTAACGTAACGTAGTCAATAATACATGCCGTAAAAAGGGCGGGTGTTAATAGAGGCACAGTTGATCCCGGAACCCGATCCAAATTGCGGAAACTCATTGCAATTCCTTCCACAGCCTGTCTTCCGGGACGGGTGAAATATACAATTTTAAAGGTTTTTCCCGGGAAAGAGACATTTGCATAGGTGGTGGTGCCTTTGTCGGTCTGTTTAGATTAGCGTCACATTTTTTGGGTTACATTGCGACGCGTTGCGGAATATTAATATTGTTACGAAGAATGGATTTTCTATGTACACGTTCAGCGCCAACATTTTCGAGGACATGCGTTTTCCGATATGTAACCAAATCTGTCTACGAGTAGGAAACCAGTCTTCTCGGTTCCTGGCATACTAATTACAGTAATTACAGTATTGGTCTATCCGTTTTCTCGTTGTCACAATATTGCAAACATTTGGTCAATGATTAGGTACTCATAAAACCAGGAAAGGCTCAGAAACAACGGCATATGGACCGGAGCCAATCTTGCCCCTGTCACAAAGCTACATATACAATCAACTGGACCAACACACTAAAGACCTACACCAAAGATACTGGGAGGAGATAGACACATGCAGACAGACCAAAGAGATTCTGTCGAAACGCGACTACAAACTCACAACCACACTACTAAGGACACATAGAAACCAACTGCGCAAGATAGTGGGTATAATAACAGGACACAACACCTTGAACAGACACCTCTATAACTTAGGTATCACAGACAGCCCCATGTGCAGAGCGTGCATGGAGGCAGAAGAAACGACTAAACATATACTACTGGACTGCAAGGAGGTAGAAGTATACAGAATAAAGCACCTAGGTTCTCCAAACACACTACGGGACGCAGTCAGCAACACCAAGGCACTCACCAACTTTTTAGACGAGCTGGGGTGGTTAGAGTAGCGCCACACCGCCGTTTCACGCAAAATAGGGACAATGGATGTCGACTTGCGGAAAACGCCCAGTATAACTAACTAAACTCATAAAACTAGTATAACTATGTCCTTCTTTGGGTGTGCTTTCTTCAGTCCGATTCTAAAACACGACTAAACTTAACACTATCTTGACTTTTTACAAGAAACTAGCCTTATTTTGAAGCTAGCTCCATGTCAAACACAATAAACTTTCCTCATCTGAGACCTAACCCCCTTTCAGCTAGCACCCCATATTTCACCCCCACCGATAATCGCCCCATAACTTATGGCTGAAATGCACCTCGGCAAATATTAAAAGTAGGATAATGCCCCTGCGATTTTTAAATAAATTTATGTTATGGGAAGTCTTGTAATCGTGAGTTACTAGCGGGTTTTTGGCCGGATGTTTTTGTATTTAGAAATCCACCCGTAAATATGTAACAATTGATAACCGTTGCCAGAATGAAAGTTTTTGGATAAAATATTTTATGCGTGATACTTACCCGGTGGTAAGCGGTGACCTATGGAAATTTACGAATATATTGCAATCAATATAATATACTAAAGAAGTAAATAAAATACAAATATTTACTCTTTTTTGCACACCGCAAGTCATTAATAAAAGTAGAGATTAACATTAGGCGGTATTATCGCTATAAAGAGATCTCTTCCATACAACCTTTGGGTAGCGGAAAAACTGCAACACACAATTACAAGTAAATATTAGAATACTTATTATATTATATTTATTGTACCTTCTTCTATGAAACTCTTCATAGAAGTAGTTTTTGCAAATTTGCGGAGATCGTGATCCCAAAAAGAAATAAATAAGTGTTCCGTTTGGCAAATTTACACAAAAGAATTAAAAAATACACCCAGATGTCAATATTTACGTATTTACCTCATAGTGTCCAATTTATTAGGCAGTAAACTTCATACCGGCTTATTCCATAATCAGATAAACCTTGGGCTTTCTATAAATGGTAACCGTCATTATTAAACCATAATGAATCGCCATCGAACATCGAGCGCGTCCCAACGATTCCCTATTGATCCTTTTTACCGGTAAATTTAATTGTAAACCATAGAGGTTTACCGCGGACCGACAATTTGTCCCCATTCTCAATTACTTCGCTTAGTTAAATTATTTATATTTGTCGTTACAGTAAACAGCATAGCTTATTAATTAACTGTGCACATGCGGTTAATGTGACATAATGTGTTGTCGCTTATGCGTAAACTGAGACAAAAATAGCTCGTATTTTAAAATATAAATCACGGACTTATTTTTAGTTTACGATGTAATTGGTTGTTTAGTCCCCTTTGAACTTAAATAGGACAACTTGGAGACTATAAATATTTTCTCTCAAAAATATTATGAAATGTTCCCATAACATCTGTGAAGATAGTAGCCGAAAGTGACTCATCCTGGACAATTACTAGAAGTATCCAGGAAAACGCAAAACTGTCCAGGAAGTAAGTATGTAAATTCCATTACCATATCATATAATATTTAAATGTACTCGTAGAACTATAAATTTTTTTCAAAGAGAATCTAAGGACGTTGTTCGCAGTGACCTTTAAAAAAACGGTCAAGTGCGAGTCTGACTAGCGCACCGAGGGTTCCGTACGAACTTTCATAAACTAGCCACGCCCGTCACGACCCTTATTTTGAAAAAATCTTAACAATACAGAGGTGCTACATTACTAATTACTTGCAACCTGGTATGTTTGTTTTTCACTGATAATTATTTATCAAGTAAACCAATTTCGATAATTATTTTTTTTTAAAAGAGGGTACTTTCAAAACAGAATTTGAAAGAAGAAAATTAAACACAGAAAGTTTTAAGATATAAACTTAACAAATGATTTTTAAAGAATTAAAGAAAAAAACGATAGATAGCGCTCGGTATCGTTATACTTTTCCGGTAATATTTATGTAAATCTTAAACATATATATTGTATTAATTTCAAATTTTTCGATTGGTAAACTTCGGAGACAAGGGGGGAATGGTATTTTTTTAACATTTGCAATAAATCATAAATTTACCACTGCAGAAAAAAGAAGAAAAATTGTTTTAGAATGTGCAACTCAAGCCCCTTTCTATGATACCCGACTTGGCCTACTAACTATATACACTTTGAATATTTGCTTATTATATTTTCTTATCCGTCTTTTTCATAAAAAGTAAAAACATATATTAACATTTTTCATTTCTCCAAATTTCAAATTGATAGAATTAGTGGTTCCTGAGATATTTAACGTTGTGACAGAAAGACAGACAGGGTCGCACCATTAGGCTTCTGTTTTACCTTTTTGGTCCGGAACCTTAAAAAGGAGGTACCATAGAGGTTGACGTGTCAGTATTGCATTTGTATTGGCGGAAAATCCAGTTTGATCGTGTTTTTTACTATTATTTTTGAAAAAAGTACTATACATGCTTCGACCATAAGTGCCATCCTGGCCTCGTATTATAGCAGGACCTCGCCTTTGGCACGGCTGGCTAAATCATACTCGTCCAGGATGGCTTACTTACTGGTCTCTGCAGTAATGTACTATTACTGTATAAGTGTAGAAATAGGAAAGTCAGTCACATACATATTATATTATTGAACAAGAGGATCAAAAATATCGGAATAAACTCTATTTATAAAGCAATAAGGGCGTGTCAGATTTTTTTATTATTTTATTATTTATTTATTAACCAACGATATAAAAAACTTATTCTAAAACATGTTCCTGCAAAACTGTTTAAACAGTTTGCCTGCAGGTAAGTCTCTTTTATGCTTAATATACATAATATAATAATAACATCGTTTTTAATCCTATTTTATACTTAAATGCTAACTTATTAATCTTATTATATATATGAGTGTGATAACGCTTGCTTGCAAAATAAGCAAACGTTACTTAAGTGTATGCGGTAGGTGTTTTTTGTTTTTGCATCCTTTGTCTAGTCGGATATCGACGCAGGTGACTGGCGTACCTACTGCCTTACCGAGGATGCAGAAATAATAACAATACACTGTAACGTAGTAAATCGTCACTTATTTTGACAGCGTCAAGAATCGTCATAATAACTTTAAATGGTCGGCGTCGTGTATGCCCTTAGCCATTTAGCTTATCGTGGTGGTTACGCATGGTTGTCAAAGTCGTAGTATAGTAATAAAAATAAGTAATTAAATTAAATGAACTGTTAGCTTTGTCCATAACTTTTTGTCAGGGGTCGTGATTTTGGAACACTTTGGGAGATTTAACAGTAATATACCTACTGGCTGTCACATGAACTGGTTACTTTACCAATCACTGCATCCAATTGATATGACAGCCACGTCTTGACAGAATTATGTCACGGCTAAATCGCGCAAAATACCCCAGACCCATGACCCATCATAATTGTATGTGCTAATAAAATGTGTATTTAAGTTTTATGTAACATACCTAGGTGACTTGTATTTGGTTTGATTTTATGACAAATAATCTTAAATCTGTTTAATTTAATGTGATATGTATCTGTCATAGACATATCCCCCGCCTTCATGTCACTGCCTTTCAAAACAAAATTACACGTTAGAAGGAACCCGGCCCAGACTGACAGAGACATGGCAGTGGTTATGTCTCTCTTTGTCAATTATAGCAGATGGAATCGCAGCCTTGTCGTAAGACGACGTAGATTATTAAACGATTGTTACACCGTCTGATGGCCGCGTTAGGGTTTCGTTTAGCCGGCGCGCCTGGCTCATTGGTGTAACGATTCAACCTCTTAAATGGCTTGCTTTTTATGTTTTCCTATTCTGAACTTAAATTAACCCCTATCTGAAAGCTGAAGCTCCTGAGAAGCTTCTAGTCGTCTGAAAATGGAATCCTACCTGAAGGAAAAGTTATTGAATAAAATTAAACAGATAGTAAGCGAGAAAATAAATCATTTATTTACCATAGAAATATCAAATTAATTTTGTTTGTTTTGAAGCTAAAGAACCTTTGACTAATTAATCCAGTAAAATCAAGACTCGATTGTACTAGATATCCACTTTGTTCCTTTAAATACTAACTCGTACCAAAGCGAATAGAAAAACCGAGTTAGTTCCGGCCGATCCTACTAGAAAGGTTGGGTTTTATTCTAGTCTAGGTAAATCTATCCTACAGCTACAGAATCTCTCGTTATTTATGTTAAAGTAATCGAGCTTGAGTACTTTAACAGACCAAATCATCTCCTAGGATATTGCCGGACGGAAAGAGATTCGGTCAAATAAAAAACCGTCCGACTCCAGGCCTACAATGCCGTAATCTAACCTAGAATTTATTATCTCTGGAACCTAACCTCGAAGGCCTATTTAGACCTAAGCTATACGTGATTCGCGCTGGTGAAGTGGCTTGGCGTGTGATTTCGTCTAGTGGTTAGGCCCCGCGTTGTGCGAGTAGACCCAGCCCTTTTCGAGAAGTATGAAGTTTGTATTTCTATAAAGAGAAAAGTTACACGTTAATTGAAGCTGTACAATAACCCCATTTTAGTAGAACCTATAACTTAAGTAAGACAATTATACCAGTTCCTTAGAATTAATTTACAATTCAGTAGTCTCATTGAGTGATGCACAATTATGGAGGCTAAAGTGGGCATAAATTCCTTGTTATACTAAGTTGTGGGAAGTGATAAATTACGCTCTGTGGTAGGTGACGCCCTTTAAACAGACTCGCAATACAATAGTGGTCAACTTGTGTTGGCCATGATGGGATCTCTATTGATGATGATGCGATGATATAATAATGAAAATAATCATGAAGAAGTCAAGATATTGATGATGATGCGATGATATAATAACGAAAATAATCGTAAGTCAAGATATTGATGATGATGCGATGATATAATAACGAAAATAATCGTAGGTAAGTCAAGATATTGATGATGATGCGATGATATAATAACGAAAATAATCATAAGTCAAGATATTGATGATGATGCGATGATAGTCTATTGAAATAGAATATTAGTACATGTTTTACTTCCAGGTACATGAATGACGCAATGTCTAGTATAATATCGATTCTCCCTAACGATGAATCTTAGAGTTGTTAGCGAACTGTAGCGCTCGCCTCTCGCTCGCTCGCGGCTGCTCGTACTCGCTAGTAATCCCACCTCATCTGTTGATTCCGCCTACCCTATCGTTATTTCTATCAAATCTAATACCAATTAGTACTGACTTTTCCTAAGCTATTTATAATACAATTCACCCCCAAAATATCTCAATGGATGTAACACAATGTCTTAGCAACCAATCTCAACCAATCAACTCAAAGGCACTTTATAGTCGGAACAATGTTAAATATACGACAATGCACAGTTGAACTGACGAATGATAATTAATTACCAACCCACTGCGATACTTTTGTTGAGATCCCGATAATAACGACCCCACCTAAGAAGATACCTACTTAATTATTGACGTTACTAAAGCGAAAGTGTTGGATTCCCTTGTAAAATCAACATAGCTAGCTTCACGGTAAGAAGCTTCGGTTAAAGCAAAACGACGGCTTGGCCAGCGAAACTCTTCAGTTTGCAAGACTGAAAGGTCTCACCAACCTTACCTTCGTTGACACATCCGTGACGGAGGCCTAAGCGCGATCATCATCTCTACTGACTAAGAAACCCCTTAACGGGCGAATTCTCGTATTGGTCAGGGTCGTCAATGTGCTCTTTGGATATGGTTGTCCACAACGCTAAGCTCTCGGCCACAGGTGTACATAACTAATTTACTACGCTAGATTCATTCATTCAAGGAATTCCACACAATATATCTATAAGTACATCTGATTACTTCATAAACCAACACAACCGTAACCCTTGTTAAGAGGGTTGTTAGAACTAAGACAGCAGCTCGACCAGTGAGGTCCCTCAATTTGCAAGATTGAAGACTCTCAGCCACTCACTCTGTCTACACATCTATGACTGGCGCTCTAGTGCGGGCACATCTCTGCTGACTAAGAAGCCCCTTTCGGGAGAATTCTCGTGTGGCCAGGGTCCTCAATGTGCCCTGTGGATATGGTTGTCTCGACACCGAGCACACAGCCACGAGTGTATATAACTACTTTATTCAGTTGCGTTAATCTAGTAAAGTAACCACCCATCAGCACCTATATTAACCACCGGATATTAATATGAACTTGTGGTAATATTTGTCGCTTATCCGCATCTTAACAATCTATCCTCATAGTGTAACGCGTACCACGGACCGAGTCAATTGCTATAGCTAGGTTGTCGTATAATAATTGATCACTTTATCTCGTGGGCGCACGGAACCCAATCATATCGCAGTGACAAATCAACTAGTAATATATATGTAGAACAAAACAACATTCCTGTAATATCGTCAGTTATTTAACCAACGACCTAGATCCGTTCATAACCTATACATAAACCGCTCGTACTTTATCTAGCATATTCCCCAAAATATATACAGTAGAACTAGATTTCGATACACAAATACAAGTATGATAACGTTGAAATGGTTAGATAATAGTCCCCAAAAACAAATTAATAAGTTTCAGAATCATTCAATACAGTGATTATAAAGGTCACTCACCAGATTTTAATCTCTTAATAGTACAGACACGTACCGGCCTGTCTCTGCGACTTGTAGGGTCCCTGGTGGCTGGTCGCTGTGATCCCGCCTTGACGCCCCGAGCAAAAGGTGACCCGCGCCTCCATAAATAAATTACAATATAATATTAGCACATATTTTAATAAAGATTTCCCTCTTTTGTACCTACAATTAACCACTAGATACTGGTATACAAATAGGAATTATTTACCATTGTAACAGTAACAGACTATAATAAGTGTTCACTTCACTTCATGGGAGTATACGGAATCCTAATATGATGATGTCTTAAGCGCATTTATTAGGTGATTAACCTATTAGACCGCCACATATTCAAAATACACACGCGATCATATAAGATCATATCAGTTCACGAGCAGAAAGATATTGCCTAAATATTAATCACTCAATTCAAGACAATGTGCGCACAAGATAATTACTCCCTAAGAAATTCCAGAATTCACTATGATTAGTCACACTTTAAAATAAAATATTCAATCTCACCAGACGATCGCAAAGGCATTTGCGACCTTACCAAACTCTAATTCCTCTCAGCAACAGCCGTAATGCAGCCCAGCAGTGACCAGCCTTGCTCCGCCTCGAAGTAGTACGCGCCCAGAGGTCAGCCTAGCCTGGCCGCCTTTGCCTTCTGCAGCGTGATCTCGCTTCGACGTCCCATAAAAAAGTGAAGCGCTCCTCGGCCCGCCGGGGTATTTATAGCCAACACTAACACGATCACGCCACTAATCCGACTCCTCATCTGAAAATATACCTTAACAAAAAGGGTATAAGGCCCATTTTCCAGGGAGCGTTCCCCGCCCCACCGTGCCGATCGATAAGCACTTTTCTCGACTTCGCGGGTAGAATGTCTCTGCAGCTCGCGCGTCCGTCCACGCGTTTTCTTGCTGGCCAGCGATCCATTCCTGCAATTAACCTAAGTAGTCTAATTTATGAATCCATAAATCTAGATCTAGCACACATTAAATGATACACTAATCCATCAATACTGAATTAGTATGCTGAAGTATGTTTTAAACCAACTATTTTGGACGAAACGCGAGTTTTCTACACTTTTAATTGTAGTCTTGATTTTAGCCTAGAATAGCATCTAACGCAATTTATATCTAACTTATTTACATACATAATTAACAGGATGATAACGAATGAAAGCTTCAATCCCTTCATATTTGGACCTGAAACCCACAACGCTAACATCTATCAATTTAAAAGAGTAATTCCGCCCTTAGATACTATTGAGTCTGAGAGCGGAGCTCTCGGATCGTCTCAATCTGCCCCATGATCATGCACAGCGAGAAATCTACGATTTTGAGCGAAGCATTATCACAATCTAAAACATACCTAAGCAATAAACAAGGAATTGCGACCTATTAATGGTGAATCTTTAAAATAACTTTGAGTAGATAATTTCGTTAACCTACTGTCTTTATACCAAATTTAAATATAATATTACTCTAACTGAAGGCTAGATTTGTTAGCTGTGTCTATTTACATAACTCTCCCAATTAATTCTGACCAATAATCTATGATTATAATTTGCAAAAAATGCCAACCCCATAACTCGGGAAGTTTCAATTCGTTGATATATCGATCTCCCCAACAAGTGTATTTTAGGCGTGTGAATGTTTAACCACTACGTTTGCTTGGTGATGGACGTTGAAGAATAGCCCCTGTATCACCTTGTGCCTCCAGTCACCTTCTGGCTTCCGTCAGCACAAGTTTAGCCACATATCTCGGCTGATGACACACATACCCATCCCTACGGTACCACCTTGAGTCCACAGATGCCCCCTGGCCACCACAAACTCAAGTTTAGCCACATATCTCGGCTGGCAATACAAACCCCTATACTGCATCACCTTGCACCTCCAGTTGCCTTCTGGCTTCCGTCAGTACAAGTTAGGCCACATATCTCGGCCGATGACACAATATAATTATCTTCTAGCTTCACCTTGAGCCCACAGATGCCCCCTGGCCACTACAAACTCAAGTTAGACCACATATCTCGGTCGGCGCCGCTAGAAAACTTCCCCAGAATACTCCCATTCGCACAAAGTACTAGGTTGTGAGCCCAATAGATCCTAATGACCACGATGTTGCACTAACACCCCGAACCCTCAGATACCTTCTGGCTACCAAGGATCCAGGTTCGACCACATATCTCGGTTTATGTTATTACAATAACTCCCCATGCGAACAGCAGAACACTTAGTACACAGATAACCACCAAGCAAACCCAGTGGAGAATGTTTCTTCTTGACTAGGATATCCGACTTCAGACTGTATTCCACACTAGAGGCAAACTGTTCATAAACTACTGGGTTAATTTTGCATTAATCCCTTCAATGTCCTGACAGCACCATCAAACCATTAACGATAGTGATAATACTGACAAAACATCAAACAAACTTTAACTTTAATCGTCGTTCGCGATGATACTCTATCTCTATACCGAACGTGACCCAGTCGCACACAGTAACATTCATCAACCCCGTGGGGTCTCTAGGAAGTGCCTTGACATCCTATAGAGAATCCGACTACATGCGTCCAAGCCCCACCCAGCTTTACTGTAGAAATGTCGTAACTACTATAAAATACGTTTGCATTACTCAAATACAAAATGCAACACTTCACCATCGTGTAAGAATAACAGCCTTACTAAATTTAATTTCAACAAACCATGTTCATTGAACCCTTGCAAGATTGTAATCTTGACATTGCAAATTAATTAACATATAATAGGAAATTCCTGATAAATTCCCAGTAATGGAAGTTAAAATATTATTACTTTAGTTTCAGAATGAATGTTCGTTGACAAATCATCCCGAAGAATATGGTGTCGGAAGTATCCTTGCCACGAAGAGATGTGTAGGACGAAGATAAGACTAGCTTAGCCTTTCAGCTTAGCTTCTGTAGAGTATAGTGTCGCCACAGTTAGTCACACAAGGACCTTGTCATTTTATGACTTTAACCTAACCAAACTATAACTGCGGAAACACCGGTGTAAAATGGTTTGGAGAGATCAATCAGTACCAACAAACCTAGGTTGCACTGCGAACTCCGACCAGTCGGTAAAAGCCCATTGTTATCATACAATCACACTTTCAGCACTACCTCTCACGTGGACTCATACATCTCTTAACTCAACGAACACACACATATACCCTCCCAACCTAATTAATCCCCTTGCCCTAAACACGACTTAGATCAACTAAACGGAATCCGACAGTACAACCACATTAATGATATATAATGTTCTTCCCAAGTTATATGCTATGAGAATTTACATTTACTTTATAAGACGAGAAAATTATGATATGAAGAGTAGAACAAAGTGATAATATAATATTACTACTTTACTTATTTTGCAAAACAAAATTTTACTGCTTTAATTGATCCGCACAGCCCTATTCGCACACAGCCAACTAACCTGCCCTTCATATGTTTGAAGATTATAAAAGACAGTAAGTCAAACTTAATTAACCCTCCTAGAGTAACCCGTAAATATCAAAATTTTAAGCCATATCCCATTTACCATTTACCTATCAGTCATTAATTAAATAGCTGCCCCCCATTCTCACAACTTAAATAATTTTATAGTTGGATCTCAAATTTTCGTAATACTATAATTTATGTAGTAAATACCAGATAAATTGCAATACATAATTCATAAGTTTAAAATTAGTCTTACGCCAATACCATATATTGTGCAAACGTAAGATTCGCCGGTTACTAAATGAAGATTACACCCACGCCCTATTAGGACCCACATAAATTTAACGCCTGATGCCAATATTGTATTGACAAACGCATCATACATCTTAAGATATACCTGTAATAAATGGATTATTTCACGTAAATATTTAACGTTGTTTATGCACTACCTAGCGCATAACATGTGGACATAATATATAACCATATTTCATACTTGAGATAACTTTAAGCCGGAATAATTATAACTACGTAAGGTCCTAACCACTAGACGATCACGACCCTCATCTCCTTTCCTTTATTATGAACTCCATCCCTGTTGTCATAAGATCCCTGTAAGTTTCAATAATTAGTATTCAATCGGTGCTTGAAATTCCGCTCCCGCAACTGCAACTGCCTTCACGCTGTCATAACATCGTCGCCTTTACCCCCCATCGGTATCGTAATTCAAAATATACAATCACAAGCTAATCGAATACGATAGCCGCGACCTCTTCTTCTCCAAAGCCAACCCTGCCCTCTTGAACTCCAAATTTAGCCACAAAATTTGAAATCTGCATCCGTGCATTACTCGAAAATGATACTCGCGCCGATTTTTTCTTTCAAAAATTTTATCAGCCATCCTGGATTCCAAACTTATCTTTAATCTAGAACCTGCATTCCCGTATAACTTGAAAATGATACCCGTCAGGAATCCCTTAAAAACAAGATGAGCCGCGATCTAAAATTTCAACTTAAGTATCTAAAATTTGACACGCACGACAATAGGTTATCTGATTCCCCCTTTATACCTATGAGATGTCAATCCGCCGTATACCTACTCTCTCTAAAAGGAGGGGATGACAAGAACAAAATAAAAATTTCCCGCCAACTCAAAAAAAAAAGAATAATAAATTTATACCATCTAGTACTTAATTTATCAGTCATTCCTGTCCCGTTATCCTGTAACTTATTTTACGTCATCCTAAAAGGTCACGTACAAATATCTCTAGACTCCGCAATTCGTAACAACTAAATATTGGGATATAACCGCTAGTACTCTTTGGGGGAGTCCTGTCTAACAGTAGCTGTCTACCGGCTGATATGATGACGATGGTAACGATGACTCAGCGCTGCGGGTATAGATCTACTTTCGCTAGTGGTGAAAGGTGAGGTGAGGTGAGGTGCTTCCCTAGTACGCCCAGAATAACAGCCCAGCTGATAGCGAGACAATCCCGCGGTCGTTGCACCAATTTTGATATTCGCCAATGCAGATTGATTCGACTCAAATCGATTTATTGCTTACAGCCAGTATAACCTGGTCTCTAACCTCTCAATATCAATATAAGACCAGGGGTCAGTGCTAATTTTGCCACCCCCAACGCGGCGATCTCGAATCTACCTAAATAGATACCGGTATAACCTATCGTGAAATACATATTGGACAATTTATTGACTTAGAAATATTTCTGACGACAAATATTACGCATTAAAAATACCTAAATTCCCATATTACAACCAACCATTTTGTTAATATTTTAAAACAAGTACCTAATTTGTTGTTGAACAACCTATATAGGCCTTTAATTAACGTCCAACCTGATTTAAAGAAGTAAAATACAACCCATCTGAGAGCCCTCCCCTTTTCTGAAAGTCGGTTAACCTTATCGACGCACGACCTCCCGTGAGCGCACACTATAGATACGCCTTACGATCTCGACTACATAATACCTTATTTACAAACTTACAAGTTGCCTATTCTATTCTAGTTTTAAGCACGGAATCAAGCATAAAGTACTAAATTTCCCCCTTTTCTTTTTTTTTTTTTTATATCTAGTGTGAAACGAACAACGCGAAGTACTTACGGTTCCATTCGCGCGATTTGAACCAGCGGTGAGTGGATCGCGTAACTATTCTTAACACAGACTATAACTTTTCTTATTCTACTTATCATTATTTTTTTGATATTTATCGTCTAAAATGTTAACTAAAATTGTGGTAGTACCCTTGCAAAAGCTATCATACCGAATGGATTAAAGACAACCAACTACGCTAATCCTCCCGCGATACAAGCGATAATGGCCCTACAAACGATAATGTACACCCAACATAATGCGCGACTCAATTTCAATGGGATGTCTACAAATTTTGGTATGAATACAAACACTTACTAGGATTTCTCATTTGGATATAATGTAGTATCAGAGTATTTTATAATCACAATGCTAACCCCAATTACAAAAGGCCCCTTATAAATCGACGCGAATTCTGACATTGGTAGGACCTGTTAATCACATTTATAGTTTAATAACTTTAAGCGCAGGGAAATTAATCATTAGATTTATCAACTAGACACAACGTACTGGCAAGGTCTATCTAATAAAAGGTCCTAGTTTAATGTTAGTAGGCAAGGAAAATCCGTCTAAGTAAATATGAACTCTCTTGTCAAAAAAATTTAACATAATTCCCAATACCTCACTTGCCTGATACACAGTTTATAAATGTAAGATGCTCTTGTAACGCGTAAATGATTTGACTCGAAACCGAATTAACCCCTTCATTCCGCCACCGTATTCCACATGACAAAACCCCATTAGAATTAAATTACCACCTCTAAGTAAGCTCAGGCTTTATATATTCACAACTCCTAATTTTTCCTAAACCGTAACAACCGTTTAAACACGCCACTTGGCCGTACATTAAAGCCTCACCACAGATCTTAACCCAAATCAGCAAATGTCAAATTCCCGCGGCCTCGCTAGACAAATTTTGTAAACAACATTCGTCGTAATTAATCAAATAATTTAATAACTAGTGTCTAGATTGCTATTATTTGAAGGAATAAATTGCTCCAGTTACGCCTGACTGGTATAGTGCAACAACGAGTGTTTTGCCTCCTATTTTGGCCTTTTCCAACGTATCATAATACGAGCATTATTCAGTGTTGTGCATTAGAATGTATACTTAGTTAGTTTTAAGGTGAAGCTAGTGAAACCATGAATTCTGCTACTGGGAACTCAACTAGTGGGTGTCATGTCAATCAACCGTAAGTAATTTATACCTTCTTCCTTTAAAATCTTCCCATTTTAAACCATAAGGCCTATTTTAATCCAGCACTGAATTCAGTAAAGGTACTAAACTCTTTTAAACGGTTACGAAAGAACGGAAAGCAACCGCGAACTTACTCATGCGACAGTTAATCCATCGGCCGACTACTTATTTCTTACATGGATGAGAGAAATATCACTTGCGTTCGTCGCTAGTATCAAAATATCCCCGCCATGGGTCGGATTAATTTTCCTACGTGACCAATATCTGACCTATTTTGCGCTAGTTTTGTAACCGAACTTGGAAATATGCCCTAATACGAATATCGTTTATAAACAACCATACGTTCTGTTCAATAAACCTACGCGAGTGCCTCGATGATAATTTTATGAATCCGTAAAATTATACCGCAGACCCTTAAATAATACCTAATTACAACCTCTTACATTAACTGATAAGTCATTTTTGTCATAGGTACTTCATGGAAAAAAAATAGACGGACCCTATGTCGTAGACAAATACACAACTTGATGAATACCTAAATCGCATAATGTTAAAACTATAAACGCCTAAATATATAAGTATCCCCAATTACCCTTAACTTACTCCAAACATTGTAAAATTCGTTCAATTTAATAACCAAAGGTTTAAAAAGTAGTAGCCCACAATATTGTTAGTAAAGCAAAAATAAAAAAACACAAAAAGATTTTTCCGTACCGGGGATCGAACCCGGACGCTCGCGATTCATAGCCCGCCGGTCAAACCGCCCGTCCAGTGCGCCGTTAAGATAACTTGCGAAATTAACGACCTATTTCGAAATTCACATTACCTCAACAATGACTAGAGAGGTGGAACAGTTAGTTTACATACTCCAGTATCACATACTATGGTAACCAATTAAAGTGCCATGCGATATATACGACTCCTGCCTTAAAGTACATAATAATAATAACACGTGCACAACTTGGTATTACTAATATAATTTCTCCGAATTGCCCTGTTACCATATAATGTAAACATGGCGAATATCTTTCGTAACCTGACGTGAACCGGTACATATATGGTATTTGTCTGACAAGCTCTAATCTTTCGGTTTCAGACTGGGACAACTATCCATCTTATACTTGACAAATTCTGAAACCATTGTTTAAAATACGTAAGTAATAAATTTTACTATCAACGTAACTATCAATGAATTGATCCGTACTATATTTACTTACTATACCTACCTACATTTAAATTGCATTCAACCCTATTGATAGAACCCATGACTTTAACACTACCTTATTAATAATTAAGTGCGTTGCGATTAATCAATTTCATGCCCTACACACATTGTCTTACGATTCTAAGCCTTCTGCCCCCCTTTCTTAGAGCTGAATCTCCCGTGAGATTCGGAAATCCCTATCAGCGAAGTCTTTCGCCTCAGAACCTGAGTATCAAAGTTATTCGCTAACTAATAATGTCGTACCGTAGATCACGCGTGCTTGGTTTTGCATATATATATGAAAACCTAACTTGACTGGAATTATAATTAATTATTTAAATTATTCTGAAACTTCACAAACCCCGCTCTATAATTATGACTCATGAAGTAACTAAACCAGACAGACGGATTTCGGAATATCCTTATTCAATGAATTCGTTTTATTTCATTCGCTTGCCAACACGTGTTACCTTTTTTATTTTATTTTTTTATTTATTTTATTTATTTATTTCAGTACAGCAACTATTTTTACAGGTTGACCTAATACAATAGCGCCTTAATCTTATATCTATATATATATCTATTATTACTTACTTACTTATTTTCTAATTCGAACGTTCGTAAGTACGTTAGCGTTAATTAAGCTACTGATTACAATGAAATTCGCTATACCTACAGTGTGTGATGGGTCTAAAACTTTATTTCGCTAAGTTTTGTAAGGCGCAATCTATCTATTATCTTTTTCATTACATTGTACCTACGTAAACCCGCGTGACGCTTAAAGGTACTTAACATACCTATTAGAGTGGACCAATATAAAATATGTAGGCTCTAATTAGTTCTTATATTTAGCCCGCAACCTCCACACAAAGCTAATTTTGTCGCATACTAATTCCATATTTTTAATTCGTTGATATGAGTTCCGGCCCGTGAGAGAAATCAGACCGCGCCGAGGACACAACCGTTTATCAAGCCCAAGTAGACACTTCCTTGTTGTCTATGTTCCTTTAATACATCCGACACGAAACCCCTAAATTCTGTATAAGTACATGTAAATCACATACTTATGTGGCAACATGGCTAACATACCTCACCCGACTTGCGATACATTTAGGAATGGTGGTCGTTTAAGCTTTATTTCCATGTCCGACATATAAACTAAATAACATTTTGCGACTAATATTTAGTGGCCAATACATCTTGAACTGTACCCCTATACAAAACGTGAGCAAAGAAGTATCCACCTCAAAAGTAAAGCAACTATATTATTACCTAGTTATTAGAAATAATTTACACTATGCTATTATCATAAAGTTACTATCAATATTAACGCATCTAATTGGCTACATAATTTTCCGTGTCAAAATATTTTACGTGCGACGCTCTTTATTTAAGACCGACCTTAATGCATTACATAAATATTTATCCTATGATCCTAAAATTGTTCACCCATTCCACCAAATTATTAGTGAACGCGATATATAGTTAATTAATATTACTCCTCTATCATCAATTTAAACAACAATTTCCCGCCAAAAATCTTTACGATTACCTACCGACGGCGCGGCGCCAAATGTCTGCAGAATTTCAAGATGTCGTCCCGAACAACCACAAGTTCGATGTTTAAAATTGTTTTTAGTTTGCGCGCGGGCTTCAACAAGCCGAATTCTCACATATTCAGGTCTATTATTTAATCAGTTTAAGGTGTTTTACTGTGGTTTAGTGTGTATTCAAACATGAATCAATGCAGTGATAATAGGACTAGTGCTAAATATAAAGTGAATCGTGATAGAGTGGCCGCGTATTTATGTGGAAATGTGCGAGTCCTACCATGCCAGGAATATACCTCTGTGGAGTTAGCCAGGTATTTAAGTGCCCTTGACTTGTTGTCTAACTTCGACCCTGTCACTATTTTAACCCTGCCAAAGTGGTTTTATGTACCTACGAAATTAAAAATTGAAATCTCACGCGTACATACAACCGGTTCACTGACTCACGATGACAACCATTTAAATACCTACACACAGCTTACCTTTTGACCTTAATGACCTAACAACAAAGTCCATTATAGTGTACCTTTGATCTTAGGTATTTGAATTTCTAGCCGGAACTAATCCGATTCGAATGCGCATTTTCTTGTAACAGATAACCGCTCCAGTTTCCTATCATTTTAACTGGTTAATGAATATAACTCGCGCGAATTACCTACTTATCTATTCTTACAATTACTTTCTTTACAAAGACGATTACGTAGAAAATATCCGCAAGGTTATAGGTACTTAAGATTTCGGACAATACTTAGTAGCGATCGATTTAACGTAAACGCCGAGAATTGGATTCAATTTGACTAGGTCAACTAACTAGGTATAACGCGTACCTACTTTTCTACCCTAGCTTACGAAAGTTACCTATAACTCTAACCCCTATTATGTGATGAGTTCTTAAGTATGTTCCTAAGTCCTTGGTACTATAATCATCCACCGGTACTTTCCTAACCACTATTTAACGAATAATTGCCCAACCGCGGGACAGATGTCAATGACCTCAACACTATTCTTGCGAACTCAAATGCAACAATTGAATATGAAGGATGAAATAATCGTAGCTAAATACATAAGATGCTAATTTAACAAAATACTATCTTGAGGTTATCTAGATCCGTTTTATTTTAATTTTATTTTATTTTGGAATAAAAGCATTATACCTAAACTTTATTATAACTACTACCGCAACCGCCTGATGTATATGGAACCTACTTAATTGTGCTATGGCATTGGCAGGTTGTAAGGCCATTCCGCATAACATTCCTGCCCCCCTTTTATACAAATTACGCGTAGGCACTACTTTGACACGACTGTCCGATGAAAAGAGTGTTTAGGTACTGTTACGTTTTTACTTAATTCTTAGATTAGACTCACTTCCTGACTTCCGTTCGGCCTAAAATTTCGCACATATGTATAAATCGCATGACAAATTAAAGTTATGATGACAAGAAACTAATCTGATGCTGGGGTTGGAAGATGGGCCTAGGAACTTCGTGATACAATGACACAAACCCATCGAGTTTGGGCTCGTTAGAATCGTCTCAATGAGCAGTTGGTAAACATATGTAGAAAAGTACAGTCGGGAATAAAAATGTGTACCCCCAAATGAATTTCTGTCAAAATAATATTAGCCCTTCGTCTACAACAAAATTATTTCTATGCATATTTTTCATAGTTTAGTGTGATATAACTTATTGATTAGTAATTCACCTACGTACCGCGCGTGAAAATCCCTTTGAAATTAAATAAAAGAAAGAAAGTCCTGAAAATAATACACAACACAATTCACGTACGTATCGCGCGTGAAAATCTCTTTGAAATAAAATAAAAGGAAGAAAGTCCTGAAAATAATACACAACACAACATTAAAAAATACAAACTCCATCTCTCTATCTACTCCACGGCAACAAAATGTGGGTTATTTGTATAACCCACACACAGAAAAATCTGTAAATAAATTTAATTAGCCCTTTCACCAAGCGAATCACGTAATAAAAAAATATTTTTCCTTTTATTATAATTTTTTTTTTATTTTTTTTTTTTAAACGAAAATACTCTATTCTGTAGTAACCCGGGATACAAAAAAGTGAATTTAAAACCCTATTTTCATCCTGGTCACGGCCTCACCAAAATGTAACGCTTCAACCTCTTAAATGGCTTGCTTTTTATGTTTTCCTATTCTGAACTTAAATTAACCCCTATCTGAAAGCTGAAGCTCCTGAGAAGCTTCTAGTCGTCTGAAAATGGAATCCTACCTGAAGGAAAAGTTATTGAATAAAATTAAACAGATAGTAAGCGAGAAAATAAATCATTTATTTACCATAGAAATATCAAATTAATTTTGTTTGTTTTGAAGCTAAAGAACCTTTGACTAATTAATCCAGTAAAATCAAGACTCGATTGTACTAGATATCCACTTTGTTCCTTTAAATACTAACTCGTACCAAAGCGAATAGAAAAACCGAGTTAGTTCCGGCCGATCCTACTAGAAAGGTTGGGTTTTATTCTAGTCTAGGTAAATCTATCCTACAGCTACAGAATCTCTCGTTATTTATGTTAAAGTAATCGAGCTTGAGTACTTTAACAGACCAAATCATCTCCTAGGATATTGCCGGACGGAAAGAGATTCGGTCAAATAAAAAACCGTCCGACTCCAGGCCTACAATGCCGTAATCTAACCTAGAATTTATTATCTCTGGAACCTAACCTCGAAGGCCTATTTAGACCTAAGCTATACGTGATTCGCGCTGGTGAAGTGGCTTGGCGTGTGATTTCGTCTAGTGGTTAGGCCCCGCGTTGTGCGAGTAGACCCAGCCCTTTTCGAGAAGTATGAAGTTTGTATTTCTATAAAGAGAAAAGTTACACGTTAATTGAAGCTGTACAATAACCCCATTTTAGTAGAACCTATAACTTAAGTAAGACAATTATACCAGTTCCTTAGAATTAATTTACAATTCAGTAGTCTCATTGAGTGATGCACAATTATGGAGGCTAAAGTGGGCATAAATTCCTTGTTATACTAAGTTGTGGGAAGTGATAAATTACGCTCTGTGGTAGGTGACGCCCTTTAAACAGACTCGCAATACAATAGTGGTCAACTTGTGTTGGCCATGATGGGATCTCTATTGATGATGATGCGATGATATAATAATGAAAATAATCATGAAGAAGTCAAGATATTGATGATGATGCGATGATATAATAACGAAAATAATCGTAAGTCAAGATATTGATGATGATGCGATGATATAATAACGAAAATAATCGTAGGTAAGTCAAGATATTGATGATGATGCGATGATATAATAACGAAAATAATCATAAGTCAAGATATTGATGATGATGCGATGATAGTCTATTGAAATAGAATATTAGTACATGTTTTACTTCCAGGTACATGAATGACGCAATGTCTAGTATAATATCGATTCTCCCTAACGATGAATCTTAGAGTTGTTAGCGAACTGTAGCGCTCGCCTCTCGCTCGCTCGCGGCTGCTCGTACTCGCTAGTAATCCCACCTCATCTGTTGATTCCGCCTACCCTATCGTTATTTCTATCAAATCTAATACCAATTAGTACTGACTTTTCCTAAGCTATTTATAATACAATTCACCCCCAAAATATCTCAATGGATGTAACACAATGTCTTAGCAACCAATCTCACCCAATCAACTCAAAGGCACTTTATAGTCGGAACAATGTTAAATATACGACAATGCACAGTTGAACTGACGAATGATAATTAATTACCAACCCACTGCGATACTTTTGTTGAGATCCCGATAATAACGACCCCACCTAAGAAGATACCTACTTAATTATTGACGTTACTAAAGCGAAAGTGTTGGATTCCCTTGTAAAATCAACATAGCTAGCTTCACGGTAAGAAGCTTCGGTTAAAGCAAAACGACGGCTTGGCCAGCGAAACTCTTCAGTTTGCAAGACTGAAAGGTCTCACCAACCTTACCTTCGTTGACACATCCGTGACGGAGGCCTAAGCGCGATCATCATCTCTACTGACTAAGAAACCCCTTAACGGGCGAATTCTCGTATTGGTCAGGGTCGTCAATGTGCTCTTTGGATATGGTTGTCCACAACGCTAAGCTCTCGGCCACAGGTGTACATAACTAATTTACTACGCTAGATTCATTCATTCAAGGAATTCCACACAATATATCTATAAGTACATCTGATTACTTCATAAACCAACACAACCGTAACCCTTGTTAAGAGGGTTGTTAGAACTAAGACAGCAGCTCGACCAGTGAGGTCCCTCAATTTGCAAGATTGAAGACTCTCAGCCACTCACTCTGTCTACACATCTATGACTGGCGCTCTAGTGCGGGCACATCTCTGCTGACTAAGAAGCCCCTTTCGGGAGAATTCTCGTGTGGCCAGGGTCCTCAATGTGCCCTGTGGATATGGTTGTCTCGACACCGAGCACACAGCCACGAGTGTATATAACTACTTTATTCAGTTGCGTTAATCTAGTAAAGTAACCACCCATCAGCACCTATATTAACCACCGGATATTAATATGAACTTGTGGTAATATTTGTCGCTTATCCGCATCTTAACAATCTATCCTCATAGTGTAACGCGTACCACGGACCGAGTCAATTGCTATAGCTAGGTTGTCGTATAATAATTGATCACTTTATCTCGTGGGCGCACGGAACCCAATCATATCGCAGTGACAAATCAACTAGTAATATATATGTAGAACAAAACAACATTCCTGTAATATCGTCAGTTATTTAACCAACGACCTAGATCCGTTCATAACCTATACATAAACCGCTCGTACTTTATCTAGCATATTCCCCAAAATATATACAGTAGAACTAGATTTCGATACACAAATACAAGTATGATAACGTTGAAATGGTTAGATAATAGTCCCCAAAAACAAATTAATAAGTTTCAGAATCATTCAATACAGTGATTATAAAGGTCACTCACCAGATTTTAATCTCTTAATAGTACAGACACGTACCGGCCTGTCTCTGCGACTTGTAGGGTCCCTGGTGGCTGGTCGCTGTGATCCCGCCTTGACGCCCCGAGCAAAAGGTGACCCGCGCCTCCATAAATAAATTACAATATAATATTAGCACATATTTTAATAAAGATTTCCCTCTTTTGTACCTACAATTAACCACTAGATACTGGTATACAAATAGGAATTATTTACCATTGTAACAGTAACAGACTATAATAAGTGTTCACTTCACTTCATGGGAGTATACGGAATCCTAATATGATGATGTCTTAAGCGCATTTATTAGGTGATTAACCTATTAGACCGCCACATATTCAAAATACACACGCGATCATATAAGATCATATCAGTTCACGAGCAGAAAGATATTGCCTAAATATTAATCACTCAATTCAAGACAATGTGCGCACAAGATAATTACTCCCTAAGAAATTCCAGAATTCACTATGATTAGTCACACTTTAAAATAAAATATTCAATCTCACCAGACGATCGCAAAGGCATTTGCGACCTTACCAAACTCTAATTCCTCTCAGCAACAGCCGTAATGCAGCCCAGCAGTGACCAGCCTTGCTCCGCCTCGAAGTAGTACGCGCCCAGAGGTCAGCCTAGCCTGGCCGCCTTTGCCTTCTGCAGCGTGATCTCGCTTCGACGTCCCATAAAAAAGTGAAGCGCTCCTCGGCCCGCCGGGGTATTTATAGCCAACACTAACACGATCACGCCACTAATCCGACTCCTCATCTGAAAATATACCTTAACAAAAAGGGTATAAGGCCCATTTTCCAGGGAGCGTTCCCCGCCCCACCGTGCCGATCGATAAGCACTTTTCTCGACTTCGCGGGTAGAATGTCTCTGCAGCTCGCGCGTCCGTCCACGCGTTTTCTTGCTGGCCAGCGATCCATTCCTGCAATTAACCTAAGTAGTCTAATTTATGAATCCATAAATCTAGATCTAGCACACATTAAATGATACACTAATCCATCAATACTGAATTAGTATGCTGAAGTATGTTTTAAACCAACTATTTTGGACGAAACGCGAGTTTTCTACACTTTTAATTGTAGTCTTGATTTTAGCCTAGAATAGCATCTAACGCAATTTATATCTAACTTATTTACATACATAATTAACAGGATGATAACGAATGAAAGCTTCAATCCCTTCATATTTGGACCTGAAACCCACAACGCTAACATCTATCAATTTAAAAGAGTAATTCCGCCCTTAGATACTATTGAGTCTGAGAGCGGAGCTCTCGGATCGTCTCATTGGGCCGTGCCTGCTGTATCCGCATTCGAACGGGCCGCTTTTCCGCGCTAGGGAACTTTTAAGATCGCATTATTGATGGCAACTAAAATCACATTAATACACAATAGGCTATGCGCTTACGCAAAAGGTAGCTTGCGAACCATGACTTGGAACCATGATTGGTATGCGCAATATCAATAGGTCAAAGATGCACCGCGAAATTGACCCCCTTTGCCGAAGTGACCGATAGAACCGGCGCCTATATGTACATACAAAATAAATAAAGGTTTAAATGACAAAAATATGAATCGAATTCTGCAATTCCTATCACCACAAAGCTTTTTATATGACTCTCTTTTAAATGGGCCCCTATTTCTACCTGTGTCTATGGAGCGTACAAATGAAAACCGCAGGATAATGAATTAAAAACAAAAGCTTGGATTCTGAGCCACTGGCGGTTCACAAAGGAAATGATTGTTCTTTTATTTGATATTTCATTTTCTCTGTGTTTAGTTTCAGGGCGTATAAACATTAATAAAGTTCACGCAATACTAACGCAAAAGAAGCTTTTCGGGCAGCAGGTCCTCCTATGTTGTGCAACGTGCTATCACATCAAACCTTTATTTATCTACGTTTATAATTCAAACGTGCTTGTCAAATACGAGCTGTGATACCTACGATCTCTGATCGAACCAAATTTAACACATTGGATGCCGTTGACGCAGTATTGCGTCCTAACTATAGATATGGAGTTTATCCTCGGTACTATTCATACATTGTTGTGTAAGCTTGACGAAAAATTCTAGGTACCTTCTTCCGCTTTAAGCCCGTTTCTGCAAGGTTATGGCTTTAGAAATAGTGAACGCACGCGTCTTTACTTGAGGTCGCTGGTTCAATTCTGGTCACGTACGACCATTCGTTCCAACGTATCGGCGAGGCAGAACACCTGCGTTTAGGTAGCACCATTAGTTCGGCTTATTTCGGGTTGCTTTGTTTTTGTTTTCGGTATTGATTTTTTTGGTATACTGTTCATCTTCCATTACTGAGATTGCTAGCTTGATTTTTTTCTGTGTCAATGTAAACAAATTCAAGACTTTTTGCAATCTGAGACTTTCTTTTTTAAAAGAAAGTGTCAGATTGCAAATTCGGTCGAATATAGGGTTTGTAGCAATCCGGATCCGACTTGTTAGGAAATATCTGGATATGGATCCGCGGATCCGGGTATTTCCAGTCGAATACCTGCCATCTCAGACATTCTTCGATTTGCCGTCCTAGGTTACATGGTGGTTACATTACAAAAGCTCACATTTTCTCTTCCGCAATAAACAAGCATATGATAGGATATGTTTATTTTGTACCACTCTACTACTGCTACTACTATAATACCTTTTGATAAAAACACTAATCGTACAAACTCTTACTACCTTCAGTTTCGAAAGGGATTACGCGTTGGGATCAGACGTGATCCAATCTCTCCTATGATTGATATGACGCGCACTCTGGACGGATACAATTTTTTACGTCTGTACCAGATACAATTTTGTACGTCTCTGTTTTGACAGTCTCTTTTCCAACTGAAATGATTTATGCTTCTTGACTGGGGTTTCCAGGTGTTTTAGGGGCGCCACGTTGTCTGGCAATGGTAATTGTGACGGATCTGTTTCGAGTGATTCATTTGCGTTAGACGTTTTGGGAATGTTTCAAATTGTTTTATAGAAATGGGAACCTCGTTAGGCTTGCAGCAATTCCTACGTCTGCATATGATCTATTCTCGTATGACATTTTAGTATCACAAATATATCAAAATATTAATAATTATAATCCGACATAATATTGTAAGTTACCTATTACATTGATATTCTACCCTTATTCATAGACAAACTGATTTTAGTAAAAATGGTGTTCATATTCATCTGTAACTACGAGATCATGACATAGTGGGGCAGAATTCTAGAACAAAAACTGATTTTAGTACAAATGGAGTGGGAATGAATATGAATTCATTTGTAACTATGGCATCATGATCATGATATAGTGGGGCAGATTTCTAGAACAAATTGTCGTAAACGTGGACACGCTGGACAAACGCACCAAGTTTTTTCAGGTATATACAGGTAGATTATGTAGGTACATATTTGGTTGCTTAGTTTGGGACTAGGTCGATTTGTGTAAGATTGTCCCCAAATATTTATTAATTTATTATTCCTCCGTCGGCCATATTTAATTTTATGGCGGCCATATTAATTCAACTAGATTTTTTTTTTGGGTCGAGTTGCTAAACGGTGTCAGTTATAAGTAGACCGTTAACTGTATTATATGATATGATATGATATGATATGATATGATATGATTTATTTATCTCACAATATACAATGTCACTTAAAACTAACACTCAAAACGATATATTTTATTATTTGTTATTATAGTGGCTATAGTAATACATGATCTGCGGAAATTTCAAGTATCTACCTATTACGGTTCTGAAAATAAAAAAACACCATATAATTACCTACGTTTCATGTTTGTTTAATTTTTATTATATTTTTATAATTGTTTGTTATAGCAGTGAAAAAAAATTGGTGCTTTATCTATCTATTACGGTTCTGAAAATAGACCGATTGTTGTGGGTTAGCAAAAAAACGTCATATATTATAATTACCAACGTTGCATGTTTGTTTAATTTTTATTATATTTTAATAATGAATTGTTATAGCAGTGAAGAAAATTGGGTGCTTTTGTCCTACTAACATTTCTGTGTGTAAAAAAAGACACGGTATGGGTATTTTAGCTAACAGATGCTAATAAGTTATATGAACAAGGGCGTAACGAACGTTGGAGAAAAAATAACGACAGTGAAATCTTGCGTTGGAGCTAGCAAGTTTCCCGCCGAACATTAACATTCATGGCTTCCAACATCAGCAAGTACAGTCGGCTAAATGTTGAAAGTGTAACATATAGCGCGCACTGTAGCGCTATGCGTAGGATAGCGGTATAGCCGTAGCGTAGAAATGAATGTGTACGTTTTATTATCTCCACTTATAATAAATCTCTAAATTAAAAAAAGAATCAGCCAGTTTGAAACTAAGCTTTGCGCGGTTCGAATGTTCTCAGCATCCCATGAACGGAAAAATATGAAACATTTTATATAGGTACATTATTATTCTAGCTGCAACTTAGGATAGTTTTTATCCGACTGCGACAGTTAATTAATTTTCCGAAATATACGACTTCATTTAATTTTTCATTTATTTTTATTGAAATCAAACGCTGCTCCAACTGTCAGCTATAAGAACCGTCAAATTTTCGTCAAAATGGCGGAATTGCTTTGCCTTTCACTTATTAATAATTTAAATCCCGTCTACGATAGACCTTTACGAGACAAATGCTAAAATATAAACCATAAAAAAATATTCGATTCTGATATGAGAACTTATATGCGCAAATGTCGTTTTATGTCGTAATTTCAATAAATGAAATCAACAAATTTGAACAATATAATTAACACGAATTTGTTTTTTTTGAATGACAATGGCACGCGCTCGGCGCATTCAGCCAAAGTACCTGCGGCGCTACCACGAAAACCGATACTCAATGTTCATATATTTGCATCCCTGTCACTCGAGTATGGTTAGTGCGATAGAGATAGAGATACCCGAATATTTTCGAATTCCGAAGTTCGTGGTTATAGCTCAGGAATCGAAAATATGGTAAATAATCATAATGTATTTTCTCGAAAAAGAATTTAAAATAAATATAGTCAAATGGAGAAAAAAACAAAGCAAGAGGTTATATAGGTAATGATTAAGTTATAAGAGTCCAAAGTTTTAAGAGGGGGTATGTTCTGTCCCTTTTCCGCAAAACGCACCTTCATATGAAACGATTGTTTTTTACTATGACGCTCGAGTATATTGACGTCACAGTCTCTCATCGTTTTCTCACTCTAACAAGCGACATTAAAACGGATGTAGCTTCATAATTTTTTGAGATATTTGAATGGGAGTTTCATTATCTTCTATCTATTTATCTCCACTTATAATAAATCTCTAAATTAAAAAAAGAATCAGCCAGTTTGAAACTAAGCTTTCTGTGGTAAGAATGTTCTCAGCATCCCATGGACGGAAAAATATGAAACATTTTATATAGGTACATTATTATTCCAGCTGCAACTTAGGATAGTTTTTATCCGACTGCGACAGTTAATTTATTTTCCGTAATATACGACTTCATTTAATTTTTCATTTATTATTCTTAAAGTATATCGCCGCCACATCTGTCAGCTAAAAGAAACGTCAAAATCACAGTAATAAGAAATACTACGGACAAAATGGCGGAATTGCTTTGCCTTTCTTTCGCCTATTAATAATTTTAATCCCGTCTACGATATACATTGACGAGACACATAGGTACCAAAAGCAAATATAAAATTAATCGATTTTGATATGCGAACTTATATGCGCAAATGTCGAATTAAGGCGTAATTTGTACAAATTCGAACAATATAAACTTGGTTTTTTTGAATGGCACGCGCGCGCGCTCTTTGCGTAGGTAAGTATTCAGCCAAACTACGAAAACCGAAACTCGAAGTTCGTATATCTGAGGGCCTACCGCGAACGGCATTCGAAGTTTTCCCTCTCTGTCGCACTTATGTACGAACTTGTAAGTATGACAGAGAGGGGAAACTTCGAAATCCTTTCGCGGTAGGCCCTCTGCATTCCTGTCATTTGTTAGTGCGATAGAGATAGAGATACCCGAATATTTTCGAATTCCGAAGTCCGTGGTTTAAAAGAAAATACGGATGTCGGATAGATCTAAATTAATATTTTATGTGTGAATATGGTTAAAATTATTTGGAAATACTATTGTTGTTATTGTTTTAGTATATTTGACTAGCTTTAAGTTTAATATTGTACGTCCGAAATGGGCAAGCTGTTGGACTTTATTTTACCCAAAACAACTAAATGTACACAGTTCTGACAATAAAGAAATCTTATTTTATCTTATCTTATCGAAAATAGGGATGTAGACACTAAACAAAATAATCATAATGTTGTATTATCTCGAAAAAAAACAACGCAAGAGGCTATACTCGTATAGGTAATCACTAAGTTATAAGTGTATAAAGTTTGAAGAGGGGGTTTGTTGCGTCTCTTTTCCGCAAAACGCACCTTTATAATGAAACGATTGTTTTTTACTATGAAGCTCGAGGATCGTGACGTCACGGTCCCTGATCGTTTTCTCACTCTAACAAGCGACATTAAAACGGTTGTAGCTTCGTAATTTTTTGAGATATTTGAATGAGTTTTTCGTTTCTTCTTTCTTTTGAAGTGAGTCTACAGCTACACCTCTATTTGGAAGACAAGCGGAAATAATCCATACTAATATTATAAATGCGAAAGTGTGTCTGTCTGTGATCTCTTCACGCCTAAACCGCTAAACCGATTTAGATGAAATGAGTCCCGGGGAAGGACAAAGGGTAGTTTTTATATCTGAGGGGCTGAAATTGGGGGTGGAAATTTGTATGGAGCTACTTAAACCGCTGCACCGATTTAGATGAAATTTAGTATATAAATAGTTTGAGTCCCGGGGAAGGACATATAAAAGGTTTTATCCCGGAAATCATCCCCTAAGGGGGTGAAAAGGAGGGGGGGGTGAAATTTGGATGTAATCTATTTTGATGAAATTTGGTGTAGATATAGGTTAAGTCCTGGGAAAGGACATGGGATAGTTTTTACCCCAGAAATCATCCCCTAAGGGGGTGAAATTAGGGGTGAAAATTCGGATGGAACCCATTTTCATACAATTTGGTATAGAGATAGCTTGAGTCCTGGGAAAGGACATAGGATAGTTGTAATTCCGGAAATCACTCCCTTAGGGGGTGAAATGGGGGGTGAAAATTTGGATGAATCCCGTTTAGATGAAATTTGGTATAAAGGTCGTTTGAGTCCCGAAGAATGACATTAGATAATAGTTTTTACCCCGAAAATCATTCCCTAAGGGTATGAAATAGGGGGTGAAAGTTTGGATAAAATCCATGTACCTAGATGAAATTTGGTATAGAGATAATTTGAGACCCTTCAAAGGATATAGAATAGTTTTTGCCTCGGAAATCATCCCTTAAGATGGCAGAAGTTTGTTTGCATTATATTTTCTAAGTATTAAGTTCTACGCGGACGAAGTCGCGGGCAACAGCTAGTCTACAATAAGTTGACTTTTAATCCCATACTTTGCTGAATTTACAGTAAAAACTGCTCAGAAAGTTTCGCTCAATGTTCTAAGGAGTTTAAATCTTTAGTTAAGAAGAGCTACAATATTGAAAAAGAATAGGACTCCAAGTCCTAACGAACCCTTCATTAAGTATTCATTTCTATGGTCTTATTTCTGTTTACAAGATTCGAACATAACGCAACAAGTTTATCACATGTTGAATAACCTTTTTAAAACTGCATTTACATTATTTGCATCATCAATTAAACCACTGCCTAGGTCCACCGCCTACGCAGTTATTCACAATGCAAATATTATTAAGTTATAAAAATATAAGTGGCACTATAATGCGGTCGACTGTACCAGAGTGTAATCGTTAAAATGCGCCCCAGGCACAGGCTCTGCCTATTTGCCGATTCGACGGAGTCGGCAGAAGAAAAGTGAGGCTTTTCTGCAACTAGGTGTGCTGAAAATGATGAAATTCTGTGGTGAAATGAAATCAGAGGTCAAGTCAAGTTCTTATGACTAAGAACTTGACTTGAGCTCTGATCTCATTCACGATCACGCCAACAAAATCTGAAAATGATTAATTTCATATTTTGGTCTTGCTGGTTTGCTGGTGGTTATTCTGTGCCCAATGTTCGTAAAATTTTATTAATTTATCTTCGTTAACGTCGTGTGTAGCTATTAAATATATGTATGTAGAAGTATTGCGTTTCATGAAACTAATAATCAGACACTCCATGTATTTAAATGTACTGTTAAGACCATTTGGTCACTGCAACTAAAATATTACATTCAACCGACATGAAAACATGAAACACAAAAACGGAATCTATCATTTAATCCCAGATGACTAGTTCGATGAATGGGGATCGATCGGTCGCAAGCTCTTATAAAATGTCACAACCAGCTGCGGCCGGAATCCGTTCCGGGAGAAAAGATTTTAAATAGAAACATGCTTTACGGTAATCCTGCTGTCCCCAATACTTGATGAGATGTCTTTCGCAGAGCTTGACGAAGTTTGATCGAGATTTACAATACTAGAAGAGGCACATGCTCATTTCAAGACAGTGATTACTAACACAAATGATTTGGAAAAGAGTTCACAATCCACACTCTGTTTCATGTAACTAGTTTTTCGATAGTTTGTGCTATCATTGTTCAAAAAAAACCTACTAACCGCAAATAAACCCAGAATAGAGACCCATGAAGGGCAGACAAGGAAAACCGGTCCCAGACGATGAGTAAAAGGCTAAGTGCACTAAGGTATTTATTTTATTTTCTTACTGGGAAAAAAGAGACATGAACAAATGACAGAAACATACAAAATAAATCTTAAAGTAGTTATAGCCTTATATCCTAACACAATTCTCACTGAGGCATTTAGTTCGAAGTGGCATCGTCGTACATACAGTACAATAATTATACTTTATGACATAGCATGCAATTTGTTCAAACTAGTGTAGAACCCTTAACTACTACTTGTGAGGGAGAATAAAATTTAGTAATACATTACAAACATACTTAACAATCAAAAATACCATTACAAAAATACCCTTACAAAACTACCAAACAAAAACAAAATAAAACTTATAGTAATAGAATTTACCTTTCGCTTAAAACTTGCTTGCGTATTACTAAATATATCGACCGAGACTAAGTAGGGTAAGTGCACCAGTGAATGAACACTTAAGGATATTTTTGACTTCAAAAATTGTTGTATGTAAGATAGCTGTACTTAATATCGGCCATGACTGTTAGAACAGCTCAATCAAGTATTCTAGTTTGCTTAAATTACTTTGCTTTTGCAATAAGTTTCCATAATTTTAAGTTATATGACCTTTTAGGCAGAACAATGGACCATCACCAGTGAATGAACATGGTTTTCTAGTAAATGAACAGCTAAAACCCAGTGAATGAACTACTGTTATAGGTTTGGTTTATTTATTTAAATTGCTGTTTTGCGATGTTGTTTGGAGTATCTCGATATACCAACACACGGGATAGTAGTTAATGGTTTACTTTTTCTAAAACAATTAAAAAACTGGAACAAATGTTCGTTCATTAGCTGGTTCCAAAAACCAATAGATGAACTAGGTATTATCGGTCGGTGTTCATATACTGGAAAACTATACACCAGTGAATGAACTAACTTTATGTTTGAAAATGAGGTTTGTTCGAACACTGGACCAACGATGGACAAACCATTGGTGGTTATGTTAATAAAAACTAAATCCGATTACAATCACTAGATTCACTAGAACATAAGATATTGCGAAAATATTAAAACAGTCGTTGCCAGTGAATGAACTGGGGTTTTTAATTCTAGTTATAGAACACCTACTAAAAAACGAGAATCTAAACTTAAATAACTTAAAACGATGTTTTAATAGCACAATTTCGCTCTTATGATTTCCAAAAACCACACACTATAAGTCTCAAGTTTATAAAACTAGTACAACGGCACATCAAATAAAAGGTGACACTCTTGTCCCCTTTCTACCCGCTCATACAAAAAATCCACGCCCATATCCCGTCAACTTTAAGCTTCGCTCATTTAGTAACAGTTGCGACTGATTTGATATAAATGTTACAAAATCCTTACTGTGAATGCTTCTAATCGAGAAAAAAATACCCTTAAAAAATAATAGGTATGCTAGAAATATACAGAACTCTTAATTTAAGCAAATACGCAGGTTTTCGTTCATTCACTGGATCCGTTCATTCACTGGAGCACTGACCCTAGGTACTTCTTATAATTTTGGCATATCCTGCGCAGCAGTGCACGAACACCTGCATTAGTTGAGGCCGCCGGGACAGCGAATAGGACTTTTTACTTGAAAATTACTTACACATAATAAAACATTATAAACTCCATTTCACGTTGTTGTTTACCTAAAAACTGTAGTAATTGACATCATCTAGCGTCCCTACGTCTGTGCACCCGTATAAATGACAAGGGTGAGATAGTAATTTACATAATGTAATCAGGCACGAGAGCCGATGATTCCTCCGAACTTGTTACACAGGAAAATCATGGCATTTTAATTTCGTTAAAAACTCCGACGACCGGAATGCGATTCCTTTGACTGACTTATGGCTTATTATTGGCAAATGGTTGAGAAAATTTTACGTTCTTTTGTTTTCCGGATTTTTTCGTCGGATTACGCTTTTTCATTGGACATCTCTTTGAAGCTGAAATGTTCCTTTTTCTTCATAACAGTTTTTACGTCATACCTGGCCATAAAGTAGGAATTACCGCACGCTATGCGTGCGGAAAACCCCACTTCCTGGCCAGATAGAGACGTAAAATGTTGTACTCACCACGGGCGGTAATAAAGAAAGCCTCAGAGCGCATATTTATCGCCCTTGCCTTCGGCTCGGGCGTCAAATACCTGCGATCTGAGACATTCTTTGTTTAACCGCCCTAGGTAAGTAATGTACTATTTAAATCTCTGATGTCGTTATTATTTTTATGTTATTTTTGGTTATTATTTTAATTGGAAATGTTATCATTGTGTACTTGAGTTGTGATTTGATTCCGTCTTTAAATAGTATTTCCAGTACACTAGTAAACAAATAATTATTACAAATCAACTGACGAAACTAAATAAATGTACCACCCTAAACACTATTTCTAAACGGTAGTTTTCAATCTTCTGAAAGTAAATTTCTAAATATATGCGAGAACAGTTCCACGGTGTCATGATATTTCGATATTAACTGCGTGGAAGCAGATGCGCGTGAAGTGAAAATATTGCACTGCGATGCGATCACACCCTTACGAAATATTATTTAAAGTTATTGGACATTTTTTTTTCAAAGTGTACCATTTTATTTGAATAGGCGTCATTCCATTACTTAAGATGGCTACTTTACCATACAAATAGTAACGGAATGGACGTAACGGAACGAATACTTCGCAGATTAAAACACGTGTTTAATTTAATATACTGTTTTTAACAATTGTAATAGTATTTTACTGAAATCATGGTAAATGATAATAACAGATTAAGATAATTGAGTCGCATTAGCAGAAAAATTATAGGAACCTTCGTAATCTCGTAACGGAACCAGGACACTAGTTTTTGGGTCCACCACTCGACGCACCGTTCGCGCGCGATTTCTAGCCACTACTGACAGTTTGTAAACAAACCGAATGGTGTTACGTAACGGTATGTGACGCTAGATGAAAATAAACACCTAATTTGGTAATAAAAATGCCTCGCTCCCACATAATCATCGTAACGGAATGTGGACATGTCCACGTTTCCAAAATCACTGGACAAGATTAATTTTAGTTTATTATGTAAAAAATACTTTAGCGAGATAAATATAAGGTTGATTTAAGAAAATTCATGTTTTCCACTATCAGAAACAAGTATTTCCAGGCACAATATACAAGTCCTAATACTTCGAATCGATACTTGAAGTTGGCTTTCCGCAGGTGGACAGGCAAAAATCGAGGGTCGGCAGCCAGAAAAACGAAGAACATGTGGTACATTTAATGCTAAATGATAGGTTTTTTGGGGTTTTATACGATTTAGATATATTATTGACGTTTTAAAATCGCTACAAGTACAATTTTTCAACGTGTTTCGTATTTGTAGGGTGTCAAAGGCACTGGACACGCCAAAAACATCAAGGTACAAGAAAAATAAAAAATGCCCTATTATACCATACTATGCGGTAACTATCGGTACACAATTGTTTACTGCGTAACATTCACCACAACCCACTAATTGAATGACGTTTTCAACAACCAGGTTCACATTGGTTATTGCTTGAAATACTGGTACAGAGTATCCATGATAAAATAGCTCTCCTTATTTTGGTGCAACCCAATCAACTGGGGAAATACCTCCACCAGTTAATATCACCACTACTTGCTCTGTAGGTATGTGGTGTTGTGTTCCTGCTGGTCATTAAAGCGCCGTAGGTTCAGCGAAGTTAAGCAAACAAGAGTTTTTGAAACAATATAATGCGTCTGATTCTTAATAATATAGTTTCAAAAAAATATGAATAGTAATCTAAGGGCTTTTCTGCAGCGAGATCAGTGATTCGAAAGATGATTAAGCAATTTTCGCTCTATAGAATAAAATCACGAACATAGGTCTAAAAATACACTTTAAACATTCGTAACAAATTATGCACAAAAATTGGTTCTAAAAATCGGCAATATTATGTTAGAGGGAACTTAGTGATTACTTTTTAGGGTTCCGTAGCCAAATGGCAAAAAACGGAACCCTTATAGATTCGTCATGTCTGTCTGTCTGTCTGTCCGTCCGTATGTCACAGCCACTTTTTTCCGAAACTATAAGAGCTTGAAATGAAACTTGGTAAGTAGATCTGTATTCTGTGAACCACATTAAGATTTTCACACAAAAATACAAAAAAAAACAATAAATTTTGGGGTTCCCCATACTAAGAACTGAAACTCAAAAAATATTTTTTCATCAAACCCATACGTGTGGGGTATTTATGGATAGGTCTTTAAAAATGATATTGAGGTTTCTTACATCATTTTTTTTTTAAACTGAATAGTTTGCGCGAGAGACTCTTCCAAAGTGGTAAAATGTGTGTGTGTCCCCTGTAACTTCTAAAATAGGAGACTGATAAAACAAAAAAAAATACGTGATATACCATGCATACTTCCAACGAAAATTGGTTTGAACGAGATCTAGTAAGTAGTTTTTTTTTATACGTCATAAATCGTAAAAAGCAATTTATTTAACGGAACCCTTCGTGCGACTCCGACTCGCACTTGGGCACTTTTTTATTTATTTAAGCGCACAAAAAAATAAAATTATAAAACATTATATCCGCGCTTCCAAACACGCACGTCCATCTCGCTCACGCTTATGCTCAGTGAGAGGGAGAGAATACCATGAACCGACGGCGCCTTAAGGTCGTCAGAGCTCCCGCGGAAGCGCTTAAGGGACACCTATAAATCTAAAAAAAAAACACAAACCAATATAGGGTCGTTAAGGCGCTTGTCACTCTTCTGGATAACAAGCGTTCATAGGCTACGATGACTGCATACCATCAGGCCGGCTGCATGTTTGTGTGTCACCGTCGTGATATTAAAAAGAGTTTTTATTTGTGTTTAGTGAGCATTTTAATAGTAGATTGTATGACAAGGGTCTAAAATAAGCCATATTACCACGAGATGGTTATTTCCCCGAACCAAGTGAGAGGAAATTGTCCGAGTGGTAATATGCCTTTTAGACCAGAGGGGTAATCACGTAACGCATTGTACAGTCGCCATCACATACATAGGTACACTATAGGTGCTCAAAAATATCGGCACATGCACCCTAATGCCTTGAAAATAGAGGTGTGTTCCGATGTTTGTGACGTGCTTGTTTGCTCCGATGTATGTGATGGCGACTGTACGCGCGTCTGACAGTAAAATCACAATCTAACTGTCATTTTTCCATATAAAATTGACATTTAGACCTTACAGACGCGCGTAAGAAAAGTTACGTGATCGACCCACTGAGTTATTCACGCTACTTTTCACTTCGTCTGCGAGAAAATAGTATAAACAAAGATTATTCATCCACAATCAATAATAAATCACACGGCAAACAGAGTTTCCAATTTGGCGGCAATATTTTTTTAATAAACTGCTTTGACACAGATACAAAATATTGATACCAAGAATAAACGCCTCTGACCGTTTATAGGCGCGTCCAAACGGCATGATGAGTTAGGAAATAAAAAAACGCCTGATGTTTGAAATTAATTCTGTTTCCAGTTGATAGCAAATACAAATGTTTTTTTAAAGGGATGTGATTGGTGGATTTAATACGGTGAAGTGTTTTGATTGGTGAAATGAAAATGTTTCAAAATCATAAATATGTATACATATTTTCCCTAGGGGCTAAATGTACTACTTTAGCCCCGCTTGCTAAGCCTAATACTTATACGAATTACCTATTCGCATGTGTATCGTACAACGTTTTACAGTACATATGGCTCTTTAAAGTTTCGACATATGCACGGAAAGTGCTCTTTTCCGCACACGTGCGGAAAAGTAGCACCATGTGTGCTGTAAAGTATGTTTTTGTTTTCTATTCATCAATGTCAGCCAAAACCATTACAAATGTAAACCCCGTCAATTTCCATGCAAACAGTAAGCATCTTAAGCCGTAATAAAGTAGGTTGTAACTCCCGAGTCTACCGCGAACCAGCCTTTTTGTATTCATGGGATGAAAGAAAGTTATCCAGGTGCCCCTTCTTGCAGCCTTTTGAAGAATTCCGAACATTTTTAAATTACTGCCGTTTGGTCGCTAGGCTAGGAAGCCGGCGAGTGGGTAAGCTTAATTGGACGCTACGCATCTTTCTTAGCTGGGAGCCAGTTCTGCAGTTAATTTATTATTTTACTGTCGTTATGGGATTTAATGTTATGAACCATGCGTTTCTAGTTTTGAGTAGTTACTTGATTTTTTTTTAATTATTAATTCAATGTTAGGCTTTTTTAAGGTAATAAATATGATAACCTAAGAGCAACTAATAATAACAACGAAATTAAGATACTACGGATTTTCTACGATAGCGTAGCATCTTTCGTTTCTCTAAGGTTTATTCTATAAAAAACTTGAACCCTTGAAGGGTTTAAGTTTATTTTTTATTTTTATTTTTTATTTTTATTTATTAGAAGACCAACAGCTTTTAACATTCAATATAGGCTTACATTTAAGATACAATTGTCGAGCCAATGACAGGTCTCCCTAACAGATACAGGAAGAAACGGATTTGCTTAAAATATGTTAGGTTAATGAGTAAATATTACAAATATTACAATCTTTTATCTTCTTTATGCGTGCGTGTGTGTGTGTGTGTGTGTGTGTGTGTGTGTGTGTGTGTGTGTGTGTGTGTGTGTGTGTGTGTGTGTGTGTGTGTGTGTGTGTGTGTGTGTGTGTGTGTGTGTGTGTGTGTGTGTGTGTGTGTGTGTGTGTGTGTGTGTGTGCGTGTGTGTGTGTGTGTGTGTGTGTGTGTGTGTGTGTGTGTGTGTGTGTGTGTGTGTGTGTGTGTGTGTGTGTGTGTGTGTGTGTGTGTGTTCAGCCCTCCTCAATATTATTATGTATTTGTTTCGCAATTGCACTTTTAAACGATTTTTTGTTGTTATACACAAATGGGTCGATGTCACTAAACTGATTGTTGTATGTCCTTGATATTCTATATATTACAGAATTCCTACCGTAATTTGTTTGATGATTAGGTAAACTAAGAAGGCGTGGGTACCTGGTGTTTGTTTTCGGTGTGAAGTAATTGATGGCTGCTATAAGGTTAGGGCAATCTACACAACCTCTGATAATGTCATAAAGCAAACCCATATCGAGCATGTCTCTCCTATCCTCCAGACTCATCATATTATGCCGCTTACAACTATCACTATAACTAATAGATGTACGTTTGGTTCGGTAATTAAGGTATCTTAGAAACCTCTGCTGTAGTCTTTCAAGTCGAGATTTGTAGGTAATGTAATGAGGGGTAATGTACTCCAAGACACTACGTACGTAAGTAAAATAAATAATTTTGATGCAAACAGGGTCATTAAATGCTTTACAGACTCTCATTACAAAACCTAAGTTTTTATAAGCTTTGTTTATAATATTATCAATATGATCAGACATTAACATTTTACTATCTAATAAAACTCCTAAGTCTCGAATTAACTGGACTCTTTGTAAAATAATATTGTTCATAGTGTAGGAAGCACTAATAGGAGATGGTTTTCTAGAAAAAGTTATTATCTGGCTTTTAGATACGTTTACCGTTATTTTGTTCCTGTGGTAATATTCTACTAGAGAATCAAGAGTGTTTTGCAAAACTTGACAGTCAGACGGGCTTTTAATTTTGATAAAAACTTTTTTGTCATCTGCATATAACAGGTGTTCCACAGGCGATTCAATACATGTGTAAATATCGAATATATATGCATTATAAAATAAAGGCCCTAAGTGTGATCCCTGTGGAACGCCTGATGGCACAAATATACGATTCGACCTGAAACCACCAATTGTGACAATCTGTGATCTATTGGAGAGATATGATTTTATCCACCTCAATAGACAGCCGTGTATGCCTAATGTCTCCAATTTCGCCAACAAGATAACGTGGTCTACCCGGTCGAAGGCTTTTTCGAAATCAGTGTATACTACATCAATCTGTCCACCACCTTCCATGTTACTTAGGACATAGTTGGTAAATTCAGAAAGGTTCGTTATAGTAGATCGGCGCTTAAGAAATCCATGTTGGTTAGTGCTGATGCCTTGCAATACAGTTGGATAAATTTGGTCATATATAATTTTCTCAAAGATTTTACTAAATATGTTTAAAATTGAAATAGGACGGTAGTTTTCAATAGCTGTTTTTGATTTTTGTTTATGTACAGGTATGACATTGGCCTCCTTCCATTTGTCGGGAAATATACCCTCCGATAGAGATCTATTTATTAGGACCGACAATGGGTAACTAATAGCTTTAGCTGTGTTGCGGATATAGTGTGGTGAAATACTATCTGATCCTGCTGATTTTGTGGTGTCTACCTTACCAAGTAACGTCGCAATTGTTTTAGCTGTGACAACGACATTACCGATGGTGTTTACATCTCCTACTACAGTTGGAATATTCAGATTTCTAGTATCGTAGTTTATGTCTGGTTCGACATACACGCTTTTAAAAAAGTTTATAAATCCATTACAAATACCTGTGCCGTCACTGAGTGACTCATTACCAACGGTCATTGTTTTAGGATAATTTGAGCCTTTACGCATTGATTTGATATAACTCCACAATTTTTTCGGATTGCCTTTAATTTGTTCTTGTGCTGATATTAGAAAACTATTGTAATTATCGACTTCCAATTGATTGACTCTGCGCCTCAAATAAGAAAATTCTAGGTAGTCAAGGTCATTTTGAAAACGTTTCCATTTTCTATGTGCCTTCCATTTACGACGTAACAAACGTATAAGGGTTTTACTATACCAGGATGGATATTGCTTAGAAGAATGACTGTACTGTACTTTGGGAATAAATAATTCTATACTTTCACTTAGTTTTTTATAAAAGCAGTCTACTGCACAGTTAACTGAGTCACAAGAAGAAAACAATTTGTACCAGTCTATTTCACTAAGATAGTTGTTTATTTTTTCATAGTCACCTTTGTAGTATAATATTTTTGTGGTAATATTTTCTGTTAGAGGTGTAATAAGTAAGTCATACGGTATGATAGAAAAACACGGATGCGCCTTGTCCTCTTTCAGTATTGGATTAATTAATGTATTTACCTCTAAGGAGAAATTGCTAAATATCAGATCTAGCGTATTCCCGTTCGTATTTCTTATACAATTTCGTTGCTCCATGCCAAGACACGAGAATTCTTCAACTAATTCAATACCTGCCCTTTGAATTTCCGCGGAACCCTTTTTTAAATAAGTTGGCCCATCACTAGCCCATTCTATGCAGGGTAAGTTAAAGTCACCTATAACCATAAAATAATCCTGAATATTCCGTCGGTGCACTTGTGTTACTGTTTCTATAACGTTCTTAATATCATTAACTAATGTCCGGTAATTAGGTGGTAAGTAAACAGTAGCAATATTAAGATTAAAGTTTGAGTTAGTGGTCTTAGAAGGTATCGTGACCCACAGTAGTTCAGTAGGTGGAGTTGACCTGTCCACGCGCATCGTCACTCCTAGTTCGCGCCGTGCGCACACCATGACCCCCCCACCCCTAGTTACATTTGTCAAATTCAAATTTCGGTCCAATCTAAAGACATCATACTGCGAGTTACATAATTCGCTATCAAATATCCCTGCGTGTAGCCAAGTTTCAGTAATAGTCATAGCTATTTAGTAAGATACTACTATAAAATTCAGATGTTTTTGTACGCAAACCGCGCACATTTTGGTAATATATGTTAAGGGTCATGGTAGCATACGTGAGCAATAATTAAGTAGATGTATGAAGAGATAAAACGTATGGCATTAGCGAACCAAGAGATGTAAACAACTTTTTCTAGACGTTGGGATTTCAATAAACCATATGTGAGGGTCATTAAGGCAGTCACCTTCGCAGAAATGCGCGCCCAGTTGCATTGAGTAGCAATCCCGGATTGTATTGACATATACCGTATATTTTTGCGGAAGAACAGGCTTTGTGTTGAGATATTATCTAGTTTAGATACAGAAACCGCGTAGAACACACTGTTTTCGAAATTAGTTTTTGTATTAATACGATAAATGTAAACGTAGTTGTACTGTATTATGCTTATCAAAAGTATTAGTCTAGTTAAGTAGGTAAAAGTCGAGTTATAGGACAACAAAGTGAAAGCTAATATGTGTAAACAATTTGTTGGTTTAAAAGAAGATATTTTTGTGCAATTGGAGGTGTGTGAATTCTGTGTGTGTATTTGTGATTGTGGGTAAGTAATTAGGTGATCTAAGTGTAATACATATGAAGTGTACAAGTGGTAAAACAAAACAAATGTTAGTGATAAGACAAGAAGTAATTCAGTCGCGATTCATAACAGCTTCTTGATATCTTTGAGGGACTCGAGTAGTACTACCGGGGCACCGTCAGACTTCCTGGCATAAATGTTGCAGTCACGAACCCACACGTACTGGTAGCCTCGATTCTTTGCTGCGGTCTTACATTCTTTGAGCACTTGCTTCCTAGAAGGTATCAAGTGCTCGTTGACGTAAAGTTTACGAGCTTCGCCCTGGAGGCCGATGTCGGCTGTGGAGACACCGCGGGTTTTACGCAGGCCTGCAAGGATGTTAATCTTGTGTGTCCGATTCTTGAATTTGACTATGATGGCCCTTGGACGACCCTCTTGTGGTGTCATCGGACGTACTCTAGTTACATTTTCAATGTCATGTTGAGTTATTTCTACTCCAGCGTGTTTGGCAATAGATATTATGACATTCGGTAAGTATTCGTTCTTCGATTCCGGTATGCCACTGACCTCGAGATTCTGAATACGAGCATATTGTTGTTGTTTGTCTGACTCAAGTAACAACTGGTCATATTTATTGCTCAGTACCTCATAATCGGTGTGCCTCTTTTCTAAGTCGGATACTTTTGAGGTTAGTTCGGTGACTCGCCTCTCCTGGTCACGTTGATTCTCGGCAACAAATTCAACGGAGGTCTTCAAGTCACTGAATTCCGATAACATCTCTCGTTGCTGCGTTTTCAGGTCAGAAATTGAGTTGTGAATCTTGGAGTTATCCGAGTGCAGCGACTTCAATTCAGACTTGATGACCGTAAACATTTCCGTAATTTCAGTTTTGAAGTCAGAGAAATCCATTTCGCATCCATCTATATGTTTTCTTTTTGTCCGTTGATTGAGATTAAGGTCCTGGTTGACTATTTGAAGCTCAGGATTAGATCCAAATTGTTTATTCGGTGAGCGAAATTTATTAAAAGTCGCCATTTTTCACACTAATGACAGGCAAATATGCACTTTAACTCGCACGCACTGAGTACTTTTTAGCGTAAATTTGATTCAAGTTAATTCTAAGCGATCCGTAGATAAACACACGTCCGTCTGAGACGACGACGGTAGGTCTACTACTACTATTGTAATTTCTACTAGGTATTAAAAAACTTCTTACCTTCTCAGCTTCCTCTAATACGCACTCTCCTGGCCATACCGAAGTCTTACTCATTTTGTCTTTGGGCGTGGGTACTCCAGTAGAAAGGTTTTAATGTCTCCATCGCAGCGCCCTCTCGTTATTAATTTTGAAAACTCCAATGGACGCAATTTTTCTGCTTTATTCAAATGTTTACGACGTTTTAGGTGATGAAGTTTTTAATGAAAAAAAATAAGAAGCATTCAAGCCCTCAAAAATAATGAAGTTTTTTAAATGTTTATGTAAGATACTGTTAAAACACGATGTTTTAAAAGAATAGCTAACAGAAAATAAGATAATGCAATTACATCATTAACACATATGAATACATTAATATTACAACAGTATCCGTAATACACTGGGCTGCTCGTTTCAAATACATTCCCGGTAAATTTAAATTCAAAATCCACCATTGTAGTTACGAGTATATTTGCACGTTCCACCCGCCACGCTAACTAGATCCAAGTTATTTATTAGCACAAGTTAACATAACATTGCATGTTCTAATAATGCTAATTAGAAACTACTAATATACCATTTATAACCGAATATTGGCCCCAGGCGGGCGGAAAATTTGCGTGTAGACTTCAGAGAATGATCGGTAAATTATTATTTGTTGAACAGTTTCAACAGTTGATTCAACAGCGTCCCTGTGAAATATAGCCATGCAATAACAATCGTAGAATTTAATATGAAATAAAGACATTGCCGTTTTTATTTAATTTTGGATGAGTTAATCGGATAATATACAGCATACATACACATTCATAGTTTTTATCATGTGGAAGTATGCGTAACGTTGCGTACGTGATGCGCTAGGTAGGTCTAAGTATCATTTTTTGTATCGGAAAATTACAGTTGAGTTGTCCTGACACTTGTTTGAAAAGGTAAGTACGCAATAACACCTCAGGATGAACGTTATAAATAGGAGTCCGACTAACACTTACCTGTTTTTTTCCTGAGCGGACGTCGTAGCGCCCTTGAACCGATGCGATGCAAGTCATGCGCGTTGAAAGTGTTAAGAAAAACTATTTTCTTTTCTCGAAATAGAGTTAATACTTTGTTGTAAAGTAAACATATCAAGATTTACAAACATGTGCGGAGCTTGATAGGTCCATGATACTGACGTGTCAACTGTCAATCGAGTCAGTACCTATACCTACTATTTACTGCACGCCTACATTTAACCCATTCAGCGGTCATGACGACACACATGCGTCAGAGCGCTGCGAGCGCTTTTCGCAACATACAGAGTTTAAGCTGCTACGGACTACGGCGTAGCGCTACGAGAGTAGCGTGGCCGTTAAAGGGTTAATACTGCATTCGGCATTCGGTACGAAAACGCAGTATTGCAAGCGCATCGCCCCGCTTCCGCGTTTGATATTACTACTGCGCAAATGTAATACTGACAGTATAACGACAATTGAGGAAATCTGTGCGACTTCAGTAAGGTCATATCAAAGTACAAAATACCGCATACCGATCCCGCCTCCCAAGTCATCATCGTCATATCAGCCGAAAGACGTCCACTGCTGGACATAGGCCTCCCCCAAAGATTGCCACAATGTCTGCCTGCGCCACCCGCATCCAGCGGACTCCCGCGACCTAAACCAGGTCATCAGTTCACTTGTGGCCAAGCCATGAAGTAACCTCAATGTTTAATATCATACATGGCTCCAAAACTCTTTTACGGATTTTGTAGTTTTTATAAAAGGATGATACGACTTTTTTGGTACTTATTTATTAGCAAAAAGTTTGTGTACCAAAATAGTATACAATATTGTTTGACCAGCGAAAACATTAGATTTCTGACTATGACTTGAAGAATATAGAAAACGAATTTCTTATTTGCATATTTTACAGGTTAACAGTCAAATATTTTAAACGCTCTTTGTTTAAATTACTAAACCACTTCTAAACCCAACGTTATAAGTTACCGCAAGACACGAGCACCGCCGAAATAAATTCTCCAACGTACTGACTTTCCAACTTTCCGAGCAAACTTGAATCCCACAAACGTCGTTTTGAATTAAAATATTGTCTGGCTCCAAATTAATTACCCCATAACACGATATTACGAAAATAGGGGGAGGATTAGGAAATTGGGGCAAGTTACCGTAATCGGATGAAGGCGCTTAGGCTTGATAAGACATGTGGCGGAGGGCCCCAGGTGTAGAACTAACGAATTCTGGGGCAATATATTCGTATGCTGCGTGTCTGCTGCGACTCCCTTAGTTATGATCCGTATAAAGCGAATTACTTAGAGCATTACTCTGTGTTTTAGGATTATTTAGAAATTCATTTATTTTTCTAAGTATACGATTAACAATAAATATATATTTTATATATATGTATACTAGTACCAATATTTTTTTATAAATAAATATACTTAGGGGACAATCTTAAACAAATCAAACTATAGCCCCATAGTAAGCTCAATGAGACTTGTGTTATGTGCTTATGTGTACTATATACAATTATACATAGAAAACATCCAAGACTCGAAAACACATGCTCATGTTCATCACACAAATATTTGCCCTTACCGGGATTCAAAGCCAGGACCTTCAGCTTCGTAGGCAGCGTCACTACCCACTAGGCTAACCGGTCGTCTATATTAGATTTTTTCTTATACTTAACCGACATCATCAGTTCTTTAAGACAAGTACCTACGTACTAAAAGTTAATTTCGGATATGATCCTTATATCACCTGGGCAATAAATCGTTTCAAAAGATAAAAGATACTTCACAGACGAGTGACATACACAACCGCCAAAGATTAACTGATAGACTGTTTTGGCTTCGTTTCCGTCTGCTTAGATTTATTTCCACTGGCAACCTAAAAATACGTCCAGCGAGACACGGGGTGGAGAAGAAATGCGGCACGACGTCCATCTTAATGCCTCCCTGACTTCCAATGTGCTGGTAATGTAGCGTGCAAGCTGGTGTAGGGGCCCGTATCCACCGCTAACGAAACGGAAAGCTTCATAGTTGTTATTAACCAATGTAAGTGAATTGTTATAGTGAACCTAGTCATCATCATCATCATCATCATATCAGCCGAAAGACGTCCACTGCTGGTCATAGGCCTCCCCCAAAGAGTGCCACAATGGCCAGTCCTGCGCCACCCGCATCCAGCGGACTCCCGCAACCTTTACCAGGTCATCAGTCCACCTTTTGGGGGGCCTACCCACACCGCGTCTTCCGGTACGTGGTCGCCACTCAAGAACCTTTCCGCCCCAACGGCCATCGGTTCTATATCCAATGTGCCCCGCCCACTGCCACTAAAGTTTAGCGATTCGGAGGGATATATCGGTTACCTTGGTTCTGCTGCGGATAGCCTCATTTCTGATGCGACCGTGCAGAGAAACTCCCAGCATAGCCCTCTCCATCGCCCTTTGAGTGACTTTGAGCTTTCTCATGAGGCCCATAGTAAGCGACCACATTTTCCGTTCCATATGTCAACACACACTGGTCAAAGACTCTCGACTTGAGACACTGCGGAATATTGGACGAAAAGATGTGCCGTAGCTTCCCGAATGCTGCCCAACCTAGTGCCTATGCCAAATCTTGGGATTTGTTGCTTCCAATGTGCTGGTAATGTAGCGTGCAAGCTGGTGTAAGGGCCACCACTAACCGCTAACGAAACGGGAAGCTTCATAGTTGTTATTAACCAATGTAAGTGAATTGTTAGAGTGAACCTAGTGCCTATGCCAAATCTTGGGATTTGGTGTCAAAGCGGACCCCGGGCTCGACCGGCACAACCAGGAATAACGCTAGGAGGATGTTTATGTAAGTGAATTGTTAGAGACTTTATAAGTTGACGTAGCGCACTTATTCTCGAATTAGCTACAATTACCTAATTATGTTATTAGTTTATTTATTGAATCGTATGGCATACATTATTTCGCCTTTAAACTTTGTCACTCTTTAGCACCACACTCTTATTAGTTCGATATGGCCGTTAGAGAAGATAGCGTCTCCGCTTCTATTATAAAGCTAAAAATAATTTAGTGATTGTAAAGTAGGTAACTAGCCCTAATGTATAAGGGACGAATACGAGTGCCGTTCAATGCATTTGTCAGGTGGAGTTAGATTCAACGCTATCATAACGAACCAACAACGGCCTAAATTGTTTTGCAGTTAGGCTAGTGAGCGACCAAAATACATAAATGAGAATGGTTCATTAGATAAAACACAATGTTATTCCGAGTTGAAAGTCAGTGGTAACCGTACGAGTGCTCGACGCTGTACTAGTATATGGCATGGGTACTCTATGTCAAAGTGACATGGCTTAAATTCGAATGAAGAAAAATCCTCTTAGTTCGAATTTAACCCGTATTGCTTTGACATAAAGTGCCCATGCCATATACTAGTACAGCGTCGAGCACTCGGACGTTTACCTTACTTATTTTTATGCATATTCCCTACACTGTGTAGATACGTACGTAACGAAGATCTCATAAAATCATGATGTATGACGGTTGCGTGATTATTAAGTAGTTTTATACGCAATGATTTTGTATTTTTTAACTTTCTTAATGATAGGTGGTCTGTTGTGAAGACGTTTAAAAAATGGTTAATCTTTTATAATACCCAATAAACAACTATTATTAAGATGCCACCTCACTAGATATTAGTACTGTGTACAGATGTGCAAGTTGCGGAAAGTTTACAAAAATATGAAAACTTTCAGAAAAAAAAATCTTTTAAGATTTTTCCATCGTGAAATTTTCGACATTTCAGAAACTATTTGCCGGCACATCTGTAGTACTGTGTATATAAATATAGCTATATTATGTACCTACTTGACTTTGTTTAATATTTGTTATTGTTTGTTCTAGGTACGTTTCAACGACCTCAATTTTTTGTGAGTTGTCTACAATACTAATTCAAAGCAGGTATAGTTAGTCTTCTTAATTTTGTCTGCAATTTTTGATCGGAGACTTTACGGTATAATACAAGAACGAAATGCTGATTTCTAATATTAAATGATTAGCATAGCAAACATCGGGTTTCGTAGAACTTTTAAAAGCTTTACTTTATTTAGTATATCTACCTCTTCTTTATTTTTATGCAGTGGAAATTCCGTTTCAAATAGGGTCGTGTCCGATTACTTGAATTACTACAAGGCCTATTATGAAATATCAAATCAAGTCTCAAAAGCTACATCACCCTAGCAATCATTCATGGTGCTATATCCTAAAACGTGCACAAATGTACATTAAATGTCCCGTCTGGCAAGATTTCTAAATGAGTTCCCCTCCCAGACGCAGCCGCGGGCGTCTGCTAACCCAATCTCGCTGGATACCCCTTGCAAGTTTGTGGTCGCAGCGAAATATGGGAGCTTGAATCGTTATTTTGAAAAGATTCCAAGTCGTCAGTCTTGCTTGATTGAGAAATTACCTAGAGTTAATATTCGTATTTGAAAATAAAACGAGTGTTCCTCCTTTTTTGGCTTATTTTTAGCTTCAGAGACAATGATTGTAATCGTTCATATGAAAATGTATGTGCCTATCAGTGGGATGCATGTAATTGACAGCCATTATTTAACACTAGCTTTTGCCCGCGACTTCGTCCGCGTAGAACTCGTTTATATCGTAGCTCGATACAAACTTTCACCCTCCATTTCCCTTTAAGGAGTAGATTTCCGATATAAAAACTATCCTATGTCCTTCCCCGAGACTCAAACTATTTTTATCATCATTATCATCATCATCATATCAGCCAAAAGACGTCCACTGCTGGACATAGGCCTCCCCCAAAGAATTTAAAAGTGACTTATCCTGCGCCACCCGCATCCAGCGGACTCCCGCGACCTTGTGGGGGGCCTACCAACGCCGCGCCTACTATAACTACCTCTATACAAAATTTTATCTAAATGGGTTGTATAGTAGCTCCATACAAATATTCACCCTCCATTTCCCCCCCTTAAGAGATGATTTCCGGGATAAAAACTATCCTTCCTCCTTTTCCGGAATTCAAACTATCTGTTAACCAAATTTCATCTAAATGGGTCACTCAAATCCAAATTTTCACCCCTTAGGGGAGGATTTTCGGGATAAAATTATCCTATGCCCTTCCCCAGGACTTCCAACTATCGCTATACCTTAAGTGGGTTCCATCCAAATTTTCACCCCCATTTCACCCCCTTAGGGGATGATCTGCGGAATAAAAACTATCACATGTCCTTTCCCAGGACTCAAACTATCTCTTAACCAGATTTCATCTAAATGAGTTCCATCCAAATCTTCACCCTCATTTCATCCTCTCAGGCGATGATTTTCGTTACAAAAACTATGCGATTTCCTTTCCCGGAACTCCAACTATCTCTATACCGAATTTCATCTAAATGGGTTCTATCCTAATTTTCACCCCTCGTTTCTCCCCCTCAGGAGATGATTTTTCAGGATAAAAACTATGAATTGTCCTTCCTTGGGACTCTCCACTATCTCTATATATACCAAACTTCACTGGATTTTATCCAAATTTTCACCCCCTATTACATCCCTGAGGGTATGATTTTCGGGATTAAAACTATCCGTTGTCATACTCCGAGACTCAAACTATCTTTATACTAAATTTCATTTAAGTTTCCACTCCAATGTCAGGCAATCAGGGGATGATTTCTGGAATTTAAAACTATCATATGTCCTTTCCCAGGACACAAACTATCTTTCAACCAAATTTCATCAAAATGGGTCACAAACAAATTTTCATCCCCAATTACACCCCCTTAGGGCATCCCCTAAGAGGGTGTAATTGGGGTTGTAATTTTTGGGATAAAACTATCCTATGTCCTTCCCCAAGACTCCAACTCGCAATACCGTAAATAGGTTCCATCCAAATTTTCACCCCTCATTTCACCCCCTCAGGAGATGATTTTTCAGGATAAAAACTATGCATTGTCCTTCCCTGGGACTCCTTCTATCTCTATACCAAATTTTAACTAAATGGGATTTATCCACATTTTCATCCCTATTTCATCCCCTTGGGGGATGATTTTCGGGATTCAAACTATCCATTGTCATTCTCCGGGACTCAAACTATATCTATACCAAATTTGATTTAAACGGAGTCCATCCAAAATTTCACCCCCCATTTCACCCCCTTAGGGGAAGATTTCCGGAATAAAAACTATCCGATGTCCTTAACCAGAATTTAAACTACCTCTAAACCAAGTTCTATCAAAATGGGTTACTTCCAAATTTTCACCCCCTCATTTTACCCCTTTAAAGGAAGATTTTCGGGATTAAACCTATCCTTTGACCTTTCCCGGGACTCAAACTATTTATATACCAAATTTCCGACCAATCGGTGCAGCGGTTTAAGTAGCTCCATAAAAATTTCCACCCCCCATTTCATCCCCTTAGGGGTTGATTATCGGGATAAAAACTACCCTATGTCCTTCCTCAGGACTCAAACTATCTCTATACTAAATTTCATCTTAATCGGTTCAGCCGTCTTCACGTGATGCGCGGTCACATAAACAGACAAACAGATAAACAGACAAACAGACAAAAATTCTAAAAACTGTTGGAACGTGTTCTGTTATCCATTCTAAGAATCCCTAGCCAATTTTTTTTCGAATATCTTCCATGTACAGACTTTCGACCCTCTTCAGCTTTATTATATGTATAGATTATATGTATAGAAGATAGATAGATGGTCGCCCAACTTTTCCTATTCCACTATAATACAAATAGAACTGAAGGACCGGGTATAAAGTAGGGGACAAATATAACGCAAGTTTTACTCAAAGAAATATTTACTACTACGCAATTGAATGTTTTAATTGTTATTCATATTGCTGCCCGCGGCGCCGCCTGCCGCCTACACAATACGCGCGTCAAATACAATCCCGCACCCAATTACGTCCAATCCACCGTTACTAATGCGTTCTCATGCAAAAATACTGAAAATGACATACGGAGAGGACATTTATTTTGTTGACTTGTCAATGCCGTCTATAAAAAGGTGATATACCAATATCAATATCAATATCAATATTATTACGTTAACCACAGTCAAGGCCAGGTGATGAAATTACTTTTTTTTTGTAAAAAAGTATGTGGCTTTATTCATCCCTGCCTTCTAAGGAAGCAGAAGTACCTACTAATTGTAAAGTAAGTAGGTATACTTATTAGCTCGAGCGTTGGTTAAGTTTCATGAAAATTTTTCTGATTTCTAAAGGCGTTGAAGGAAATTTTCTCGTTTATTGGATAGAAGCTAATTTTACACGAGCTCTTATCGCCAAGTTTACTTGAACATAACATTACCGTAAACAACACCGCTCTAATGGGAATGCAAATGCTGCTTATTGCGGCTGTTGTTTGTCGATAGTGCGGCTACGGCTTTAGTTTAGCAGCTAAATGTTTAGTGCTGAATTTGGATGACTAGCCCGATAAACGAAGTGAACCAATGTAAGTAGTTCTAAGTATGCAAAAAACAACTAGAAAACTCTTGACTAATTCACTGCCAAAATTTTAGTAGCACTACTAGCGTTGCGAAGACGACACGAATTGTATTTTTCCTTGTAGTGAAATCTGGCCGCAACATCGAATCTGGTGAGACGTGTAGGTACAAATACATGTAAAGATTTGCAAAAATACGTATTTAATAAAAAAAATTACATTTGGAGTATTGCCCTGTATGGCAGCGAAGCGTGGACAATGACACAAAGGGATCGAGAGAGACTGGAAATGGAGTTTGAAATGTGGTGTTGGAGACGGATGGAAGGCATAAGCTGGACTGAGAGAGTATCAAATGAGGACGTGTTAAGAAGGGTAAAAGAGAAGAGAGCGATCCTGAACACCATCAGCGCTAGAAGGGGGAAAATGATTGGACATTTGATACGGCACGACAACTTCTTTAAAACCATAATGGAAGGAAATATAGAAGGAAGGAGAGGCAGGGGAAGACCACGGCGCAGTTACATGGACCAAATAAAGGAAAAAGCTGGTGTCGTGTCGTATCAGCGAGTCAAGGAGATGGCGTACGACAGAGAGAAATGGAAAATACTCCACCGACAAGAGGATAACTTTTAAATTTAAAGAAAATAATAAAAAAATATATGATAGTCTTACTTAGGGTAGATTAAGGGTGGGTTGCACCAAATCGTCTATAATCGTAAGTGGTGTTCGTTAAAATCTGAATGTATGGAAAGTTTGAAAAGTTTGTATGGAATGACAGCTGCCTGCGCCATTTTTAACATTGATCGGTCTGTAATCATAAGTTGGTGCAACCTGCCCTAATAATAAAAACCGGCCAAGTGCGAGTCGGACTCGCGCACAAAGGTTTCCGTACCATTATCTATAAAAAAAAAATTATTCTGTGTTTTTAGTATTTCTTGTTATAGCGGCATCATCTGTGAAAATTTCAGCTGGAACTATCACGGTATCAGTGAGATACAGCCTGGTGACAGACCGACGGACGGACGGACGGACAGCGGAGTCTTAGTAATAGGGTCCCGTTTTACTATTTGAGTACGGCACCCTAAAAAGGACGGTGTGTATGTATAACTTAGTGTACTGGAATGTCCTACGCATACAGTTATTACTCAAACACCTTATTCATCAAAATCAGTACAGTATCTTAGACGCTACGACGGAAGATAAGTTAATACAAACATAGACTGTTAAAAACATATCCCTTCCTTTCAGCTTTGCCGTAGTCGGGCGAAAAGCAATAAAATATTGTGAAACTTCTCTTTAATCAACATCGATCATTGTTATTGTACCGCATTAATTACGAATATATGCATAGTACCTACGAGTATGTGTTTATTTACTGTGGTGCGGCATACACACTAATGGGATGCAAATGCATTTGTCTGTGCGTTCACGCAGCTCCCCAACTATTTAGATAGCGTTGGACGGAATAGTTGCCATTGTTTTGTGGGCGTAGGTGTTTAGTATGAGACAATCTGTTTTACTATTCCTAACTAGATGCGACATATTCACTAACAACGTTTTCGTTGCGGTACTACGTTCGGTCGCCTCGAAGTATTTAACTGGCTTCGAGCAACAATCCCGACTATTGGATGTAATAGAGGCAAGAGTGTTAATAGAAACAAATAATAGTCTCTTCGTTTATCAAAAACTAGCTGTTGCCCGCGACTTCGTCCGCGTAGAACTTTTTATCGTCTTAGAAAATGATTTCTCTCAATACAAAATTTGAACCCTCTTTTAGGGGATAATTAAAAAAAAAGTTGATGTTCATTTTCTAGTTTGTGAACAAACAGTCTAAAAGCAAAGTTAAAAATCTCATACTTTAAAAATGCCTTGAAATACTCAAACTTTGAACCAATTTTAACACTCTTAGGGGATGAATTTGGAAAAACTCTGAAATCAGTTTTGTAGTCTTTTAACGTACAGAATAAGACCAAAGTAAAAAAAAAGTTGATGTTCATTTTCTAGTTTGTGAACAAACAGTCTAAAAGCAAAGTTAAAAATCTCATACTTTAAAAATGCCTTGAAATACTCAAACTTTGAACCAATTTTAACACTCTTAGGGGATGAATTTGGAAAAACTCTGAAATCAGTTTTGTAGTCTTTTAACGTACAGAATAAGACCGAAGTTAAAAATCTCTTACTCACACTTTAAAATTTTATTGCTCGCCATTTAAAATTTGAACCCCCTTTTAAACCCCCTTAGAGGTTGAATTTTTCTAATCGCTGAAAGAACTTTTTTCGTAAACTTTTAAGTCTCTAGCTCAAAAAAAGTGTTGCCCATACAAAGTTTTCTTAACCCCCCTTAGGGGTGGAATTTTCTAAAACTCTAAAAGTACTTTATTATTAATTTTAATAAGTAACATTTTGAATAGTTTTAAGTTTAGTAAAAAAAAAAGTTTTTCCCACACAACACTGGCTACCCTTCTTAAGGATCTTAAGGATCCCCTTAGGGATGGAGTTTTCTAAAACGCTGAAAGTTCTTTTTTAGTATTCTAATAAGTAATCTTTTTGCAAAGTTTTAAGTCTAACTCAAAAAAAAGTGTTGCCCATGCAAAGCTTGCTCTCCTTTTTAACCCTATTAGGGGTGGAATTTTCTAAAACGATTTGTGTTCTTTTTTTGTATTTTAATAAGTAATCTTTCTACAAAGTTTCAAGTCTCTAACTCAAAAACATAAACTTTCCCTGATAAAAACTTTGCACCCCTTTTTATCCCCCTTAGGGATAGATTTTTTCAAAACGCTGAAAGTCTTTTTTTGTATTTTTATAAGTAATCTTTCTACAAAGTTTTAAGTGTCTAGCTCAGAAAAAGTGTTCCCCATACAAACCTTGCACCCTTTTTTAACCCCCTTAGGGAATGATTTTTGTAAAACGCCGAATGTAGTATTTTTCATGTTCTGATAAGTAATTTTTCGTCAAAATTTTAAGTCTCTATTAAAAAAAAAATGTTTTTCCCATACAAACTTTGCACCCTATTTTACCCCCTTAGGGGTGAATTTTCCAAAACGCTGAAAGTACTTTCTTTGTATTTAAATAATCTTTATACAAAGTTTTAAGACTCTAGCTAAAAAAAATAGTTTCCCACATACAAACTTTGCACCCCTATTTTAGCCCCCTATTTTTAGGGGTAGAATTTTCTAAAACGCTGAAAGTACTTAATTTGTATTCTGATGACTAATCTTTCTACAAAGTTTTAAGTCTCTATTTAAAAAAAATATTGTTTCCCCCATACAAAATTTGCACCCCTATTTTACCCCCTTAGGGGTAGATTTTTTTAAAACACTGAATCTAGGTACTTTATTTGTATTCTAATGAATAATTTCTCTACAAAGTTTTAAGTCTCTATTTAAAAAAAAGTAGTTTTTCCCATACAAACTTTGCACTCTATTTTACCGCTTTAGGGGTAGAATTTTCTAAAACCCTGAAAGTTCTTTATTTGTATTCTAATGACTGATCTTTCTACAAAGTTTTAAGTCTCTATTTAAAAAAAAAATGTTTCCCCCATACAAACCTTGCACCCCTATTTTACCCCCGTAGGGGTGGAATTTTCCAAAACGCTGAAAGTGTTTCATTTGTATTCTAATAACTAATTTTTCTACAAAGTTTAAGTCTATAGCTCAAAAAAAAAGGTTCTCCCATACAAACTTTGCACCCCCATTTTACCCCCTTAGGGGTAGAATTTTCAAAAATCCCTTTTTATCCCTAGCCCACGTTATAAAAGCAACATACTGTGCAAAAATCAACTCTCTAAGATTAGTAGTTTCGGCTATGCGTTGATGAGTGAGTGAGTGAGTGATTGAGTGAATAAGTCAGTCAGGACTTAGGCATTTATTATGTATAAATAGATAGAAGATAATGAAACTCCCATTCAAATATCTCAAAAAATTATGAAGCTACATCCGTTTTAATGTCGCTTGTTAGAGTGAGAAAACGATGAGGGACTGTGACGTCAATATACTCGAGCGTCATAGTAAAAAACAATCGTTTCATATGAAGGTGCGTTTTGCGGAAAAGGGACAGAACATACCCCCTCTTAAAACTTTGGACTCTTATAACTTAATCATTACCTATATAACCTCTTGCTTTGTTTTTTTTCTCCATTTGACTATATTTATTTTAAATTCTTTTTCGAGAAAATACATTATGATTATTTACCATATTTCCGATTCCTGAGCTATAACCACGAACTTCGGAATTCGAAAATATTCGTGTATCTCTATCTCTATCGCACTAACCATACTCGAGTGACAGGGATGCAAATATATGAACATTGAGTATCGGTTTTCGTGTTAGCGCCGCAGGTACTTTGGCTGAATGCGCCGAGCGCGTGCCATTGTCATTCAAAAAAAACAAATTCGTGTTAATTATATTGTTCAAATTTGTTGATTTCATTTATTGAAATTACGACATAAAACGACATTTGCGCATATAAGTTCTCATATCAGAATCGAATATTTTTTTATGGTTTATATTTTAGCATTTGTCTCGTAAAGGTCTATCGTAGACGGGATTTAAATTATTAATAAGTGAAAGGCAAAGCAATTCCGCCATTTTGACGAAAATTTGACGGTTCTTATAGCTGACAGTTGGAGCAGCGTTTGATTTCAATAAAAATAAATGAAAAATTAAATGAAGTCGTATATTTCGGAAAAATAATTAACTGTCGCAGTCGGATAAAAACTATCCTAAGTTGCAGCTAGAATAATAATGTACCTATATAAAATGTTTCATATTTTTCCGTTCATGGGATGCTGAGAACATTCGAACCGCGCAAAGCTTAGTTTCAAACTGGCTGATTCTTTTTTTAATTTAGAGATTTATTATAAGTGGAGATAAAGACACTGGATTTATTCTCTGGCTATGTTTAGTATACTTTTGCATGATGAACTTTCTTTCTGTTCTTACTTCAAATACAATATGATGTAAGTATGGGCGGAACTAGCATGGGGTTCGGCTACTACTGAGCCAATCATGCGAGCCGCAACCCTAGATCAACCAGGGTTAATAAGCGACTTACCTACTAATCGAAAGTGTATGGGAGCCAGCGAGGAAGGCGTTTTTTGACATTCGCATCGTAAATGCCGACGCCGCTTCGTATGGCTTACTCACATGGCCCACAATCGCACAAAACCACGCTCGCGAAAAACATCGCAAATACGACCTGGCTGCAGAAGATCTTAGAGCCTCATTTACTCTCCTTGTGGTCTCCTGTGATGGCATCGTCGGAATGGAATATGAATCCTTTATAAAGAAAACATATCTAAAGCTATGTGAAAAATGGTCCAAACCATACTCACAAATAATAAGCTGGATCAAAGTCAAAATACAAATATCTATCATCAGAGCGGTCTCTATGAGAATTAGAGGAACGAGAAGAAGAATAGGAAGATTTGGATGCGAAGACGGCTGCGGAATACCCACCATAGAACACTAGATTCCTCTTCTTTTTATATGATATTGTATGAGTTAATATTGTATTATTTAACGCAGTAAACTATTAGTCACCATATGATGTAAGTAGGTATTAGGTTTTAAATAAATCAATATTAGGAATGGAAGGAAGGCTTGTGGTATGTGTACTTAGACGACGATATAGGTATTGAATAGATATACAAACTGAAATATAGAACATGCTTTCTCTATGTATTGAGACAATAAAGCCTTATGGTTAATAAAATCAGAAGGCAACCTCACCTATTAATGTTAATCGTGCAGAAATACAATACTACTCAATCATAATATTCACGTCGCAGACGAGTATTTTACATAGAATAAAAAACAATGCCATTTTATTTGGTCACAGTTGATATTTTGAGTCACGCTCCGCTAGATATCCCGTGGGATCGCGATATACAGCGTGGATACAGCAACAACGTTTCATTTTATACCAGTAAACGTAAAGTTCACAACTATATCAATATTTTAACTGGCAGCTTACTGCGTGAACAATATATAATATAGCTGCTGCTATACTGAAAAACCCGATATGACATCAATTGACATTTTTATCTTGACGTGAATTTTGGATTGGCCTGGCTGCATCGAGTACAAAATTAACTAAATAGTAGTTTGAACTGACAATATTTTTTGAATTATTCTTTTAATTGCCTCGTAGAGATCAACTTTATTATGACCAAATGAAGGCTTCTTTCATTACGTACATAGTAAAAAAATATGTAAGTGAGAAATGTAAGATTTTTTTAAATATGATCCAATTCAGCAACATATAGTCCGTAGCAAAGAATTGTAAGATGCGCATTAGAACTTTCGGAGAAAATCTATATTCCAAGTTCTTCCTCGACGACATTTAACGAAATAAGTACCTACCTAAACATCACAGATAAAAAAGAGCGATTCGCTATAGTTTGTGAGATTTAATAGCGAACAGTACCTAGTTATATCGAGCTTGAGTAAAAACCCGGCATAATGGATTTTCCGGAAATGAGATTTATTTTCTTCCCCGAAAATTTCTGTCTTGTAAATATTTATAATATCTTATAATATTAGTAGTTTTTGAGAACCCATTTTCAGACATTACACAGGTATCCCGTAATAAGTGTGCAACTATTCGAAAAAGAAATACTCTACCTAAATAAAATACAATCGAATTATCTTCACTTGGTATGTACAGCCGAGAACATTTCCAACTTACAAAGTCTGAGTCAAAAATATCTGAACACGCCTTTATTGCTTGACAATAATCTTCAACTCCACTTCGACTCTGGTTCTGCTCAGACCTTAAGGCGCTCGACTGAAACGTGCGTTGTTGTTGTTCTCTTTAAACATAACAGTTACATAAGGACGTACCCCTCAGGGCTACATAATGTTTCACCTACATATTTAACAAAGCAAGATACAAACAAACAGACTCGGCCGATTTGTCGAGATTATCTTCAGAGTTAATCAAGATAAACGAGCGCTCTAAACCGTGGCTAAATGTATTAATGCTGCGCGCAGACTATTACTGCCTTATGTTTGTGCTCTTTCCCTGTCAGTAATTTTACGGCTGAATATAGCCAATGGCTAACGCAGGCATAACACAATCTTACGGAAGTTCAATATCAAATAAATACCTATTTATATAAGCCAAGCCAATATTCGATACCCAGATATTCGATGCACGGTACGAAGACAGAACAGCTAAAAAATATATTCGTCTAATTTTGATTCTAGTCAAAATTTGCTAGAAATACGTGCAGGTATAGAATAGGTAGTCAGAAAATAATAGCTATATATATCTGTTTGGATATGCAAGTTCACAAAACAAAATTCCCTTAACAATAAGACTGGCATTGTTGCTAGACGTTGTTCGAATTTGACCAATAAGACCAATTTCCTTACTTTATTCTACATTAAGTATTATTTGCATCTACGAAACTTGCTACACAGTTGCAGGGACTTTGTGTAAATTTCCACCTGAGTATGCCATGCCACACATTTTCATGATTTGCATGTGGAATACAATATGGTTTGCGGAAATAAATATTTTTGATTCACAATCATTTGCAAGTCAAATAAAATATTATTCAGATAAAAAAAACACGAGCTAGCCTACCTCTTTTCCCGAGAACACAAAGCACGTTATATTGCTGCACACTTTTCGACATGTTTTGCTAAACCATTATTTTGTCCCCGAGTGTATTTGCGCGTCATCACACTCTGGCTCCTCTTTTCTCTTTTTAATCACTGCCGCGTAAAAAAACAGTTTTCACAGTTGGTTTCAAACATATTGCTTTATGCCATATGACGGTGTGTGTAGTTCCGTAAATACGGAGTAGCATTCGGGCCGTCTGACCGCTTTGTCGCTCGGGTGGATATATGAAAGTTGGAATTTATTATTTCCATTTTGTTACCCTAATTTATGATTGTTTCGATCTCGAGCTCGTCAATAAATAACGTTTTAAATTCATTGATTGTTATACGATGCTTATGCATGACTCGTGAATCTCGTGATACTTATGCGCCTCAAGCTCAGCTATGGCAGATTTTTCGCTACTTACCTACCGTAAGATGCGGCTACGTCGTGCTACGGCGTAGCATTGAATAATTTGAATAGCATACATGTTTAGATCGCTTGAACCGAAAGTTGAACTGAACATGCAGAATAACGGCGATCTGAGGGGTAATCACGTAACGTTCTGAACGCGCGTCGGTACAATTTAACTGTAAATTTTCCATATAAAAGTGACATTTAGACCTACCCGACGTTCGAACAATGCGTTACGTAATCGACCTACAGATCAAATTATACCGTATGTATTGTGTAGGTATGTATATAAGTATACTTAATATAAGTATCCTTAACAAAGGGGAATACCCGCCGGTCATACAACGAAATGCCTGATACAAGATTATTTACAAGACCCTATCACACATTAAAATATGCTAAAAAATTGAGGTTTCGAAAACTTGGGACTTTGCTATTATTAAGATTTTTCTTTCAATCAATCTTTGTGTTATGGCCCCATCAGTATTGCCGATGATTCCGCCAACGTCAAGGTTAAAAAAAGCTACAATGAAAGAGGTTATGTTGACATAAAGACTACAATAGATGTCACTAAAAATAATAAATAAATGACACTTATGTCAGGCCAAAAACCCATATCATCCTCATCCTACTAGATATACATGTAAAAATATAAAGATCTAACTACATAGATGACACTACCAACTATGTAAGAAAATGTGAGATGTTCGTTACTTTAGTAATATACGAATTAATTAGTGTTTATTACTCCGGAGCTCAGCAGACTTCTGTTCAATATGTTTAGTCATATTCAATTATGACTTTGTTTTTGAAATATTGGACATCTGTGTACATTCCACGCATGATGTGGGCATTCTCCTTTATCTCCACTTATAATAAATCTCTAAATTAAAAAAAGAATCAGCCAGTTTGAAACTAAGCTTTGCGCGGTTCGAATGTTCTCAGCATCCCATGAACGGAAAAATATGAAACATTTTATATAGGTACATTATTATTCTAGCTGCAACTTAGGATAGTTTTTATCCGACTGCGACAGTTAATTAATTTTCCGAAATATACGACTTCATTTAATTTTTCATTTATTTTTATTGAAATCAAACGCTGCTCCAACTGTCAGCTATAAGAACCGTCAAATTTTCGTCAAAATGGCGGAATTGCTTTGCCTTTCACTTATTAATAATTTAAATCCCGTCTACGATAGACCTTTACGAGACAAATGCTAAAATATAAACCATAAAAAAATATTCGATTCTGATATGAGAACTTATATGCGCAAATGTCGTTTTATGTCGTAATTTCAATAAATGAAATCAACAAATTTGAACAATATAATTAACACGAATTTGTTTTTTTTGAATGACAATGGCACGCGCTCGGCGCATTCAGCCAAAGTACCTGCGGCGCTACCACGAAAACCGATACTCAATGTTCATATATTTGCATCCCTGTCACTCGAGTATGGTTAGTGCGATAGAGATAGAGATACCCGAATATTTTCGAATTCCGAAGTTCGTGGTTATAGCTCAGGAATCGAAAATATGGTAAATAATCATAATGTATTTTCTCGAAAAAGAATTTAAAATAAATATAGTCAAATGGAGAAAAAAACAAAGCAAGAGGTTATATAGGTAATGATTAAGTTATAAGAGTCCAAAGTTTTAAGAGGGGGTATGTTCTGTCCCTTTTCCGCAAAACGCACCTTCATATGAAACGATTGTTTTTTACTATGACGCTCGAGTATATTGACGTCACAGTCCCTTATCGTTTTCTCACTCTAACAAGCGACATTAAAACGGATGTAGCTTCATAATTTTTTGAGATATTTAAATGGGAGTTTCATTATCTTCTATCTATTTATACATAATAAATGCCTATGTCCTGACTGACTTATTCACTCAATCACTCACTCATCAACGCACAGCCGAAACTACTAATCTTAGAGAGTTGATTTTTGCACAGTATGTTGCTTTTATAACGTGGGCTAGGGATAAAAAGGGATTTTTGAAAATTCTATCCCTAAGGGGGTAAAATGGGGGTGCAAAGTTTGTATGGGAGAACCTTTTTTTTTTGAGCTATAGACTTAAACTTTGTAGAAAAATTAGTTATTAGAATACAAATGAAACACTTTCAGCGTTTTGGAAAATTCCACCCCTACGGGGGTAAAATAGGGGTGCAAGGTTTGTATGGGGGAAACATTTTTTTTTTAAATAGAGACTTAAAACTTTGTAGAAAGATCAGTCATTAGAATACAAATAAAGAACTTTCAGGGTTTTAGAAAATTTTACCCCTAAAGGGGTAAAATAGAGTGCAAAGTTTGTATGGGAAAAACTACTTTTTTTTAAATAGAGACTTAAAACTTTGTAGAGAAATTATTCATTAGAATACAAATTAAGTACCTAGATTCAGTGTTTTAAAAAAATCTACCCCTAAGGGGGTAAAATAGGGGTGCAAATTTTGTATGGGGGAAACAATATTTTTTTTACATAGAGACATAAAACTTTGTAGAAAGATTAGTCATCAGAATACAAATTAAGTACTTTCAGCGTTTTAGAAAATTCTACCCCTAAAAATAGGGGGCTAAAATAGGGGTGCAAAGTTTGTATGTGGGAAACTATTTTTTTTAGCTAGAGTCCTAAAACTTTGTAGAAAGATTATTTAAATACAAAGAAAGTACTTTCAGCGTTTTGGAAAATTTCACCCCTAAGGGGGTAAAATAGGGTGCAAAGTTTGTATGGGAAAAACATATTTTTTTTTAATAGAGGCTTAAAATTTTGAAGAAAAATTATTTATTAGAACATGAAAAATACTACATTCGGCGTTTTACAAAAATCATTCCCTAAGGGGGTTAAAAAAGGGTGCAAGGTTTGTATGGGGAACACTTTTTCTGAGCTAGACACTTAAAACTTTGTAGAAAGAATACTTATAAAAATACAAAAAAAAAGACTTTCAGCGTTTTGAAAAAATCTATCCCTAAGGGGGATAAAAAGGGGTGCAAAGTTTTTATCAGGGAAAGTTTATGTTTTTGAGTTAGAGACTTGAAACTTTGTAGAAAGATTACTTATTAAAATACAAAAAAAGAACACAAATCGTTTTAGAAAATTCCACCCCTAATAGGGTTAAAAAGGAGAGCAAGCTTTGCATGGGCAACACTTTTTTTTGAGTTAGACTTAAAACTTTGCAAAAAGATTACTTATTAGAACACTAAAAAAAAACTTTCAGCGTTTTAGAAAACTCCATCCCTAAGGGGATCCTTAAGATCCTTAAGAAGGGTAGCCAGTGTTGTGTGGGAAAAACTTTTTTTTTACTAGACTTAAAACTATTCCAAATGTTACTTATTAAAATTAATAATAAAGTACTTTCAGAGTTTTAGAAAATTCCACCCCTAAGGGGGTTAAGAAAGCTTTGTATGGGCAACACTTTTTTTGAGCTAGAGACTTAAAAGTTTACGAAAAAAGTTCTTTCAGCGATTAGAAAAATTCAACCTCTAAGGGGGTTTAAAAGGGGGTTCAAATTTTAAATGGCGAGCAATAAAATTTTAAAGTGTGAGTAAGAGATTTTTAAGAAGAGACTTCGGTCTTATTCTGTACGTTAAAAGACTACAAAACGGATTTCAGTATTTTTCCAAATTCATCCCCTAAGAGTGTTAAAATTGGTTCAAAGTTTGAGTATTTCAAGGCATTTTTAAAGTATGAGATTTTTAACTTTGTTTTTAGACTGTTTGTTCACAAACTAGAAAATGAACATCAACTTTTTTTTTAATTATCCCCTTAAAGAGGATTCAATTTTTTTTATTGAGAGAAATCATTTTCTAAGACGATAAAAAGTTCTACGCGGACGAAGTCGCGGGCAACAGCTAGTATATAGATATAGCTAGAATAATATGTTTTCTCTTTACGAAGCAAACTACCCATAGCTGTATTTTTACTAAATCAAAAGATTCATCGGTTCGTGGTCATACAAAGTTCTTGCATATACTCGCGTATACCGACAATACACCGGCTGTGAACAATAGATAGATAACGCATCGACATAAACCAGCGGTGTCGACGATAACTCACGATAGGGGAATGCACCAGATGTGATTTACGCTTCACGTCGACAAGTACGGGTTATGGCGTGAAAAATATGAGGAGCCCTGACTGATATCATTACATTAAAAAAAACTTAGATTCATGCGAATAAATTAAAATGTCGTTTAGTTAGCATGGGTATACTTAAATTGATATAAAACTACATTTTCTTGCATTAATTATGTTGGTAAATTTTACAAACGGCGTTGGCTCAGTCCCTATGCGGCTAACGTCACTGACAAAGCTAGACTGACTCCTGTTTCATTAAACATGTAAGTCGACGTTAAAGCTGTGTATACATTTTTTACCTTATTACAAAGGAATAAAGTGCAAAAGTTTACACTTTTACCCATATCTTTGACGTCGAGTCGTCGACCGTATACTTCTACGTAAATAAACGTATGCCTTTTAGCCCGTAGCCCGGTACCGACTAGTAACTCGGTTGTAGGGTTTCCCGCGGGATGTTCGTAAATCTACCGCAAGTCGCGCGACAAAAATATCATTATGCAAATTTACATAGAAATAAAACGCCTCCGCTGCGTTGCAACCGGTAGCCATTTTTCAGAGCGCTATTTTGGGTACGTTTAAGGGTTGTCGCATATAAAATTTATGATACTTGAAGCTACATACAGGAAACAAAATTTACCTACGGAACACTATTAATAATCAGAATTGGTTTTCAAAGAAATCTTTAAATCTATGTTTTAGTTTCACTGCACCACTCAAACCGTTTCAACTTTCTAATGCTACTTTATTTGTTGTCTACCAGCCAGCACCAAACACCCAGTCGATATCCATCCCACGAAAGTTCTTACAAGTTTCAGTGTCTTGTTTTATTTGGTATGGATATGTCATTTGATAAACAACGACCACTTTAGCCTGGATGGCAGTGATCCTGCCTACGAGCCGAACTAGTGGTCCCTAGTTCGAATCCCAGTAAGGGTAATTATTTGTGCGATAAGCACGATGTTCCTGAGTCTTGGGTGTGTTTTTATGTATTTATATATCTACATAATAATGCAGATGCAGAAGTTTAAAGCATATATAAATAAATATGGTATGTAAAATACATTCCGTATACAAAAAAACCGGACAGTATTTGATACATGCTGCCACGCCATTCTTCCTCAGTTACGGTACGAAAAATCGGAAATTCTCGAAATGTTCTAAAATAATCCCCAACATTCTAGAATCTCCGTTATGCTGTTAGCCCAGCTCAAATATGACGGGAAGACAGCTTTAGTTCCGGAACAAGTAATAAACACAAATACTATCGTGTAAATCGCTACAATGAACGTCTGCGAGAACTACTGTACATTGCTTGAACGCGTTGAATAACATTGTTCTGAGATTTTGATATGCGATTTTAGTGACAGCAATAGTGCAGTAATGCTACGATTATATTTGATAGCGTACGTTTATATTATTATTTTACATGGCTAACGTGAATAAATTATTTTATTATATGCTTTTCCAACGTAAAACTGGTTTCCGTTCAACCTACACTGATCTGCAATCACGTTTTATTCACCTCGGCTACAAATGAAGTTTAATCTAACACAATATTTCATAGTAGTTAGACCATTTAACGGCCTCCATAGCCCAGTGGGTAGTGACTCTGCCTACGAAGCTGGAGGTCCTGGGTTCGAATCCCGGTCAGGGCATTTATTTGTGTGTTTATCACGAATATTTGTTCCTGAGTTATGGATGTTATATATATATATATATATATATATATATATATATATATATATATGTATATAAGTATCCATATGTATTTATCTATTATATATATCATCGCCTAGTACCCACAACACAAGCCTTACTGAGCTTACCGTGGGCCTAGGTTGATTTGTGTAAGATTGTGTCCCGTAATATTTATTTATTTATTATTTATTTTGAGTATGACATGTAGTATAAAGTACGTTACTCCAGAATAATTAAATTTTTTTCCTTCATGAATGTTAAGTAGCTACTTTTAGTAAGGTACTTAAATATAGTATTAGTTAAGTTTTAGATTTATTTTTGATACAAGCTTTTATTGCCGACTGTAATTTTCTGTATACCATCATCAACTACTCATTGAGACGATTCTAACGAGCCCAAACACAACGGGGTGTCGTCGGTCAAATAATGAATCCCCTTGGCCACCTTCTGTGTCATCAGATCAGCTCGATGGTACCATAATATTGAATTGTCATCCAAACTATACTTATACTTACCAAAAATTTCAGCTTAATCGGATAACGGCAAGTGACTGAAAAATGAATTGCATATTTTGAAGAACAACTTACATATACTTACATACATTCAAGTCAAGTTAATATAAAGTTTGTAAAAATTTTTAATTTCTAGAGGAAGTTCTAGTTTACACAAAAAATATAACTAACACTATAATATAATTCCAATTACTTATCAAATAAAATAACTTATATCTAAAACTAAACTACTTATAAAATAAAATTACTTACAAATAAAATATTTGACCGAGTTCGCCGTCGCTGGGCAACGTGCCCAGAAGGCTGGCAGCATTGCCACGTTGGATGGCAATGCTTATCCTCTGTGCGAGGTATGAGCCAGCCCTCCGGTCACCCGTTATTTGTAAAAATATATTTTTTTTTGCTAAAATAAAGTTCCATTTGAAAAAAAAATGGTTTTAAAACCACGACTTAAAACCAAGTATTAAGCAATAATAAAAACCGGCCAAGAGTGTGTCGGGCCACGCTCAGTGTAGGGTTCCGTAGTTTTTCGTCCGTCACAGTAAGTGTGTTATACAGTTATACTTTTGAGATTTTTTTCATAATTTTAAAACTTATGGTTCAAAAGTTAGAGGGGGGGGACACATTTTTTTTTTACTTCTGGAGCGATTATCTCCGAAAATATTAACATTATCAAAAAATGATGTCAGCAAACTATTCATTTTTAAATACCTATCCAACAATATATCACACGTTAGGGTTAAAATGAAAAAAAAAACACTCCCCACGTTACGTATAGGGGAGGTACCCTAATAAAAAAATAAAACACTTTTTATTTTACCAGTTTGTCGGCGTGATTGATATACATATTAGTACTTTTCAGCTTTCTAGTGCTAACGGTTACTGAGATTATCCGCGGACGGACGGACAGACAAAGCGAAACTATAAGGGTTCCTAGTCGACTACGGAACCCTAAAAATGATCCAAACTGTCTTTCCGCCGGTTTCATGCCAGTTCTATATGTTCCATGTCTGTACCGATTGTCTACACAAACGTTGAGTTAATCCGAGTACAGTCGACCGCGTCTGACAGAGACCAGAACCAAAGGTCGGCGGTAGAGGGAACGCCGGATTTGTGAGAAACATACGTCTGCCACCATTATTTAGTTTAACTTGAACATTATGTGAAACAGAGGTTAGGATGAAGCATTCTGGTTGAAAATTTTTATAATGGTTTCACAAGACAAACATTAGTAGTCATCTTCAATGAAATTGATACCTGATACCTGTAGATATAATCAAATCGCGATTAGAATGGGATCGGAGGTGACAGTTTTGCCATATAAACACGTCGAAGTTTATATGTACTGACAGCTATTCCGATCCCAAACTCATCGCGGTTTAATTAAATACAATGTGTCAGTATACCGCCAGTAGGTATGATAGCTGTGATGCTATAGTGGGCACGCTGGTTTTCACAACTAAACAGTATGCATGCAGTACTACATTGTATACCGCCCGCTTCCGCGCATCCCGTGCCATCAGGGAGAACTAATTTTCATGTAGGTGCGTAGTACAGAATCTGCGCTGAATCGGTACAGCCTTACTGATTTGTTATTCCGTGGATACTACCTACTGACGCACCGACTCCGAACCGCCATGAGGAAGTTGACTTAGAGTTAAGTACCTACGTGGAGTCGAGGTAGAGTAGGAGATGCCTTAGAGGTAAATGATTAGGATAGCTAGCTGACTCTGACAAAACTTGAACAAGACGGAGGAAAAGCGAACCGGTACATTTACTTTTAAACTCTAAATTGACAGAATCACGTTGCAAAAGTTGTTGTTAACGCGTCGCATTCTGCTCCCTTAAGTGTTACTATACTTCAATTAAGTCTTCTCAAACTTTTCACTCGCACACCAACTTATTCCGCCTTCACTTGACTCCTAATTTCCCAGAGCGTGGGGACGCACAAAATCATGCTAGTGCCAACCCTATCGCCACGCACGGGTACTCGAATATGGTTTTTCTCATTTCCTCCGCCGGAATGCTTGTACATTTATTTTTATTCGTATTTGTATTCGTTTCCTGTAACGCCATATTTTTTCGCGACGTTTCTATCCGTCGTATCTGTCAGGGCTGTGCCGTGTTTCCGAGCCTTTGTCAACGTGTTATGATGCGCGGTTTGTTTTTATCGAATATCTTTGCAAGCTGGATGAAAATTTCATTTGCTGTACCAGACATAATACTTTAAATTTAGTTAAGCTTGATATGCGGGTTGAATGATAGATTATTATATTTAATTTCATGTTCTACTTACCTAATTTTATATTATAGTTATAGCTTAGGTAATCACAGATTTAACAGACTGAGTAATTTAATGATTCTAAACAATAGTATTTGTCCCAATATCCCACCAATACTCAGAATCAAAACTATACTATCGTATTTTTCATCAAATTATGCTCAGTAGCTTTTACGTTATAGGTTAACAAAAAACTTAAACGGCAAACGGTTGCCCCGCTATACCTGACGCACGTATTTTCCTAAAACGCGTGTGTAAATCTGGCAACACGTGTCGCCTACTAAATCTGGCCTACATAAAAAAGGCGCGGAAAAAACACCGTAACTCTGGGCTAAGCCGGCAACACGAGGAATTCTGCTTTATTGTACTCTGTGCGTATACATATAAATAGGCCCACTTACCTGTAATGACTGCAGGATTTGCACCTTGCTGTAGTGATGACAATAGTACATTGTTGTAGAGGCTAGAAAGTAAGCAATAGAGGGACAAGTTAGTTAGTTAGTGTGTTGAGGGGAAAGTACGAGTCCAGCTATTGCACTTTCGGCCGAGGCTTAACATAGTGCTTTTCACGTCTACTGCGAGGAAATTGCAAATGATCATAATTTTAAATCAAAATTATGTTCCTAAGAGATCATAATACTAATCAAAAAACAAAAGAAGCGCGGAACCGCTCGTCGGCGCGGCGGCGCCGCTCCTCCCGCTCGACGCCCTGTGATTGGTCGCAGAGCTGTTCAAACTGAACAACCACTTTTACAATGACCAACCACTCAAAAATAATCGACCAATAGCAGAGTAGAAAGTAAAACAGGCCACTAAACACTACATTTTACTTTGCAAATATACATTGTTTGACTGTTTTTGAATTGTACTACTAAGAACTACTTTCTACTCTCATTTCAATCCATCTTTGGCCATATTTCCGAGCAGTGGCGTGAAAAAACTAATTAATTAATTATCTTCAGACTTAGATAATATTATTTACTCCGCCTGAACGCCTTGCGGATATCGTACTCGTATGGTAAAATCACCCTAGTATGGTTTCGTACCATATGCGTGCGATATCTGCAGCATGAATTGTGAACTTTGACGACCGGTTTAGCCTAGTGGGTACCCTACTTACTAAACTGACGGTCCTGGGGTCAAATCCCGGTAGAGGCAAATATTTGAGTGATGATGATGAGTATGAATTGTTTCTCAGGTATTTTATATATATCGAAAATATCGTCGTCTTGTACCTATTGCACAAAACTTATAGAGCTTATTAGGGGCTAATTCGATTTTTGTAAGATAATTTATTTATTAACTGTGTCACAATACATAGTCACAAATTTCTGATTTGAAACGGTTAAACTTTTCAACATGATATAAAATATTTATGTAGGTATTTATACATTGCATATTCTATTTGTAACTTGTTTATTATTTTGATATCCGACTCGCCAATGAAGATTATAATTTCATCTCACATTAACATACCACCGATTTAAAAAATAATTTTACTCAAATTTAAAGTTATGGGTTAACCAATAGGTATATATATTTTAACATTCCTCTATAGTATTTTAAATAGCCAAATACATTTTGTTTGAAAACAGTAGCTACCTACTACCGAAAAAATAAATCTACGTTTGTCAATCTCAACTTAACTCTTTTTTTTCTCCGGCCATGTATGGGGTGGAGAACGTATACATTCCTATTCGTATTTTATAAAAGTCAAAGCTCGTAACTTTAGAGAAAAGATTGCTGGGTAGTTATCACCCCTTTTCGGCGAGGGGAGCTAAAGGCACATTTTAAAGCTGAGCTCGCATTGGAGATTTATTGTTTTATAGAATTCGGAAGTTTCAAGAGCCTTAGTGTTCGTTTTTCTAACAGGAAATAGCTCTCTGTCAAATATGATAATAATAATATATCAAAATATCCGTTTTAGCAACTTATGCTGCTTCTTAACTACCTATAACCGTGCCACGGAAGAATCTGAACACTCGTATGTTCAAGTTCATGTTGACCTAAAGGTAGCATTCGGTTCTTGGCGACCGCGACGCGCGACCGCGACATGACGGCGACCAGCAACCGCGACCCACTACTGCTTTGCATGGATTACTATGAGACACTGACGGATGCAAGCGGCCGCGTCGCACGACGCCGCCTGAACGCCTTGCGGATATCACACTCGTATGGTTTCGTACCATATGTGTGCGAAATCTGCAGCATGGATTGTGAGCTTGGGTCGTCGTTCGCCTCGTCTTGGTCGCGTTGATCCGTATGCTGCGCCTACCGACAGGCGAGGTCGTGCGTCGCGGTCGCCAAGAACCGAATGCTACCTTAAGACTACCATCTAAAGTATCTAAACTTTAAATTACAGTACCGGTATAGCTGGATGTACCCTTTATAGTTTGGTTATTTTAATCAAGTTGTAACTAAAACAAATTATACTAATAACGTAATAACGTATGTGTGCATTTTATTTCGGTGATAATTTATTAGATGCGTATCCTAACCTAACCATTTAAAATTAACGTTAAATCAATTAATACTCAGATTCCTCAATTCGTAACTTTCTTGCTCTAAACGTTAATAAGAGAGGTAGGGCACAGCGGAATGTCATCTCGCTCGTATGTGGAGCAGCCCAACTGGGGAAGTACCTCCACCTTACAGAAGACCGCAGCCATAATAGCACCACTGCTTTGTAGTGGTGAGTAAGGTCGCCAGAGCTCCCTAGGGTGAGCTGTGTTGGGAGTGAGGGACCTGCATGTCTCTATCTGCCAACACAGCGAAGCCTCAAGTGAATAAAGGGTCGGCAACGCGCTTGTGATTCTTCTGGAGTCACAAGTGTCCATAGGCGACGGTACCTGCTTAAAATCAGGCAGGCCGTAAGCTTGTTTGCCACCGTCGTTGTATAAAAAAAAAAAAAACGTATTTCGTAGCTCCTTTTTGGAAACACAAGCGTGTATGTAATAGTTATGTAACCTACCATTTCTTTTAACATCATGTTTAAACATAATATCCCATAAACAATAACGCAACAATTACACACAAAGACAAGGGGCGATCATCTTGCCATTCTTTTGTGCGGACTAATAGGCCCGCACAATGCACCCTTTGCCGAACTTCGCCATCGGATAACAATGCCACACGTTTGGGGAGCATCGCGAGATGGAGCAAGTTACAAACGGATGGATCCGACAACAGCTTCATTACATGCAATAGGTGGTTTAGTCATCGGTACTAATTACCTAATTACATGTTTTTTTGTATTTCCTTTCAACCCTATTGATTGCTACAAAAAATTGTAGCCTGTATGCTAGTGAAGAGCTTTCTACTATTGCTTTTGATACCTGAATTTGAGCGAAGTCAAGTCCGACGTTCAAAAGTACATCAGATGATTAGGAGAGGTTCCGCTACTGCATTCTGCCTGTTGTAGGTCTTAACTATCTGCACTGACTGACAAATGCTGGGTATAATTTCATAAAGCAAACTCCCGTGAAAATCAGACATATTAAAATATGACGAAAACGGTAACATGTCGAGCGATTTTCGACCTTAAAAACGTGAGTGACCCGTTTTCATTAGATTTCAATATGCTGGGTATAATATTGATAACCTATATAAAACAACTGTCTATGGACCAATGTTAACATTTTCTATTTACATAGGTTAATACTTATACCTACCGTTCCTGAAACAGGCCTGGAAGGTATATCTTTATCTGAACGATAGCATGCATCGAAGGTTAATTAAATCTACTTGGAGAACTACGGCTCCGGTATATCATTGAAATTCAATTTGACATACACCTTTAGCATTTAATTTATGTCGCACGTTTGTCGACCTGACGAGTCAGAACAAGCGCGTGAAACAAAATTGAAATGCAAAACGTATGTGTCAGATTGAGCCCGTCCTTAAAACATTCATTATTTACCAGTCAAGAGGACCAGCAATTAACGCATCAAAAACCGTTAACGTACTCGCGACTTCCTTCCGATTAGTCCCCTGCATAAAGCCGCAACTTCAGCCCGCAACTACCCCATCATGTCTAATGAAGAGTTTTGTACACAGAGGGACGGACAACTCTTTATTAATGGCGTGTGCAACTTTTGCTTTAAATGTAACGTTTTTGATATTAACTAAGTTTATAAGTCTTGTATCGCCTTTTTGATCTGTTTTCAATAACTCTATTTACAATTTTGCATACAGTACCTAGTCGTAATTACTTACTTGATGAAAGGTGATTTAGATTGTATTTATTGTCTCATTTTTACGCAATTTCTACTTTACAATCAAGGTTAGGTACAGTTGGGGTAAGAAAAGGTTCGTCACCTTAAAGTCGACATTTTGCTTGCACCAAGGAAAGTATTGAAACTGACAAACACTGACAATTAAATAGAATATATTTTATTGGAACTCTTACGAAGTTGTTTATTTGACTAGGTCATTAAAAAGGTTTGATATTTTGATCCTTGTTATCATATCAAGTAAGTACCTATAATTTTATATTCACTTGTCTACTTAGTAGGTACTTTGCCTTCAAAGGGTACTAAGAGTCTATGACTTTATATAACGGAATTAATTTAATAACTGACGAAGGTTTTCGAACCCCGACTGTACCTACTTCTTTGGTTTGTGATGTGATGACATGTCATCTTATATATAGTGTTAGTTACCTACACCTACTGGTATTTTTGCTTTGTCCTGACACTCATCACATGATAAACATGACCACAATACGCCTTCAGTTAAAAAAGCTTTGCAGTTATCAGACTCAGTGAAATGAACCTAGCAATTTTTCATACAATACATATTTACTGAAACACACAGTAGGTTCAAAATATAATGTGCTTTGCAGTACTCACAGGATAGCAGTTTTTCACATCAAATATTCATACGACGGATGCTGTAAGCACGTGAACAAAATACCCGAATGTATGTAGGTACATGCATATTCTACTGATAAAAGCAATTTGCGCGTTTTACTGGCATTTTCAAGATTGGTGATGCTGAATACAGACATACATTGAATTAAATTGACCGTCATATAGTATTCCTTGAAAATGACGACCCGCAGGTCGATTACATAATGCATTCTAGGTACGTACGTTTGGTTGATCTAAATGTAAATTTTTATATGGAAAAATGACAGTGGAATTGTCCTAACGCGCGTTCGAAAAGTTACTTGACTACCCCTCAGCAGGCTAATTTCGTTTGTTCACATCAAACAAAATTCACATCCTGTCACTTTCCTTGAATCTATTCCATTGGGTGAATTTAGTATAGCCAATATTTTTGACGTCTTAAATTTTTATAACTAGCCTTCAAAAACACGACGAATATTTATTGTACTATAAATTAACACGTCCATATTAAAAATTATAAATCAAAATCAAAATTGGTTTTTTACCGTTCTTGTCCTCATTTGAAAACACCAATTTGTCAGCACACTTCAGAATAAAGTTGACATACCTACATCGAGGCCTGAATGTCACAGGCCTGTATTTCCACCGATTAAGCAAACACAACAGTTTTCCGCTACAATAGAGTTGAAATTGCAAGCAAATAAAACGTGATGGAATGTAGCAAAAGTTATGTTTGTTATATGCATTTTACTGGCCGGTTGCCATAGAACTAGCTAAAATTCGTCTACGAAAAATAAAAGGTGTTACGCTATTTTGAATTTAGAACTTTGCTAGCGTGTCCCAACTTTCATTGGAATACCTTTTTTTGACATAAACGAAAGAGAGAATGTATTGTCAACGTAGCAAGGGAATGGAAGGAACAATAACTTGTTTCTACTTCGATTTGAGTTTCAAGTGTAGTCGTCTATAAAATGTTTGCGTTCAATTATGTATGGAACATTTCATGGCTTCTGTTTTCTTTATATCCCTACCTGTCATCTCTTTTTGTTCGAGCTATCGTACTTATCCTCATATTTCGTTTACTTATCGACCAGTAAGTTATTGTAGTAAAGTACTATCATGAACCCGACTCTTTATTTGTAAAACGCGCTTTCATTAAGAAAATCGAAACCGTTTCGAAGTAACCCAGCTGAACACATCGTTAGAATAGAAGAGGTACTTTAACGAAACCTCTAAAAAAAGTAGCTTACAGTCACGCATCCCCTTAAATCGTGGCGTTATCGCGTCTGAAATATGTAACGTTCCCGCCTTAACTCTCAGCCGTTTTATATTTACTTGTCACGGGGACAACCCCAAAAAAGGGATATTTGGGCTATACGCACACACGCACCCAAACATGACGTCATGAGATTTTTTGTAATAACATAAGGCTAAACAACTTGCTAACAGACGTTAGTTAACCTTTGTCAAATAAAAATTCACTTTGTTATGTGGAGTTCATACTACATGTATTATTATTGTTATTTGGTCCCTGTAAGTACGTATAGGTACGTATTGGAACTGTATTGCTATGGTTGCCAGAAAAAAACTGCGTCGGTCATACTATGAAGTGCCGAGTCAATGCCGATATCTATATATACCTACTTAATTAAGGAACCTATCAAATAAAACATAATTTAACTAACAACATCTTTTTCACGGTTGGTTGGTCACGGAGGTTGTTTTGAGATTTTTAACTCGGCTACAAAACGCACAATTTAGTTGTTTCAAAAAATTACATTCTGCAATACGGCCGGCCCTCACATAAAACAACGGTCAGGCTTTAATAAAGTGTTGCCTAGCAAGTCCACCCTCTTCACTATTTTTTAGTTTATAATCCATTAAAATAATGTGACGCGAGCCTTGCCTACTTACTGTAATAAAATTCAAATCACAAATAAATAAACCGTTTATACCGCCATTTAACGCCGTAAAAAAGCAATGAATTAAAAAAGTTCATTTCAAATGAACGAGTGAATGAGTGAGTGAATGTTTTACGAGTATTAATTGTTACGTGTAATTGGGACACAATGGGTTCACGCACGCATGGGTTAGCGGTAATGAGGGTAGTTTTAGTTCTAGTCGATATGCGTTTTATTTCTCTGCTTTGTTTATAGATAGGTACTAAAGAATCATATCAATTACAGATCCAAATTCTGGATTAAATGATGGAAGTAATGTTACAAAACCGGGACTTAACCACTCTTAACAAGTTTATTTTCATATTATTTATAAACCTGGGATTAAATTAAATGTGAAATTTAAGTGCCGCAGGGCTCCATTTTGGGCCCACTCATTTTTATTATGTATACTGCAGATGTCCGTGATGTAATAAAACATTGTCATTTCCACTTGTATGCCGACGATATACAAGTTTATGTCTCATGTTATCCCTCTGATACTAGTCAAGCTGTTGCTAATTTAAATGAAGATCTAGAAAATATTACAGCTTGGTCAGAGTCAAATTGCCTAGTATTAAATCCTAGTAAAACCAAATATATGTTGTTCGGATCTAAAAATCAAATAAAACTGATAGATAGTCATAATCCAGTTGTTTCTGTAATGGGCGATCAGGTGGAGCGTATATCAGAGTCGCGTAATTTAGGCATCATAATGGATGAGGCTCTGCGTTTTGAGAGTTACATATCGGAAGTTGCCAGAACCTCATTTTATAGACTAAAGATACTTTACCGAATCCGAGAGTTCATCAGCGTAGATTTACGCATCAAGCTATGCGATTCCTTGGTTCTCTCGAGGTTCAATTATGCCGATGTTGTATACGGTCCACGACTGTTAGCACGCACTGATCGCATTGTGCAACGAGTACAAAACGCATGTGCGCGGTACTGCTTCGGAATTCCTCCTCGAACACATGTGACTCCCTACTTAAATTCGGCAGGCATCCTCAAAATGGCATTTCGAAGAGAGCTTCACTTGTCATTCTTGCTGTTCGGCATCTTAAAAACTTCAGTACCCGAGTATTTGTTTAAAAAGGTCACTTGGCGTAAAAATAGTTCCACAGTGTATGGCCTTAGATCAATCAGCCAAAATTTCATAATTCCTCATCACCACACCACCGCTTTTCGGGGTAGTTTTAAGTACACAGCAACCAAGTGTTGGAATAATATACCTCCACCTCTCAAAAATATTAATTGTCTGAGCAGTTTTAAATTAAAATTAAAACGACACCTCCTCCAGATACAAAAAACTCTACCCTTGGGCGGTCGAGTCTTGGCCTCGTATCTTTGATGCTTACTATATACGTGTCATTTCAAATTGTTTATTATTTTATTTCATATTTTTTATATACTTGCTTACTTAACATACATATTTATACAAGTACAACCAAACCACAGTCTTTACATAATTTAAAATATACACAACATTACTCACATTCCAATAAGATATTCATTCCCTTCCGACAATATTAATTAGAATTAAAACTTATTATATGTAAGGGTCTGACTGAAAATCAGCGTTGCAGTGTAGGTACTCAGTAGGTACTCACTGCAACAGTATGCTGAGTCTAGCCCCTTTTTGGCATCACAAAATGTAAATGCCTCGTACGATATTGTTTAAGTGTGTTTGTCTATTCCTAAGTCTAATTTGTACACTGTTCCTTTTGTATAAAATGTGATGTTAAATAAAGTTTTTTCTATGTCTATGTCTTCTTCTATGTCTAATATGGTTTATGAGGGGTCTGTCCACAGATGTATTCTATGCTCTGAGTGTCTGCCTATCATTCTGAGTGTTCTCTTTCTTTACCTAGACAGTGTACCGTATACGGTCGTGTAATCTGCCTTGCGCAAACAAAATCAATACATATAAAAGCGAGCGGATATTTTAATAAAATAAATCTGATCCTCGATACAAGCGGCTCTCATGCCCGAAGGCGTATTCTATCAAATGTCAAGCGGAGACCTTTCCGGATTGTTTTCATCGCGGTCAGCGGCCCGTGAAATCAACGGACTCCGACAAGCAGGGATGAGACGAATACAGCCGTGCTGACGTGTATTCGGCGAAAACATTCATTTATTGGCTAAAAAAGGAATGCTACAGTTGCAAGCAGAGTTTTTAAATTTATGAACTCATGTCGCTTATCGATAGCTCAATTGGTTATAGATCCTGCTTGAAAATTTTTGTTAGGTAGTTATAAACTTGTTTTTATAAAGGCACCAAAAATATACACTTACTGAATTTATATGTGCTAAAATATTACCAAAATAATTGAAGTGTACCTACTTAAACATTACAATGACATCGAGGGCAGGACACAGTTAACGTGAATGAAATAAACTCCAAAAAAATGTAACAAAAATATCCGACCGAAATTAAATCTCAAAATCATGTAGGTACGAGTATTGAACGAGTTATATCTGTCTCATCCATGTCTCATCCATATGAAAGATGTCGTTTGAAATGAGACTGTCTGAATTCTTGTATTCGGCGAGGCATATGATTTTGTTTTGTATCAGACCGATACATTTTGGAAAATCGTATAGAAAAAGACTTGTGACTTAACATTTCAAAACATAAATTGATTCACAATATTAACTTTAATTTCCGCCTGATTCGATGTATAATCAGATAAGATTGGAATGGTATAGTTTGGTGCGCTTTCGTTTGTGCTGTATCATTGCCATTATAATTTTTTTTTATAGTTAAGTTATTGTTTGGTCCTATGATTGACTGAAGACAATTCCTTGTGGCATCAACTTCAACCTTTGTACAGTCGCCATCACATACATCGGTGAAAACAAGCACGTCACAAACATCGGAACACACCTCTATTTTCAAGGCATTAGGGTGCATGTGACGATATTTTTGAACACCTATAGTGTACCGATGTATGTGATGGCGACTGTACAGTCATCAAGGGCACCAATATGTATTCACTCAGTTTCATAAATATGTATACTACAACCTTATTGTTGCAAAAATAAGGTCTGTCTACATATTTTTGAGACCTTGTGCTGGGTGTATTATATATATATATATATATATATATTGGTGCCCTTGACTGTATTCGAATTGTGCAAGAAAGATTAAAAATAAATATTTAATTAATAAGAGAGAGGGCACCAACTAACACGCTTCCAATTTAATATTATTGCGTCAGTAGCGTGACTTACAATGGAGCACCTTGTTGTAAGCTACTGGGTGCTAGATGACAAGTACAAGTTTCACAATCAACTAAAAGTTTTATCCAACAGAAGCTCAAGCCAAAAGCCAATGCGCTGAAGTTATCTGAGAATTCCCGCTGAGGAATGTTAATAGTTGTAATCAGTATGAAGTATGGAGCACCTCACGTCAGCTTTGCACGCGACGCCCGCTTAGGAGAAATTTCAAATCGGTCTTACTAGGTAGTTCAAGTTTCAAGAATCAGAAAAAGTTATTTGTAGGACTGCTAATACATAGTTAGTAAAGTTAATCTAATCATCTAAGACATTTTTGCTGGTAGTTGGCATTTTTTTTCTATGTATTCACCGATCACAGAATTGTTAAAATTGTCAATATTTATAATAACTTGGCCAAACACAATTCAAAATATGTTCATCAGTGAAAAATGAAGGGTTTCCAAAAATCGTTTTATGGCATACAGTGTGTACGTAATACGTGCATAGAAATACAATATTTTCTGTAATTTTATTTTAGGTGTACCTTTAACTTTGACATAAAAACAATGATCTATCATTTCAGTTAATTCATAAACACCTCATGTACCGCGTTCCGTACGTTAAGAATTTTCAATTTTGAGTGTCTCTCGAGGCGTTCTGCTATTAAAATAAAACCCGGCGTAGCTGACATCACGTAAGCGCCATCCATCAAGTGTGCAGTCCCCTTTATGCGGGGTATCGACGCGAAACGAATTTTTGAAAAATGTAAAAAGGTCACTGCAAGACGGCACGTTTCGCTCATTTATTGTGTTAGGTATTGGCTATTTGGGGGTTCGCAGGACGAGCATTTTCCTTCTGAAACAAATCACTCACAATACTTAAATGAAAATTATGTAATTTGTTTATTGTAAACCCTTCAAATAAAAGGTAAAACAAAATGTTTTCACTGTATTTGGTCTTAATTTCAATAATAAGAAAGTAGTGGAATATCCTATCCTACTACTTTGATATTATTGAATTTATTATCCAATACAATGAAAACAAATTGTTTTTAGTAAGTATTCATACATACAATCTTGATTAAACAAAAATGAGAATTATAGTGGCTAAAACATAGATAATCCTAATAAATTTCTGTCAAAAATTTCATTTTTGGTACAAGCTTTTACTGCCGACTGTACTTTTCTGCATACCATCATCAAGAACTCATTGAGGTGATTCTAACGAGCCCAAACGCGATGGGGTTGGTGAGTTTTATTGCGGAGTTCCTATGACCACCTTCCAGCTGCAGCATCAGATCAGCTCCAATTCATCATAATATTGTATTGTCATGTGATATACATATGCTTGCAAAATTTCAGCTCAATTGGATAACGGGAAGTGACTGAAAAATGGATTGCAGATTTTGACGAACAACTTACATACTTACATATTTACATACTTACATATTTACATACATACGAGCAGTGCAAGTTAATATAAAGCTTGTAAAAAGTGATGTCTGTTTCCTTCCAGGACATCGACAACAAAATGCAGCGGTTCGCCGCACCGGCGGAGGCGGGAGGAGGACGCGGGCGCCGTCGGCTTCAGCGCGGCGCTGCACAGGACGCCGCCGGCGCCGCCGCCCGCGCTCCTGCGCCGGCTCGGCGTGAAGGAACCCACTGGCGTCGGCAAGGTAAGCTCCCCACTATCATCATCATCATTATATCAGCGGATAGACGTGCACTGCTGGACATAGGCATCCCCCAAAGAGCGCCACAATGACCAGTCCTGCGCCACCCACAGCAGCTCCCCACTATACCACGTACAAATACTACAAATAGCGTATCTACAACCCGCCTTATGCCGATGGTTCCATCTCCAGAGGTGTAATTGTATTACATTTTGAACGAGCGTTAGGCTAAATCAACAGTCATTTTCCTATACCAAAAAATAACTAACCTAATGTTAAGCAATCGACTAGCAGCAGGTCGGTGTAAAAGTTAAATTCATAAAAGTGAAGGATTCGTTCACAGCTAATGAGACGTGGCTCCTAATTTCTCAACATAGCAAATAATCTGATCATAGCGGATGATTATGAAAATATTAAATACATTAAATGTTCTTAATCGTTAGTAACTTGATGGGAAGTAGTAGTAGAAGAAGAAGGTTCTTAGGTACTGTACACTCAAGATAAAAATAAACTGTATGGAAATTCAGTACAAAGTGTTCCCGTTTTACCGCTCTTGAATGTAGTTAACCAATTATTTTTTGATCAATTACCATCAAACTTCAGTCACGGGTAGGTACAACCTCTGCCTGAAGAGACTAGTGAGCACTATACTGGTATAATAAGCATTCAAGGGCACTTATTACAGGTGTTTTGTTGAGTTATTGATTTCATAAATTACATTTATATACCATGTCGGTGGCGATATTTTAGTGGAAACTTAACATATAAGGAGCTAAGTGTAATAAAAACCGAGACACTAAAGTTCGATTTCAGTTTCGTATTAAAACAGTAAATACCTATAGTGGCCCGTTGAGTTAGAGCTTAGGTTCGAAGGTGAAATAGAATTTATTCTCCTAGTTTACGACGTCTTTAGATGTCATCCCACACATCTATACGTTGCCATGTTAGCCGTTTTATGATGATGAGATCAATATATTTTATCTCAAGGGAATACTTATATATTTATTCGGCATATAATTTAGTGTATGAACAGTACAAAGTAAATGAGATGGTAAATTACGTGGTTGAAACCACGTTGCTTTAGATACAACACAACAGAACAATTCAGTTAACATGCAAATCAACAACCGCATAATGAACATGCAATTTACCTACACTACATCAAAATGTACAAGTTCCTACCTAAATTCTGCATTCGAAATAATAACATTTGATTTAGTGATTAAATATTTATTAACAAATGAATGTCGTATACTTGTAACTTTGTAGTATAATTGTTACTTGTTACTTTTTTCCACAAAATCCTGGCGTAAGTAATTATTTTAACCTTTGAAATGTCCTATTACAATAAATTAATTATTTCGTCTATACATATCATGAGTGTACTTCATTCCTAAACACTATTTAATTACTTTCCTTATAAAACCAATCATAAAAATAATTATGCATTGTTACAATCTAAGTGCTGATTTCAAAGGCGATGTTAGTCAAAAGACCATTAATCTTTTTCAGACCCACCCAACAGACAATTTTAAGAAAACCCCTTTAAACCGCAAGCAATTAACCCCAGAAATCGCTAATAACCCGATTGATATCTACCGATTTAAGGGGCAGTTCATTAGCGCAAGATCATCAGTTGTCTCATTAGAGGGAACCAATTAGCGTGGCCGGAAGCCGGCCCCTTAAATCATTGGGAAGCGTGACTCGCGTCCGTTATTGAAACCTGTGCCATTTCGCAGTACGAGGAATACAAAGAAAATAAGTTACGTGAAGATTAAACAAAGCGAAGATTAAAGGAAGTAGTGCTATTCTTCATAATGGCACATGTGTAGTGTAGGTAAATACGTAAGAAGTTTTCTGTTAATTATAAACCAGAGTGGTAATTTTATCACCTTTGACAAAACACAAACAAACAACAAACAAACAAATGACTTTATTTACCAAAGGTGAAATTACAAGAATGAGTTTTACAAATTAGTGTGACAAGTTATGATTGGTGTTAGAGTATCCGTGGTCCTCACACTAGGTCGAGCCTGTGTCGACACGTTTTATAAATTCAGCTATCTACTATATTAAGACCAATGTAGATATATAGGTTCTACTATATCACTGATAGACAGCAGTCAGCACCGCATACACTGAGCCGAAGTTAATCAGTGACGCGTCTATTGCGTTACGATAATATCGCATCAGCAAAACCTGCGAATTGAACAAAGTACAAAAATCCTTGCGACATCATGCTGTTTGCGATGTGGACACCTCTCAACCGTCGATGCTTCAACGTGTGCGTTAAAATGATGACGCGTAACGCATAACATCGTAAACTCGGCATATAGGCTTAAATGAAATCTTCCAGACCCTTTAAATTAATCTTTAAGTTTAAGTTTCATAAATCAAAGATTATAACAACGATTCTATCGCAGTTGTCCAATTATTATGGGCCATTACTCTCTTCACCGGGTATTGGCAGGAGTACGCCGGTTCCCAGCGCTCCGGCCAGTTAGGTAACTGGATTAGAGCTGTACTAAGTCTGAGCTAAGCTGCCAATGACGAGACGCGAACTGAATTCGAAACGAACCAAATTAAATATGTCTTCGTCTTGAGTTGAGACAACTTTTTACTTTCTGTATTTTGATTAGAACGACGAGGTTAGAACATGTATTGAATATTATCCACATGAAACGAGGTTCAAAAACTTTTTCCTCAGCTAAGGCTTTCGAAATGTAAACGTGCGTGGGTACGAGGATGCACCACCACAAACCTACACTTCTAACTTCATTAAAGATTTCAACTCTTGGCAGTATTTAATCTTAGTTATTAATAATCTTCTGATGTTTATCATACAAAGTCTTGTGTAGGTAAGTTACCATAATAAAAGTACTACAGTAATTTTATTTCATAGAAGGTAACGGTCTGATTGTTTTCCAATGTAATGCCTCTGTTTTAGGCACTGGTTCCACCGCCGGTGAGGAAACGATGAGCTATCGGCGATTTTCTCGCCCAAGAAACGAACAAAAGATAATTGCTGGCTGTTCACACCGCGATGAACTATAAATATATATCATCATCATCATCATCATATCAGCCGAAATACGTCCACTGCTGGACATAGGCCTCCCACAAGGAGTGCCAAATTGACCGGTCCTGCGCCACCCGCATCCATCGGACTTCCGCGACCTTTACCAGGTCATCCAGGCCTACCCACGCCGCGCCTTCCGGTACGTGGTCGCCACTCGAGAACCTTTCCGCCCCAACGGCCATATATTATTATTTTTATTATTATGTATCTCCTGTTTAAATTCACGGGACAAAGCCCGGTCCTTTGGAAGGCGTGCGTGGGGATATAGATCCAACACGTAGAGGCCCTTTGGAGACGAAGTTTAATGTAATGTTTATATTATTGTAATTATTATTATTTGTATGTTTTTTCCATATCTCGGGACCATGGGGTCCCGGACCTTTGGAAGGCATGCGTGGGGCCGAAGCCAACAGCACAGAGGCCCCTTAAAACAAAAATAATCTAAAGCGAGGGATACACATGGCGGGTACCATCTCCGACCGCACAACATGATACAACCGGTGATGGTCCCAGCCAGGTGTAAAGACTATTGCAGTGCAGCACTGTGACTGCGATGGAAACTAAGGTCATGGGTTATTTGGTTGAATGGTGAGTGGACTGGAACATGGGTTATGGGAAGAGACTAGCGGACACCTGCCGTGATAATCAGTCTCAAAATTGTAAAAAGGCAGGCGGTGACTCGCCAACTCGCTAAGTGGGCCCCACAAAACAGTTGCACGCACAGTGCGACAATGGAGCAACACGTCTGAGCGGCTGTGAGGTTGTCGAGAGGTGAGTCTGCGGTGCGCCAGATCCCGGTATTCCGTTCAAGGGCCGCCGGCGTTATGACATTTTACACTTCCAACCTGGAGCATAGGTTCCGCTCTTGCGACTCCACTCTGGCCGGCCGGTTAAGGCAAGCACAGAGGCGAAGGCCAGATCACTCGGGCCCTCTGGAGGTTAGGGGTCCGCGGTGTCGCCACTCACCGTCAGCTCGCCACAAGCTGCCCCCGCGGTTTTATTATTATTATTTTATTTTATTTTTTTGTGGGCCTTAATATGCCGCTTCGACCAGCAAGTGATCTATTGTGGCAGCCCTTGTTTTAGAGTTCACCGTTAAGTCCCGTTGCCTCCAGGAAATTCCAGATTCTTTGGGCGGTGATATGTTGTACTTCTTGTGGGTGCATTATGTGCCGCCCTAGGTAGGTACTTCTTTTATGCATGAGTGGTCCGGCCATATCTCCACTTATAATAAATCTCTAAATTAAAAAAAGAATCAGCCAGTTTGAAACTAAGCTTTGCGCGGTTCGAATGTTCTCAGCATCCCATGAACGGAAAAATATGAAACATTTTATAAAGGTACATTATTATTCTAGCTGCAACTTAGGATAGTTTTTATCCGACTGCGACGATTAATTAATTTTCCGAAATATACGACTTCATTTAATTTTTAATTTATTTTTATTGAAATCAAACGTTGCTCCAACTGTCAGCTATAAGAAACGTCAAATTTTCGTCAAAATGGCGGAATTGCTTTGCCTTTCACTTATTAATAATTTAAATCCAGTCTACGATAGACCTTTACGATACACATGCCAAAAGTTAAACCATAAAAAAATATTCGATTGTGATATGAGAACTTATATGCGCAAATGTCGCATTATGGCGTAATTTCAAAAAATGTATTAACAAATTTGAACAATATAATTAACACGAATTTGTTTTTTTTGAATGGCAATGGCACGCGTTCTTTGCGCATTCTGCCAAAGTGCCTACGGCGCTACCACGAAAACCGAAACTCGAAGTTCGTATAACTGCATCCCTGTCACTCGAGTGTTGTTAGTGCGATAGAGATAGAGATACCCGAATATTTTTGAATTCCGAAGTTCGTGGTTATTGCTCAGGAATCGAAATTACACCCCGTAAGCCGCGTCCGCTGCGCCATGTTTTCGTGGTTTTGAAACGTCAAACATGTTTTGCCAATAAAAACAAAACCCTATTTGTTTGCCGAACCTGACTGAAAACATGTTAGATGTTTAAAAACATGGAAAACATTGGTGCAGCGGACCCGGCTGTAGGTAGACACTAAATAAAATAATCATGATGTATTTTCTCGAAAAAAGGATAATAGAGAAAAAATCAACGCAAGAGGTTAGGTATATAAATAGGTAATCACTAAGTTCCAAAGTTTTATGTTCTGTCCCTTTTTTACAAAACGCACCTTCAAATGAAACGATTGTTTTTTTACTATGACGCTCGAGGATCTTGACGTCACAGTCCCCGATCGTTTTCTCACTCTAACAAGCGACATTAAAACGGTTATGAGATATTTGAATGGGATTTTCGTCATCTTCTATCTATCTTTACCAACATATAAATGCCCTGACTGACTCACCCACTCACTCATCAACGCACAGCCGAAACTACTGGGGCTAGAGAGTTGAAATTCACTCCAGAACTACCTTATACAACGTAGGCAACGGATAAGAATAGATTTTTGGAAATTCTACCCCTAAAGGGGTCAAATAGAGGTGCAAAGTTTGTATGGGGGAAACTTAATTTTTTATAGCTAGAAACTTAAAATTATGTATAAATATTACTTATTAGAATACGAATAAAATGCTTTCAACGTTTAGGAAAATTCTGCCCCTAAGGGGGTAAACAAGGGGTGCAAATTTTGTATGGGGGAAACTTTATTATTTTAGCAAGAGACTCAATACGTTGTAGAAAGCTTACTTATTAGAATACAAATAAAGTACTGCCAGCGTTTTGGAAAATTCAGCCTCTTAGGGGGTTAAAAAGGGTTGCAAAGTTTGTATGAGCGAAACTTCTTTTTGAGATAGAAGCTTAAAAGTTTGTAGAAAGATTACTTATTACAATACAAATAAAAAAAACAGCATTTTGAAAAATTCCACCCCTAAGGGCATGAAAAAGGGGTACAATGTTGGTAAAGGGGATTTTTTTGAGCTAGAATCTCAAACCTTTTTAAAAAGATCGCAAGCGACAAATCTTTGCTGAAAGATTACTTATTACAATACAAATAAAGAACTTTCATCGTTTTGGAAAATTCCACCCCTAAGGGTGATTAAAACAGGTGAAAATTTGTATGGAGGAAACTTTTTTTTTGAGCTTGAGACTTGAAATTGTGTAGAAAGATTATTTATTAGAATACAAATATATAAGTATATTATGTTTGAAAATTTCCACCCGCTAAGAGGGGGATAAAGAGGTGCAATGTTTGTGTAAGAAAAATTTTTTTTAGGTAGAAACTTAAAATTCTGTTGAAAGATTAAGTATCTACTTATTAAAATACAAAAAAATACCTACTGCCAGCGTTTTGGAAAATTTCACCCCTTAAGGGGTTAAAAAGGGGTGCAAGGTTCGTATGGGAAACACTTTTTTTCAGCTAGAGACTAGATAGTTTGTAGAAAAAATACTTACCTATTACAATAAAAAAACCGAGTGTTTTATTTTTAATTTTTTCCTGAAAAGCGTTCAAAGTTTGTATGGAGAGCAAGAAAATTTTAAAGTATGATATTTGTAACTGCGATCTTAGCCTGTTTAGACTACAAAACTTATTTCAGCGTTTTTTTTAATTCATCGCCTAAGAAGGTTAAAAGGGGGTTCGAACTTTGTATAGAGAGCAAGACATTTTTAAAGTAAGAAATTTGTAACTACGGTTTCAGACTGTTTACTATGAGGGTTCAGAGAGGGTTCTTAGTTTGTATAGAGAGCTAGAGCTTTTGAAAGTAAGAGATTTGTAACTTCGGTTTTAGATTGTTTTCTAAAAGTCTAGGTAGAAAATGAATTTCAATGTTTTTTTTTTAACTCATTCCTTTAACAAACATTTAGACGATAACATGTTATACGCGGACGAAGTCGCGGGCAACAGCTAGTATATATATATATCTCTCTCTCTTTTATTTACACGGGAGCGATTATCTTTTGTTCGTTTCTTGGGCGAGAAAATCGCCGATAGATCATCCCTCGTCCCCGGCGGTGGAACCAGTGCCTTGTCTAGGCGCACAGCTACGACGGAAATACTTCAGTCTTCTGTCTATCTGTTTTTCTTTTACTTATTGCTCGACTGAGGTAAGACAACAGGCTTCTTTAAGCGATCTTAAGTCTTGCCAAGCCCAGCTCACAAAGAGATTACCGATTCAAAGATTTCTCTTCTCTATTTTACTGGCTTTATGAAACAAATAATTTTCGCAAACTCTGAAACTGGTAATGCGCACGGCAGACATTCAGACTTTAATTCCTTGAAGATATGAATGTTTTTTTAAATAGCTCGAGGACATGAGATGGAAGATTGCGCTCGTTGTTAAAACAGGAAGCCTTGTCTTTTTTTTTTTGTATTGCTGTAGACTTCTACGTTTTTGAGAGTAAATTAATATATACCTACGTGACTTTGAACGATTAATTGAGTGTCAATTGTTTACATTAACTGATTTACAAATTCACGAAAGAGAGGACCGTTGAATATATACATTTTTGCGCCATATTTTACAACACGAAAATAGTAACACGTCAATACCTTTCCCCTGCTCGGTTACACCAGCAATTACGGCAGTGGCAGGGTTAATGTGATAAGTGACGCGCTAACAAGCTCCAGGTGCAACGTGGCTAAGATTTTTTTACAAGTAGAGATTTAAAAAGATTTTCACGCTTGTGGGGGGATAACATTCTATCGCCCCTAATTTGATTAAGCGAGGCAGCGAGAGGGTTGCGATATCCTGTTAAAGTCGGTAAGCAATTTGAGTTGCATATATTATACTTGAAAACTGGTCATATTTATAAAAGTATGTTTGAAAATATCAGAAATTAAAAAAATAACCGTGTTAAAAAAGTTAGAATAAGTTTCATTGCTAGAAATCTAATTAAATGTGGTCTGCTCACACCTTTAGGAAATACTCGCGTGAGTTTTTGTTAAACGAAACAACCAAGTCGAGCGAAACTGTACTCCACTATGTTTTATAAGTTGATAACGTTATTTAAAAATCCATGTGTCCTAGCATTTTTCCACAGCAACGTTCTCCCTACACAGCCATTGTACAACATCCTGAACTATTCAGAATAAAAAATTAACTCCTCGTGGCAAGGCATTTGCAATTCAAGAGGCTAGATAGTACAGAGCACTTGCGACAAAAAGTCTCGCCAGCGCTTGTCTAACGCAACCTTGCAATTCAGTTTACAATTTAAGATCCTGTGTAAGTAGGATACTGTTTCCGATAAAATGAACGGCCTCCGTAGCCCAGTTGGTAGTGACTCTGCCTACGAAGCTGGAGGTCCCGGGTTCGAATCCCGGTCAGGGCATTTATTTGTGTGTTTATCACGAATATTTGTTCCTGAGTTATGGATGTTATATATGTATATAAGTATCTATATGTATTTATCTATTATATATATCGTTGCCTAGTACCCACAACACAAGCCTTATTGAGCTTACCGTGGGCCTAGGTTGATTTGTGTAAGATTGTCCCGTAATATTTATTTATTTATTTATTTATTTAAAAAATTGAATTAGTTATAATACAGCATTTTATACAAGCAGATATTCTTCTATACACATATAACAGATAATCTGTTTGAGATGCTATACACTAGTATTACATTATATTTTACCTACCAAAGAAAATCACACGAACGTCTTTCAAAATGATACAAACATACATTTATGTAGGTAGGTTTAGTGTTTCTAAGAGCGGTTGTAAGCGGCAACTTACTTCAGCGGTACAAAAGCGATAGAGTATCAATAGAGGTAATTATGTCAGGTTATATATGTAGCTAGTGTCGCTATTTATTTCATTTCATTTCATTAACTCACATTAGTCGTGAAACGCGCGTTTGGATCGATGAAAAAAGTCGCCATCTGTAAATCAGAATAACTTACATAACTATGCCTATAACGAAATAAATATTAGGAGACAATCTCACACAAACAAAGCTAACCCCATATAAGAAGCTCGATAAAGCTTGTGTTATGGTTACGATAAAATACTTGAATACACAGAAAACATCCAAGACTCGGAGGCAATCATTATTCATACTGTGATCATCCTCCTAGCGTTATTCCCGGTTGTGCCCCAAAGGGGCCCGGTCCGCTTTGACACCTAATCCCAAGATTTGGCATAGGCACTAGTTTTACGAAAGCGACTGCCATCTGACCTTCGAACCCAGAGGGAAAAGTAGACCTTATTACGTACATAAGTTCCGATAAACTCAATGTTACTAGCGGGGATTAGAACCGACGACCGCCACTTGCCCGCCGCATGCCTGAACCACTAGGCTACCGTAGCTTTATTCATACTCATCCCACAAATGTCTGCCCTTATCCCAACCCAGGACCCCATCTTATCTTATCTTATCTAGGTGAGGGCCCTTTCGGATGCACTTCGACCCAGTGGGATCTTTTGTGCATTTGCCCTCTCCTTTATACCTGCTCCCAGGCTAGCTCCATCATTTCCACAAATCGGATGATGCAGTTCGCCGGGAGCACCTTGAATTCCTTTGGTTGCGGGTAACCGTTACCAAAGTAGTTCATTCTTTGTCTGGCAAGGGCATGACATTATATGGCACACAATAAGTGTTCCATAGTCTCGTCCTCCTCGCCACACATTCATCAGATAGTCCCATCTTGGCCAAGAGATCCTTGACCCCGAAGTGACCTGTGAACACCCCAGATATAATTCTGAGTTGCTTCCTACTGGATTTCCAGAATTTTCTGGTCCAGCCCGAGTCCACTCCTTCTATGAAGAGCTTAGAGTGCCTTAAACCAGCCTCAACCCAGGACCCCAGGAGCGTCACCTTCGTAGCGGTCACTACCCACTAGACTAGGCTAAAACAGTCGTCAACAATACGAATACATAAGAATATCCTACTGTCTTTTAAGGCCAAATATTTCCGATCGACTGATTATTGTCGAAAAACGAAATGCGAACGAAAATTAAATGAAACATTTCAGAAAGGCGATCAACAGGAAAACCGTTGAAAAACACAAAGGCTTTGGAAAAAATAAACGCTTTGGCCACTTGTGTGTGTCAAAACAATCTCCTGTGTTATTAGGATCTAATACTATTGGCAGCGTCTCCGGGGAGCCCACTGGAGTGGATTTAGCTACAGATATAATGGTCTGGGGTTTACTCTGAATATAATATTATAGTAGCAGCCAGCGAATCATTGTAAGTACGACTATTTATTTAGTAGCGCTGGAGTTCAGACCAAAATAACCTTTTTTTCTTAATACTTATTGCATTGCTTGGATATTTCTTGAAAACGAGCGGGTCTTTCAAGTATTTATTGCAATCATGTTGTTACAGTATACTTAGTAGTAGGTACATAGTTGACACATGCCACAGTAAGTCCCAAACATGAACCCTGCGAGGGCATCGCAAATGTTTCTAAATTAACTTACAACTAAATATATTTATAACATAAGACAGTATCTATAGTTAACAGATCTAGACATCATTTCTTGGTAATTTTTGTTGTAGGTACTTATATTGTTGTGTATGTGTTGTTAATATAAGTATATATGTATTTCCTATCTATATCCTCCTACTCCTCATCCTAGCGTTATTCCCGGTTGTGCCCCTAAAGGAGCCCGGGGTCCGCTTTGACACCTAATCCCAATTTTGGCATATATACTACATAATACATAAATTTGGCATAGGCACTAGTTTTACGAAAGCGACTGCCATCTGAGTTTCCAACCCAGAGGCAAAACTAGACCTTGTTGGGATTAGACCGGTTTCCTCACGATGTTTTCCTTCACCGAAAAGCTAACGGTAAATATTCCGTAAGTACATAAGTTCCGAAAAACTCATTGGTACTAGCCGGGATTCGAACCCACGACCGCCGCTTGAGAGCCGCATGCCTGAACCACTAGGCTACCGTAGCTTCATATCTATATAATGTATTAAACTTATACATATATCTATATGTGTACTGGTATGGTTTAGTACCTAGTAGTAATATTTATGTACTGTTTACAGTTTGTCATTTATAGAATAATAAGCATTATTTAGCAATATATTCTTTAGTTTATTTATACAGAGATTATCTTTATTTTCTTTTTAAAGCTGTACTTTTAATTGGATTAACATTTAATTGGATTCTCTAAGTTAAAAAAACCCAAAATAGCCAATTACATTATTTTAATCGCACTAGACATCCATGAGTTGTATAAATATGTAGTGTTCAATGCCGAAATACCTATTTAGTTCCATTAACGGGAGGTTTTCCACAATGAATATTAAAAAAATAGAGAAACTAGAACTTACATACTGTAGAAAAATATACTAAACGTGTATTCTTCCCTACTATTCCTGCGTCAATTTGTAGCGTCCAATGGGAAGGCCAGCCGCTGCCCACGGGATTAAACTCCTTATTGATTATTGGACCCTTTTTTACTGTACGAGCATTAAGTGACATGCTTCAAGCGATTCACTATATTTATACAAATAACAAACGCATTAGAGAAAAACACATTTAGCTACAGTAATTTTCGTCGAATTGTGAAATATTTACTAATTGTGTACGATACATAACTAATTCACTGTAGCTTTTCGCGAATTTTGGTAAATATCTTAGTAAAGGTAGTATTTAAAATACTTCACCAAAATGAATTAGTAATGCCCTTACAGCATGCAGATTAGTGAGTAAAATGACGTTAAAAATACTAGAAATTGAAAGAGATCCCTTTACCTTAAAGAAAAATAAGCTACATATTATTGCTAAAAGATTGCTAAAAGATTGCTAAAAGCCGCATGTTATTTGTAATTCTCGTGTTTGATTTGACTCCCACGATACAGGCTGTGCCTAGTGTGAAAGTCGCTGTACCTACCTAAGAAAATTGTTGTTTTAAGTTATCATCATCATCAATGGCCTTTAAGCATATTACATACTATACAAGCAGTGTCAAAAAGGGAGAGATTCCTATTCCTATTCCTATTTAGCAAGTCGTCTCTACCGTCTGAAAGCCGTGAAGTTATTCCAATTTGATCATGATAATTAACACACTATTTAGCACTGCTTGAGACTGGAACTCAGGTCATAATAACTTATATAACTTAGGCTTAGAATATAACTTAGGCTACTTCCTCATTTGATGGTGTAGAGTCGGTGCGGCATCAGTGTTGTACCGAGTCAGTACAGATTCTTTAACGTGCCTTCATTTCAATGAGTAGGTACTCGTACTTCCTGATTGGCGCGGGTTGAATGGAGTACTGCGTGCGTAGTGAGGCCACTACCCTGTAGTAAAATAACTGCGCCAATATTATATGATATGATATGATATGATTTATTTATCTCACAATATAGAACTGACAGTACTGACAGTATACGGACAAGTATGAAAATATGTGACATCAGTAAGTAGAAAATACCCCATACAGATTCCGCCCTGCGTAATCACGAAGTAGCCTCAATTCTGCTCATCGCTACCGCTTGTGTTGCGATTGCGCACTTACGACAAGCAACCACACATCCCTCAATTCACGTATAGATGATTTATACAGTACGCGTTATTGATACTACAGACCTACTTCCTTTGATGTCCAACTGATAGGAGGGAGACATATGAATAGAGTACAATGAGATTTCCATCATACGTTATATTGAGTAGGTAACATATATAAGACATGGAAAACTGTGCTGTTCAATCTGCCCCTGGCCTTTTGAACTGGGTTAATAATCTTAGGCTGGATTCAACCAAACCGGATGAGGACTTTCTAACTCTGAGATTTGAAGTCAACTTTGGAACTCTAATCTTAGAATTAAGTCTATTCGTGTATGGTGGTCGAATATATAGATGCTACTGTAATAGATTTTTTTAACGTAGTTGTAGACTGTTCTATTAGGCATGTTTTAGGCTTGTGTTACAAATTTTAAATATGTAATGTCTATAGTATCCTCAAACCAAACGGACGACTGAGCCAATACGAGCGCTAATACGAGCCAATACGATCCCAGTCGTCTATTTGGTTTGAGGATGGTATAGTCGGACCGGTCACAGCTACTTACATATGTTTAAGAGCGGCTTTTCTTATGCTGTTTACCTATTACACTTTGGTATTCTAAATATTACTACAAAATGTTGCTTTTATTTTTTTGCAAACCAGTAGTTTGAGTTGTTAACAAAATTCAATTATCCCCCAACAAGTCGGTCGGCAGCGAAACGCAATTTCACGCGGCATTCTATTAACGTTGCGGTGCTGGGAAAATGTTAACCTTTGAAAACATGATGCAAATTTTCAGTAATGAATACCTATCCTTTGTATGAATTTAATCCTTATTTTGCCGAGTGTAGGCTCGAGTATGGCATTGGTCCCTTAATCAAACAACAATTGAATTGCGAGTAAATTTTGTTCTTTTGTTTCATAATTTCTTTTGGTATTTATCGAATCACAATGACACATTACATAAAGTACAAGACATGCACAGACAAGCATATTATTATTATACGCGCAAATGACGCAGCGACACTTTCAATAACACAGTTACACATTGACCATAACAAAACATCACTCTCGTCACACATCAGACATTACGCCCCCTGTGTACACAAAAAAGCTAATGAAGAGTGCATAAAATCCGGCAATAAGCGGCTGGCGGGTATTTTATCAAATTATTCGCGCTTGGCGGTCGGCCAGCTAATACAGTCGTGCACATAATCTTTATACGCACCTGGGTAGGTTTGACCGAGTAGATTATTTATTTATTTAATTTGGTTATTTCGAACCACGTATAGTTCATATACAATCATTAAAATAAAGTACACATTAAAAATAAAATAAGACATTAAAATAAGACAATACAATTATTAGGGCATCGGGCATTCCAGCCTATCAACAATGGTATCAGTAATGGTAGGTATACCATTTAACGAGCATCATGAGCACCTAATTATTATAGTCCTAAAAGGAATGCAAATGCGACTTTACGTGCGACTTTTTAAAACACGATGGCAGTTCACTGCCCCGATATTATAGGGTTCTATGTTACATTGTCGGGGTACTTCAATTTAAACTTAGTGTCACCCAGACAAAGTTCGAATTTCAAGTTGATAAAAGTGCAACATAGATCCCTATAATATTGGGGCAGCGAGTTGTCAGAGTCTAGTCGTCCAAGATCAGTTCATACAATGTTGAAGTGTACATCCTATAAGGATTGTCATTCGACTTCCTTAAAATCGGCCATCAATACTTTAATTGCAATGCAAATACAACCTATCATTAGTACTCTTAGTAGACCTTAGTAGACCTGCGATCGTATGATGGAGACTTCTTGAATCTAACACGAATAATAATTTTGACTGAAGAAGAAGAATTATCCGCTGAAGTGTATCCTATAAGGATTGTCATTCGACTTCCATAAATTCGGCCATCAATACTTTAATTGCAACGCAAATACAACCTCGGGGCCGTGGTTTTGTTGTGTTCTGCATTGAGGGGTATATGCCATAATCGCCATGCTTGGCATGCGGGTTGGCGATCGCAGTATTTCCACCCAACTCCAGGGATGCTGCTGCCCATCCCCCAGTGGTCTTGGCCTTAGTTTAAGGACATACCCGGGTCCCGTGTGATGACATATGGAACGGAAACGTGGTCGCTTACTATGGGCTTCATAAGAAGGCTCAAAGTCACTCAAAGTGCAATGGAGAGTACTATGCTGGGAGTTTCTCTACGCGATTGCATCAGAAATGAGCCTATCCGCAGCAGAACCAAGGTAACCGATATAGCCCTCCGAATCGCTAAACTTAAGTGGCAGTGGGCGGGGCACATTGCACGTAGAACCGATGGCCGTTGGGGCGGAAAGGTTCTCGAGTGGCGACCACGTACCGGAAGGCGCGGCGTGGGTGGGGGGGGGGGGCTCCACAAGGTGGACTGATGGCCTGGTAAAGGTCGCGGGAGTCGGCTGGATGCGGGTGGCGCAGGACCGGCCATTGTGGCTTTTTTTTATTTTGGCCGGTTTTTTTATTGTATCTAGTTAGTTTTATTCATCAGTTCCCATAACATTTTGTGAACTTTGGCAAATTAAAATTAAACTTCCGTAATATTTCGTACCACCCACTTAAATATTTAACTTAAATACTCTTGCAATAATAATAACGTCTTGTTAGAGTGTAATTAAACCGTAAAGCAGTTGCGTCCGCGACAGTACAGTCTAGTTCACAGCGAACTAATGTAAGCTATTACACCGCTTGTTTCACTCGGTTTTAGCTACGGCTAAATGTAAACAATGGCTGCACGACGCAATACAGCGAGCTTACTGGCTATTATTACAACTTTGTCGTTGTGCTTCTTTTTAAAAGGATATTTATTATAAAATAAAGTCTTCTTCACATGCGGAATGACACCTACTTATTTAATTGACGATGAAGCACCGGCTGTAAGTTCAACTTATGAAACAAAAATACATTCATTTATTTTATGACCTATTAAAAAATTGTGTGTTTAGAGATTGCCTTGTCTAATAAATGCCATGTTATTATGATAACATAAGTAAGATTTGCGTGTCTAAACAATGCCGTATAATACTATAATGTTATATTACATGTTCCTGATAAGTGCCTAGACAATTCAGTTTTAAAGCGGCGATCAGTATTAAATGAGGTCAGTTATCTCTACAATCCCAGCTGACATTGTTACTAAATAGAATATGAACAACTTCATTTAGAAACGATGAGCACTTAAGCGTTAGTTTTATGGGTTACATTCTTTATTCATTCCATTCGTTATATAAATGAACATTCCTGAATAAAGTTCCCATCACACCGCTACTATTGCAAATGCTTCAAAACAAAATATCCGTGACTTTCAATTATTGGAAATAAATTTCTTAAACTATTCAATATGAGATGTGGAATTCTGTAAAGATCATGAATATCTAGAGAGATATGGTTTTGTAGGTGGATACCGCGGTCTATATTGGGTTTTTTATAGTTATAGAGTCTTCGTTGCTTTAATTTAAGTAAAGGTTTTATTACAACGAGCTTTTTACATAACATGTGGGTAAATCAAAAGTTTGTATGGTACTTAGCACACGTGGGCCGCGTGACGTTGAACGTGTTAACCCTTAACCACCTACGTGCGGTCTCTCAGACACTCGATTATTCAAAGTTGTCAATAACTGAACGCGAGTACACTGCACACGTGTCTGTGACCTTGTACCTTTGCCCGGTCCCCCCACAGAGCCGGCCACGCCGTCGACTCGTTCAGACGTGTGCTCGTTTGGATTTGGTGAATAAAAAAATAGCATCGGTGGTCTACGAGACCGCATGTAGGTGGTTACTATACTTTTTTTCCGAGACCGCACGTAGGTGGTTGTGTTACTTTATACTTATAATCTTTACTACAGTTTGACACGTTTCTTGTTTTTTCTAGTAAAACATACTTCCTATACCTAAATACCTGTTCCCAACCAAAGTGACGACTGAGGCCATAAAACCATAGGCTCGCGTTACCCCTTTTGCATTGTCTTTCATTGTCTCTCTTTATGGCCTCAGTCGTCGCTTTGGTTGGGAACAGGTCTATACCTGTTCCCAACCATGCGATAATTCAAAGTTGGCTAGAAGAAGTTTCGTCTGATGAAGATGACCAGTTGGATGAAGAATGCAGTGACGTAGAACCAGAACTTGCCCCACTAAATTTACCGGAGGAAAGTTGCGAGTCGGACTTCATATGTCTCAAAGAAAAATAAAGCAGTGGTCACAATTTCAAGCATGCATCATACACCAACTATTGATGAAGCTACGAAAAAGCCGGAAATAATAATGTTCTATAACCAAACCAAATTTGGTGTTGATGTTCTTGATCAAAGGTGCTCAAATTATTCTACAGGTCGTCGAACTCGCAGGTGGCCCCTAGCAGTATTCTACAGATTGTTGGACATACCGGCTTCAAACAGTTATGTTGTCAGCGTGTCTACACAAACAGGAAAGCCTGAAAAAAGGTTCAAATTTATGAAGAAACTGGCTGAACAATTAGTAAGACCACATCTAGAGCGTCGTGCAAATAATCAGCGTCTTCCGCGGGACTTGAAAATTGCTCGGAGCCAAATCCTCATGAAAGAGACCAGTTTAGCAATACTACCGGGTCCCAGCAATACTGAAGAACGGTTAAAGTTCAGAAAAACGTGCTTGACTTGTGACCGCAAAAAGAAACGAAAGACACAGGACATCTGTATCGAATGTAAAAACCCGATTTGCATTGAATGTTCTAATACGTTGTGTGTTGACTGCCGACAAAAATGGTTATTTTAAAGGCCTGTAATTTTATAAAACTAGCCCATTTCTAACCAAAATATATAGTTTATTAGCATTGTTGATTGCTCAATTTTATTATTATATAATGAAAAGCTTTATATAACATTCCTAAATATTGAGATATCATGTCCTGAAGGATACCTTGTTTTGTGATTTAAAAATTAATTGGTTCCTAAGTATGTTAAGTTTGAAATATAGAATATTGATTATTTTTGTATAAATTTTGGCTAATAAATGCCTTGAAATATTTAATGAGTGCTTACTATATTAAGACACCCTTCAGTTACTTCAAAGTAAATAAATCAGGTCACATAACGAGTAGCGGTCTCCATGACCGCAAGTAGGTGGTTGTGCGATACAAATAGGACGTAGGTAGTTAAGGGTTAAAATACCCCCGACGCGCGACGCAATGAAGGGTCAATGTAATATATACAGGGTGACTGGTAATTCGACCTATTCCTTGAAAGGGGTTATACTAGAGCTAATTTGCAACAATTTATGTCCAGTCAACCAGGGGTCGAAACTCGCTGGTTTCCGAGATATTCGAGTTTTTAGTTTGAATGAAAAAAATTCTCCTTGCAGCCTTAAGCTGGTGATTGTGACAAAAGTACATCCTTTGGATAGTAAAAAAACATTTTTGTCACAATCAGCACTTTAAGGCTGCAAGGCGATTTTTTTTTCAAACAAACTAAAAACTCGAAAAATTAAAAAAAAATCGTGTTTTGACCCCTGGTTGACTGGACATAAATTGTTGCAAATTAGCTCTAGCATAACCCCTTTAAAGGAATAGGTCGAATTACCAGTCACCCTGTATTATATTTCGTTCTTTTTAGAGGCTTTGTGCTGGGGATTTTTTAGATTTAGATTCTTTTGTTGATATAAAAGAACATGACATAATACCTACACATTATAATTTTTTTTTTATTGACATGTCTGTTGACTTTGAATATTGTCTTATGAAATTAGACTGGGATACTACTTGTGTAAATAAGTATACAGTAAAAAAATCAAGTTACCCACTTGACATAGGGTAGTGTCATCAAGGCATATGTGGCCCCTAGAATTGAAAGCATCCCTAGTCTACGGTTATTTTTTTATTTATCGTATGACGATTACACAGGGGTAGGTACATATATGTATTCGTATCGATGTCGCTGATAGGGTTCCAGTGTGCGCTGCGAGGTTCAGAACAAACAGTGCAGCTGCTGAGTTTGTTGTTCTTTTAGCACCACCCGGAGGTCACGTGTAGGGTTGCTAGGGTTATTCCTACGGACGTAGAACAAACACGACCTCCTATGGTGACCGCTCATCATCAGTTCGCTTGTTGGCTACCGACATCGTGGGAACGGGGAGGCGTAACCTAAAACATCACAATCACCAGAGAGGTGCGGGGTCAAAAATGACCCAAAATATCACTTGATTTCTGAATAGGTAAGGCCTTTTTTTATTAGGTAGCCTATATTGTGGTCCACTGCTGGGCAAAGGCCTCCCCTCTTTTCCGCCATTCGAATAAGCCCCTTAGGTGACCGAAGAGCTGGCGGCTTTCTCGCGCAATGCAATTCAGCGAGGAAATGCCCCCAGCATCCTCGGCCTTTTTTTAAATTTAACTTAGTTTTTATTTAATTTAGCTAATGTAAATGATCGACCCTTAGATTCCTTTTTTATATTGAAATTTGTAGGAAAAGCCAAGTACTGTGCCATATTTGGCACATTGTCACAGCGCGAATGGGTGGAACAGTTGATCGGTCGCGACGAGCGCGGCGATCGTCGGCGCCGCTCGTTAATCAATTACCCGGTTGTTTTCACGCGAATTAACGCCCACTTCCCTTTCAAGATCGGGCCATCAAATTAGCTGAAAATTATATTATTAATAACTCTTAAACTTTTATACCTTATTATACCTACCGTCTCTCTAGACCGATGGTGATTCCGGTGAAGGTGAGAATGGTCCCCATCTGGAGATTATTTGTACTCGTCTAATCGTGGATGTCATCCTCCGAAGTTATTTACTCATGAGTCTCATGACATGTTTTTTTAATAGCACGATGGTGGAAAACAATCTTATGCACGCCCTGCTGGTCGATCACGTAACGCATTTTACGAACGTCGGGTAAGTAGGTCTAAATTACATTTTTTATATGGAAAATTGACAGTTAAATTGTATCGACGCGCGTTCGGAACGTTACGTGATTACCCCTCTGGTAAGCAGACACTTTACTGTATGAACGATAGTAAGTAGCTCTCCAGAAATACACAACCGCGCTGCCGGCACTTTATTGATTCGATGTCGGGTCGTGTTTATCAGTACGTATACTTAAATGAGCAGTGTAATTAACACATAATATTTTGTTAAAATCAAGGCAAACAAAATAGCTCGCTGCTCGTCTTTGAATTACACGCTTATTTTTTCCACGTTTTTTTATTGCACGCATAAGTACACAGTGCGTGTGCGTGTGCGTATATAGATACGCACGCAGAAAGATGCAAGCTTTCCACGAATTAGTTGTCAGTACCTACTACAGGCGACGGTGTTCCAGACATAGCGTCTTGCAGCAGTAAAATAACTAGACGATCATCAAAAACTAAATCGGCGTCATTCTAGAATTAGAATAAAATATTGTGGCCACATTTATTGTCACATACACTCCAAGAACAATATTTCTAACGATGTCACACGTATTTTAAGTAACTCGCCCTTTTCATGCCCCCACTTTTCCAAATCACAGCCCTCAAACACAAAACGTTTTTATTTTTATGCCGGTTTCAGCTTGATTGATTCCGCTTTTCCATTCCTGATTGTCACCGCCACTTCGCCGAGACGGCTTCTCTCGCTTTTTGATATTGCTATATTCATGGAGTACCAAATATCAAATTGATTCAATTACATGGAAAAATAATGCCAATTTTTTTGGTTTATCTTCACTGTTTCAATAAAATAATATACTACACTTAATAAGATTACAAACTCCATCATCATCAAATTAACATGAACATGAAAAATAAATTGATTGATTGATTTTCGCTCCAGTGAATTTTGTTTCATCGTCAAGAAATGGCAATAGTAAATAGTATCGCAAGGTATTTTTGATTTTGAACCATGAAATCGGCTCTCCAACTCATTTGGTTACTTAGGCTGGCTAACCACGATACACGACTCACAATTTTCAGTGGCGGTTTCGAATCAAATTTAACTGAACAGGGGAAACTGGTCATGAACAATCAGACAAACCTTAAATTAAAGGTTAAAGATGTGAAACTGGTGTGTAAAATGTAGTTTCACAAAATTAACATTACCACAGGGTTTCTTAAAGTGTGGTCCATGGGTGACATGCGTGATTGATATGGGTAGGCACACGGCCACTTTATCATTAAAAATATGCAGAAATTAGCGCATACATAGTTATACTGCTTACCCGTAATAAAATTGGCGAGTGGTATAGTTTAAACTTGACAAGACTAAAGAAACGGTAGTAGGTATTAGAAGTGCGTTCGGTTGGGGCGTGCCAACCGAAAGGCGGACACATCGTGATTCTTTAAATAAGTGGTATTTTTTTCAACTTTTCCTTCAAAATGGTTTTAAGATTCTGAACGGTCCATTCCAACCAAAAATTTAGGAACCACCTGCACTAGTAGTTTTGATTTAATGAATCATGAAAGTATAATCGAGCCGAGAACTCGCGGTACAAACCGCGGTGTTGTTCAAATGGCCGTTTGATAAGCTTATTACCGCCGCAAACGTCCACAAAATTAATTAGTGGAGCCAAATGGTTCATGGCTTGGCTGCCGTGGCGTCGGTGAGTGACGATGCATTTTGTTACGAGCATTATGATCAACTGTTAGACCATGTTCCATAGAAATAACAACAATTATTTTGTAGCCACCTATCAAATATAGTCAGAGTGGATTAATCGGACGCCCGTTATTTAAAATGTAGTTTATAATGATTCACCGTTTATATGTTTTATCAGACACTAAGGGCCCTTCGATTACTAATTTCTGCGAGTTCATGCGATTGCTACTCGCAGTAGTCATCAAAATGTACAGGCCCGAAGTTGTAATAATTATAATAAAATGATTATAAGAAAAATTTAACATTTCGAATATCGCCAATGTTTTTTGTTTGTACCACAGTATAAGATATGAACTCATAATCGTTACAGGTAAAATTTGTGAGCCGCAGTTATTTGGCTTTTAAATCAATGTGTTGTTGATAAAAAGGTGCTTTGTTTAGCGGTTATCGGCGGGCCACACGGAAGCCAATTCTGAGGGGTAATGGCCACTTTGCTACACGCTGGGGACTGTCCTGGCTGTTGGCTTGGGTTCCAGTCTGGAGTCATGTTAACCTGTATATTATCCCCGATGGTACATAAGTTTATTTTCTTTGTTTTGGATAATTGGTCTAATATAAGGATTTAATATAAATATGTTACAATTCTTAGGTTATTTTTATGCCAAAATATAAATGTCTCATCAAATACAAACATCGCAAACATTCACGAATTAGTGATTTGACTTTAAAAATCTGATATATCCCCAGCACGTCCTAATCATATCCACACCTTCATGTATCCATCTTTAAAAATAAGAATGAGAGAGCCATTCCTTTTATAAGAAAATTACAACAAGCTTGGTACAAATAATGACTACGAGTAGGATGTCAGTTCATTAACCGTTTACCTGATAACAGAAAACATTCAGCTAGTTGTTGCAAACTTTCTATAAAATCAGTTCTCGAACTATTCCAACAGCGTTCACATATGCACATAATAAAGAAGATAAGCTCTTGCTAATGGCGCGGCAGTGTGGCCACATCTTTATTTACTGCTCCGATAGCAGTATCTTTTCACGACGGGTGCTAATGTGGATGAAGCTTTACACGGAATTAAACTTTGAAACTGGATACTTATATTTTTCCTTGTTTGGCCTTCAGCGTGACCAGTCACTTCTTTAAGTGGGACTCATCTTTGCAGGCCGAACAGAGGCCAAGACGAAATGAAATAAAAAACCGGCCAAGTGCGAGTCGGACTCGTGCACGAAGGGTTCCGTACCATTATCTATAAAAACTATTTTATTCTGTGTTTTTAGTATTTGTAGTTATACAGTATAGCTGGAACTATCACGGTATCAGTGAGATACAGCCTGATGACAGACAGACTGGATTGACGGACGGACGGACGGACAGCGGAGTCTTAGTAATAGGGTCCCGTTTTACTCTTTGAGTACGGAACCCTAAAAAGAGACATACAACAAGAAATAAAGAGTAAAGAAGAAGAAAAGTGAAAAAAGTAACTGGATACTTAAAGATACAACATGACTGTAATGGAGTGTACGATATCCGACGAATATTATAAATGTAAAGTTTTGATGTTTGTGATAAAAGTGATTAGATGATTAGAAAATAGTAAGAACAAGCGTCAACGATTAGACGGATTTAAACGAAATTCGGCACATATGTAGTCTTTAACCTGGAGTCATACATAATTTTTTTTCTCGGAAATCGTCCCTTAAATTGACTAAATTGGATAGGTACTTACTTAACCTATGCTAGTTAAGCCGAACCAAGTCGCGGGCATAAGCTACTATTTATTTATTTACATGCATAATAGTAACATGAAGCTGATGATGATAGTAATCCAGTGCAATTGACTTACTTAATGTAATACTTATGCGTTTTTATAATAGTTATTAATGCAAGCTCATAATTGTAAACCGAATGTTATAGCAGTATGGCATGCCAACTATGTGAGCAAACATTATTAAAGTAAACATATCTTTGTTAATATTTCACGGAAAGGTCTACTTTTTCTGATTTCTTTTCCACAAACCACGTTATTAAGGGGTTAAATACGTACGTTACGGGCAACTCCGCAAAAGTGGCATTCAAAAAACAATTGTTATTGTTGTTGGTGTGCAATAAAGAATATTTGTATTGTATTGTATTGTTATTGCTTTAACAGTGGATATTTGTAGCTTACTCGTACACCTAGGAGCAACTGTTACGATTGCAGTTCTTTGCGTGAATGCTGATCTGGATGATGCAATGATGGAGGTGAAGGATGATGCAAGACGACCTGGGTATCGAGCGAGAACGAAGGGCCCTGGCTATACGCAGCAATATGACACGCAAATTCGCAAAGTACTCTTAGGATGTTAAGCTTATCCTGTTTAGATCATATTGTCAAAGTTTTTATACCTGCCAACTGTGGGCAAAATACGGAAGGCTTACAGCACCCATAGAGTACAATACAATGATGCCTTACGTATATTATCACCAAACAGCCTCATATTATTAAAATCAGCTTAATTGCTTTTCGGTGAATCAGTAGAATCGAACATTAAACATGGTGATACTTTGTGTGTTATCTATTCTACTTATCAGTAGGATAGCTTGCAAAAACTTCGTTTTAAACGTAACAAACTCTAAAATTTGGTTTTCTGATTTGGTAATTACCCCAACCAAAGACAGGATCGTACCCCGTGACCCATTAAGGACCATATTTGTTATCTATTCTATCAGTAAGATAGCTTGCAAAAACTTCGTTTTAAACGTAAGTAACTCTAAAATTAGGTTTTCCGATCCGGTAATTACCCCAACCAAAGACAGGATCGTACCTCGTGACCCATTAAGGACCATATTTACAACCCATTGGTGCGGGTGCGGCGATGCCGTGACTGCGAGACGTTTGTCCAATTAACGCAATAAATACCTTCAGTCACCGCAAGTACCTAATAAGCATTACAATAACCGTATAGTAGCTGATATACAATATTTCTAAACGCGAAAACGCCGTTAGCGGTTCGCAGTCGATGAAAGGGGTTCCTGAACGATCTGTGAACTCGATTGTGGAATTGAATGTACCTATTTGTAATTTCAATGAGTAGGTATTTGTACTTTCAGTAACAAATGAGACACTTACGTAGTTAGCTACGTGTCAGGTTTAATCACTGTTATTTTATATATCGATCATAAAATTAAAAACGGTAAGCGCTTTATAATAAAATGAAGGACGTTACTCACAATTTGCATAATTTTTGTTTGTTCACCTATGTGGTTTGCATCCGTTACGCCTTACGCCTAACACCTAGTTACTAACACTACATTAGACAAACAGTCGCATTGAGGCGGCCAGCCGAACAAAACCAATAACCCGCGCGCTTCAGACGCAGTCGGTTAATATTCACGAAATAGCCGCGCGCGGCGGATAGCTGCTGCATGTGACATACTCCTCGAAACCGGTCGAGCGAGCGAGAGCCCCAGCGCGCGCGCCGCCCGGCAGTGCTTCCATGTCTACGACGGCGAATGCATGTCCCGCAGCCTATCCGCGCCGAGCTTACGCGAGTGCAGTGAATTTGCCAATTTCTTATTAACTTCGCTTTCTTTTGTGTTCCTTTCTTCTGAACTATAAACTGTGCTTCCTATCTTATTGTGCTTGTGCTTCTATACGCTTACATCTATTGTGGAACTTTGATTATAGATTAGTGTGTCTATAACGGACTTGTTATTGAAACGCCCGGTAGGCACCCCCTATACTGGTGACCCTAGACTTTGAACTATAACGCAAGTGAACATTTTGTTTTTTTTAAGTGGCAAATAACATGGCAACAGGTGGAATTGGTGGAAGTGATGGACCTGGGACCATTGACGGGACCGGTGGTTTGCAAGTTAACGGTGCGGAGGGTAACGGCTCCGTATTTAAAGTTTCTGTGCGCGCACCGCCATTTTGGCCAGAGGAACCAGCTTTGTGGTTTACGCAAATGGAATCTCAATTCTTTTTGTCCGGCATTACGAGTGATCTGACAAAATTCAACTACGTCATCTCGCAGTTAGAACACCAATACGTTGTGGAAGTAAAAGATATAATTACGGACCCTCCAGCTGAAAACAAATACGTGAGGTTAAAAAATGTGCTTATATCGCGGCTATCGGCGTCGCAAGAAAAAAGAGTGTTGCAATTAATGAAGCACGAAGAACTGGGGGAAAGAAAACCGTCGCAGTTTTTAAGACATCTTCGTACGTTAGCCGGCAAATCTGTAACGGAAGACTTTTTGAAAACTGTGTGGTCCAGTCGATTACCTAGCAGCCTGCAAACAGTGATTGCATCTCAAGTAAGTGCTACATTAGACGAATTAGCTGATTTAGCGGATAAGGTACGTGACATTGTACCCCAGGCGCCCCAAGTTTGTGCGTTAGGCGGAGACAATTACGTCATGGAAATGGCGAAGCAAATGGCGGACCTGACGAAGGAAATAGCTTCATTAAAGGCTTCATTTGATAGCCAAGCACACTGTTCAAGGGCAAGCACTCAATACAGCCGCCGTAGTAGGAATAGGACTCCATCTGCTAGTCGGCAACGGAATCGTTCACCCACCAGGCGCTGGGATCCATCAATTTGCTGGTACCACAACAGGTTCGGTGACCGATCGACACGCTGTACCAGACCCTGCACTCATCCGGCAGCGGAAAACTTCGACGGCAGCCGGAATTAGCGGCCAACGACTGCCATTCTAAACCGGGCCGCCTATTTGTAGTAGACAATACCTCTAAGATACTTTTCCTAGTTGACACAGGATCGGACTTGTGCGTGTACCCGCGCACAGCACTTAGAGGGACACGTAAAAAGACAAATTATGAATTGTTTGCAGCAAACGGCACAATTATACCTACGTATGGCTCGGTTCACCTACAACTCAATCTAGGACTGCGCCGAGCGTTCGACTGGAACTTCGTGGTTGCCGACGTGTCAAAACCGATCATAGGGGTTGACTTTCTGTCCCATTATAATATATTGGTTGATTGCAGAAACCAGCGCCTGATCGACAGCAATACCACGCTCACCGTTAACGCACCAGCGCAGCCAGTTGTTGAGGCCATATCTTCAGTGAAGGTGATGACAGGAGACTCCAGGTACCTTGAAATATTACGCCAGTACCCGGCCATCACCCGCCCAGCAGGTACCACTGCAGTGCCCAAGCATAATACAATGCACCATATACGCACCACGCCTGGACCGCCCGTGTCAGGCAGACCTCGACGACTTCCACCGGATCGTCTCAAGATCGCTCAGAAAGAGTTCGAGGCTATGCTTCAAAATGGTACAGCAGTTAGATCTGAGAGTCCATGGTCGTCTCCGCTTCATCTTGCACCTAAGAAGGATGACGGCTGGCGACCATGCGGTGATTACCGCGCCCTGAATGCGCGCACTATCCCAGATAAGTACCCAATAAGGCACATACAGGATTTCACGCAGCAGCTGTCGGGGAGCAAGGTTTTCTCCAAGGTCGACCTGGTGAAAGCCTATAACCAGATTCCGGTATATCCAGCTGATATCCCTAAAAACGCCATAGTCACGCCGTTCGGCCTATTTCAGTTTCCTTATATGACGTTCGGTCTCCGCAATGCGGCGCAGACCTTTCAACGTTTTATAGATGAAGCACTGAGAGGCCTGGATTACTGCTACGGATACTTGGACGATATCTTGATCTTTTCCGCAAATGAAGAGGAACATCAAGAGCACCTGCGTGAGTTATTCCAGCGACTGGCAGACTATGGGATCGTCATCAACACTGCAAAATGTGAGTTCGGTGTACCATCAATCACCTTTCTCGGCCATGAAGTGTCAGCAGACGGTATCCGACCACTCCAGTCCAAGGTGCAGGCGATTCTGGACTACCCTGTTCCCAAGAATGTCAGAGAACTCCGTAGATTTCTAGGGATGTTCAACTTCTACCGAAGGTTCGTTCCAGGGGCGTCAGCTATGCAATCACAGCTGAACACCGTTTTGAGCGGACCGAAGAAGAAGGCAACGCAAGAGATTGAGATGACGCCGGAGATGTTGGAAGCATTCACAGCATGCAAAGAAGGGCTGTCCAAAGCCGCCATTCTAGCTCATCCACAGACCGATGTCGAGCTGGCCATCCACACTGATGCTTCAGATGTCTCAATCGGAGCGGTGCTGCAACAGCGTGCATCATCACAAGGATCGTGGGAACCACTCGCATTTTTCTCTCGACGCCTCAAACCAGCGCAGAAAAAGTACAGTCCGTATGACAGGGAGCTGCTGGCTATATACGACGCAATACGACATTTTCGTCACATGGTCGAAGCCAGACCATTTATTATCTATACGGACCATAAGCCTCTGACGTTTGCGTTCACTTCGGCGAGAGAAAAATGTTCCCCAAGACAATTCCGTTACCTAGATTTCATCTCCCAATTCAGTACCGACATACGATTTGTACCGGGGAAAGACAATGTTGTAGCGGACGCATTATCCAGAGTGGAGGAGATAAGTGGACCTATTAACTACGAAGCCTTGTCACGATCGCAGAACGATGACCTTGAATTGAAGGACCTGCAACAGCGTGGGTCAGGACTCAATTTAAAGAAGATCCAATTGCCAGATACGCAAGCACAATTGTACTGTGACGTCTCGACAGATAACGCAAGGCCATACATCACTGATGCTTTTCGACGACCAGTGTTCAATGCTATGCACAGACTGAGCCATCCAGGTGTCAAAGCCACTGTCAGAATGGTGACACAAAGATTCGTTTGGCCAGGAATAAACAGAGATTGCCGCCAGTGGGCGAGAGAATGCGCAGATTGTCAGAGAAACAAAATCTCGCGCCATACAACCTCTCCCATATCTCCCTTTCCTACGCCATCTCAAAGATTTTCCCATGTCCATATGGACATCGTAGGGCCATTACCATACTCTTCTGGTTACAGATACTGCCTCACGGTCATCGATCGCTTTACACGTTGGCCTGAGGCATACCCTTTGCCTGACATCACGGCGGAGACCTGCGCACGAGCCTTTATCGCGGGCTGGGTAGCTCGTTTTGGCTGCCCTGACAAGATCACCACCGACAGGGGCGCACAGTTCCAGTCTGAACTGTTCCGCGCCTTGTCAGCTATCCTGGGTGCCGAGCACCACCCCACCACTTCTTACCATCCAGCCTCTAATGGGATGGTCGAGCGGGTCCATCGGCAATTGAAGGCAGCCATAATGTGCCACACCAACACTCACTGGACTGAGGTCTTACCCTTGGTGCTGCTGGGCATCCGCAGCGCCTGGAAGGACGACGTGCAGTCTTCGGCAGCAGAACTCGTGTATGGGGAACCCCTGCGCCTACCCGGTGAGTTCTTTTCGCCTACGATGGGCACCACAGTGGACTACGCTGACTTCACAGCCAGGCTTCGAGACCATATTTCGAAGCTGCATGCGACACCAGGCACCCGACACTCTCACAAACCTTTCTACATCCCAAGAGACCTTAACAGCGCAGACTACGTGTTTCTGCGCCAGGGACCTGCTAAAAGATCTTTAGTTTCCCCATACACAGGCCCATATAGAGTGCTACAGCGAGGAACCAAAACCTTTAAAATCAATATAAAAGGTAAGGAGAATACCGTTACGATTGACAGGTTGAAACCAGCACATATGGCCAGAGATGACGACTCCAGTAGTTCCAGACCCATCGAGAACTCGGGCAATACAATGCCGCCATCTAATGAACCTGCTACCACCAGAAAGACGCGCAGCGGTCGATCAGTGCGATTTCCAGACTACTATCGACCGTAGCAAGCAACGGTCTCGGTGGGGGAGTGTGAGGCGGCCAGCCGAACAAAACCAATAACCCGCGCGCTTCAGACGCAGTCGGTTAATATTCACGAAATAGCCGCGCGCGGCGGATAGCTGCTGCATGTGACATACTCCTCGAAACCGGTCGAGCGAGCGAGAGCCCCAGCGCGCGCGCCGCCCGGCAGTGCTTCCATGTCTACGACGGCGAATGCATGTCCCGCAGCCTATCCGCGCCGAGCTTACGCGAGTGCAGTGAATTTGCCAATTTCTTATTAACTTCGCTTTCTTTTGTGTTCCTTTCTTCTGAACTATAAACTGTGCTTCCTATCTTATTGTGCTTGTGCTTCTATACGCTTACATCTATTGTGGAACTTTGATTATAGATTAGTGTGTCTATAACGGACTTGTTATTGAAACGCCCGGTAGGCACCCCCTATAGCATAAACAAAATTATAAAGGTATCAACAGACATAACGCTAAAGACCTAATGCCTACGCTGGCCTTTATTTGTAGTCCTATTTTAAATCTGTAAGTTAACATTATGACACTACGCGTAAACTTAAGTACATCTAGTCATTATTTATATCGTTTGACCTAAATATATCTACATTGAAATAAACGCAAATCGTGGAGTTTTACAACAATGCGAGGAAACTGATTTTCAAAAGCTGACCTCTTTTCAGGACAGATCTATTCTCTTGCAGGCTGTGGAAGTGGAGCCGAGCTTTATTGTACAGGCTGGGGTTTGATTCACTTACATTGTTGTTTTAATTTACAATGGGAATAACGGGTGGATTAAGGTCGTAAGACGCTTTGGTTGAAAAAAAAAGAAGCAGGCTTATATTGTTACCGGTTGTTATTACAATAGCATAAATGCACTGGCACCACACATAGATAGATACATGTACAGACGACTATAGAATAATGTCAGTTTTTTTCACTTTATTGCGATAAAATAGGTTTAAAAGATGGATGAGTAGGTACCTACATATATTTGAAAGAAACTGTACCTCTGTAGTTCTTTATCAATTGTTCTTTATCATACAAAATCCTTGTTAGCATTCAAGCTACATAGCCACAACTCACAACAGTAAAATATTGCAGTTGTTATTATCATATCAACTGCCAACAGTACACTAAAAGTCTAAAACTGCAGTGATTTATATACTTCGTCTAGTGTTCACCTCTTCTAACTAGCAGTTGGTAAATCTTGCTTAAATTTACCTTGAAATTAACCAAAACCTCACTGCAGGTGAGACACGATAACAACGTTCAAGCACCAAATTACACGCTCGCTATTAGTTACATTAAAACAGTGGCGGACACGAAAACGCCATAACTATGCTTTATTTAAATTTATTGTTGTGCACTTTAATATAGCCGCTCTCTAGGGCCCGTGAACTTTGCGGCGGAGTTCACGAGTGAAACTAATAATGCGCGACTCGGAAAGGCAAGCGCGTTTCTCTTTTTGTTTACCGTTTTTGTGGCGTGTGCTGTAAAAGGGTGATAAAAAAAAATATTTTGCGGACAATCTTACACAAATCAACCTAGTCCCAAACTAAGCAAAGCTTGTACTATGGGTACTAGGCGACGATATAGATACTTATATAGGGAAATAAATACTTAAATAGATAGAAAACATCCATGACTCAGGAACAAATATTAGTGCTCATCACACAAATAAATGCCCTTACCGGGATTCGAACCCAGGACCTCTTGCTTCGTAGGCAGGTTCACTACCAACTAGGCTAAAGCGGTCGTCAGATATTTACTTATTGTATCTCAAGGTGTATGCTTCATTTCAAATAATTAATACTATTGAGACACGATTTTTAGGGTTCCGTACTCAAAGAGTAAAACGGGACCCTATTACTAAGACTCCGCTGTCCGTCAGTCCGTCCGTCCGTCCGTCCGTCTGTCTGTCACCAGGCTTTATCTCAAGAACCGTGATTGCTAGAGAGTTGAAATTTTCACAGATGATGTATTTCTGTTGCCGCTATAACAACAAATACTAAAAACACAGAATAAAATAGTGTTTTATAGATAATGGTACGGAACTCTTCGTGCGCGACTCCGACTCGCACATGGCCGGTTTTTTTTAATATTTTTGTTATCCAAATCTTACAATGCTAGTAAAGGTTATCTTTAACGCTGCAACAAGTAATGTCAACATTTAATTTTAATTAGGTACTTTTAATAATGATTCTTAAGCTTCCCAAGGATGCGTGTGTTGGGAGTGAGGGACGTGCGTTTGTCTCTCAAATCAATAAAGAATCGCCAAAGTGATTGTGACTGCTGTGCAGCCGCCATAGGCTACGGTGGTTGCTTACTGCTGACTTATGCTGGTTTGTCACTGACGTGGTATAATAAAACAATGACTGGATGCCACAACCTCGACGCCATTTATTCATATAGAAACCATAAAAGTATAATCTGAATGCAGAAAATTCCCAAACGGAAAAATATCAAGCGCAATTTGAAATTGGTTCCCGATTTGAAATGTAAGACAATTACTTGGTAGCGGCCAAGTATGCCCTAGAGACTTAAAATATTAAAGCGTATCGTGAAACGTTTCTTTTTGAAGCCATTTTTTTCTAAACATCTTTACTTTATAATGTACTAGCTGTTGCCCGCGACTTGGTCCGCGTATAACATATTATCGTCTAAATGTTTGTTGAAGGAATTAATAAAAAAAAAACATTTAAATTTATTTTCTACCTAGTCTTTTAGAAAACAATCTAAAACCGAAGTTACAAATCCCTTATTTTAAAAATATCTTGCTCTCCATACAAACTTTGAACACCCTTATAATCCCCTTTAGGGGATATATTTCAAAAAATTCTAAAATAAGTTTTGCAGTCTAAACAGGCTAAGATCGAAGTTACAAATATCATACTTTAAAATTTTCTTGCTCTCCATACAAACTTTGAACACCCTTATAATCCCCTTTAGGGGATATATTTAAAAAAATTCTAAAATAAGTTTTGCAGTCCTAAACAGGCTAAGATCGAAGTTACAAATATCATACTTTAAAATTTTCTTGCTCTCCATACAAACTTTGAACGCTTTTCAGGGAAAAATTAAAAATAAAACACTCGGTATTTTTTATTGTAATAGGTAAGTATTTTTTCTATAAACTATCTAGTCTCTAGCTAAAAAAAAGTGTTCCAAAACGCTGGCAGTAGGTATTTTTTTGTATTTTAATAAATTGGTACTTAATCTTTCTACAGAGTTTTAAGTTTCTACCTAAAAAAAGTTTTCCTTTACAAACATTGCACCTCTTTATCCCCCTCTTAGCGGGTAGAAATTTTCAAACCACTGAAAGTAATTTACCTATATATTTGTATTTTAATAAATAATCTTTCTACACAATTTCAAGTCTCTAGCTCAAAAAAAAAAGTTTCCTCCATACAAGTTTTCACCTGTTTTAATCACCCTTAGGGGTGAAATTTTCCAAAACGCTGAAAGTTCTTTATTTGTATTGTAATAAGTAATCTTTCAACAAAGGTTTGTCGCTTGCTATAAAAATATATTTACAAACGTTGCATTTTCTAAAACGCTGAAAGTATTTTATTTTATTTTATTATGTAATCTTTTTGAAAAGGTTTGAGATTCTAGCTCAAAAATATCCCCTTTACCAACATTGTACCCCTTTTTCATACCCTTAGGGGTGGAATTTTCCAAAACGCTGTTTTTTATTTGTATTGTAATAAGTAATCTTTCTACAAACTTTTAAGCTTATCTCAAAAAGAAGTTTCGCTCATACAAACTTTGCAACCCTTTTTAACCCCCTAAGAGGCTGAATTTTCCAAAACGCTGACAGTACTTTATTTGTATTCTAATAAGTAAGCTAACTACAACATACTGAGTTTCTTGCTAAAATAATAAAGTTTCCCCCATACAAAATTTGCACCCGTTGTTTACCCCCTTAGGGGCAGAATTTTCCTTTACATTGAAAGTATTTTATTTGTATTCTAATAAGTAATATTTATACAAAATGTATCTCTCTAGCACAAAAAATAAAGTTTTCCCCATACAAACTTTGCACCCCTATTTGACCCCTTTAGGGGTAGAATTTCCAAAGATCCCTTCTTATCCGTTGCCTACGTTCTAAAAGGTAGTTCTGGTGTAAATTTCAACTCTCTAGCCCCAGTAGTTTCGGCTGTGCGTTGATGAGTGAGTGGGTGAGTCAGTCAGGGCATTTATATGTAGGTATAGATAGATAGAATATGACGAAAATCCCATTCAAATATCTCAAAACCGTTTTAATGTCGCTTGTTATAGTGAGAAAACGATCGGGGACTGTGACGTCAATATCCTCGAGCGTCATAGTAAAAAACAATCGTTTCATATGAAGGTACGTTTTGTGGAAAAGGGACAGAACATAAAACTTTGGAACTTAGAGATTACCTATACAAGTATACATATAACCTCTTGCGTTGATTTTTTCTCTATTATCCTTTTTTCGAGAAAATACATTATGATTATTTTATTTAGTGTCTACCTACAGCCGGGTCCGCTGCACCAATGTTTTCCATGTTTTTAAACATCTAACATGTTTTCCGTCAGGTTCGGCAAACAAATAGGGTTTTGTTTTTTCATGTTTGACGTTTAAAAACCACGAAAGCATGACGCAGCGGACGCGGCTTACGGGGTGTAGTTTCGATTCCTGTGGGCCTACCGCGAAAGGCATTCGAAGTTTCCCCTGTCTGTCATACTAACGAGTTCGTACGTAAGTGCGACGGAGAGGGAAAACTTCGAATGCCGTTCGCGGTAGGCCCTCAGAGCTATAACCACGAACTTCGGAATTCGAAAATATTCGGGTATCTCTATCTCTATCGCACTAACATTACTCGAGTGACAGGGATGCAGTTATACGAACTTCGAGTTTCGGTTTTCGTGGTAGCGCCGCAGGCACTTTGGCAGAATGCGCAAAGAGCGCGTGCCATTGCCATTCAAAAAAAACAAATTCGTGTTAATTATATTGTTCAAATTTGTTAATACATTTTTTGAAATTACGCCATAATGCGACATTTGCGCGTATAAGTTCTCATATCACAATCGAATATTTTTTATGGTTTAACTTTTGGCATGTGTATCGTAAAGGTCTATCGTAGACTGGATTTAAATTATTAATAAGTGAAAGGCAAAGCAATTCCGCCATTTTGACGAAAATTTGACGTTTCTTATAGCTGACAGTTGGAGCAACGTTTGATTTCAATAAAAATAAATGAAAAATTAAATGAAGTCGTATATTTCGGAAAATTAATTAATCGTCGCAGTCGGATAAAAACTATCCTAAGTTGCAGCTAGGATAATAATGTACCTATATAAAATGTTTCATATTTTTCCGTTCATGGGATGCTGAGAACATTCGTACCACACAAAGCTTAGTTTCCAACTGGCCGATTCTTTTTTTTAATTTAGAGATTTATTATAAGTGGAGATGTTGTATGTACGTAAGTACAACTACTATATTGTACACAATACCAGGTAAAAAAATACACATATCACACTAAATCAAAGTACAAAGGCGAATTATAAATACAAATTGACACAGACCGAATCATGTTATGATAGACCCTAAACAGTTCGCGATTTGTAATGTAAGACAATTACTTGGTAGCGGCCAAGTAAATATGCCCTTAGAGACTTAAAATATTAATGCGTATCGTGAAACGTTTCTTTTTGAAGCCCTTTTTTTCTAAGCATCTTTACTTAATATTTATTAGGTATGTATGTAAGTACAACTACTATGTTTTACACAATAACAGGTTAAAAAATACACATATCACACTAAATCAAAGTACAAAGTCAAATTATAAATAAAAATTGACACAGACCGAATCATGTTATGATAGACCCTAAACAGTTCTGTAAGATTTTATCACAATGGAGACATACATAGAAGAAAACATTACAAGTAGACGACATAACTGCATTTCCTATTATCTTTAGCCCACGATAATTACGCGCTATTAGAGCACGTTTATACACTCAGATATATAGTTGCGCCACAATTAACTATTAAAGCTTATACCAACCTCAAATCCCATCTCGCCTTCAATATCCACGCAAAGCCTATTTACAAATAAAAGCAATCGAAAACTAGAACAATCATTAAGCGGTTCGCACACGACGGCGGCTGCGTACACACGTGCGGAAGATTTACGCTAAAAACTTGGCCCGTTATTAAGTTGGGCCGTATATCGTCGCGCGATGCGTTGACGCGCCTGTCCCGTAACGAGCTCGGCTGTATGCTTACAAGCACAAGCTGACAAAGGCCTTTAATTTGATAATTCCGGCGACATGTATGTTGAAACGTAGGCTGTACCTACCTGAGTTATAGAGAAATACTACTATCAATGATAAGTATAAATTAAATGTGAAAAACCGGGAAATGATTGTAAAGTAACTTGATTTTTAACGATCCTCTTTTGCCAACTTATATTTTTAGTACGCTAAAGAAGAAAACGGTAAAATTGAACCATCATCAGGAAGTAGGTACCTACGTAACTCCTACCTATTGACGCGTCGATGTTAAAGAAAAAATAATGTAGGTAAATCAGTGTTCTCTTTGCCATTTAACTACCGTAAAACCTCCCAGCAATAGTCCAAATGAACTCCAATGTTTCCATGTCCAGGCAATGTGACAAAAAGACAATTAAAAAAACCGGCCAAGAGCGAGTCGGACTCGCGCACGATGAGTTCCGTACCATTATCTATAAAAACGGCAAAAAAATCACGTTTGTTGTATGGGAGCCTCCTGTAGCCTAGTTAGTAGTGTAGTGACCCTGCCTACGAAGCGGAGGTCCGGGTTCGAATCCTGGTGAGGGCATTTATTTGTGTGATGAGCACAAATATTTGTTCCTGAGTCGTGGATGTTTTCTATGTATTTAAGTATTTATTTATCTATATAAGTATGTTTTTCGTCGCCTTGTACCCATAGTACAAGCTTTGCTTAGTTTGGGACTAAGCCGATTTGTGTAAGATTTTAAAAGAAAAATAAAGAAAAATATATATATAATATAATAAAATATCATATAATAATATAATACACATATATTTATTCTAATTTTTTTGTATATGTTGTTATAGCGGCAACAGAAATACATCATCTGTGAAAATTTCAACTGTCTAACTATCACTGTTGTTGAGATACAGCCTGGTGACAGACGTACAGACATACAGACAGACATATAGACAGACGGACGGACAGCGGAGTCTTAGTAATAGGGTCCCGTTTTACACTTTGAGTACGAAACCCTAAAAAAGGAAAATAACAAAAAAATAGTCTACTTTAGATCATAATTGTTCTTCTGGACTGAAGTGGTAATTTGGTTCCATTTAAAGCTTACTTTTTCGAGTCCTCCTGCGACTAGTCAGTTTGAAATAATCATTGAATAAATAACAATTTTTCGTTAACTCCGAAAATTTTCGTAAATCACACGTTTGAGTAACACTTATGAGTGCGACTGTACAGAATTAACAAACGTGAATGTTTTATGTACTTACCGGGTGTTTGTCTCCGCTCAGACCACGGGCAGTGTTGAGGGATGCGCGGTAATTGACATATGTCACCCTTCTGCAAAAGTTTACGCGTATAACTGTTGATGTTGTCAGAAATGCTCTACGCGAATATGCCTGTACGAACCACGACTTGCACCTAAAATTAAAACCAAAACGAGTATAATGCTCTCGCATGCGACTTATGCGTGGTTGAAAATGCTTGTTATAATATCGGCTATAATCTGCAATAGCGGTGGAACGCATCACGCAGCTTTATGTGTAGCTCTTTGCTTTGGTTTTTTGACGGTCGAATGAACCTGATATCACCTTTAGCTAATGTAACCCCTGATATCCAAAGCATAGAACTTTGTTATAAACAAAAGACGACATATTTTCTAAACTCCCTATGACGTGATGAATTCCCTAACAATAACTTTCTTTCCTACCATTGGTACATCTCAGCAAATTAGGCCCTTTGCCGAAGTTCAGGTCCTTCCAGACTCGCGTCACGTATTTTTCTCAACGTGTGCACCAAAGTTGTCAAAGTAGCAAGTTAGGGTGAAATAATTCTTGCAGAAGAAAAACTTGGCGACATGTTCACTTTGTGTTGGATATTTTATTTCATTATTTACACGTGATATTATTAGCCTCGATACAGTAATATTGTCTAAGATAAACGTCTCACGAAATTGATTTAAGTGAGACTTTGAAATCTGATGATTTCTTTCTTATTTTTATTTATTGGTCATCTAAAAATTTACCTTAAAACTACTACAAAAAGTTAGCTTTTGCGAATGTGTTAACTATTTCCAATTATTTGCTTTATCAGCTGTAATTACATACTATTATGCTAAAACTTGGGGTAAACTGTTTAATTGTTAACTGAATATCATTAAAAAACTAACCATATAGTCACGAGCTTTAATTTGGGACCCACCTAAGGTGCAATATCGTTTAGCAAACTGAAGACATTTAGAGCTAATATTTTAATGTAGTGTCATAAAGTTTGCCATTGACAACTTACGTTTTACGGGCAACTGCTGCAGTGGCCCCACCCGGGCGCAACGAGTCAAAGGATCGTTTCCGATTTTTTCCGATTAATTGTCACTCGTCTTTTTGGCCATTAACATATTTGTTTTTGCAAATTATATTTCGTGAAAATGTCAGTTTTCTCAATTTTCTTGTCTGACACTGACACATGTTCGTAATTAGAAAACCGTAATGATAGCTTTTAAGAGGTTATCAATTCAAGGGCCCATTCGATAAGACATTTAATTGTCTTATCGTGACACTTCACCGCTATTATTGAACTTACATTTTCGACCTTATTGCATTATGAATGTTCTAACAACATTTGAAGGAAATGGGTCTTAAATTAAAACTCGTGACTGTACATTATTTAAAAGTATCAGGTTTTGTTATAATGGTTCTCAAAGCTTTATAGCTTCAACGGATTTATATATATTACTAGTTTCTCCGTCTACGTAAATGGAACTTGTTTATATCGTAGCTCTATACAAACTTTAACCCCTATTTCACCTCCTTAGGGGATGATTTCCGGGATAAAAACTATCCTTTGTCCTTCCCTGGCATTCAAACTATCTCCATACCAAATTTCATCTCAATTGGTTCAGCAGTTTAAGCGTGAAGAGGTAACAGACGGACAGACACACTTTCGCATTTATAATATTAGTATGGATGAAAAAAATACGTTTTACTGTTCACGCATAAATGTCTGACACGACTCTATTTGTAATGCAATAAGGACGTGTCAGATATTTTTGCCGGCTTTGTTATGGCAGACATTGATGCTGGTGACTGTACAATAGGATTACACTGTCTTTTGACAGCCAGTTTAGTTGTTTTAGTGATCGAATGAGTCGATGAGCAGAAGTATTTGTTGCCGATTCCAGGATTTTGTATGTGTTTACAAAACCTAAGTGCGTATTTATCTACAGTTTAGTGTGTATAATTGTATATTGCCGTCTAGTATCCTTATGGATACCTTCTAGAATCCTTTTTTGGTGTTATCACCAAGCCTTTTTGAGCTAAGCCTTTCCCGGGTCTCAAACTATCTCTGTACCATTTCATCTAAATCAGTTCAGCGTTTTAAGCGTGAAGAGGTAACAGACAGACAGACATATTTTTATAATTGTTGGGTGTACTCCTCTTTAAAAGCTTCTTCTGACCAGGAACCGTATTAGAATCGTCAATGAAGAACTCCAGGATAGTACAATCTTGTTTAATGTATGTATGTATATATTACATGCGTTTGATAGTAAAATTAGGTATAAATATTAACGTGTGTTGCCGCTATGGCGGTACGTTGCAGTCTGAGGTGCTCGGAGCGGGGTCGTGACGTATCCGTGACGTCACTAGAGTACCGTTGCATCTCTGTACTGGTTTGTGTTGCGCCAACAATAATATTATATACTATAGATGGATTTATACTTTAAACATAGTGTAATATGCATTTAAAGTAGATGTATATAACGGGATTGTACTAATTTTCTAAATAACACCCGGCATGTTGCGCGGCTTGAACTTCCTCAAAGCTTTCAGTGGTTAGTTCAGTTGCATCAGGTATGCAAGCGATACGCTAGTTCGTGGAACTAATTTGTCTTGCGAATCTTCTTGAGCTCCCAACTACTTGTAGTTATAGCTAAACATGATACCAACTAGACACCTTTACATGTTTACACTAGCCAGTGGTTCTGAGACTGCACGACTGGTTTACTGCTGAATAAAACTTATATCTACTACTGTGGCAGACATTTTAAAACTAATACTTGTGATTAAGATGAATATCACTTCTTCAGCATACAAATACGTAGTTATAAATACCCTTCATACTTGAAATGATTAAACGGGTATACGTGTATAGTAGGACAAGCAGTCAATTCTGAAGAGATTTAAGATTAAATGTTGAAGAATGTAATAAATAATACACGTAATATTTATCATGTATCATGTCATGTTATCGAAATAGTATTTTTCACAATCGTGTTATAATAGAGAGCTTTTTAGTCGAGTACCGCGTTTAGGCTACGAAGCTTGCTGAGTGGCCTAAGTTAGGTACGAGATTAAAAAGCTTGATTTATAACACTATTGTGAACAATACTTTTTGTACGAGTTCATTAAAATTATTTTTCTACAAGTCAACTGAACTAATTAAACAAACTTGATACTGTTGAAACGAAGTGCAGCCTATCGCTCGTACGCTCGTTGATATCTTAAAAGACATCAACGAGCGTACGACATCAACGAGTAAACTCAATAATCAAAGCGATTCTATTGGTCCAATTCATTACAGTTCGGTAAAGCAGCCACGTGATTAGTCGAATTTATTTTAGTTCTATTTTCAAAATTTTTCGGTTGTCTGGAGCGTATCGAAACAGTTATTTCGATTGTTTCGATAGTAACATGGACTACAACTGTGAAAAGAGTGACGTTGCAGTATTCTCTATGAAATCTTAATACACAGATTTTAATCGACGTGTACAAAAATTGTTTTGAAAATCTTATTAGGCCCATTTAATGTTACTATTAGAATGTGAAAAGATAACATGGCCAGTATTCCATCAGCAAATGTTATCAGAAGGGGACATATCCCCTACTTTATGTCTGCTGGCAAATATCACCAATGGAATAGCGGCCGATATTCCTCTCGCATTCTTGTTTACACATTCATTGATAGACATAACGTAGACATTATTTACTGGTAATAAAAACATTACAACTTAGTTCTACTTACGTCCATGTCACAAATAAAGCACCATGGTTCGAGATGAATTTAAAAGTGAAAAAGGCAAAACATTTGAGCGGGCAGGGGAGTAAAGTGCCTCATTATGGCTCGATGGTACTCGAAGGGCGTTCGGCAAAAAGTTAGTAAAGCCGACTAGACAACGGCGGATCATTAAGGGAACGGCTAAACTGACGGAAACATTGAACCTGAAATGAAAACACTTTTTTCGGTAACATTTAGCTTTTTAATTACATGTGTTTTAACTGAAACATTGTAAAACTCAAATAAATTTAATCATAAGATTTTCCATACAAGTACTTTTAGGGCGGGCTGTAAAATTACTCGTATGGAAAATAATAATTTCCCCAAATACTAACGAGCTAGATTTATCAGCCTAGTAAATGCATTGTAAGACATTTTTTACATAGGATCAAAATAAAATAAAAAATATTATTATTATTAACAGTACTCAAAAAGTACGAATGCATTATAGTATTTTATGCAACTGTTGTATAAGAAGGGTCTTAAAAGGCGAGTGGCGTGGGTTGCGATGCGAGCCTTGGCGAGCATCGCAATTAAAGACGCCACGAGCGTTTTTAGACCAGTTATACACCGTTGCATACAATACTTTTTCTACGACAAATTTTAAATAAATAGCAGACTACAGAATAGTTAATTTTTTCAGGCAGCAAGTTTTCTATTCGTACTTTTGCTACTCACGCAATTTCTTCAGGAGTGCAGTTATTAATTTCTTCGACCATGTTGAAAGGAACGCACACTTTTGTCTTCACAAACACGAATAAAATCTTAATAGTTTAGGATTAATAGTTTATCATCTTTCGTCTTTTCATTTTGAACTGTATTTTGGTGGAAAATCGGAAATGTGACAGCTCTTGCTTATGGTTTGTTTTTTTTTTAATTTGTTTGCACTTGCCATCCGAACCAAACCAAATCCGGACCCGGACCGTACACGAACTGTTTATTTTTATAAATAATACCAAGAATTTATAAAACATGTAATTTAACACACAATAGATGATGATTTATTATTATTGTAGTAAATAATTTATAATATACAAATGTTAAATCGTAAATAAATACTTTTATTTCGAAATATTTGTTTATGAAGTTGGCACCACTGCAATATAGCGGCATTAGCGGCCGATTTAAAAAAAAGTTAAACAGTGCTTTTATGAAAATTGTATGAACCAAAAAAGTACGCTAAACAGTGCGTTTTTGGGCCATAGAGCATAGAGTTTTGCGATGACTTATTAGTGGTGTCATTGTATTTGAGCTACAGCCTATATAAATGACAGATAACGGTACAGGAGTAGAAAAAATAATATTACAGTTTTAAGTGCGTGCCAAGCACATAAGTCACACAAAAAGTGCAATTAATTCGTTGAAACCATTTGCATCGTGCCAACTGAGCAATGTATTATTTTGTAACATTGGCAAAACATTTGTAAAAGTGTAGGATCATGCAGCAGGCCGGAAGGCCCCTAACTGTCACACAGTAAGTTTAAGAGCGATTACGTGACTAAGCGAAGGCTTCTTCGACGCCACAAATTAAACAAGTTTTGAATTTCAACTCACTGTCGAGTTGCAAAAGTTAATTATTAGTTAAACGTTGTTTTGTCTAACGTTTCGAGTGTTTTTGTTTCAGATTGTTGGCTTTAGATTTAGGATAATCAAAGTGACAAAAACAGGTGAACGGAAGAATACAACATGAATCTCGAATGTTACAAAGTGTGAGTGTGCGGTGTAATTTACTTGAGTTATGTAAATAAATATGCGTCTTAAGGCCATTTTGTAATGTTTACCTCCCTGCAGCGCACAAATATGGACAAGATTTTTAACTGTGACTTTCACTCATTTTCACTCGAACGCAAAATAATACTCTCTTAAAATGAAAGTAACTTCTCACCTCCAAAGTACACTAATAAATCTCGCGTCGCAAAGAAACTTCAAATACCGCCCGACTATAAAGATTTAAAAGCAAAATCTGTTTTAAAGTTGGCACGATCATTAAAATCGCAAGTGTAGGAGATATGGAGTAAGTTGTAAATTTAAATCACTAAGTCTAGGGAGTTGGGGAAGTTCGGAAACTTACTGCAAATTGGATTACTGTGGCGGGCTAGTTTGACAAGGCGCAAACTGCGCGCAGCTGCATGCGAGCTTAGGTTCTGAAGTGTACGCAAACAAACTGAATATTTTCTTTTCAGCTCGCTCGCTAGAAGGACTGCGTCTGTCCAAATACGATAAAGTGGAAAATGTCGCCTTTACTCTGACAAAACTTTAATTCTGACCCAGTTTTAAACTATCTTTACGAGCATTTGTATTTAATCAAGAAATAGCATGAAGTTTTAATTTGAAGCCGGTAGGTACTCCAGGGCATACTTATTTCTCCAAAGCTTGTAACTGGTAGGTAATACAAGCGGACGCCTCTTTTCAACTACTTTTATTAGAAACAGACTTGCGCTTGTATTACAAGCTTTTGAGAAATAGGCCCCAGATACATTTTAACGACTCTCCTCAGGTCGAAAGTGTCAGGGTAGAAAGCATGTCTCATGATATCATGCCTCTCAGTATTCTAAAATGATTGTAGCTAATTAGAAATACATAATGTTGTTTGCTGTCATGTTTGTTAAATTATAGACTGAAAGCACAAATGATGGTTTCTAAATTGTATTAGGCGTACAATAGAAGATTATTGTGAAAGGCAGTTGCTTTATACCTGAAATAGGCACCCACACCGCACATATACGGTAGCGATACGTCTCACCCAGCAACAATTCAGTCGAGAGTCGTTTTTATTTCGCAGTTTATGAGATCGTTTGCGGCGATTCCTCCCTGGATTTACCGCCACTATCAATTCCGCAGCACGGCTAAACAGCCGACATTTCACAGTGTCCTATTGGACTTAATTTTCTACAATTGCTTTACAGTTTTAGTCAGCGGCTGAATAAAATTTTAATTGAATTTTACCCCTTCCGAGTAAAGATATAATTAAGTTGGATGCATTTTTGCTAAGATATAAATTTCGCGCTGTATCTATTTCCAACTCACTTTTATAGTACTACGAGTAGCTTTTGCCCGCGACTTTGTTCGCGTTGACTTCCTTTTGTTAGTCTATTATATATTAATCCAGGCTATATATATACTTTATTTGTATACTAAAATTCACCTTAATCTGTTCAGCCGTTTTTGCGTGATTTAGTTACAAACATCCAAACTTTTGCATATGTATTAGTAGGATTTATAGAGTAATTGGATAATTTGTTTTTATGTTTGATGCACCAAATTCATGCAATTGAAAATATGAAGCTTCATAGGAAATGCCAGTATATTTCTGACGAATTATTTATTCACTAAAATCGTTGTGTCGAATTACAGACACACTTAGGACATATCCGTTTGGTATATACTGTTTGGATAAGTTTTACTAAGTTTGTTCAGTGCTTATATGTAAATTGTAGCAACTGTAGCAACAGGAATCTCACAGGCTGTTTTTGGTTTACTAATATAAATTATAAAATGATATTAGCATTTGATTGAAACCAAATCTTTTTTATTTTCTATTTGACATTAACGACTTAATCAAAAACAATAGTACTAATCATAAAAAAGGAATAAAAAACATACAAAAACAAGGTTCTATATGCACAGTCGTGCACATCCTCCCCCTTTTTACAAAAGAACAACTTTTTTTAAGGGGTGACGTAACGTCCCTGCGGCCGTTCTTATGTCGACCACTCTAAGCACTCCATATCGGCCTGGAAATGTACGCGAAACTACGCCTCGTGGCCACGTGCCTCTCGGTAGGTCTCCATCAGCAATGAGTATAGGGTCTCCGATCGAAATGGTTGGAGTCGGGAGGCCTCTGACACGGTGCGGGGCAAGGGTTGGCAAGTATTCAATAACCCAGCGGCGCCAGAAATGATCTGCAAGCCTCAGAGCTCTGCGCCATCCGCTCCTGCTGCAGAGGTCTGAGTCCGTGAGCTGGGCGGGTATCGGGCGACCCAGCAGTAGGTGACATGGTGTAAGGGCCTCGGGGTCAGCAGCGTCGGGCGACACGTGTGTGAGGGGACGTGCGTTTACGGGTGCTTCTGCTTCGGCCAAGAGTGTGGCAAGCACTTCGTCGGTTGGAGCTCTTTCTCGGAGAGTGACCTTTAGAGCCGATTTGACACTTTTTACTAAGCGCTCCCAAGCCCCTCCCATGAAAGGTGCGGAGGGGGGAATGAAAATCCATTCAATTTCTTTGTTAGTGGCATAATCAGCGACGGCTTCATCATAAAGTGCGCGTAACTGTCTGTTTGCACCGACGTAGGCAGGCCGTTATCGGAGTATATCTGGCTTGGTGTCCCTCTTTTGCCGATAAACCGACGAAGGCACATAATAGCAGCATCGGCAGACAAGCTGTGAACCACTTCAAGGTGTAATGCCTGCGATGTCAGGCAAGTTAATAACGCCACCTACCTCTTCTCTCGTCGAAGGCGCGATGATGGTGTGCGAGTCGGGCTCTTGGTAAATCTCCCATAAGAGGCTGTAGCGGTCGTCTACGCACCAACTTGCATAGCTGACATTTATGTACAACTGATCAGTTGACGGCGTTTCTTAATCCTATCATCCAATATTGCTGTCGAAGTTCATTTATCACAGTTTCGGCATAGGCGTGGGCACACTTCTTGTGATAATGGCAGATTAGCAGGCGTACGACAGGGTCCTTTCCGTCGAGCAGAATAGGGCAGACGGTTTGAGTAGGAACGTCTTCAACAGCAGCTGTGCGCCTTTTCAGATACAGCAAACCATCGTGGTTTATAGCTGGTGACAATTTCGCCAGGCGATTTTTCGGCGATATGGGCTGGCCACGTAGTAAGCATCGCAGTTCGTCGTTGAAAGTGTTCTTTTGAATATGTCGTAATATATGGGTTTCTGCCAATTCTAAAGCCTGAACATTGATTGGCCGCAGGGTAGTCTGAGGTGTGACCGCCGTAGGGTTATTTTGGAGGAGGATAAAGTTCCCAGAATTTCCCTTGACCCTTGTAATGCATGCAGCAATGAACTGATGAGCTCTAGCAGTTGCCCTTACTAATTTTAACGAAGAACTAAAATGTGTCGGATCTGCAACTACAGCTACGGGCAAGTCCTTTACTTCATTGTAGTGGCAAGCGAAATTCCTAAGTGATATAGTCGAACATGATTTTAAGCGTGCGGGTGATAACTTGATGGTGCGTTCTGAAGGTTTTAACTCTTATTTGATCGAGTGGTCCAATGGTGCCGCTATTTGCTGGATTAGAAGGCCAATCACTTGGATCAGTGAGCAAAAATCCTGGGCCAGAAATCCAGCGTGACTCTACACTAAATGTACTAGGTTTAATACGCGCAGCGTCGTCAGCAACGTTAAGGTCCGTGGGAACCCAGCGCCATTCGGCCACAGAGCTGTTTTCCAAAATTTCACCTTCTCGATTTGCCACAAAGGGCTTATATTTCCGAGCGTCACTTCGCAACCAACCTAATACAGACATCGAATCGGTCCAAAAGTAACGTCGACTGGGTTTAGCGCGGTGAGACTCGCAAATAAATGTGGCAAGGCGAGTGGCTATCAAACTGCCTTGAAGTTCTAACCTTGGAATAGACGCCGGTTTTAACGGTGCTACGCGTATTTTGCTGGCAATAAGTGCTAGCCTAACTTGGTCCATGTAGGTATCACTTTTAATAACCTCCACGGTCTCGGGGAACTCTTCTCGAAACTCTGAGGCGTTTAGGTTGGTGACATAAATTGCAGTCGAGGGACTTGAACAGGCACCAAAAATCATTGAGCTCATGCGAAAAGTCTTAATAGGGCCGGAAGGATCGTCGCGCCACAAGAATCGTTGGGCGTCCCTGTCTTGATGTCTAATTTTTACTTGTGGAAACATTTCCTTAATATCAGCTGATAGGACGATCCGTCCTTCCCTAAAACGCATCAAAATACTGAGCTGGTTTTGTAAAAGATCAGGCCCTGTAAGTAACATTGAATTCAGAGACATTCCCCCAGACCGCGCAGCTGCATCATGAACTACGCGAAGTTTTGCGGGTTTATTGGGATTTATCACCCCAAAATGTGGTAAATACCAACATATACCCGAAGGCTCCCCCCCGGTACATTCTTCAGCGTAGCCTTTAACCAATGTGTCCTGAATATTTATTTGGTACCTCTCAGCATAGTCGGGTTCCCTTGACATCTTTTTTTCCAAACTTTTGAACCTCGACAATGCTAAAGGGTAACTTTCTGGCGCACTTAGTTGGTCGGCTTTCCAAAGTAAACCTACTTCAAAACGCCCGGAAGGAAGTCGACGAGCGGTGCGATCTAAAATTTCTAGCGCACGTTGATCATTGGTGCTACGTGCCTCGTGCTTGGTGATTCCAATGGCATCTAATTTGTATTGAGCTTTGATAAGCTCTTCGAGCTCAGACCTAGAATTTTCATTCTCAATCGAAACGGCGTGATATAATGAGTCAATTGGCTTAGTTCTACTACTGGCGAATCCAAAAAGAACCCAACCTAACGCCGTTTGAATTGCAACAGGTTGCGACTTTGTGCCTTTCCTGATGGCGATCGCAACCGACAAATGCCAATTATCAATCCCTATTATTAACGTAGGAATAGCATCATCGTAACACAATTCAGCGCATACGTCTCTTAGGTACGGATATTGCCGCAAATCATCTGACTTGACTGACTGCTTGCATGCTAGCCCTAAGTTTTTAATCGACCGAGCTCTATGTACTGAAAATGTTTGACTAGTGTGTCGGCCTTTTATCTCGAAATCAACATATTGAACTGAAGTGTCTCGATGTAAACCACCTACACAATCAAGCTGAATTTGCCCCTCAGGACCTCGTACGCCTATACGAGAGCAGATGTCAGAATCTATAAATGATGACGTCGACCCGTCATCCAAGAGAGCAAACGTGTCAACACTTCCTGCTGGCCCGGAGACTGTAACGGCAACTATCTTCAGGAGAGGCTGAGATGTAGGGTTTACGTTGATTGGACTAAGAGCACTTGGGTTAGCGGTTGTGTGAGCAGTAACGTCCCTTCCAGGATTTGTGTCGCTTGAGCCAGTTGCGTTTGACATTAATGAAGGTGTGGCTAGTGCGCAATTCGCGTGTTCATTTTTGCGATCAGATGTTATGGGAAGGAAGTTCGGATTGTGTAACAAAGTGTGATGTTTGCGATGACAATCATCTATTTCGCACTTATTTTTATTTTTGTTGCACAACCTAAAACTATGCGGACCTCTTTGTAAACATCGATAACATATTTTATTTTCTTTAATGAAACTCCACCTATCATCGACTGTCATTGCCTTGAAGGTGTCACATAATGACAAGTCATGACTTTGTTTACAAAGCGTACACCCAATGCTTTGAAATTTTTTCATGTTTTTAGATGTATTACCTGTATCAGAATACTTACGTGGCCCTAGTTCTGATTCCGATGTAGCGTGCGTGCGTTCTCGCTGCACGTGCGAGGCATCGGCCGGCGAATCGAACTTTATGTGTAGATCCACTTCTCGCGACAAAAATTGAGATAATAACTCTACTTTTGCGCTGCTAGACGGCGCCGCGGCGGAAGCCTGTGCTGCGGCGTAGTCTAGCCATCGTGTGCGTAGGAGCGGATGAAGCTTGTTGATAAGTGCGCTAAATAATTCCGGTGAACGTAAATAATCAGTTTCGTTCAACAGCTTGACTACTTCAACGCAGTTACGCACACGAGCGGCAAACGTTGCTAGTTCTTTTAGATCGCCGGTGATTCTGGGTAGGGCGCGGATCGCCGCAACTTCCTGCAATACTATCTGCTCTGGCCGTCCAAAACGCCTGTCCAACTCTGTTATTATGACGTCGGGTTCTGGCGTTGTTGCGAGAAGCATACAGACTGCATCACGCGCGACCCCTGTTAAGGCTGCACTCAACCTAGCTACATTCTCTGCTGCAGAGAATGATTTTTTCGAGTCCAAGTATGACCTTTTAAAAACAAGCCAGTCCATAGGGGACTTGCCGTCATAGGTCGGAAGATTTATTTTATATTTATTGCGTTTACTAGGTTCGACTTTGTTTACCAAACTTTGAAATGTGTTTACTAATCGAGACACGTTATCCACACCATTATGACAGCAGAAATTGACCGGAGTGGTGTCGGTGGCCTCGTAGATGTCTCGGCAATTATTGGGCTGGGACGTCGTCGGCCGTTCCGTTGCTGCTAACGATGGTAATATGTTCATCGTGTCATTCTTGTCGATGTTCAAGCTCGGTGAAGGAATCTGTAAATAGTTGGCCATGTTAGTAGAATCAGGCTCAGGTATAGTATTATTATTTAACTCACCTGTTCCCGAGCCGGCAGTTGGGTTGCCGAATTGGTTATAACCATAAGGCAACATGTTAAAGGTGTCATTGCAAATATTAGGCATGCCAGCATGGCTGGCTGTAGATTGCACCCATTCTTTGACACTATTTCGCCTCCTACTACTAACGGAACCATGTTCACTAGACGCGTCAATAGCTGCGAGCTCAGCCTGGTATTCCAGCTTGGCCGTCCTCCGCTCGAGCTCCATTTTCCTGGCAGCAAACTCCAACTCCACTTGTGCGAGGTGACGGGCGTGCTGTGCCTCTGCTGCGAGTTTCCTCGCAGTAACCGTCGCCGAGGAGCGGCTCGTGCGCGATGTTGTCGAGCGTGCGTGTGAGGGGCCGGGACCGGGCGCGGCAGCGGCGGGATCAGTTTGGTGTTCCCGCGACGTCACTGCCTCGCTCTCACTGGGGCCTTGAGGTATTTGTACGTGCCTTGAAACATTACCTGAACGTTCCTGATTATCGGTAGCCGTTTGTATTAGTGTAGGCTGGCTACGTGTGACAACCATTTTGTAGGATTTATAATATGCACTGTATTACACTGGTTATACTTGTTATAATTAGAGAAGGACCATTATTTGGTTTACTAATATAAATTATAAAATGATATTAGCATTTGATTGAAACCAAATCTTTTTTATTTTCTATTTGACATTAACGACTTAATCAAAAACAATAGTACTAATCATAAAAAAGGAATAAAAAACATACAAAAACAAGGTTATATATGCACAGTCGTGCACATGTCATTTACAGACACACTTAGGACATATCCGTTTGGTATATACTGTTTGGATAAGTTTTACTAAGTTTGTTCAGTGCTTATATGTAAATTGTAGCAACTGTAGCAACAGGAATCTCACAGGCTGTTACCGTGTTCACAGTGTCGGGCAAAGCTCATTCGTTGTGTAATCGGCTTCACGTTTCAAGCGTGTTTGAACCCGAGATGTACGAGTATCTGTGTCACCGGGTAATATGCTTTAGGGAATCTCGTGGCTCCTCTTTTAGGTCTTAGAAGTATCTTAAATAAATTGTGTCTCTAACACCAATGTAAATTGATCCGTGTCCATTTTCTAACCAATATATTTATTTTCAACACCTAACTATACTTTACTATTTATAATTTTTACTATAGGTAAGTAGTTCAGTGTTTATAATTTTTGTTCCAAAATTCAAAGCGTGAAACAATTTGAAGGGATCCATCTTTTATTTGGATACCTGCATTAGTCGAGATAAATGTTCGTACCGAGACAGCCAGAACTTCTGTTTGGTTTGAGTCTGCCTCCCTTTGATAATTTTCACCTGCCCCCTCACGAATTTATACCGGTTGAGATAGCATCTCTGCCGGAAGAATTCGGGGTTTGATTTAAAGGAGCTAAATTGCTAGAACAGCCATAAATATTTGAATACTATCCTACCAGTGTATCCGTAAATGGGTTACAGTCTACAAAAGTTATACATTTGTAATAAAGATAATGTCTACATTTCCAAGGCACGGTCCTAGAACAAATAATATTTGTAAATAAAACATTCATTTTAAACCATAAATATTTCGGTGAAGTACATGTATATAGCATTGTGCCTTGCAGACGTAACTTTAAAAATTATCTAACTTACTCTGGTAGACGCAGTTAGACAGGGATGAATAGATTATCCTTAAAACACTGTCTTGTACAGTCGACGTTAAAGATTTTTACACTTTAGCAACTTATTTCATTGTACATAATAAGGCGGAAATTGTATACGATACGATTTTTGACGGCGACTGTACAGTGTATAATATCGGTAGTAATGTTACTTACATAACTCTATATTTTCAGCTCCTATATAAATCGAATGTAAAATACGCAATTCCTTCCAGTATTTCCACATCGTGCACCCCTATACAGGGGAGAAGTGTCGTTTACAATATTACGATGTTAACCGCTTACGGCGATTTACATAATTCATCCTGCCCTCTATTAAACGTATGCTCTGATTTAATATCTAACCTCAATTGGTCGTCTAAGAAGGGAAACTTTCATGTTGCACGCGGTACATTTTGGTAATTACAACTTCTGTAGTTAGGTTAATAGTTTGGATTTATATAAATACTACTGCCGAATATATGTAGGTAACTATGAATCGATAGGTATTTAGATATTATTTGTTGAAAAACTTATTACCATGGATAATTTCCAGTATTTATACATCACAGTATACCTTATTTTATACTAATATATTATGTAGGTACATACTTAATTGTGCACACGCAAACCACATACAGAGTGACATAGAAATGTGTTTTTCGTTTAGATTAGCCTTTAATATACGTCGAGATAAAATTAGCCAAAGCTAGCTAATTGTTTCAATGATACATTGCTATAAAATTGTGTACATGATTCATTTATACTCGCTCAGGCTGCTCAAATAGAGACCCACCAAAACACAATCGACGTTACAAAAATAACATAAACATAAGGCAACTTGCAAGAAGTACCTATTTAATGCGTTGCAATATCTTCCAGTGGCGTCACACATAACAATGACGCAGTGACAAAGCATACATTATTCATACTAGGATAATCTCGTCCCCTCTCGTGGGACGGAAGAACGTAAGTCACTCGTTTGTATGAAGCGGTGGTTCATTTTGAGGACCATAAAAATCTACCGTTTGAAATAGAAAGCGTTACAGCAAAATACCAAATTTCGTTTGAATATTGCTTAACACTTAGCCATAACATTTTTGAAACATAGAAAAATGAATAAAGGATACCTACCTTATTCTTTGATTCCATTCTTAACTACCCTCAAATTCTATAAATTATTTTGCAGTTTTAACAATTTTATTTATTTATTTGCACAAAACATGTTTTACAAGTTTTCTTTAAAACTAGAACTCTACTCCCTAGAAAGGTTATATATAACCAGTGCAATAGAAAAAGCAGTGCTCCTTCCCCTTAAACATGTTTGATATTTATGTACACAAATTGTTAATATATATGTGTACGAGTACATATTACAAAAAAAAAGAAAAACCTTTTAAAATCAACTCTTGTCCTTAGCTAAAAACGGGGTGGGAAAATCAAAACAGTTAAGAAATAATAAAACCAACTCGCGTGCTGTGTACGTCGTAAATTTGGCAAAACTCATAAACGGTGTTGTATAGGCCGTGCAGGCGATATTTCGCAGCTCATTCCACCTACCCTCGTGTCCGCAGGTGACACTCCTTTATTGCCCTCCTATACTCCTAAACTGGTGTAATACTGAGATTCCGTAACATCGTCGTAGATTTTTTCATTTTGCACGTGAACGAAATAAAAGCTTTATTTTTGAGTTTACTAGTGTGGTATTCTGTATAAGGGTCCATAGCCAAAAAACCTTTATTTACTTACTTCGTTAAATACTGGTATATACGTACGAGTATATCTTGCGTGCTTCGGGCCCTTTATACTGTATTACATTGTATATAAGTTAGTCAGCTTTACTTAACCTTAATAACTTTTCCCATCAGCCGACAATTTTATGCGGACGTGCTAAAAACACAATACTTAAATGGACTCCCAACGACTGATTTTACGATGCAAAAAGCACAAGCCGTAAAACAGCGCATAAACAGCTCTTGAAAGCCTTTTCACAAAACGAAGACCGTAAGGTTTACGTAAAGGTAAACATCTTGGGGCTGGCGGTAAATCGACGCAACTGCGTTCGGCCGATAAACTTCATGCCGAAAACTGTCATTTCATCAACAAACTCGTCTTGAATCTATCATAAAAAGGAATATTTTATGGGAACGCTAGAAGAAAGAGCACGTTTTAGATATATTGATGGATAACCTGACAAACAAGCCCGGTATTTCAACATGAAATTTATGTAAGACCATCAGTGATTTCATGTAAAATACTCGTACCTATACGTTTCATTACTTTTACTTTACTTTCATTAAGACAATTGTTAATATAAATCAGGGCATCTAATCGTTAAACGTTATCGATATGCGATATGTGATACAAACTTTTGCGAGCAGAAGAAGCAACTGAAAATCTAATTCTTCAATAAGTATTAAAACAACCGCTTCATAATGCATATCAGTTACACCCCAAGTTTATTATATAAATTTCTCAGTTTAGCACATTCGAGGCGCCGAACGGTTCATTATCTTGTTTAATTTTCCACTTGGTCGCCCGCGCATCTTCACTGCACCTTCGGCTTTGGCCCAATTTTACGGAAATTTAAATTTTGCCCCCGCCACGCTTCGGCGGATTCGAGCATAACCGAGCAAGGGTGCAAACTCCCCCTACGTTTGGATGTCTGGTTATTGTAATTCCAAATCATAGGTATGCTGTAAAAGATCATCTGTGGTAACCCGAATTATTATAGGGGTGAAGATATAAATGGGAATGTGAAGAGTGACAAGATACTCTTGTTTGTTTTGTTTTTACGTTAGAGAAAGTCATGTGTATGCGCGCCATGCACTGATATTGAAATAAAATGTTATAACATTGAAATTAATGCTTCGCGGGAGTCCGCTAGATGCGGGTGGCGCAGGACCGGTCATTTTGGCACTCTTTGGGGGAGGCCTATGTCCAGCAGTGGACGTCTTTCAGCTGATATGATGATGATTGAAATGAATTCGTTAATTCGAAAATAGGGCTCAGGGCCAAGCAATTAAATATAATACTTATCTATTATGAAAGGCAAGTATCCATAAATGTGTAAAATTACTTTATCCTTAGTAAATTAAAAAACCCATCAACAATATCTTCTGCACGTAGAAGGCTGCGTTCACACTTACCAATTACCAAAAGTGTTTGTGTTTTGTTTTTGTTTAGTTTTTTTGTATAGTTTTTGTTTAGTTTAGATTTGTTCACATCTTACTTTGCCTTCTGTGCACACATGTTTAAAGTTACAGTCTAGATCTGAGCTTTTATGCTAATATTGTTTTGTGAGCCCATAAAAATTATGGCTCGTTTAGGTCAATTTTTGTTGTCAACAACCATAGAATATTTAAAATAACTACAACTTAGAAAAGTTGAAAAATCCCCGCCATTTTCATTTCAAAGTTCAATATCTGAAAAATGGCTGACCCGATTTTGTTGAAACGTAGCTATTTAAAAACTATCTACTACGACGTGTCAACGTGTGTGAAACTTATTTCAGTGGATACTTCTTTGTTGGCTATGGAACCCTAATATATCTAAATTAATTCACTAAAATCTGTATAAGTATAGATAAATCGGTATATACGGCAACATTGGGCCTCATTTGATTCGCGATACATTGAAAATGGCAGTCAGTTCAGCATTATTTTCATGTCCACCACATAAATAACATTTCGTGATTAACAACTATTGGCAAATAACTATTTGAAAACAATTATTTGAAATCAGATTGGACTTCTCTACAAAAAGTTATTCCGGAAGTCACGTGATACATTTTGTTTTGGTTTACAAGAATGCGAGCAAAGAAGTATCCACTTCAAAAACCGCACTCAAATCGGTCCATTCGTTTAGGAACAACGATACCACAGACAGACACACAGATAGACAGACACTTCAAACTTATAACACCCCTCTTTTTGCGTTGGGGGTTAAAAAGAACATGTCCGTTTGACGAGCCATTTAGCTTGTTGACAGCGAGATTTGATTTTTTTTTTGTTTTTTCCTCAACTCCCTCGGCAGTTTGTCAACTGCTTATAGAATATTTTAACATTTATAAGCATGTAAAATGGAATTTACCTGGGTTATTTTTTAAGGGTAACTAAACTGTGCGCTCGAAATTCATTGTTTTTTATACAGAGAAATTGGGAATATTTCAGTATTTTATGAACACCTTCTTCGTTTAATATGTAAAATAAGCTACTTATGTAAGGTTCCTTTGTTAAGCTTGTATTGTAAATAAAAAGGGAAGCAAACGGAAAAAAGAATTTGCGGACTTTTTGCGTATTTATTTCAGCTATAAAATGTCATTTGTTCTGGTATTTCCTAAATGTCATTCACTTCCAATATCAACTGCTGAACCCCACGACGCACAATTCGCCTGTAAAAATAAATCACTACAGCTATAAAAATTAACTGAGGTTAAGTCAAAGGTAACATCAGTACAGCCCTTTACTGAAAGTCACTTCGTCAAATATCTTTACTGGAACTAACATTTGTCTTATTAGAGCTATAATATACCTTATCCCGACATCTCAAGGCAGATATTATATTAACACCGTCTCTGGTTTATGTTTTGTTAGCCAGTATTAGTTTCTAACGTGATGTATTAGAGTGGAATATCGCTTGGTTCTAAAGCAGTTTCACATCAGGTGTGGTATTCACAACGCTCTCCGACAAGTCGCTTCAGATAAACTAGCATAAGGATGACCTCCCATTTCGCGTTGTTATAATGCATCCCCGGGATAAGGTTTTACTGAGGACGAGTGGTCTCTCTCAAATCATCTCGTTGAGACGGGTTCTGAATGGCATAGCAGCAGCGCGTGCGACCGAGCGATATCGACGGCAGACGACCGTGCGTCAGTCAGGATTTACGGATTTACTCATCAACGGCTGATACATGGCCAGACGGTTGAACAGCGATTTTAATGTGCCAACGAGAAATTTTAATTGTTTTGTCTAATCCGTCTGAATTGTATAATGTCCGTCGCGGCCTTAAAATGTTTGCTTTATTGAACGAGCGAGCGAAGCGAACAAAGTTCTCCGTTTCAGCTTGGGCCAAAATTCTTTCGTACGTCTGGATGTGCCGCTGTCCCGCTATCCGGCTGTTCTCCTCTACAGGTTGCATTTCATAACCGACACTCGTGAAATTTTGTGAGCATGTTCATTTAGTTTTTTTTGTCTATTCGGTTTTAGGAAATTTTCAAAAAAAACTTTTTTTTACATCGACTCGCTAATTCTGCTCACAGAGCCACTAGTTGTATTTTAGTCGAAAATTAATTTATTATATTTCTTTTCGTAAATGGGCCAATAAACTATTTTTTGTTGATCGTTGCCATGGTTACGTCTCCTGAGTCACTTTTTAAAACTATGATTTTATGGGGTTTAAATCCACTAAACACGTGTTTTTGTTATACCTATTGATAAAACCATTCCATAGTGGGGCATCTCCTAAGCATGATAGGAGTCCTATCAGTCCTATGTGTACTGTTGTTACTTATGATACTAAATAAATATTTTGATTTTAATTTTTGATCTTTGCTTACTGGGACAGAATAACAACAAGAAAAAGTGGATTGACCCAAAATAATATTTGACCTTCACTACTTCATTTGTTTTTTCACAACTGTGTAATTATGAATCTAAGGAAGATTGAATGCAATAACGTTCTGTGTGACAAAGTCATAGTGACCATTTAATTAATTTCATTTTGTTTCGTTTTAATCAGAGTACTACATAAAAGGATCCTCCTTGTTTCGTTGTCATGCCACCAATCCAATACGGATGATGACCAAAAGTTCAAGACTAAAAGCCATGAAGTCTAAATGCCTGGTAATAAACAAAGAAAACTTAGTGCAATAAAACAATCCTGAGGCTTCAAAAAATTCGCTTTCAATTAGCAAGTGGATTTAAATTCAATGGAGCGTTTGATTTGCCGGCGGCTGGGAGCGGGCGCCTCTAAGCCGTCGGCGCGCGTGTGGATGCAGCTCTACAATGACAGCTCCCGCGCCATTATTGGACGCGATTGTACTTGGCATTGGCTTACACAACCAAGTGATATCCACCGTCAATATTCAGTGATCGGTCGCTAATTTTGTTTTTATCGATTCACTTTCTGTTATTGTCATGAATTTGCCTATTATTTTTTATTTTATTTTTAACCCCCGATGCAAAAACGGGGTGTTATAAGTTTGACGTGTCTGTGTGTCTGTCTGTGGCATCGTAGCTCCTAAACGAATGAATCGATTTAAATGCGGTTTATTTTAACCGAAAGCTGACGTGATCGAGATGGTTCTTATCTACGTTTTAACAAAATCGGTTCAGCCGTTATTGAGATATTGAGCTGTGAAATTAAAATATCGGGTGTTTTTCTACTTTTCTAATTTGTTAATGTTTTTCCTCAATATTGATGGGGACAGATTGTGTAGTAATTTACACGTCAAGGCATATTTAGTCATTTACAGTATCTTATCATATCTTATCTAGATGAGGGACCTTTCGGATGCACTTCGACCCAGTGGGATCTTTTGTGCATTTGCCCTCTCCTTTATGCCTGCTCCATCGTCATTTACAGTAAGTACGTGTATGGTTATGGGGCACATACTCTAAGGAAAGTACCTATACATAAAATACAAATAATACATAAAATATATAACTAGTTATATTATATCTATGTGTACCAATTATCCTTGACGGGTACCGCATATGCTGTCAACTTGTTCAACTAATTCAACTTATTAGTTGAATGTCAGTTAGCACAGTAGCGAGGCGCGAGCCGTCTGAAATGACGCGTCGCGTAATTACTATCAAATTAATTACGACGCGATTCCGACTTGAATCGCTAAGCGAGTTAGTGGATTTGCGGTTCGATCTCGTGTTGGCGTATCTCCAGATACACATTACAGCCGCAGCACAGTTAAGGCTCGTAAATCCATTGTCCTCTTGATTAGCTTACCTCGTAACTTCGCACAATAACTTGAGTGAAATACGAGGTTTGTTAGTATAGCAAAAATAACTGTAAGCCTAACCTAGTCAACTTAGGCAGCTTAGGCTATATTCCACTAAAACTAGTAAAATAAACTACCTATTACAGAGAAAGAAGCGATATAACACACACACAAAAGTTGATTAGTAGGAAACTTTACTGGCATTGTTTTTGATGAAATTGAATTGATGATAACGGCGATATCTGATGCCTTCATGTTTAAATGTAATCATTAGAATGTCTTTTATCAGGTGGATATAAAAAAAACACATCTCAGTACTTAACTAAACTTGAAAAAAAATATTCTCTATATTTTCAACTTTCCCAAGCATTTCGAAGGCTTTTTAAGTCTGAGTTAACGAACTGTATTCAAATAAGACTGCTTTGAAGCGAAGCTGCGTTCCGATTCTCACCTTATTCGATGTGATATTACTGTATGTAACCCTAGCTATTACTATTTTCTCGTGAATAACGACGTCATTTATGTCATTTTATTTTCACCTTGATTAGGAAATTAGGACACGAATTACAAAACATGAGATACGCACCAATGATAAAGGCATGTATTCACAGCATCAGCACCATCCGGTAATACATACCCGAAACGACAAACCGCCAGCAGTGGGTATAACTCTGTGTGAAATAATAAGGAATGATAATTCTTTGTTATAAGACGGAGGGTGCAAAGGCACGCAGACCTTAGGGAAATATTTGCCCACGCGTTCAAATATTGGTTCCGTGGGGCTCACGCACGCTTGTCAGCCCTATGTGGGTCACGGGACCCCATTTATTAGTTTACAATACAATATAAAATACTTTTATTGCATACTGTTTAAAGGCTATAAAATGAAATACTTGTTTGTCTATTCGGAATATTGCCAGTTTTGGTGGATAGTATTCAAAAAGCTACGATACAAATAAAAAACGTGACTCAAGTATACGTTATTAGGTACTTGGCGTTATGACATGAATTCTCTGACTGAATAGAGTATTATCAATCGATAATTTAGCTGACTAATGATAATATAGTGTCTAGAATTATTGGGCACTCCTTTCATACACTTAAACATTCCATAGTACTTATATGTTTGCGTTGTTTCAGGTCAAAGTGATGCTTCGAGTCGGCGCTTCGGGGGAAGGTCCCTTCACGAGCGGCACCCAAACGTTCTCCCTGGACAAACGCAAGAAACAAGTCAGCCTGTGCGAGAACGCCACCGGCGCTACAGCACCCCCCGAGGACAGGAAAGTGGGTGTGGCCGCGCCGAAGATGTTCGCGTTTGACGCGATCTTCTCCCAAGACGACTCACAGGTAATACTCGTAAATATGCACATTGTACATAGATAAGCATGAAAAAAGACAGCCTCTTCGAGAACGTCACGAAATTTGCTATCAAAACCTTACCTAATATCTTATCTCCTAAAAAGAAACACTAATATTTATCAGAATTGTTGATATCATCACTTCATCAGTAACACATCGCACTCTCCGAGGACAGAAAAGTGCCCAGATGCAAAGTCGCTACCATTATCGTATTAAATTGAGTAGATCCACGTCATGCGGCGGTTTTGTAGTCACAATCACAACATATGTACAGTCGCCATCACATACATCGGAGCAAACAAGCACGTCACAAACATCGGAACACACCTCTATTTTCAAGGCATTAGGGTGCATGTGCCGATATTTTTGAACACCTACAGTGTACCTATGTATGTGATGGCGACTGTACTCGTAGTATCACTAAAATCTACACGTATATGTAGGTAACATATTTATTGACTCCTCATCTGAAAATCAAATAACGTGAAACACTAAAATTTTATAGAAAAGCAAATTTAAAAGGCTTCCTCTTCTCATAACACATTAAGCTCCCCAATTTAACTGAAAATTGGCAATTGATCCCACGAGAAGGCGCTAGTTTAGTGGCTTCTGGCTACAAACCAAATTACTGCAGGTAAGTCGACATTTCATTTCACGACCTTTTCAAAAATGTACCTCTCGACGCGACGGTTCGCGCCCGGCGACGACTTTATGAGGTAAGTATCTTTTCAGCTATTTGGAGATAAAATGAAATTACGTTAGCTATTTTGTCGCCTTACTTTAGTAAGTGTCGTGTTCATTAACAATGAAGTATATTCTGCAGCGTCTTACTTTACGTACTCAAAGTAACTAGTTCCTGCATTTTTATTAGCTCATTCGGAATGTTTGCAGCAGAAAACTATGTACAGTCGCCATCACATACATCGGAGCAAACAAGCACGTCACAAACATCGGAACACACCTCTATTTTCAAGGCATTAGGGTGCATGTGCCGATATTTATGAACACCTATAGTGTACCTATGTATGTGATGGCGACTGTAAGTACATACGTGTACAATGAAATGACGTTTGTTATGTCAAATTCAGAATTAATTGCACCATAGGTACTTATACTGGTTGAAAATAATGTCCTCCTCATCTTAATGTTATCTCGGTTGAATTCTAAAGGAGCCCGGAATCCGCCGGCGACTAATCCCGAATATTGGTGCAGGCACTAGTTTTATTATGGCTTGCCATCTGATCATCCAACCTGTATAGTTGAAAATAAAGTGACTATTTTGTAGGTTTTAGAGCTTGTTGGTAACGGCAATTGACATTTTAAGGGCGTAAAACAACTACGTTGAATCACTGTGCAAAACTCACAAAACTAGACGGGTTTTATAAAAACAAAATTCCGTTTATAATCCGCTGGCTCTCAATTTTAAACCACCACTTTGCCGCATCGCTTCGTCAAAAATGTCTTCTATGAGAGCTCGGGGAACAAAATCCTAAAATGTTTAAGCGTGCATCGTTCGAGTATTAGCAAGTTTTGCATTCTTATTATATAACATTCCGGGAATATACTGAAAAATTCCAGAAATGTGCTAGAATATTAACTTAGTATCTGGTTTGAATGCAGCTATATAACGTGGCAGGTGGTACAAACTATATAGTAGAACTATCTTTTTGTATTAATAACTTTCATTGGGGTACTAGCTATACATAATGTCGGCAAGGTTTGAACGACGAAACAAGGCTTGGTTTTTAGGGTTCCGTACTCAAAGAGTAAAACGGGACCCTATTACTAAGACTTCGCTGTCCGTCCGTCCGTCCGTCCATCCGTCCGTCTGTCTGTCACCAGGCTGTATCTCACTGATACCGTGAGAGTTCCAGCTGAAATTTTCACAGATTATGTATTTCTGTTGCCGCTATAACAACAAATACTAAAAACAAAATAAAATAAATATTTTTATTGATAATGGTACGGAACCCTTCGTGCGCGAGTCCGACTCGCACTTGCCGGTTTTTTTTATCAACATAAGTTAAAAAAAAAACAAGGTGTGGGCTAGTTTACTAAAAGTTTAATTATTCCATCATCATGATCATCATCATCATATCAGCCGAAAGACGTCTACTGCTGGACAAAGGCCTCCCCCAAAGAGTTCCAAAGTGCGGTCACTTTGTCCTGTGCCACCCGCATCCAGCGGACTCCCGCGACCTTTACCAGGTCATCAGTCCTCCTTGTGGGAGGCCTACCAACGCCGCACCTTCCGGTACGTGGTCGCCACTCAAGAACCTTTCCGCCCCAACGGCCAGTTCTACGTGCAACGTGCCGTAGTGCCGGGGCACATTGCACGTAGAACTTTAATTAGGTACTTAAAGAGTAGAATTTTGAAACTTATGTCTGTGTCCAAATGGAGTCCAAACATCGTTAATATTAGCTTGTCTTCCCGAAAACGCTGTGAAAATCACACCTCACCTGAACTCAATTAGACTATTTCGCTATTTCCTCATAAATTTCGCCGTAACTCCGCATCCCGCAGTCATTAATAGTGTGTAATCCCCTTTATCTAGCGCGTTAGGCACTGGCTTAAATGCGCATCGGAATTACATTCGTATGAGTTCCCTAATAGTACATTTACACGAAAATACGGCAGTTAACGATTGGGTATTAACCGAACATTAATGAAATTATTATGGCTCCGGGCGTAAGTCATTTATGTGGTGCGACGCCATTGCTATTTAATGTTTGTTTGTTTTGTTCGTTAATACGTGTTTATGTAGGTATTTAAACATTAAAGCACAATTCCATTGAAGTTATGGCAAATATAATAATTGAAGGCGTTACCTACCAATCAACTATTAATTCACACTGACTGCGGACACCATCATTACTTAAATAAAGCGTGTTGAAAGCATTACTAATTACGAAAGTAGTTTTCTAGATTCTAAATCTATTATGAGCTAGGCACTAATATTGAATAATAATAATTAATAATAATAATAATAAATCATTTATTCACAGGCAAAAAGTTACCCAAAATATAAATACAAGTTAGTCAAGATACTTAATTAATTAATTTAAATTAAAATTAAAATATATATATATGTAAACTAAACATCAAAAATGATCATCGTCATTTCCGATTCTCGTCTCGATGCACAGATATCCAATATCGGAAAATAGGGCTCTCCAGGTCGTTGTAGATGACCTTGAGGATCTCATTCTCAGAGCGCCCCAGCCTGTCCCAGAAAGCGGCAACTCTCGCCCTCATTACTGCGAAGAAATCTGGCACCCGTGCCTCAGCGAACATGCTGGACGCACTGCAGTAGCGTGGCAGCCGCATGAGCGTGCGAAATGCATCATTGTATTGCACCCTCATGGTGCTGTACGACTTTCGCATAAATTTGGACCAGAGTTGGCAAGTGTAGAAACACTGACAAAATGCATTGAACAATGTCACCTTGACTTCGTTGCTACACTTACCAAATCTGCGTGCCAGCATGTTGCAGCGGACTGATAAGGCTCTCCTCTCCCGCTCAATATCCTTATCGTCTTTCAAATCCTCGGTTAAAATGTGCCCTAGGTATTTGAATTGTTTAACAACCCCAACAACAGCTCCATTCAATCTGACTTCTTGAACGTACTCCGGACCTCTTCCCGCTCTGAAAACGAGCATTTCGGACTTAAGTACATTATACTTTAATCCGTGAGAATTTGCATAATCCTCACAGACTAGAAGCAGCTTCTTTAGACCTTTGATTGAGGGGCTCAGCAGCACCATGTCATCAGCATAGCTGAGGCTGTTGACGCACATACCGCCTCAGTGACAGCCTGTACGAGTACCCCTCAACCGTACTATAAGGTCGTTTACATAAACATTGAAGAGATCCAGAGACGTAAGCCCACCCTGGCGAACACCGCATTCTAGCCTATAACTGCTAGATGTCGCGTCACCCCACTTGACACAGTTAGTTTGGCCGCCGTACCAGTACTTCAAAAGATCCACTACCTCCCTCGCTGTACCAGAACCGTAGAGTTTGTCCCAGAGAATGTCGTAATTAACCAGGTCAAATGCACGGCTCAGGTCCAGGAAACACGCGTACACCGAAGTTTCACGGCTGGTGTAATAATTTATGGTGTGTTTCAAGCTCAGTATGGCGGAATCAGTTGACAACCCTGCACGAAAGCCAAATTGTGCATCATCAATCTTTATATGTCGCTGCAGTTCGGGCTGCAAAAGCCGCTCGAGAATCTTGCCTATCACAGTTCCTAAGGAAATAGGACGATAATTGGTCGCGGAACTAGTGTCTCCCTTCCGGTTTTTCACTATAGGCACAACAATTGTTTTCATAAGATCCGGCGGCAGGTATGAGTACTTAAGACACAAGTTAAATAACGAGCACAACTTGTTGTAAATTGTCGACCCAGCTCCACGTATATGTTCCAGACTAAGGTCGTCATGCCCCGGCGATTTGCCATGCTTCATCTTTTGCACTACCTTGCGGACATCATCAGATGTAAATTGTAGCTTAGGGCCCGTGCTATCACAGGGTTCGACAACCCTACTCTGCAGCATATACTCGGGTACAGTTTGGGGTCTTATCTTAAAGCTGCGACCGAACATATTGGCTATCTGTGAAGAGTCTTGCAGACCGTCCACACTCACGGGTAAGCTTTGCTTATAACTAAACTTCTTAGTCTGTTTCCAAAAACTTGCAAAATTATGCTCTTTTCTATGCATTGCTAATATGTCTGCTTTAATTTTTTCTTCATTATTTTGGCACCACTTTTAAGTTTTCCTTTAAATTGCTTTTTGCTCCTAACAAGATTATCAAAGGTTTCCCCTGAGGTTGGTCTGCCTAAAGATATCCAGCAGTCAAAGTTAAGTTTATAAAGTTGGTGGCTTTCTCTCACATGAAAATTCCACCCCACCACCTGTTTCCGTTTAACATTCCTATCGAGACGAGAATCGGAAATCAGTCTAGCACACGTATGCAACGTCAACACAATATTATTATATAAATTGCGGATGAACACTAAGTGCTCATTTCGTCTTATACATTTTGTATAATTAAAATTATCACAGTCATTACAGTATAAAATATCGTTGATCCTTAATAACCTAGAACTACTTTCTATGTTATACAAATGGGTTTGACTAGAATTCCTTTCCCCCCATTTTATTCTGTTACCCTCAGTCTTACAAAAAGAAGAAGAGACGAACTCCTTACTAACTCCAGCAATATTACACACAATCCGTAATGGAAGGTGGTCTGAAGGGGATACATTTTGTATGACATCCACAAACAACACCGTGTCCCATGCTGCTTTAGTTGTCACACAGTGATCAAGCCACCTGCAGGATCCGTGCGCGTCGCTGACGAAGGTGAAAGTGTCAGAATCCGCACCCAGCTTGATAATATCCGCACAGTGCCACTGTTGCTCTTCACAAAAGCTCATTAGCTCACGACCAAACCTAGCTTGCGTGTGTGCATTAAAGTCTCCCAATACGTAGACTGCTTGCACATCACTTTCTTCAATTAATGCACTTATTCGAGCCAAGCAAGTCGTAAATTCAGGTAAGTTATCAACTGGATGCTGTACGTCAGTCGGCATGTACACGTTAAGAACTAAAAAGGACCGCAGGCCTATCACTATTCGGATAGCTCCTATTCTAGTACACATAGATTGTGTGGATTTCTAGTAGGTTTCATATTCCTTTTGTAAGGGGCTGAACCCGTAAATGTATCTGGATGTTTAATGTATAAATGTACCGTAAATGTATTTACATATATTATTCAGATCAAAGATCAAATTATATATGTATATGCATCAAGACTTATTCCCACAAACAAGAGGGAATGCGCTCATACACTTTAGATTTTTTTTGCAGATTTTATCTTTATGTACTTTACCTATTTTTGTATGGTACTCGGTATCTACACACTTAATATATGTAAACTGTATATCTAATAGATCAATTTCATTCCATAAGACATTATTTGTTTGACTCCCGCTTGGAGCAGGTACTGTGGCGTGCAATAATTCAGCTGACAGCCCGACAGTGGGCTGACAGCGGCTTACAGGCTCCGGCCCGGCTTAGCGGACGGTCACTTTGTATTATAATGGATTTACATAGACATCGTTTAGGCACAGCACAGGTCAGAATCATACGTATACTACAGGTCAACATGTAAAGTGAACATTGCAAAGAGTATAGGTATAATTCACTAAAATATTTTTTGTGTATAAACTATGTATAACAAAAAGTATGAAATATACCAAAAATAATAATTAAAGACAAAATACAACGGCAGCACAGCATTGCCAGCGCATTAGGATAGGGAACACTAGTAATCAGAACGATGGGTTATGGTGCAACACATAACTTTTTGGTTATTGAGATTGCGGGTTCCTAAAAGTTTTCTGAATCCGTCACCCTCTCCCATTAGAACTAAAATTAAAAGCAATTGAAAAAAAAACATTTTGTTGCTATTCTGCCGCAGCTACGAGCTGGCCGCTACGGCGTAGGTCTGCTACGAAGAACTGTAGACACTACGAACTAAATTGATCATACACGCAATGTCTAAAAATAACGCAGAATTATTTATTTATTTAGTCGTATGGCATACATTATTTGGCCTTCGAGTTTGTACTCTTTAGTACCATCCAGGGGACACGTGCAGGGTTGTGGTAGCGAACTGTGTGTGCTGCGAACGCAAGTGACAGTTGTCTCCCCTTGGTCAAGTGAGTGGGCAACTCAACTGTTAGAGGTTCTTAAGCCGCCCGAAGACTTCAAACTCGGCTTAACGACTACTGTCATAGACATCAGTCGGGATCAACTGCTTAGCGTGCCTTCCAAAGCACGAAGCGCTCATTTATAGTAACCACTACTCAAACAGGCGGTCACCCATCCAAAGATTGACCGCTGCCATCTTTGCTTAACCTGCGTTATCGTTTCCGATTCGCAGACGCCGCTGAATTATGTACATCCCCAACATTCTCTTAAGTATAATTTCCACCAAATGGCTCGCATCGCATCGGATCGGGAAGGGTACGAACGGATGCGGCGACAGCCGATCGCGTCCGGCAGGATGTCGACGCACACGATCGGTTCCGTACTGTCGCTTGGAAACGTATCCGTTTCAATTCGTTTACAGCCGTAAAAAACTGTACTATCTGTCTCATTCTAACTCATTTTGGCTTAAAATAAGAAGTGAAAGAGACAACTATAAGCTATATGAAATATCGTCTGGCTTAATCCTGCGGATCTGTGTCTGTAGGTGCCGCTCGGCCACGGCTTCGCGCGCACGCGACAACACCCGAAAGAATCCGATCGGATACGACGACAGGCCACGATCGCGCGTCGCACTCGCAGCATACTTGTGGCTAAGATCGCGTGTCGCGAAAGACGCCTGCGGTCAAGCAGCTGTGCGCGGCTTGGTAATATAGACTTTAAATACTGTGTACATGATTTAATATCATTTAAAGATTGTAAAATCCGTTCCGTTCCGAGCCGTTTGGTGAAAATTATGCTTTACCCTTGACTCATTCAATCTAAAATTTTCTCATTTGAGTTCGCTTAATGCGTTCATAAATTATGTACGTATTACTTATATAAATACTTATGTAAGTAATACGTACATAATGGGGAACTTGCATGTAACTTCAATTTCGAATAAATTGCACTCAATCGATGCGGATATACGTAGAGATATCATACAAAAGAAAAAAAAAGAAAAAAAAAAACGATTTTATTAGTTTTACCTAACGTTAAAATGACGAAAATTTATTTTTTATTTTTTCGATAAAATAACGTAACAGTTACATAGAATATTAAATTAGAAATGATATTTTGTATGACAAGTATAGACTTAAACGTAAATTTTGTGGAGATAATCGCAAATTAATGACTTACTCCATAGTAAAGGCTATGCTGTGACGTCATAGCATAAGCCCGTTTAGTATAGAGCGTTTTCGGGGGGTGCCGGCGCGCGCAGATTTCAAATGCATATAACATCAGAAAAATAAATCATAACAAAGTTTTAATGCTACAGTTGTTTTAATGCTGGATTATACTTTTGTTTTTCGTAATAAAATATTAAGATGCAAGTTCCCTATTTAACGACTTATTCTAAAACGAAGTAAAGGCTACAAATAATCTTCAAAACTCTCTCAATTTGTTAACTAAATAAAACACCTCTCATACAAATTGCTATATATTTTTTAAATAATTAACTTAGTACCCTCTTACGCCGGATCTAAACGCTTTCAATTAGCGACGAGGGGCCATTAAAATTTTCATTCACAACAATTTCAATATTCTTGCCAAATTAATTGTTCGAGTAGGGTTGTTAAGACGGAATTTAAATAATTAATGAGTAATATAGTTGTATTAAATAACTGAATCGCGTATTATTTTGATATTATATTTTAATATAGCCAATGGGCATGAGTAATCTTCTATACATATAATAAAGCTGAAGAGGGTCGAAAGTCTGTACATGGAATGGATTCGAAAAAAAATTGGCTAGGGATACTTAGAATCGACAACAGAACACGTTCCAAAAGTTTTTAGAATTTTTGTCTGTTTATCTGTTTGTCTGTTTATGTGACCGCGCATCACGTGAAAACGGCTGAATCGATTTAGATGAAATTTGGTAATGAGATAGTTTGAGTCTTACGAAAGGACATAGGATAGTTTTGATCCCAGAAATCATCGTCTAAGGGGATGAAATTGGGGGTGGAAATTTGTATGGAGCTACTAGGACGGCTGCACCGATTTAGATGAAATTTGGTATAGAAACAGTTTGATTCCCAGTGATAGGTCCTGGGAAAGGACATTAGATAGATTTTGTCCCGAAAATCATTCCCTTAGGGGGTGAAATGAGGGATGAATATTTGGATGAAACCCATTTAGATCAAATTTGGTTAAAAGATATTTTGAGTCCTGGGAAAGGACATGGGATAGTTTTTATCCCGAAAATCATATCTTAAGGGGGTGAAATGGGAGGAGGACATTTGTATGGAGCTTCTATACAACCGCTGCACCCGTTTACATAAAATTGTCTCGGGGAAGCACATAGGATAGTTTTTATCTCGGAAATCAATCCCTATACAGGGGAAATGGAGGGTGAAAGTGTGTATCGAGCTACGATATAAACGAGTGCTACGCGGACGAAGTCGCGGGCAGAAGCTAGTAATATATAGTTTGATATTGACAAAGGTTTACGCATTACGTCCACTAGAGAAATAATGATAAAGTAAGTTTCGGCAAAAAATTTGGTCTTATCGTGTGAATTATAGGTAATTTTTTAGGTAAGTAATTATGAAACACCTACACGGTAAGTGCGCTACGAGTACTATACACTCAGAAATATCTTGACACTGCGACTGTATTGTTTGTTATGACTATAGTGCCTAGTACATAATGATATTTTATGTTTATTTACGTTTACAAACAAGATATTAATATTGAGAACAGGATTTAATCCTGCTTATTATTCAGTAAAGATAATAAACCGCTGTTACCTGCCAAGTCAACGCCCTTGCTAACTAGACACTAAGGACCGATTATATCCCTCATAAACAATTTACGGCATTTAATACCTGACCATTGCATACCTAATGAATCTGCCCGTACCTACTTACTATTCGAAACCTCACAAGGTTTTAAGAACAGTAGAAAACAAAATTAACCAATCGTGTCACCCAATAACAAGATCGTAACGTGGTAACTTTGTAAGCGAACAAGGTATGGCAACATTATAAAGTGGCAACTTCGAAAATTCGAAAACAATATGGCAAGCCATGTAATCTCGGCGCTCGTCTTAAGCCCTTTTAATTATCTCGAGTCGAAAGAGAACACGAGATTTCCGGAGGTGTACCGAAGACCGGCGAGGTCTACCGACGGGGCTGGGCGGGGCTGAGCCGCGGCATATCTCGGGAGAGGTATGCCGCGGCTCAGCCCCGCTTTGCAACGTAAACATGATGTAAGTGCCAGATTTGCTTAAATTATTCAATGCATTACGTCTAACCCTGGCGTGGCGAGGTTTTCAACGTTCCATTTAAAACAAGGTCAACGTTAACACAGTAGGTGTTTTGAATAGTTTTTTTTCGTTTATTTTTAATTATGCGCACATATACTTGACTATTTTATATAAACAGGCACATTATTACGAGAGTCGTCGTATTTTCTGCTAACAATGGAAACTATAATTAAAAAACGATTTATTTGTAGTTCAAACTATGAAATATGCAGTGAAATAAAAGTGAGGACATGTCCCAGATGAAATACCAGGTCTGGCAAAGTAATTTTCACATTGATAATTGTATGAGTACGTACTAAAACCGAATTGTTTTTTGTTCCAGACGGAGATATGCTCGAGCGCTCTAACGGACGTCATCCACGCGGTGATCAACGGGACCGACGGTTGCCTCTTCTGCTTCGGACACGCAGGACTAGGTAAAATATACCTACTTACCTTTAATAGTCTACATACGCCATTAGAAACGCGCTGCAATAGTAACCGCATTTTCCACAGTAAGTACATCAGATATCGGCCGAAATATGTCCCTAGAAATAATGGTTTCCACAGTTTGTTTGTCTTGACACTAACCATCTAACCATTCATCCATCTCACCATGTTTCTATCGCCCCTACTTCAGCACAATAAATAAGCTGTATACACGCTGGAGACTAATTTATTTGCTGACCTAGAAGTGTACAGTCGCCATCACATACATAGGTACACTATAGGTGTTCAAAAATATCGGCACATGCAGGCATTAGGGTGCCTTGAAAATAGAGGTGTGTTCCGATGTTTGTGAGCTGCTTGTTTGCTCCGGTGTATGTGATGGTGACTGTACCTACAGTGAATTGTCAACGGCAGGTGACAATTGTCAAATACGTGCAACAAGGGCCTGAATCTTCCACTATGGATGGCGGCGTCTATTTTATTTTCCTTCTTAACTCACTGCAATTTATTATCGCAGAGCTTTACAGAGTTAATTCAAACTCGATCAGTATGTGCACATTCAAATACGTGGCGGTAATTAAAACAAGATAGGAAATTATTCACTCAGTTTGGGAATCCCCAAAATAAGCGGCATGTTCTCTAAGCTCGGTTTTAGTGGGATCTGGCTCCCGGAGAAGTTTCATTTGGCGAGCTTTCATTCAATTTGCATTTAAAACCATAATCCTCGAGGTAGGGGTAAGAAGAGGCTTGTTACTTTACCTCGTTCTGAATTATCGCCGTAATGAAAATATAAGCCTCCTTATTGTTCCTACGGATTATTATCTTGGGCGGGATTACTCGGAATAACTCGCAAAGGCGATTTGCAGAGCATTAAAATCGTGACCTAATTCGCTCGATGAAATCTCTGTGCAATGCACAATTTCTTTTTAATTTTTTACTGAAGATCTAGAGTATAATGCAGGTAGACGCTATATTCATTCATCATTTCACAGAAAAATTTTACAGTTCCGTGAAGTCCCTGATGGTAACAATCAGTTTAAAATCATAATTATGCTTGCTGTGAATCATTTGCTGCGTCAGAAAATCACTACCTTTTATTTCGCACGCAGCAATAACTTTTTAGAGCATTCCTAATTGTTTAAGAAATGAACGATGGCTCAATCATTTACTTCAGGGTATAATATATAGTGAGCACCGCCTACACAAGGCTACGCCAAGAATACTTAACGCCCGTCTCGAACGTAAGTGTAGGTAGTAGGCCACTTCGGTCCATTTCAATCTCTTTAACTACAAAATGAATTCAGAGTAATATAAGTTATGGCTATTTACGAAGAAGCCGCTCTCTCACCTTGTGCGTTTATCAAACTTTCAATTAAGACTCAGACTCTTTCCCATTTCGATGCAAATTCGGAGGCGACGAGGCGAGGCGGGCGGAACTTCGCGTCGCACTTTATACTCGTAGTTCACTTGATAAATAGCAAAATAACTTGCGGTCCGCTTTGTCGTCACCAGCTTTGAATAGGTACTAAAAGTTTTTCGGAAATGGAAATCTGGGAATTGATTGAACGGAGTGTTACTCTACAGAATGTTTAATGAATTAAAGTTTAATGACGAAGTTAATGTTGTACAATGGCACTAAATATAATCAACACAAACTGAATGATTTTCTTAAATTATCTGTGTTTGCAGTTAGATTATTGGGTACTTATGAAATGTATTTTTGATGATTGTAATATAATTAATATAATTTTATTGATAATTGATGAGATATCAATGAAAGATTGGACTCATCTACCCTCACTAAGTTTTTAACTGCGTTTAGGCAAATCGACCGTGTACCTACTATATTTTCAAACGTAGCACATTCACTGCTAAGCTGCGATCCCTAGGAACAAAGTATATATACATAATACATATAACTGTGAAAAGTTTATTTGTAACCACGAACGGTTCAATAAAACCTTATAATGATCTTTTCAACCTCCAGGTAAATCGTACACAATGTTGGGGCGACCGGACTCGGCGGCGGCGCTGGGCGCAATTCCGTGTGCCATCGCCTGGCTGTTCCGGGGCATCGCCGAGCAGCGCCACAAGTGTGGGACTCGGTTCTCCATCCGAGTGTCCGCCGTCGAGCTCTGTACTAATACCAATCAAATCAGAGATCTGCTGACACCATATCAAAATGGTGAGTTAACTGCAGATAATGCAGATGATGGACTTGGTTTTAAAACCGTACAATGCTATGCTGCTATTTTACATAATTTATGCTAAAAAATACAATTTCCGACCATTCAACAGACACTGAACAATCGCCTGGCGTCTACCTCCGAGACGACCCTCTCTTTGGTACGCATCTGCAGAACCAGTCAGAGTTGCGCGTACACAGCGCGGAGAAAGCAGCCTTCTACCTGGATGCTGCGCTGGCGACGCGAGGGGCGAGGGAGGAGGGCAAGGACAGCCATCTCTTATACACGCTACATGTGTACCAGTACAGTGTTGGTGGAAAAGGCGCAGGTGGGTTATTTGAAATGCCATTTGTATATTATTTTATGGTAGGGTGTAGGATAATTTTTTGTCTAGTGTCCTAAAGATCAATTGCCACCCAAATCACCCAGCGACCACTTAACATTTTTAACGCTTTCACTGCCTGGATCCCGTCTAGCGAGCGCCTACGCCGTAGGCGCTTTCCGCTACATGCGGGGAATCCCACGGGATCAGCTACAAGCGTAGCGAGTAGCAATTCTTGGCAGTGAATGTGTTAAAATAAAGACAACTATGTTGAATATAATAAAAGGTAGATGTATATTTTTCGCGTTCGAAGATTTCAATTAAACTGGGTAAAACATAACTTGTTCTTACGAGAATCACTACAGATCAAAGTTAAGGCTGATTAAATGAGTAAACTAATGAAAGTTTCTTGTTCACAGTCGCCGGAGGTCGGAGTCGCCTGCATTTAATTGACTTAGGAAACTCAGAACGAGGAAAAGCTAGCGGAGGAATCCCGCTTTCTGGTCTAGGAAATATATTACTCGCAATATTCAATGGGCAAAGACATTTACCGTACAGAGATCACAATCTCACACACGTACTAAAGGAATGTCTTGGATCGTTGACATGTCATACGGCCATGATAGTTCATGTTTCACCAACTGTACAAAACTATTCAGATACATTGACCACATTACAATTAGCGTCGCGAATACACAGGCTCAGAAGACGAAAAATTAAATACTCGGCTAACAATAACGCTGGATCTGGAGGCAGCTCTGGAGAAGATGCATCAAAACCCAGCAGCAGTGAACCCGATCCTTCAAGCAGCGACTTGTCTGCTGACACTGTAATTTACGTCGGTCCGTTAGATGATGCAACTGATGGAGAACATCCACCGGTATATATACCACACATGAACTCAGGTGATAACAGAGGAGTTATAAGTAAAGCACTGAGAGGTTCAGCGTTAGAACATAAACATAAATCTTCGTTATCAAAAGTTATTGAAGAAAAAAGCCCTGTCCATAAATTGCACTCCTCTCCTAAAGCTTCTCCTATGAAGACAGCCCTACAATCTTCAAGTCATACTCCAAAATCTTCACCAGTTCATTCCGCTTCCTCTAAACTAACGCCTGTTAAAAAAGCATGTTCAAAACACACAGAAGATGTTAAAAGTACAAGTGATGAACAATGGATAGATGGACCTCGAATATCAAAATCGAAATTGGTTGAAGTAAGGCATATCATAAAAGAAACTCAAGAAAAACAACGTGAAACATGGATTGACGGACCAATGCAAGAAACAAAATTGCCTTTACAATTTGAATCAGTGCCAATTCAACCAAACCAATTACCATTACAGATTGGTATTCTTGGTTCACATGGTAGTGAAAATATTGGATACGGATACATGGACAATCATAAAAAGAATATGATTAGAAAATGGGTTGAAAATCAAACATCACAAATTCACAAATCTCGTCACAATTCACCCAGTCATAAGAGTCAGCCCAGTCACAAGAATCCCACGCAGAAAGTTCCAGAGGAACCGGAAGCGATACACAAAATGGAACCTTTAAAAGATTCTACCAGACGCATACACGTTGAAGAGTCTACAGTAAGAACTGGTCTAAAAGCTGCTTCGAAGGGTAATTCAATTGAAGAAGAAAGCATAAGTCCTCCAGTCATTGAAACTCAGACTCCTAAGAAACCTGCTAGCAAAAATCAAGCAAAAAATGATATTGATGACGACGATGATAGTGAGGAACTAGCAGAAATTCCTCCCGCTCTGCCTCTAATACAACCCAGTAGTCTAAGTAGTAGAGAAGTATCTATGGAAAGCTTAGATAGTAAATACAAGGAACGTATGAGAATGGATGATGAATTGATTTCTAACCACAGCCGAGATATAGATGCCCATGGATTAAGCAGGCTCGCAGAAGAAGATGATGAAATTTTGGAAATCATAGAAATAGAGGAACTGTTAGAAGCAGTTCCAATGCAAGATAGTTGCCTACAAGTAACCGAAGAAGACATCGCACTATGTATGGGTTACACGGATAATCATCTCTTGGATGCCGATCAAGAAGATGCGGAAGATCATCCTCTTAGGATTCTTAGTCAAGAAAACTTAACTGTAGCATCAACATTTACAGATACCTTATCTTTATATAGTGAAGTCGAACGACAAATTAGAAATGAAGCATATCTAAGACAGACTCTTGGGTTTTATACAGAAAACTTTTGTTACGAGTATGCCCTAAGTGGTGATATAAATCCTCACGAAAGTTTACCATCATCTCGTTCAAGAATAGACGATATGCTGGGGCTAGCAGAACTGTACGGTTCTCGGAAAATTTTAGACAACGACGATTTACCCAACACACGAATCGCTCCGCAGTTCCAGTCATTGTCCCTTTGCAATGTCCGAGACACGGAAGAATTTCACGGTGACGGCTCAGTTTACAGTGAACCTGCATATCGACCTAGTGATAAAATATGTGATAGTTGCAAGAGAACTATGTCTAGACCGGGTAGTGCGGTTGGAGAGTGTGGTGTTTTTCAAGACTGTGCACAGAACGAAGCCTACGGCCCTTTTGAGAGATACAGGGGAAACGACATAACAGACGCTAGAATAGCGTCGTTAAGGCATCCTGATGGAGCGTCTGACCCAAATCTACGGGAAGAAAAGCGAATACCGGGTAATGGTGCTCCATCAAACAATTTTCGAGAGTTAAAATCAAATCTCCACCTTGAAGTTACCCCTCCTGTAGTAACAACTGAGCCTCGTTCGGACAAAAATGAGAAAGGTGATAAAAGTGTAGCTAGAATTGTTGGCAGTTCTAAACCAGATGGTTACGACAGTGGTCACGAGTCTACGCCGAGGACGGGAAAACACAGTCCCGCAGCTACCTCGAGACGAGCTGAGTCTGGCTACGACTCTGTTCCAAGAGATTCAGATGCATCATCTTTAGACTCTTATCCGACGCGGCGAGCGGCTGTGGCCCGAGCACACGCAAAGAAACATACGACGGCCAAATACAAACAACATAGTGACCGTTCCTTCTGTTCCTGGCTCCGGAACCCCTTCGCATGCAAGTATGCCGATACAGACCCCGAAATTAGTGACTTTTAATGTGATGATTGAATGGAACGATCGAACAAATAGTGTTAAATTTCTAAATAGCATTTACTTACTTTTAACGTTACCGAATTTAATCTGGAGACTGCTTTTGTACTCTAGATATACTCGTTTTTATATAGTTAAGGCTTTTGCACTAATCCAATGAGGTTACCGTTGTATTTTTCTAAACGTTGCTTCTTATGTGCTCAGATACTATAAAATTGACGATGTAACACTTTGTTAATACAAGACGTATTACAAAATATTCCACTTTGATTAATTCTTGATGATGTTGTTATACTTCAACTCATTTTGTACTTTTATACTATCAAAACTTAATCACACTTGATATATAAGTGACTCTTTCGTTTGAGATTGTTAAATGTAGCTTTTGTACTAACTCGATTGTTAAATTGAAGCAAGATCGAAAGTCTTCCTCCGTCTTCCTCCTAGACAACCATATCGAGAGTCATATGACGTATTCTCTCTTCCTTCATGTCCACTAACCTCATACAATAAATGCTACTTAGGATCCTTGGTGATTTCGGTTTGTAGTAAAAACCGATCAATCAGAGCATTTGAAACTTTTTGTTAATTGTTTGTGTAAATCTAATCTGGATTATCAGGCACAAAAGAGATGATGTTCTAGTGCTAAGACTGTTGTCTTTTGCCATGTTTTGTATAGCTTTAATATTTTTTGAAAATGTAATTATTAATGTTCACTGTCGGCATGTCCGTGTGTAAATAAGACTTGATAACACTTGATTCTAATTACTGTGGCTTTATCGAATGTTGGTGAACTTAGTTATCGCTTATATCGTCAATGTTTTGTTATGGTACGATTAATATTACATATATTTATCCTAAATTTTACTATGCGTTCATATTAGTTCACAATAAATTGTTCAATTTCAACTGAAAATTTTGTTTTATTTGCAAATTCCTACACAAATCCTTGAAAAGCATCAATCAAAGTAAGGGCTCAACTTTTCTCCAGCAGCTAAATAGATAACAGCCCACCAGCAGGTCTCCCATAATCTCTTAATGCAATAAGTACTTATAGCAAACCTATGAATAAATAACATGAAACTCAAAACTTCCCATCACCCCAGGGGTTGAATTTCAAAATCTTTTGGGGAACAAACTTTTTCCCCGAAAGTGGAACAAGTTTCCCCCACCGTAAGGGGGCGCTATTATCTTTCATTTCGCCAGTAATTTAACATTCTCTGTGCGCCCCGACAAAATCATGCTATCAAATAAGACGTTTACCCTCTTTTAGGGGTGACAACTTTTTTTTGGAAATCTCCCAATAATTTGTTAAAGTGGCAGCTGCTTAGCCCATAACGCTTATCGGGCGCTAAAAAGATTTCCTTTTTTATGTTTTAGAAGGTAATCTTTAGGAAATTGGAATGGGAAGAGAAATATTACTCAGAAAGGCAATTTGTGGGAAAAAGTAATTTATAGCTCTTAGACTAAATGCGTAGGTACTATAATATGTATTATACACTAGCTTCTGCCCACGACTTACTTTACGTGGAACACGTTTATAACGTTGCTCATTACAAACTTTAGCCCATCATTTACTCTTAGGGGATGAATTACGGGATAAAAACTATGTCCTTCCCCGGGATTAAAACTAAGTATCTCTATGTAACGAAATTTTATCTCAATCTCAATCTACCGATTCCACGGATTCCACCTCACCTCCCACGCCTACCGTACCACACACCACAGCTTAAACCGTGAAAACTCACGGTTTAAGCGTGAAAAAGTAACTGACAGGCAGACAGAGTTATATTCGCATTTATAATACTAGTGGATCTATGAGCAGTATTAGAAATCGCCAGCTTGTATTTAAGAAAAAAGAAGGAAACTCTGAATTGACAAAAAAACTAGCTATCTATTTGTCTAAAATTTTAGATAAATATTGAACCTGCTCACAAAATTTCAAGAGAAGCTTTTGAGAAATGCGACCTGTAGAGGAGAACAGTTGGCCATCTGGACATCCGGACATACAAAAGAATATTCGCCCAAGCTGAAATAGAGAACTTCGTTCGCTTTGCTCGCCCGTTCATAGATAATTAATACGGATATTATATATTACTAGCTGTTGCCCGCGACTTCGTCCGCGTAGAACTTTTTATCGTCTTAGAAAATGATTTCTCTCAATACAAAATTTGAACCCTCTTTTAGGGGATAATTAAAAAAAAAGTTGATGTTCATTTTCTAGTTTGTGAACAAACAGTCTAAAACCAAAGTTAAAAATCTCATACTTTAAAAATGCCTTGAAATACTCAAACTTTTAACCAATTTTAACACTCTTAGGGGATGAATTTGGAAAAACTCTGAAATCAGTTTTGTAGTCTAATAACGTACAGAATAAGACCGAAGTTAAAAATCTCTTACTCACACTTTAAAATTTTATTGCTCGCCATTTAAAATTTGAACCCCCTTTTAAACCCCCTTAGAGGTTGAATTTTTCTAATCGCTGAAAGAACTTTTTTCGTAAACTTTTAAGTCTCTAGCTCAAAAAAAGTGTTGCCCATACAAAGCTTTCTTAACCCCCTTAGGGGTGGAATTTTCTAAAACTCTGAAAGTACTTTATTATTAATTTTAATAAGTAACATTTTGAATAGTTTTAAGTCTAGTAAAAAAAAAAGTTTTTCCCACACAACACTGGCTACCCTTCTTAAGGATCTTAAGGATCCCCTTAGGGATGGAGTTTTCTAAAACGCTGAAAGTTCTTTTTTAGTATTCTAATAAGTAATCTTTTTGCAAAGTTTTAAGTCTAACTCAAAAAAAAGTGTTGCCCATGCAAAGCTTGCTCTCCTTTTTAACCCTATTAGGGGTGGAATTTTCGAAAACGATTTGTGTTCTTTTTTTGTATTTTAATAAGTAATCTTTCTACAAAGTTTCAAGTCTCTAACTCAAAAACATAAACTTTCCCTGATAAAAACTTTGCACCCCTTTTTATCCCCCTTAGGGATAGATTTTTTCAAAACGCTGAAAGTCTTTTTTTTTGTATATTTATAAGTAATCTTTCAACAAAGTTTTAAGTGTCTAGCTGAGAAAAAGTGTTCCCCATACAAACCTTGCACCCTTTTTTAACCCCCTTAGGGAATGATTTTTGTAAAACGCCGAATGTAGTATTTTTCATGTTTTAATAAGTAATTTTTCGTCAAAATTTTAAGTCTCTATTAAAAAAAAATATGTTTTTCCCATACAAACTTTGGAACATGAAATTTTCCAAAACGCTGAAAGTACTTTCTTTGTATTTAAATAATCTTTCTACAAAGTTTTAGGACTCTAGCTAAAAAAATAGTTTCCCACATACAAACTTTGCACCCCTATTTTAGCCCCCTATTTTTAGGGGTAGAATTTTCTAAAACGCTGAAAGTACTTAATTTGTATTCTGATGACTAATCTTTCTACAAAGTTTTAAGTCTCTATTTAAAAAAAATATTGTTTCCCCCATACAAAATTTGCACCCCTATTTTACCCCCTTAGGGGTAGATTTTTTTAAAACACTGAATCTAGGTACTTTATTTGTATTCTAATGAATAATTTCTCTACAAAGTTTTAAGTCTCTATTTAAAAAAAAGTAGTTTTTCCCATACAAACTTTGCACTCTATTTTACCCCTTTAGGGGTAGAATTTTCTAAAACCCTGAAAGTTCTTTATTTGTATTCTAATGACTGATCTTTCTACAAAGTTTTAAGTCTCTATTTAAAAAAAAAATGTTTCCCCCATACAAACCTTGCACCCCTATTTTACCCCCGTAGGGGTGGAATTTTCCAAAACGCTGAAAGTGTTTCATTTGTATTCTAATAACTAATTTTTCTACAAAGTTTAAGTCTATAGCTCAAAAAAAAAAGGTTCTCCCATACAAACTTTGCACCCCCATTTTACCCCCTTAGGGGTAGAATTTTCAAAAATCCCTTTTTATCCCTAGCCCACGTTATAAAAGCAACATACTGTGCAAAAATCAACTCTCTAAGATTAGTAGTTTCGGCTGTGCGTTGATGAGTGAGTGAGTGAGTGAGTGAATAAGTCAGTCAGGACATAGGCATTTATTATGTATAAATAGATAGAAGATAATGAAACTCCCATTCAAATATCTCAAAAAATTATGAAGCTACATCCGTTTTAATGTCGCTTGTTAGAGTGAGAAAACGATGAGGGACTGTGACGTCAATATACTCGAGCGTCATAGTAAAAAACAATCGTTTCATATGAAGGTGCGTTTTGCGGAAAAGGGACAGAACATACCCCCTCTTAAAACTTTGGACTCTTATAACTTAATCATTACCTATATAACCTCTTGCTTTGTTTTTTTCTCCAATTGACTATATTTATTTTAAATTCTTTTTCGAGAAAATACATTATGATTATTTACCATATTTTCGATTCCTGAGCTATAACCACGAACTTCGGAATTCGAAAATATTCGGGTATCTCTATCTCTATCGCACTAACCATACTCGAGTGACAGGGATGCAAATATATGAACATTGAGTATCGGTTTTCGTGGTAGCGCCGCAGGTACTTTGGCTGAATGCGCCGAGCGCGTGCCATTGTCATTCAAAAAAAACAAATTCGTGTTAATTATATTGTTCAAATTTGTTGATTTCATTTATTGAAATTACGACATAAAACGACATTTGCGCATATAAGTTCTCATATCAGAATCGAATATTTTTTTATGGTTTATATTTTAGCATTTGTCTCGTAAAGGTCTATCGTAGACGGGATTTAAATTATTAATAAGTGAAAGGCAAAGCAATTCCGCCATTTTGACGAAAATTTGACGGTTCTTATAGCTGACAGTTGGAGCAGCATTTGATTTCAATAAAAATAAATGAAAAATTAAATGAAGTCGTATATTTCGGAAAATTAATTAACTGTCGCAGTCGGATAAAAACTATCCTAAGTTGCAGCTAGAATAATAATGTACCTATATAAAATGTTTCATATTTTTCCGTTCATGGGATGCTGAGAACATTCGAACCGCGCAAAGCTTAGTTTCAAACTGGCTGATTCTTTTTTTAATTTAGAGATTTATTATAAGTGGAGATTATATATTTTATTATACATACTATACATGTCCTACTGAATGCGTGGATCATCAGGTTATTTACTGTACGTTAACTGTACTGATACCAGGCACAGGCCTCCTGCCGCAGCTCGCAGATGAGAGCAATATACAATCCATTTCAGTAGCTAGGTGCATATCAGAGAATTCATAGGCACTTTTGAGTTCCTGTCCAGATATATAAATATACATAAATATTAAAATAAATAATTGCGGACAATCTTACACAAATCAACCTAGTCCCAAACTAAGCAAAGACTAGGGTACTAGACGAAGATAAACATACTTCATCATATCAGCCAAAAGACGTCCACTGCTGGACATAGGCCTCCCCCAAAGAGTGCCACAATGGCCGGTCCTGCGCCACCCGCATCCAGCGACCTCCGTAAACATAGATAAATAAATACTTAAATACATAGAAAACATCCATGACTCAGGAACAAATATTCGTGCTCATCACACAAATAAAGGCCCTTACCGAGATTCGGACCCAGTACCTCTTGCTTCGTAGGCAGGGTCACTACCAACTAGGCTAAAGTGGTCGTCAAATATGCAGGCTTCCTTTTTCTCACGATATTTTCCACCATCCAAATGCTATGGTACCTAGTTTCTCGTAACTAATGTGCAAGATATCACCATGCATGGTGTTATTTACAAGAAACTCATAGGTACAAACCAAGATTTAAACTCTCCATTCCCTTTCTGATAAAAATTGTCTGGACCACTACATTTAATCACTTGATTTATTAAATGAAACATCATAAATCATAACATATCCATAATTTTCTTGATATACGAGTACTTTAAATGATAATATTGAATGTAATTTAAAACGCTTCCGAGGCTTGTGTAAAACGAAAGGCCATCTGGTACAATTTGGAAACGGCGGAGAATTTTGCCACTCATTGTCGCCATAGACTTATAATTGTGTAAACATTTCATTTATTTACTCATCAGTCCACAGAAGTGATGATTTTGATTAGGTATTTATTCACTACCCGATAATAATGCACCCTGGTACCAAGCCTTTTAGGTTTATTTTACAATGCTACTTAAAGTACACTAACAAGAGCTGTTGACGCAGATGTAGGTGAAACCGCAGGGTAACCGCGAGGGGAGTGCATGATATATGAAGGTCAGACAGTGAGATCAAATGCTAAAAGGACAGAGATTAGAGTATGTATTTATCTCTTTGTTTGTTTAGACACGAGGTAGCAGAATATTTTAATTGAATAGATATTATTACATGCACGTAATTTTCACTATCTTCGTGTTGCTATCTTAGGAACAATCTCAACACGCCTAACGGCAAGTACAAGATTTATTATCAATCAAATTGACCGTGCGCATGTAAGTAACATCAAGCACATGCTACGCACGAATGTCGAAACTATTTCACAAATACCTAGTCCCATGTAGTTATCTATTTCGAGCAGTAAGTTCTGAAGCTAAGTCTGCCTTCAAGGCAAGCTTGACTTCACAGCCACACATGCGAGAGCTGTAGCTCTAGTATAAGTTTTTTCGATACATATACGTTTTCGAACTCGTTTGCGTTTAGTTTCAATTTGTATGGCAACGCGTAGTTCCTAATAGTTACCACAAGGGGCGCTGTTCAGTCAATTCGATTGCATTAAATGTACCTACTATGTCGATCAAATACAAATATGGTAAAACGTCCGATTGCTTCACGCTGTACTAGTATATGGCATGGGCACTTTATGACAAAGCAATATGGGTTAAGTTCGAACTAAGAGGACTAATCTTCATTCGAATATAAGCCATATCACTTTAACATAGAATGCCCATGCCATATACTAGTACAGCGTCGAGCACTTGGACGTTTACTTTACATAACCTGCTAAGCATCGGGATCGGGGCGGTATTTTGGTACACATTTGACCAGACCCTATGCAGTAATCGTCATAGTACACTTTTTAACATAACTTAGAGATAAGATAAACGTTACCCTTGGTAACTGGACAAACTTTCATTATATCTCCACTTATAATAAATCTCTAAATTAAAAAAAGAATCAGCCAGTTTGAAACTAAGCTTTGTGTGTTACAAATGTTCTCAGCATCCCATGAACGGAAAAATATGAAACATTTAATATAGGTACATTATTATTCTAGCTGCAACTTAGGATAGTTTTTATCCGACTGCGACAATTAATTAATTTTCCGAAATATACGACTTCATTTAATTTTTCATTTATTTTTATTGAAATCAAACGCTGCTCCAACTGTCAGCTATAAGAAACGTCATATTTTCGTCAAAATGGCGGAATGGCTTTGTATTTCACTTATTAATAATTTAAATCCAGTCTACGATAGACCTTTACGATACACATGCCAAAAGTTAAACCATAAAAAAATATTCGATTGTGATATGAAAACTTATATGCGCAAATGTCGCACTATGGCGTAATTTCTATGAATGTATCAACAAATTTGAACAATATAATTAACACTAATTTGTTTTTTTTTAATGGCAATGGCACGCGCTCTTCGCGCATTCTGCCAAAGTGCCTGCGGCGCTACCACGAAACCGAAACTCGAAGTTCGTATAACTGCATCCCTGTCACTCGAGTAATGTTAGTGAGATAGAGATACCCGAATATTTTCGAATTCCGAAGTTCGTGGTTATATCCAGAGGGCCTACCGCGAACGGCATTCGAAGTTTTCCCTCTCTGTCGCACTTACGTGCGAACTCATAAGTATGACAGAGAGGGGAAACTTCGAATGCCTTTCGCGGTAGGCCCTCAGGAATCGAAACTACACCCCGTAAGTCGCGTCCGCTGCGCCATGTTTTCGTGGTTTTTAAACGTCAAACATGTTTTGCCAATCAAAACTCAAAACAAAACCCTATTTGTTTGCCGAACCTGACGGAAAACATGTCAGATGTTTAAAAACTTGGAAAACATTGGTGCAGCGGACCCGGCTGTATGTAGACACTAAATAAAATAATCATAATGTATTTTCTCGAAAAAAGGATAATAGAGAAAAAATCAACGCAAGAGGTTAGGTATATGTATAGGTAATCACTAAGTTCCAAAGTTTTATGTTCTGTCCCTTTTCCACAAAACGCACCTTCATATGAAACGATTGTTTTTTACTATGACGCTCGAGGATCTTGACGTCACAGTCCCCGATCGTTTTCTCACTCTAACAAGCGACATTAAAACGGTTTTGAGATATGTGAATGGGATTTTCGTCACCTTCTATCTATCTATACCTACATATAAATGCTTATGTCCTGACTGACTCACCCACTCACTCATCAACGCACAGCCGAAACTACTGGGGCTAGAGAGTTGAAATTTACACCAGAACTACCTTTTACAACGTAGGCAATGGATAAGAAGGGATTTTTAAAATTCTGCCCCTAAAGGGGTCAAATAGGGGTGCAAAGTTTGTATGGGGGAAACTTTATTTTTTGAGCTAGAGACTTAAAATTTTGTATAAATATTACTTATTAGAATATAAATAAAGTACTTTCAACGCTAAGGAAAATTCTGCCCCAAAGGGAGAAAACAAGGGGTGCAAATTTTGTATGGGGGAAACTTTATTATTTTAGCAAGAACTTGTTGTAGAAAGCTTACTTATTAGAATACAAATAAAGTACTGTCAGCGTTTTGGAGAATTCAGCCTCTTAGGGGGTGAAAAAGGGTTGCAAAGTTTGTATGAGCGAAACTTCATTTTATAGCGAAACTTCATAGAAGCTTAAAAAGTTTGTAAAAATATTACTTATTACAATACAAATAAAAAAACAGCGTTTTCGAAAATTCCACCCCTAAGGGTATGAAAAAGGGGTACAATGTTGGTAAAGGGGATTTTTTTGAGCTAGAACCTCAAACCTTTTTAAAAAAATTACATAATGAAATAAAATAAAATACTTTCAGCCTTTTAGAAAATTCCACTCCTTAGGGTGTATAAGGGGGTGCAACGTTTGTAAATATATTTTTTTAGCAAGCGACAAACCTTTGTTAAAAGAATACTTATAACAATACAAATATAGAACTTTCAGCGTTTTGGAAAATTTCACCCCTAAGGGTGATTAAAACGGGTGAAAATTTGTATGGAGGAAACTTTTTTTTTTGAGCTAGAGACTTGAAATTGTGTAAAAAGATTATTAATTAGAATACAAATATATAGGTAAATTACTTTCAGTGGTTTGAAAATTTCCACCCGCTAAGAGGGGCAATGTTTGTATAAGAAAACTTTTTTTAGGTAGAAACTTAAAACTCTGTAGAAAGATTAAGTACCTACTTATTAAAATACAAAAAAAACCTTCTGCCAGGGTTTTAGAAAATTTCACCCCTTAAGGGGTTAAAAAGGGGTGCAAGGTTCGTATGGGAAACACTTTTTTTTAGCTAGATACTTGATAGTTTGTAGAAAAAATACTTACCTAATAAAAAAACCGAGTGTTTTATTTTGAATTTTTGCCTGAAAAGCGTTCAAAGTTTGTATGGAGAGCAAGAAAATTTTAAAGCATGATATTTGTAACTTCGATCTTAGCCTGTTTAGACTACACAACTTATTTTAGCATTTTTTAAATATATCCCCTAAAGGGGATTATAAGGGTGTTCAAAGTTTGTGGATGGAGAGCATGATATTTTTAAAGTAAGGGATTTGTAACTTCGGTTTTAGACTGTTTGCTAAAATACTACAAAACTTATTTCAGCGTTTTTTTAATTCATCGCCTAAGAAGGTTAAAAGGGGGTTCGAACTTTGTATAGAGAGCAAGACATTTTTATAGTAAGAAATTTGTAACTACGGTTTCAGACTGTTTACTATGAGGGTTCAGAGAGGGTTCTTAGTTTGTATAGAGAGCAAGAGATTTTGAAAGTAAGAGATTTGTAACTTCGGTTTTTTTCTAAAAGATTGTTTTCTAAAAGACTAGGTACAACATTAATTTAAATGTTTTTTTTTAATTCATTCTTTCAACAAACATTTAGACGATAACATGTTATACGCGGACGAAGTCGCGGGCAACAGCTAGTATTATGAATAAATGCGGCCGTCAGCGCGTTGCAGACCCTTTGCAATGCACTCATCTCTTGGCTCGGCAACACAAGAATAGAGTGTATTTCCAGATTCGTTTATACAAAGACGTTTGACCGCAGGTCATTTAAGTGCGTACGCCGCTGTGCTAATCGAAAATGACTGTTCATTACAAATACATTTTTTTCTTAATTAAGCACTATAACTTCACATTTAACTTCGCCGCTTTATCCCTCGCGACATAACACCCACCAAACATGCAGACAAATAATACCACCAGCAAACCAGGCACCACTGGGACCCAGCCACACTACGTGACGAGCACGCCAAGCCACCAGACGCGACATATCGAATACCGATACTAACTAACGACGATAGAAAACGAACCTTATCTACCCCGCAATAAAGCATTTTACTAAACGTTTGCCGACAATTATGGAAACTTTTACAGATTTAGCGAAAATGAAACTTATAGTCACACTAAATAGAGTTCAATTGAAGATGTGCGCTGAAAAGTGTAACTGCAGTCTGAAACAATAGTACGAACTGAGTACAGAAAGGTACAAAGAAGTAATAAGAATAACAATGCAATATTTCATTGCTTTCTGTATTGTTAGCCGAAAATTTAAGGATTTTAACGAAAGCCTGTTTCTTCTTACTCGTATTCGTAGTACTTATCATATTTTCTTGCTGCTGCATCTGTATCTTTTGTGATATATGATCAACTTAAAACATTAAATAAATCCTTATTCGTAAGTGGACAATAAAGAAAATAATATTAGTTCTCTTTTAAAAGTAATAATTAATGTAAAATATGTATGCAGGTAGGTAAACGATATAATCAACTTATAACGGGGCTTAAACAACATTGGTTGACTGTACAGTCGACGTCAAAGATTATGTTTACCTACACTTTAGCAAATAATTATTGTAATAAGGTAAATTTTTTACATATTTTAGACGTCGCCTGTACACAGCGGCGTGTCTGTGTTTTTTGAAAGTGCAGCAAACATGTAATTTCTCCCAAAACAAAACATTGCCAAGCTATAAAGTAAACTAACCTCGTAATAGAAAATACATTAGGCAGCGTAGCGGAGTGGGCCAAGTTGTATTGTTCGAGTTTTGTTCTTTAAAAAGGCCATCCGGGAAACATTAAGGCGACGTCGCACGTGGCGCGAATACTCAAGGGTTGTCGCGGTAGAGTTGTTCTACTGCTCTCCATTATCGGGTTTCGGCATTGGTACCGCACGGGAAAGTGGAGCATAGACTTAGGTATCTAGATAATAATATGATTTTGGTATGACACTCGCCGCCCGCGCTTGCATTCAAGCGTCCTTGCAAGTCTAACGCGTGAGAATAAGTATACTATTTTATAGCCCTAGTCGTATTTTGGGTTGAAGGAGATATACATACAACAAACATAATACCAATATCATATCAATACCCCGAGTCAAGTAGAACTCCTGTAAATTGTAAGAGGAATAGTTATGCCCCAAATACAAATACAATACAAATACAAATAATTTATTGTTTGATAGTGAGTAATTATAAAAGGTCACAATATCTTTGTTGTTCGTCACAATCAGCCAGAGTTTGGCACACAATATATGTTGAGTTTATTCATTCATTGCATGTCATTTAATTAATGTATTTCAATATAGGTAGGTATGTCAATAATGATAACAAAAGTAAAACAACAAAAAAAAATTATAAGAAAAAATAAGAATGTCAATGTCATGCTACGAATATATAGTGATGCGATGTCAGTTATCTTATCAATTATACAATTCAGAACAAAATTAAAAATAAAAATAAATTGCAAGTCACAGAGAATGTATAGGTAAAAAAATTTGGTGATACACATGTCAGGAATTATTAATTTCAAAGTGTTCGTTAATACTATAATACATTTTATTTAAGAACCAGTTAAATATTTTTTTTTAATTCTGGTAAATTCAGAGTTTTTAGGTCATTTGGCAAATGGTTAAAAATTTTGACCGACATATACAATATACTTTTCTTCAAGTGAGTAGAGTTATGGCTTGGGTAACAGAGATTAAACCCAACATGGCACCAGATGTTGTCCTTGGATTGGAGGCCCCTTACTTTAAAAGTTGAATAAATAAATCACGTTGCACCATGCAGTTTTTAGGATATATACTTATTTTATAAAAAAACATATGTAAAAGCATAAATAATAAGATTCCAAAATTATTTCACGGTAAATAATTACGTAACATCTCTATTTTATGAATTTTATACGTAATCTTTTGACGTTATATTTTCAGTTTAGTCGCACCTCTCTAGTTCCTGTTGTAACCGATACGCCTCCAGTCCGGATAAATTGGCTGGTTAGGCTTTATGGACGGGAACTTACAACTTGAAATAGGTGGGTTTCATTCATTTTGATATCATCATTTCAAAAACGAACGGTAGCTTAACTAGTTATAATTACAACATATTAGTAGGTAGGTATTTCTAGGTTGAATTGTGTAAGATTGTCTCCGGAATATTTATTTTATTGCGGCAGTCAATCTCTTTTTTTTATCGTGCGTAACCTGATTATGTTTGTGTTTCCTTCTCACACAATATTTCAATTCTTTTTTTTTTGATTATACGTGGATTGCAATGAAGCGCTGCGAAGTTTGCGAAGAAAGAGGAAAAGTCTGTGAGTAGGTACAGTCGAGTTCTCCAATATCTGTACAGACAACCGTTCAAAAATATCTATACACAGTCTTTATTGTTACTGACATAAGACTCATGTGTAGATATTTTTGAAAGGCTGTCTGTATAGATATTGGAGAACTCGACTGTAGTTTTGTAAGTTTTTATGTAGGTAAGTAACCTCCGTAGCCCAGTGGGTAGTGACTCTGCCTACGAAGCTGGAGGTCCCGGGTTCGAATCCCGGTCAGGGCATTTATTTGTGAGTTTATCACGAATATTTGTTCCTGAGTTATGGATGTTATATATGTATATAAGTATGTATATGTATGTATCTATTATATAAATCATCGCCTAGTACCCACAACACAAGCCTTACAGAGCTTACCGTGGGCCTAGGTTGATTTGTGTAAGATTGTCCCGAAATATTAATTTATTTATTATTTATTTATTATCGAATTAAAAAAAATCTTTCATTTGCGTGTAGAGTGGACTTTCTATATGGTTATAGGCTATATTATATCACGCAGGTTTGCCTGCGTTCGTTGCAATACGCGGGCGAAACCGCGCGGGCAGTTGATATGTATATGTCACCGTTAGATTGTGAAAACCGTCAGTTTATAATCTTACCCGTTATATTGTAAACTGACGGAATATTGTGAACTGCCAAAATAATTCATAATTTTACGCATTCATTTTCGTTAGTTTATAAACTAACAATGTCATATCGTCAAATTGTGAACTGAATCAAATTTGCCTGATTCGGAACGAAATCTGTGCGCTGTTAGGTTGAGCGAATTATTCCACTTGCATCAGTTTCCAGTTACGTCAGAACATGATTGTTTTTTTGTAATTCAGATATTTTGTTCCATTTATATCGGCATCCAGCAGTGTCGACGGAGCCCCGCTGCACGGGGCTCCTATTTCTGGGCGCTTTGCCCTTCGGGCAACTGAACATACCTAACTGACCTAACCTACCTAGTCTTTGTGTACGTTCCGTAGCAAGCCGTTTTGATCTCAGTTCACAATTTGACGATTCGACATTGAAAGTTTATAAACTAACGAAAAAGAATGCGTTAAATTGTGAACGGTTTTGACAGTTAACAATTTTCCGTCAGTTTATAATATCGCGAGTTAGATTATAAACTGACGGTGTTCACAATCTAACGGTGACATATATATATAATGGTTTTATATTGATGACGTTTGTGCACTGATTCTTGTCCTGTGAAATTAAAAGCCTCTCTGCTGGGGTTCTTCAAAGCAATCAGTGTTGTCACATTGAACGAACGATCGTTGCCGCATTTCAAACTCGACGGCGCCACGAGGTGCGACATATTTTGTCAAATCCGCGCGCTCGTCGACGTCGGCCGCAAATCGAATTTCTTAGGCCTGAGCCGAATCAATCTGCATTATCCGTTCAACAAATGGAACAAGGTACAGGAAACTGGTTTTTTACCTTAGATTAAAGTCTCTTATTAGAATAAACATTTTGAAAAATTACGCAGACTATACATAGTCTATAAATAATGAAGATTTGATGATAATGGTATAAATATGAGACAGCGAGCGTAGAAGTGGGGAAGGCAACTATCAAACTGACAGCACCAATAATGGTCCTTAAAAAAGCTAAATTTGTATGGCGGGAAGTAGTTTTTATTTCTTTTGCGAAAATTTGTTTATGTTTCGTCCCGAATTGCTCCGAAGTGGAAATCCACTGTTTTCCGAAAAAGGCTAAAAATAAAAGGTTGTGGATTAAAGCTATGGGGAAGATTTTTGCCTAAGAACTGTAATGGTTTCCATAACTAGTTAGGTACAATCCATCTTATGTCTCTCTATCTCATCGCATGGAATCTAGAAGAGCGCCATCTACAATTAGCTTTCACCGGCCTTCCCCATTATTATCTGTCTGATAAAATACTAGATAAATAGTTGCTTGCTTGCACACTTAAGCTATTGTATACCTCCATGGCAGATTCAGTGGTTACATACGGACTAAGCAGTTATGGTAGAACTTACAAAACCTACCTGAACGATATTTATAAACTACAAATTAGATTACTTAAAAACATTGTACCCAAAAACACAAGGAATAAAATATCACCAAACTATGAGCGTTTGTTTAATTATTGTGAAGTAATGTCAGTGTTCAATAAAGTTAAACTATGTATTTTGAGGGAAGAGTATGCGTACAAAGAACATTTAGTATTATATGTAAGAAAAAGCAACCTTAGACAAAATTTACCAAAACAAGCTATGTTCAAATTACCTAATTTTGTCAATGTTCATGGGAAAAGAAACGTCAGATATCTTCTTCCTTATATAATAAACCAACTACCAAAAGAACTACAGCATAAATACGTAAATAGCTTACAATCGATACCTAGTATCAAAAGGTATCTGACGTTATCTGAACCCAATACGAGTGTATTGTAATAATTATGAGCCTATAACGGTGATGTATTCAAGTAAATTAATGTACCATAGCGAACTATTCATCAGCATATAAACCCTAGAGGTTTCCGCTGGTGAAAAAATGTATACCAAAATGTACTACTCAGATTATATTGGTCAATAAATTAAAAAAAAAAAAAAAAAATAGGTTACAATTATAACGTCATTCTGATATGTATAACCTATTCTGCGAATATATTATTCGCTACATAAAGTCAAAATTTATAAGTGATATGGTATATTGTTGTACCCATAGTACAAGTTTTGGTTCAAAGTTCAAAGTGCTTTATTTGTTAAACGTAGGTATAACTGAAAGATACAGAGATGTTAAATAATTATAGCGTTCCACTATGTTTTGCCAGTTGGCGTACAAATTCATTAAGTATATTACATTGCATTACATTATTAATAAAAAGAGTCAAAAACATTGTATTACATTGCATTACATTACATTTTATATAAAAAGAGTCCATGTCATCTGTATAATAATAATATTCATAATAAAAAATTAAATTCAATTGAAGTCATCATTTAGATAATTAGAAATAGAATAATAACATTTGTTTAAAAATAATGTCATGAGTTTGCGTTTCAAAAACGTTATCGGAGTCAGCTTAAGTTCAGAAAGTAGTTTGTTGTATATCTTCGCTTACTATATTTGTGTACTGTTCTGCCCTTATATATTAGCTGATACAGAAACAGTTGTAGGTATCTCCCGTGTCGTCGTCTAACCCATAAAAAAAGCTTTGCTTAGTTTAGAACTATAAAAATAAAAATATTTCTGTTATATTGTCCCCGGATATATTAACTAATACAGAAACAGTAGCATCGCTCGTGACTCGCGTCACTCGGCAAGTGTCGAAAGGCTACAGGAGCTGCGATTTCTCAGGATTTAGCGCGCACTCAAACTGTAAGCGGACGCGCTTGCCTCGCGGCTTGGAGGGTTATGTGACGATACGATAGATACGTTCTCTGCGGTTACAAGTTTTTTGAACGTGAGAGTACCTGCTTGGTAAGTGGCTTTGGCACCATTAAACTTCATCGATTACCGATAAATGTGAAGATTTTACTAATACACATCAATTACAAAAGCATGACAGAGCGTAAGTTCCATAAGAGAGATGTGACCATTGAATTCGACACGCAAAACGCTTTCTGATCCGATATTCCAGCCGCGAGATTTGATAACATGTCCTCGCTATACTTAATGTCTCAGTATTTTAGAATAACAGAGATGTATCTTCTGTCAAAATTTTCGGATGGAATACCGGCTTAGTAGCGTCTCCGAAATCTCTAGTTAGGTATTAGATATTTAAATTGACAAGATACAGATACCTTAATTTTAGACTGTTACTTCACATGTCAGCCATACCATACCTACGCATTGAAAAATAAGAGGATGCTTTCCTACGAAATAACTTTTTTATAAATTGCGTTAACCTCTACGGCAGCTGAGCAATGTCTAAGTATTTTACGATGAGCTCGAAGCGTGGGCGACGTGCAATCTGTACGGATCAGCGGCTCGCGCATAATGACGCACGCGCGCCGTTGATAAGAATTAACCTACCGCGTTACTAGAGACACTCGAACAAAACTCTGCTCATTTTCGAATCTCACTTTTATGTAGTCTTCTGCAACCGCAAAACTTTTGGGGGGTAAGTATATTCTGTCTGTAAAGTGTGACATTGCAACGACATCGTAATATAAGTCACCCGATCACTGCCTGTATCTAATACAGTAGTAGTAAATATGGAGCACAGTTTAACAGGTCGTCCGAAAATTCTAACATTTATGTCACTTACTTGCTCACTCACAGTCACTTACTCGTAGGTAAGTATATTAACAGGTCGTCCGAAAATTCTAACATTTATGTCAATTACTTGCTCACTCACAGTCACTTACTCGTAGGTAAGTATATTAACAGGTCGTCCGAAAATTTAACATTTATGTCACTTACTTGCTCACTCACAGTCACTTACTCGTAGGTAAGTATATTAACAGGTCGTCCGAAAATTCCAACATTTATGTCACTTACTTGCTCACTCACAGTCACTTACTCGTAGGTAAGTATATTATGAAATCTCGGGGAGCGCTTTTGTTCACATATTTTTTTAAGTACTATTATTGGAAACCCGAAAATGTTTTTCATACAATTTTACACCATAATAATCATTCTTCATAATAGTTCTTATTAATAACGATCGTATCTCAAAACCACTCGAATTCATAATATTTAGTTTCATTTTTTAGGGTTCCGTACTCAAAGAGTAAAATGGGACCCTATTACTAAGACTTCGCCGTCCGTCCGTCCGTCCGTCCGTCCGTCCGTCCGTCTGTCTGTCACCAGGCTGTATCTCAAGAACCGTGATAGCTAGAGAGTTGAAATTTTCACAGATTATGTATTTCTGTTGCCGCTATAACAACAAATACTAAAAACAAAATAAAATATTTTTTTAAGGGGGGCTCCCATACAACAAAGGTGATTTTTTTTCCGTTTTTATAGATAATGGTACGGAACCCTTCGTGCGTGAGTCCGACTCGCACTTGGCCGGTTTTTATCATAACTCTCTTTTGTCCGTTTGACTTAAATTCATAATCATACATTTTTTTTTACTAAAATTGATTTTCATACTGTTTTCCATCATTCAACATACCTTCAATAAAAATAATTTCATCGAGGTGTTAAGCCGCTCATTTACGGGTCCATCTTACATAATGATATGATTATCATTTAAGTCTAATGCATATTTCCTATAATGAACATATGATATAATAGAAAATTATGAGTGTTCTTAGTTATGATACTAACAAAATTAATTTGTAGGTATGTCCGTTATGAAGGAAATTGTTATGAGAAACAAAATTATGAGCCTATTCTTAGTAATGAAATTATAAACATTTTTTTGATGAAAACTGTCCATTATGAGTTTCGTGGATAGTTATAGAAATGTAGGAACAAAAAAGGTATGACGAAACAAATTATGAATACAGATCGTTGGTATAATAAAAAAATTGGTTGTCTATAAAGTCGGTTTACGGACGATAATTTTACGTGATAACGTCATAAGAAAACATTGTGCTGCGAGAGTTATTAGTATGGATACACACTAAATACTTTCAAGAATTCTCATGTCCACAACATTAAATTTCAAAATCGATGCCTTTTTCGTAATTAACGTCACTAAACCATAAAAACTACACCAATATTGATATTTCAACCCCATCGCAGCCTAATAGGGGAGATAAGTATCTAGTATTTCACGTCCGCCACGTTGGATTTTAAAATCGTTGTTTTTTTTGCTAATCAGCGACCCATGGAAAAAATACCCATGTTGATTTTCAGACTTTGTCACCACATTTCCCCCTTTTAGGGGTTGAATTAAAAAAAACCTGAAACGAGTACCTATTTACATATTTATCGTATCTAAGGAATACTCCTGTGAAGTTTCGAATAAAATAGTCGATCTAATCTTGTTTCCCCATACAAAATTTGGACCCCTATTTCACCCTCTTATAGGGTGAATTTTGAAAAATCCTTTTTCAATTCACCCCTAGACCTTATATGGAACTACGTGCCAAATTTGGAATCTCTAAAACCAGCGGTTTGGGCTGTGCGTTGATTTATCAGTCAGTCAACGAATGTAACGGAACAATGAGTCACACTTTTTCGTGCGTGCTGCCGGTGTTCATCAATTTATAAGACGTTATCACGTCAAAAATAGGACAAATAATTTCATGTGAGCCAGCATGAACCCGAAATCTCGATTAGACATCGATACACCCCGAGAATCATTTTTGCAAATTGAGAACTGCACTGTATCCATTATACGTATATTGTGTATATTGCTAACCATACTCGAATGCTAATCAATAATATGTTATCGACATCTCTAACAACCTCGGGCAAAAACCTGCTGAATATATTCCCGTGCGGGACTATAGTTACCCACAGAAGCTGCACTTTGTTAGTATTAGCAACACTTTTATTGCTATCCGTACTTTATTAGGATATCTAGTATTTTATTAATATAATCGGCCCATCGGCTACTATTCGCTCTTCCATGCTATTATTGGCGATAAAGTCGGCTAAAAGCTCATAAAATAGTGTTACTGTGTAAGCCTTATTATGATTGGCGGTATTGAATATTAGCAAAGGACCATCTATTCGATTTTGTTTCGAACAACATGATCAATGATCACTATCGTACTCAAATAAAGATTATGAAATGTCCAATTGTGCTTGTGTTAAAATAGTTTTGAATATTGTGAGTCTTACATAAATATGTGGATGTTTGTTATGTCTTTCATGTAAAAACGGACGATTACATTTTGAAGTAACTTCCAGTAATACCGTTTATTCATCAGAATACGAAGGTTTTGAAACATACTCATTTAGGCCGTAATTTATTTGCGTGAAAAGTTGCAGGTAGAAGCTGGTACCTACTTAATAAATAAAGTATGATTGCGATAAAGGTCTACGCAATGTTTCAATGTAGGTATTTAGAACATTAACTTTTAGAAACTGGACCATTTTTCCAGTTTACTCGTAGACTAATGTATTGCAGCCATTATTTGAGTGCAGTGACGTTTATCGAGGGACTGCGGCACCACTGGTCACGACGGTGGCTCCATCGATTGCGTAAAATATATTTAGGCGCGGAACGAGCTATGTGCATTTACAATCTAGACTAATGCTATAAAGAGGTAAACTTTATAGTTTTGTATGTAAAAGGAATGTGCGAGGCTTATTATTTTGAAATCGAAATATTATTCGATTTCAAAAACCCGCGGTCTGCGATCTTTGTAATACGCGGATGGAGCAGCCGCTAATAGCAGTAAATATGCCGTAAGAGGTACCTATACTAGTAAAAAAAGTAATGTGACTTATCAAAATGATGTAAACTAGATTAGGTATGTTAGTGGTAACCTTCGAATAACTATTTGATTGGTACTTAAGTGCTATTTTTATCAATTTAGTCATAATAAGGTGCTAACTATAGTGTTAGTAGGAAGGAGCTATTGTGATATTGCCTCAATCTAAATACTGTATGTTTTTAGTGCTAACTAACTGGAATAATATAATTTTTCTCTTATTCTATAAGTTCCAGGTTAATATTATGTGGCTGGCAAGTAGTATGCAAATGTTTGTCAAATATCTATAGACCAATTTGCATGCACCAAACGGTCTGTAATCGTAAGCAGTGTTCGTTGAAACCTGAATGTATGGAAAGTTTAACAAGTTTCTATGGATTGACGGCTGCTGGCGCCATGTTTAAGGCCTCCACACACCGGTCGCGGGCGCGCGGTGTGTGGAGGCCTTTAACGTTGACCGGTATCTAACCATAAGTTGGTCCAACCCACCCTAAGTACCTATTCATAATATCTGGCAGATAATAGTGAAGAGGTTCATGTATTTCTGTCGGTTCTTTAATACTTTGCGTAGGTAATTTGGGGCACTCTATACATTTTTATCAAATTGAATCGCTTTTATCAGTAAATTTGTTTATAGCCAAATCTGCACAAGTGGAAGGTTCATTCTCGTTTAAAAGCAGAGCTCCAATTCAAGTAAATTACAGGAGGCTGGTTAAAACAGTCGACTTGGGCGTGCATAAAATTTACGGGTGGTATTCGGATAGACCTCGTTATTTCGGCGAAGCTCATCATTCCACTTTTATTACCCCTCCCTTATTGTCCCCAATAAAAAGTCTAGAAGATAGCCTATAAAGTTTAATGTAGGCATTTTTGCTGTAAAAAAGATTACCGTAATAGCGTAGCTGTAATCAGTTCGAAGGTAAGTTAATAAATATTTATGAGGAAGATAACAACAAAACAGATTGTGTTAATTACGAAGCTAAATATTAGCACATCATCTTATCCATCTCTCTGGCGCATACCTACCGCCAAGAGAAAGACAAATGTTTCATGTCGATACCGTCAATACCGTCATCGCACTAACTCTGCTGTAAACGTACTGTTTGATAGATCCGATCATACGTTTCATTGTATTTACAGCAGCAGAGTATATAATGTAGAAGTCAAGATTTTTCTCTTCTATACACCGCTTTTACAAAAGTCACTTATTTATCACCAAACCGCCACAACGTCTCCGAATCTGAAATGGGAAACGGAAACCTATATAATAGTATCGTAAATAAGGACAATTTAAATAAAATATACGGTTGGAGATCGGAGCAAGGTTGTAGTTGAGAATACGCACTGAGCAGCGATAAAATTTATCGTCACTCGCGCGACATCTGGTGCCACCCTCTGGAACTACGACTTAAAGCACAAGCGACTGCGGTTTTATTTATTTAAACTTTATTGCACTATACTAAATAATTACAAATGGCGGACTCAACAACTTAAGGCATTCTCTACCACTCAACCGTGGGGCTAGACGGTAACGCTTAATGGGGCTTCTAAACGGGCCATATTTTCGCTGCAATATGTGACCTGCAACTATTGGTGTTTTTCTCTAACATTTGAGTAAGAGAGGGACACCAATAGTTGCCAGCCACATATTGCAGTGAAAATATGGCCCGTTTAGAAGCCCCATAATAAGTGCAATATTATATAGTAACTTAAAGCATAGTAGAAAGAGTGGTCAGTAGGTGTCACCGCCGAAGTCCGATTAAGTTTATTGTAGCGACGCATCTCTGTGTGAATGTGGCAAAGCGGACTTTTGTGTAGATTTGTGTTACTGCTTTCAGCAATTTATTTACTGTGGTTTACTAAAGAAAGCCTTCATAGAACCTTTGCGTCGTTCCCAGGGAAACCCTTGGCGCGTTTTTCGCTTATGCTATTATGAAGGAGTTTGTCGCGTTTGGTTATTCGGACGGAAAGTTCGATTTTGAAGACCTAAGGCTCCAAAATTAAATAAAGAAATTAATAAAAAACAGAAAGATTGTTTGAAATTCGACGACTATAAACGAAACTTGGACAGTTCTTCCGGGAAAAGCAACAAAATCATCATCATCATCATTTTCAGCCTGTAATCGTCCACTGCTAAGCATAGGCCTCTCTTCGCGTACGCCACTTATCCCGGTCCCGTGCTAGTCTCATCCAGAAATGACCCGCGGTCTTTTTTATGTCATCAACCCATCGAGCTGGTGGACGACCGACGCTTCTTTTTCCTGTAACTGGCCGCCTCATCTCCGCGATATAATTGCCTACCGTACTTGCCTGTCTCAGGGTTGTCACTATTAGCTAAATTTGAATTCAGTGCCTAGGAATTGGCAAGGGCCGGGAAGTTGTATTTTTTACTTGTGTTGTCTGAGTTCAGGGTTTTTGAGGTCGGTTTTACCTAAACGACGATGAAAGAAAGAGCGACAGGCGATACCTATGTGGTTGCGGGGCCAGCAGACGGGCGGCGCGGGGCGCTGATGAGCACGAGTACCTACGGCAGTTTACTGATAGTACTGTCAACCAATTCATTAGTTTAAAGCCCGGCCCTTGCCAAAGATAATACATCTCATCTCTGTATAACTTATTCAGTGATTCAATAAAGTTCAACAATGGTTTTCCTAACAAATACATGTATTCTGAACAGAGACAAGTCTGGAATAGATGAATTATTTAGACACCCAAACACACAGCAATAAGTTCTCCTGCGATTATCACACATTTTTCATTCATTTAGCGGTGCCGAAAAGCCGTGGAGCGCGTACCTTGTGCGGTGTTAGCCCCGACTGGCGCACTGAGAAACGGGTCGAGATTTTGTTTGAGTGTGTGTGTGACTATGGCGCACACATACAAGCCGCGCGCGGTGCGTTTGTATGAAGATAACGTACTTCCCACTCATTCTACTATGCTTAAAGAGTCTACGTTATCAGAAGGTTACGTTGTACGTGCGTCAGGTCGATCTAAATGTCACTTTTTGTATGGGAAAATGACAGTTGAGTTATCCTAACGAGCGTTTGAAAAGTTACGTGATCACCCCTCAGAAAAAAAATTAAGCAGTCACTTAAAATACCTCGTCTGTTGGCATATTATAAAAAAGTCTACCTACGTTAACTTGGTTGTCCTTCATACATATTTTGTTATCGTAATGGAAAGGGACTCCAGGAAGATATGAATATATGCATCGTTCTCCGTGAAAAAGGACAAACGGTAGGCGCGTTATTCACGAAATGTTTCGACTTTCCCACTAGAAATCCTTACCACAGAAAACGCCACGTACTTATCATCACCTTTACGGGCAGCAAACGGTAAATAGCTATTAGAGAGAATACACAATGACTCGCCCTAATCGACACACGCATTCGGTTTTACTTGAGGAGAAGCTTATTGAAACTAAAATGTTAACAAAACGAGTAGAATCATCAGGTAAACCAGCTAGCGCTGCGGATATGACCCGCTACTGCTTATATTTTGCACCGCCATTGGAAAGACGAGCGCAAGCTGTTTCTGGGTACCTACTCAATATTCAGAAGAATAAAACCTTCACAATTTCATTGTGTACATGGAAGTTTACTTATCTATGCAAAGAATTACCGTCCTAAGGGGTGCAGAGTCATTTTTTCATCGGAATAGTAAAACGCTCCTATGGGAGAGGAAAATAATGAAAATGTAATTGTAAGCCAAGGTATGGGTTTACATTAAATAATACTTTTAACTTAGACATACATGAAAACTTCCTATCACATCCTCCATAAGCATAAGATCATCGACATTATCGAGACATCCCTTTTTTAACGGACTTCAAAAAGGAGGTTTTATGTTCCACTGTATGTTTTTTTAATGTATGTTCACCGATTTCTCTGTCAATTGTAGACCGATTTCCAAAATTCTGTTTTTATTCGAAAGAGTATACTTCTGAGCTGGTCTCATTGTCACCAAGTCAAGATCTGATGATGGGATCCTAGGGAAATTGAGGGCAACCCTCAAATTTTACAGGCACGCGTGTAGTGATTTCGGTATTTTCTATTATGGTGCATTCGCGCTCCAGCAACGTACATGCGGGAATCCTCAGAACTGTGCCAGTGTAACTGCAAAAGTGCTTCAATTTCTGGCTCACAAACTTATTTCAAACTATTTCAATTCGTTCTAACTTTAATGTCACAGTGCTTCTTTAACCGAGAGCAGTAGGTAGGTAGGTATTTATAAAAAAGAAAAGTTCTCGGTTGAAAGTCAAATTCAAATTAACAGGAAACTCCTGCTGCGCACTGCGAAGATAAGACAACATTCGAATACACTTTTGCATATTAATTGGAAAATGCGCGCAAAAAAACATTAAAAGTGAAATGGAAATACAAAGCATTTTTATGCAAAAATTCTGCCCGAATTCCGTTTTATATAGTAGGTACAAGCAATAAAGCAAGTTGGTAAAAATTTGCTTGAGGTGTACTACGAATATGCATTTGTATATGAATAGGCCTGAGATAGACTACCTATAAGGCCGGCTTATCACTTGGATGATTATGTCTAATATAATTATTCTCTTATTAAGTACCTAACCTAAGTACCTATAGAAAAACAAAAGAGAGTCAAATATGCGATCTACTTACCTAGTTTAAGTGCCATGCAACATAAGAGAGTGAAACATATTTTAACGCCTGGAATAGTGGGTGAATATTCCAGGCATTAACTTGAAAATCATATAACCGCCCACCTGTAAACTATAATATGAATATCGCACGCGGTGCCATGTTGATGAACACGTCATAAATATGTCTCGTCATTATTTTGGTGCCCGCGCCAGTTTCCAACTCCCTTCCAACACATGAAAACAAATTAGCCAGTACACGCCAGCGCCAAGGGTTCTCCCAACAGGCGCAACCCAAAATGGCTCAGCGTTTTACCCCAAAAAAAGTAAAACGTCAGGCCGTTATGGTCCATCTAGATTCAAACATTTCGCCCTCGGCAGTTAAAATTAAAGCTAATTAACTTTTTAACTTTCCCCTCCGCCGGGGTGCAATTAATACGAAACAAAAGTCAACTTTACGTGGCCCTAAGGAGTTGAGTATGCTCTCTTTAAAATTAAATGTAGGTTTGTTGTTGGACCAGTTTTGAAAGTGTCACAACTGAAACTTATCCGTTACAGAACCAAGCACACTCATTCTACAGGAAACAATGTGGGCAATTGTCACGCGACATATACTTACCAAGACCAAGTAGTTCCTTGGGCATCACGGTAAATACGACCTTAGATGCCTGCAATAAATGGTTTATTATTATTAATACTAATCACTTGTAAGCGCTTGGATAATCTGAACTGAACTACCCTTAATAAACGATTTGGATGCGGTGAGCTGAGTCATCCAATAATGCACCCCTTTCAAATGCTTCAAGCTAAATCATATGCTTCAATTGCACGTAAAATCTCGGTAAATGATAGCATCTGTTACTCAACCGAATTATATTGTAATAGACTTGAAATCCGTGGCTGCCCCTATATCCTTTAAAATTACTTACGAACGTGACTAGAAACCCAACCGTCAGTTATAGCTTAATGGTTTTTCTTGGACTGCAATGTTTTGGAAATATTGGATTGGGGCCCTATACGTCGCGACGGGGAAAGTTTTGCCAACTAACTCGGTGTTTTTGTAGGATAAGGAAACTGGAATGCGACTAATTTAAAAAGGTTTCGGCTTTAAAAAGTGGTATAATAGAGATATTTGGAATATTATTAGAGAACAAAAATGACGTCTATAAAAAAACTACATGAACCTGCAGTTATGAGGTGATCTATCATCCCGTGGCACATTTAGTCTAAGCTTTCGTTTACTTACATGCACCAAATCCCAATGCACCTAAGACCCAGCGTTAGGCATCATCAGTCAACGGGTTAACCACGGCAGTGGCAGTGCTCCGCCGGTTAATGGCCTATTGCGAGCCGTTAGCGCGACGACAATCCCAGCCGCAGACACAACGCCTCGCTGTTACTTATTTACCTTGAGACTACGAGTACACCGCGATAAACGGTTGGAACTATTCAGTGAATTCAATACTGTGAACGGATATTATGTTATCATTATTGCCTTCAACAGCAGTTTATTTTTCGTTTAGTTACCCGAAGCGGAAGGGTTATAAAGCTTGCATACCTGTATAGATAAACGTCCCAATGTTTGCAGCTTAATTTCAATTTCAATAATTGACATCTTTATTGCTATGAAATAAGTTTGAAGATGCCAATAAATTGGGGCAGTCCTGCCTGAGCACTGGGACATTTACCTTGAATTTACATTATGAGTAACGAAAGTGAATCTTGGCTTATGTAAAAGGGTGTAATCACTATGAAATTGTAAGTGACAAATTACTTCATTTTCACATTGTCAAAGTAAAGTACGAGTATAGCGAGTAAATACTCAAATAAGTTCAGGCCTAGATAGGTGGTAACGGATGGTAAAACTTTATATTTTATATAAATAATTTCGATAATATTTATTAGTTTGCGGGGTTATTGATTTGCGGAAAATAGGTAACCTAGCTTAAAAACAAGTACTACGCATCATCAATCGTTCATAAAATACGGTAGGTACATTATGTGGTTCACGCCGCCGGGTGGAATAATGTCCCTGATGCGGTATTCACAAAATGACTCGCCCAGGCGAGCTTTTACAATATGAACTGTGATTACGCATGGTTTTTACTAAATCTCGGGGTCAGGTTATTATGAGGCCAACTCGAAAGTAGAGACGGGCTGTGAATTGTACAGCTGTTGCGGGCCGTACTGCGCTCCGCGACATTTCTCGGCCTCAGACGCGCCATCTCGCTGTAATTTGCCGTCAGAGGAATCTGGCTCCATGGCGCGATGCAGTGAAGTGTATCGACACTTAAGTCGATGCATTTTCTACAGATTTTCAGGTACGCTGTGAAACTTTCGTGTGATAGAGGGATGGCATCCATCCTAATATCATAAATGGGAAAGTAACTCCGTTTATGTTGAGAAATCCACCCCCGGGGATGGGGAATTGACACATACCGAATCCTACGCGGGCGGAGCCGCGGGTACAGCTAATAGTATAATATTTATGCAAGTGAAGGGACTATACTTACAGTGGCGGCGCATGAATATTTCGATGGGCAATCCGGAACAAAAAAAGTAATGAAAGCGTTTAGAGTAGAGAGTTAAATAAATTCTAGGCTTGCCGGTGGGATTCGGATTGTATGGGCGCTCCGCCACTGATACTTAGTGTAGGTATGTTGACTTACAGTCTTATGAGCATAACGTAGGTATATAATTTAGGAATAAATTGTATGCATGTGACAGGATAACTTAAAGCATTTTATCGAAGTTAACATAAGGGCGGACTCAGAAATTCAGTGCAGAAAATTAATTGTGTGTATTGGTGCAATGGAATAACTCACAGCTTGTACAGAATTTAGCATGAATATTGGATATTCTTGTGTCGCGTAAGACCACAGAACTATCGGGTTGTAAATCTAACATTAACGTGCCACATTATGTACCTGAAACCAATTTTGCTAATAGGTAACCGTACACATATACAGACTTATTACAGTCGGTACAGTTAAAATTTTAACTCATTATCACATCTTACTCACTTCTATAGTTTCAAAACCTACCTTAATACGTGTAGTTAAAGTTTTAATATCGTACAGACTCCAAATTTTAACAACATCTATATGTACACTACTGGAAATTGCGTTACAAAATTAGTAAACAAGCCTCGCATGAATATAAATCGATTGCCGGAGGCATGCGATTCGTTATGTCGCACCATAATGGCCAATGTCGAGCACTTTAGATAATGTAAATACACCCCTTTCGGGCATCTGCCAAATCACTCGATAATTGTAGTGTCGTGTATGCCGGTTAACGCAGGTCGTGTTTATTTGCGTTTTACTAAACGAGGTCGGTAAGCATCTCTTTTAACATAGGCTCTAAATATTTTTACACGGTGTGAGACAATGGGCAGTTTGTATTATCGAAAGTGTACAATTCGATACCTCCTACGTATACTGGTACAAGTGCAAAATAATGGTTTCACAGGACAGCTGTTCAAAGGTACTTAAACCCCTAACTTTCTCAGTTTTTGAGATAACTCTTCAAAATTTTGGCTCAGTACTAAGGAAGGCATTTTCCATAAACCTACATTAATCAAATTTATAAATTTTTGACCGTTTTGAAGAAAACTGCAAATACACTAGTATACGTGTATTTCACATGTCGTACTTGTGTGGTATACTGAGTTAATTACCACTTGCTCCAATATACGTCGTAGTAAATCGATTATTCATTTGATTATATTTTTGTATTGTATAAAGATAATTCGATAATTATGTTCATAGGGCTTGTATGAAAAACAAACCAGGTGCAGTTTTGCTTCTTATTAACCTCTATTTAATGTTGTTCTAATGATTTCCTTACTTGGATCAATATACGTTGCGATGAATTTACCACTTGTATCAATATACAGCTAGTAATGTATTAAAAGTACCATAAAGAAATATTTAAAATAAATTATAAAAAAAACTAAAATGTTCTATGCTATGTACAGGTTTTTATTCTCATACAAAATTGTACAAAGGTAAGTAATTTTTTTATCACACTGTCAGAATCAGTCTTGAGCATCATTAATAAAATTAATCATCTGAATATGTTTATGTTTTAAGGCGAGTTTAATAAGAATATATTCTTACCATATTACTACTTAGTATCTAGGAACTAGTAATTACTGTATCTATGATCACAACCAGTTACCTTAACTTTGGCCCTTTTTTACTTCACAACGTAAATAAAGGTTTTTTCAACACACCTGCTCGTAAAGTAGGTCTTATTACAGCGTATTTACACTGATAATGCAGAATATTACCCATGCCGTGCCTTTTACATTACATTATCGCACTAGTGCCTTTTCATTACATATATTTTTAAATATTAGCAAAATAATGCAGAATATTACCCATGCCGTGACTTTTACATTACATTATCGCACTAGTGCCTTTTCATTACATATCTTTTAACATTTTCATTTTTTATTTATTTATTTTTTTCCTCGCAAATGTGTTGAAAAACGTCGTATGAGACACGTGAGCATTGGTCATTACACTTCTCGTCTCCATTAAGCCTTCGCCTTCGGCTCAGGCTTAAAAACCGACTCGAGTGTAATGGCCAACTTAGCACACTTGTATCATAATGTACTATTACAAATCACAACTGAGATCATCAATTCTCTTAATATAAAATTAACGTAATGAAATTGAGATCACTTTGACCTAATAATTAATAAAAATAATACTTAAAAAAATACAAATCTACTATAAAATGAACACAAAATAACTCAACAACAAAATTAACTACTTTAGTTGCTTCAGTTTTATAAAATATCAACATTGCTCATTTAATAAAACAATCTAAAGCATTTGCTTTTTAACCGACAGGAACATATTTTAGGTAATCAAAATAAGAAACCTTAATAAGTAATCAGGTCATTGTATCAGACTAATTTGTTATAGAATTCGTGGTATTTAGCAGGAATTACACCAGTCTTACACATATCACCAAGATCTTTCAATTTTTGCTTGTCGAGAGGCAATGGTGCTTGGTAAGCTACAATAATACTATCCAACCCTATTTCAAGCTCACTTAGTCGGCTCCTTGTTTGTTTCATGGAAGCACATTCAATAGATATATATTCCTGTTCGAATCTGTACTTGTACTTTAATGTAAAGGGCTCTTCGTGTGATACATATACCTCACACATTCGGCTCCACATAACGGTTTGCCCTTTTGTACCTTTGCTCCAATTATTGAATAGCTTCAGACAAGCCTTAAAATTAAATACCGAGTCTTGGGAGACTTCTATAACTTCATACGGTTTTTCTACTTTCGCCATACGCATAGCCATATACCATTGCTCAGGTGTGTATATATTGACATTTTTCGTTCTTTTTTCAATTAGAGCATGCATGCTGTCACCTTCATTTTGTGTATGCCCAACTACAAGAAAACGATGTACTATTGATATGTTATATTTCCATTTATCAATAAAATACCATAAGCAACGTGCACTTAACATAATTACTAAAAATATTTGTCCACGTAGATGTATGCTTCGTCGTCTACTACTAAAAGAAAGCGGAACACCGTCCGTACGCAGCGAGAGCTAGCGTGCATACTGAGGCAACTGCTAGTTACACTGGACTAAACCCGCCCCACCACTATATCGGTGCCGCGTATAGTGGTGTAAGTGAGTTGCCTCAGTTTATGTCGTACCGATTAGATGAATGGTGTTAGATGCATTCATACACGCTATTTTTTTTCCGAAACTAATTGGAATATGCGCACGAAATTTTTGTGGTAGGTAAATATAGACATATTAATCACAAAAATGCAAAAAACTGAAAATCTCAAAATTGTCACTTGTATCAGTATACGTAGGAGGTGTCGTACTATCCAGTTGACACCATCTACATTTTTATGAAAGGCTGTAACGTAAATTGATCACTGATTAGAGCGATTTCCATTAAACAGCCTCAAATAGAGATCAGAGATCACTGTTCGATAACCGACAACGATTTTACACCGATATTAGGTATTTCCAATCATTCACAGCCAAAAGTAGTTACAGAAAAGATAACTATAGAATTTATGGATTTCAATTATCGGTAATTTGACACGATCCGATCTTTAAAAAATGCCTTCCTTGTAGGTAAATAGGTTTAACTTAAAATTATTTTAGCAGTCAAATGAAGATAAAAGCAACTTCATTGATATCCTGTTTCAGTAAGTAAAACGTTCACTTGACACCACCAAGATCCTCTCTTATCCCATTAAAATAAGAAATAAATCCCCGTCCCGTACACAAAATCGATATACGCAAATCAGTGATAACAGGCGGGTCTCAGGAAACTTTTTACCGTTTATTTCCCGTTCCCCCCTCTATCCCATCCCGACTTATCGCCTGCGATCTACAAATCCAATTTCCTAAAATAGGGATCGATCCGACAAATCATCTGGCGAACTCTATTATGTTATGTATGGGTGCACGGGGGATATATCGATGACTTTCTTAGTAGGACGCTTAGTGGACATCGTTGGTTTATCTGCGTACCTACATTTGTGCATTTTAGTGCACACGAACACTAATCTTTAATCTAATCATTGGCTAGGTTCGTCGGTTCCTAGTAGAATTTCCAAAGTTTCACATTTTAATTCGTGTACGGTATTTCAATATTGGCATGTACTTAGCTAAGCAGCTAAGTGCATGCCACTGTGTGTGCATACTATGTAAGCCATTGTAATCTGAAATTTAATTTCGTATTTGTCATATTTTTTTTTTATTTAAAGTCGATGGACATCGCCCGCTCTCAACTACCCTCTAACTAAAATACTAGATTACCCTTTCCAGATATTGTTTTACAACACTATGTTATTTATAACACAATAATAAACATGAAGAACACAATGATGTTAATACTTAAAATCTTTCTTGCATGCTAAGGTGTAAGTAATTTAAAAAAAAGTATCTGTCAAAAAAAATATTTTTGGTACAAGCTTTTATTGCCGACTGTACTTTTCTGTATACCATCATCAACTACTCATTGAGACGATTCTAACGAGCCTAAACTCAACGGGGTTACGCCGGTTAAATACTGAATTCCTATGGCCACCTTCTGTCTCCATCATCAGATCAGCTCGATGTTAATAATAATTGTCATCCAAACTATACCTTTACCCAAAATTTCAGCTCAAACGGATAACAGCAAGTGACTGAAAAATGGATTGCAAATTTTGACGGACAACTTACATACTTATATAATATTTACATACTAACGAACAGGTCAAGTTAATATAAAGCTTGTAAAAACGTAACTTGTAGGTATTTTTCATCTAAGTGATTTGTATTCTGTTTTGAGAAATAAATATCTTAAACCATAAAACATAAAAATAAATGATTTACATATAATCCAGTAACTTTATGCATCCACAGCATGCGTCAAATCCGGTAGTTGTGATTTTTTGCAGACTTGTTTATGATGTTGGCCCAATGAATAATCCAAGTTTGTGACCTCGAGAGCTGAACGCAACTTTGTCAAAAATTGAAATTACCGCGAACGTTTTTATTATATCCCTAAAGGACTAGTTTTTGATAGTACCTTCTCAGGACGTGTTTAAAGAAGACTAGATTTGCTACAATATGAGACTAGAATTGGCTGTGTATAGACCCAATAGTTTCCGAGATAAAAACTTTTAAAGTTTATAATTTTTCGAACTTCGCAACACTAGCAAACTCTGTTGGGTACTTAGAACTTCATCCCGCTAGAGCGACGTCTAAAATATTGCAAAAAATTTCGAAGTAGGTACGAATAAATTATGAATTTTGAAAAGCTTTATCTCGGAAACGATTGGGTCTACAGAGGCGATTCTAGTCTCATATTGTAGCAAATTTAGTCGTAACGTCTTTAAAAGGTTGTATCAAAAACGAGTCCTTTAGGGATTTCGCGGTATTTTGGATTTTTAACAAAGTTGCGTTCGGCGCTCGAGGTCACAAACTTGGATTATTCATTGGGCCAACATCATAAACAAGTCTGCAAAAAATCACAACTACCGGATTTGACGCATGCTGTGGATGTATAAAGTTACTGGATTATTATATGTAAATCATTTATTTTTATGTTTTATGGTTTAAGATATTTATTTCTCAAAACAGAATACAAATCACTTAGATGAAAAATACCTACAAGTTACGTTTTTACAAGCTTTATATTAACTTGACCTGTTCGTAAGTATGTATCATAAAGAAGTCTGCAAAAAATCTAAACTACCGGATTTGACGCATACTTCCCCGTACTTTCAGGCAACAAAGTTACTGGATCATTTGCAGTTAGCACCACTGTAACTATCCTAAGCCTTCATCTTTTGTTGATATTCAGTTGATATACCCGTATGGATTTTAAAACGAGTTTTGTTGCGGATGTCATGGATTTACTTTTATTTCATAGTAATATTTGAAGAAAATAAATAATGGCATTAAAGAGCCAATAAGTAGTTTGGTGACAACTTCACGTTTGTAGGTCAGTTGATCCAGACGCCAAATAAGGGTTCAATGGTTTTATATTGTGCAGTGAAGTTGATAAATCTCAATGTAACAAAATGAAGGAGCCCTTGAGTGGGTTTATATCTTTAAAAAAGGTTCGGAGGTGCCCTTCGTCAAATGGGAAAGAAAAGCGGCCACCTCGAGGCTGCTGTAACAAGCTTTGTGAACGTTTCAGAGACTTTACAAAATAGGTGACAAATTGGTTAGGATAATAGTAGGTAGAGGATTTAAGGTGAATAGAATTTAACGTTAACTACGTCAAAAACTACTAAATTTACAGAATTTACGTATTCGATTCTATAATTTACCATTGTTATTTAGTTATATTTATTTATTTATACTTAAGGAGTACCAACTGCTGCAAAAACATGATATAAGTCTTACATAGTAATAATTACAAAGCCAATTTAAATGAACTGACAGATAGAAATTAACACTAATGTAACCTAAGTGGCGGCCTATTTTGAACTGATTGGGAATTTGTCATCAGTGAGTTTCAACCGAACATTTATTAATAGTTTGCAAAAATAAAGCGGGAAAACCACAATATTCGGCGGCGTTGGTTATGAATTCACCGTCACCTCAGCCTCACTTTAGTACTCAATAATGTTTGCCATAATCAGGTTAATATGAGGTTATCGGAAACAAACCAATACCCACCTGAATTAAGTAGGTTGTTTATGGGATACCGTCAGCCATTTTAAAAGAAGTTCTCAATTTAGCTTCATATGAGCCTTACCGTCCCTAACGGACGCCTATATCGCTACTATAGGAATCCTTGCTCTAAGATGGTCACCCAGTAAAAGTTCCTGCCGGCATCCGACCTATCCGCGATCTCATCCTATCTCCCTCGATGTCACATGCCGTGGAGCTCTCATGGCGCCCTAATTTGTATTCGACTTGTATGACAAGTAGAAGGAACCTGCGTAAAGCCCTCTTAAATGTCCGCTACGCCGCTACGACTATGATGCAACGTCGTAGCGTAGAGTCAAGTACAAAAATGTGTAAATATGTACCGTAACCTTATAAGAGCGACGGGACATATTTATGAGTAAATTGTATGCACCTATATTTTTACACTTGACTGTGGTCACCAGCTTTAATATCTGCTATCACCAGGGAGCGTACTTTTCATGCCGATGACATCAATTTGACGTCACGCTGTCACGCTGCATATAGGATGATCCCAAATAGTTTTATTGTAATTATTAATCATTAGTCGTCAATCATTTTAATCATGTACAAATTAATTCAAAAGCAATCTATTCACACGTGGAATAATTAATAGGTACCTACTTGATACGTGAAACGTAAATTAAACTATTTGTTTTGTTTTTATACATACATTTTATTAAATGGTATTGTTACCACCAGGGCCCGTACTTATCATGCCGTTGACGCAAAAATGACGTCACGCTGCATAAGAGTTTGATTGCAATTGTATATATAAAAACAAAACAAATAGTTTAATTTACGTTTCACGTATCAAGTAGGTACCTATTAATTATTTCACATGTGAATAGATTACTTTTGAAGTAATTTGTACATGATAAAAATGATTGACGACTAATGATTAATAATTACAATAAAACTATTTGGGATCATTCTATATGCAGCGTGACGTCAAATTGATGTCATCGGCATGAAAAGTACGCTCCCTGGCTATCACAAAACGGGCAAAAATATCTGACACGTCCCAACGGTCAGTACGACGGTCAGTCGTGTCAGAAATGTATGCACTCTATGTTGTCATAGATATTGATTCTGGTGACTGTACCCGTAAGTTTACAGTACAAGCCGGTCGCCGGTTCGAATCCGGCTCGGAGCATAAACTCAATTTTCTTTTAATTTGAAATTGGTTATATCTTGATGCGATTAAGACGATACATAAGGTAAACTCTCGACGCTGTACTAGTATATGGCATGGACACTCTTTGTCAAAGTGACATGGCTTAAATTCGAATGAAGAAAAATCTTCTTAGTTCAAATTTAACCCGTATTGCTTTGACATAAAGTGCCCATGCCATATACTAGTACAGCGTCGAGCACTCGGGCGTTTACCTTACGTATTTAAGTGTATTTATAGTTTTCTTGTTTTACGGGGACAATCCAAATAGCCCGTCGTACGAGGCGGCAGCTGTGCAGCGACCCCTTGCCTTATATTTTATCTACATTAACCTTTCTCTTTTCCTGTTTCATTGGTTTAACCCTACCTATATGTTTGGGTCATACTCGGACTAAACAATATAAAGTCCCTGCAACATCCCTCCAACCACCATTTTGCAAAGAAAGCATTCCAACTTGATGTCAACCCCATTCCGGGTCGTGCTTTCTCATACGCTAAAATCGCATTCCAGTAACATACATTATGTTGTTTTCATACTTTTATTAATGATTTTGATTGAAAATATTCAAGAATAAACGCTGATATTAACGTAAAACTCGAAGAAACCCACATCTTCGAACCCTGAGAATCCTATTTGATTCGAGTTTATTTAAGCCACAAAGCGGTTCAGCATCCCCTCTAAATAAAACAAAAAGTAAGAAGTATCTCCAAAATAGGCTCTTAAAGCACGTAACGCCCGCTGAAAGCCAGCCCGAAGTTAGGGCGATTGCACACGTGACGCAAGTGCGATGTATCGGGTGAACGATGTGCGATAAACACATAGCACACAGTGGTACAGTAGCGTAGCATAAGGTAAATTGCCAGTAGCTGGCCACCCTTCAATAGCTGGCCCCCTCATACTAAAAATTAACTCTGCTCACCTACAAACAGAATTCAATTTCGTATGACGTGGCCAGTTATTGAAGGGTGGTCAGTAATTGAAACCTTATACTTAAATGAATATTATAGCTGAATAGAGTTCATTTTTAGTTTGAGGTGGCCAGCTACTAACGATTTACCTTATAAATGTTTTATGAGTGAACAGTACCTATGCATAGGCCTGACTGTGAACATGTAGATACCTAAGCATAGGTGTAGACAAGTGATCAACTTTCGCAACTCTAACGTTAAAAACATATAGGAAAATGGAACAGGTTTTTATTTGTCAATATTACTATTATTATTAATTACATTTTTTTCAGTCTTAGTTTCATTACAATAAATAAAATATAAGAAATAGGCATTATAATTACTACAGACCACTTTTAGTCGCAGCGCGCTGGTAGTAATTTCAAATAATATGCCATTTCCATACAATACAACTAAACTAAATACATGAATTCGAAATAAATAAAAAAATTGTATTTAGAGAATTTTAAAGAAGCAGTTTCGTATAAATAATTTTAAATCAATAATTGGATTTGGTTTCAGTTGAAATATAAAATATCATTATAGATCCAAATACAAAACATTTCCATCTACCCGCACTCTACATTTATTTGTAGGTATTTCAATACCAAACAGTTTCATGAATAACAAGAAAAATACCTACTGTTCTTCATGTGTACTGCAATGAGTCTCCATTCACATTACCGCGGTTATCCCGGACGAGTGCATTATGTGGTTGTGGAAATCTCCCGCCAAGCGGTTGTCTACACTAGTCACACACACAACCATAAACACACACATGGTCATCCTATACTTGCTGTAATTACATACCAGTTCGATACATCGCCAATTTAGTCGCTTATTCAACATGCACAAAATCTCTTTGCGCCTATGGAATAGAGTCCTTTTTTGCCCTGAACATGCCAATCGTATTTCATAGAGACTGTCCAATATCTGCAAATCTTTTATTCAAACTGGATCCATATTCTTGCTTTTTTCATAACCATATTTTAAAGCTGTAATGAAAAATCTAAGTGCCTTCAACTGACTAAAGTCGCCTTAAGCCCGCATTAAAATGGGGGACCCAATAACTTGACCCTTCTTTCCATTTAGCGCAAATCCTTTAAAAACTGGGAGCGCCGACGGACTCTTGATTTAGATAACGACCGAGTAAGGGCACGTCTTGGTACAGGCGAGGGTTTCATAGACAGCAGACAGGTAACCATTTAAGAATGTTGATATTGTCTGCAATGCTCTAGCTTGTCTTTTTTTCTCCTAACTGAATTTCTTGTAAGAGAGAGACAAAGTGAACCCCAAAGTGTTGACGCATGTACCTAATACAGGTCTAGGCGAGGCATTTTAGTGAACAAACCCGTTACAATAGGTAGATTAGTAAATTTTGAAGATTGATCTGTCAACCTTCACTAAGGAAGAATTTTGGCCGAACGGTGAACGGAGTCAAGTTCCGGCGTTATCGCGCACCTGACACCACGAATTTGCGTAACACATCGAAATAATAGTGTATTTTTTATGTTTTAAAATAAGTTTTTATTGATATGTATCAATGTATGTATGTTATGAGTTGTCTGTAAGATATTTGTAAATATGGCCCTAAGATGCCTGAAATAATTTGTTCTTTATTATTATTATTAAAAACGTATAGGTAAGACCGATAAAAATGGTATACAAATCGGAAAAATGTATAAAACGTGGTCATAATGTTCGGAATCGCTACGCTGACTCCCGAAGCCAACTCCAGTTCCTCAGACATGCCCTCAGCCCTTTGTGCTTCGGTTGAGAGTCAGCACGCTCGAGCCAATGTGTGGAATTGAATCTGCGATCGAACCTTTGCATTTTAAAGTACTAGCTGGAAATAAAACAAGTTCAGCAGACCTCGTATCGACTTGCTTAGAGGAATGTTAGATTGTAAACTAGGTATTGTACGCTTTCACGGCATTACGGTATTGTTATCTCACGAGACGCTAAGAATATAATAAAATAATCATTTATTCATGACAACAACATATACATGCATAGAGATCAGCGTATAAAAAAACCGTCCAAGTGCGAGTTGGACTCGCGCACGAAGGGTTCCGTACTATTATATATAAAAACGGCAAAAAAATCACGTTTGTTGTTTGGGAGCCCCCCTTAAAAAATATTTTACTTTGTTTTTAGTATTTGTTGTTATAGCGGCAACAGAAATACATAATCTGTGAAGATTTCTACTCTCTAGCTATCACGGTTCTTGAGATACAGCCTGGTGACAGATTATCTATAAAAACGGCAAAAGAATCAAGTTTTATTTTATTTTGTTTTTAGTATTTGTTGTTATAGCGGCAGCAGAAATACATAATCTGTGAAAATTTTAACTCTCTAGCTATCACGGTTCTTGACAGCCTGCTGACAGACAGACGGACGGACGGACGGCGAAGTCTTAGTAATAGGGTCCCGTTTTACTCTTTGAGTACGGAACCCTAAAAACAACAAATAGTGCCACAAAACGGTTCCATCTCAGCGTTGCGTAAGCACACCGGCTTTGGAGAAGTGTATTAAGGTGGTTCGATTGCCATACAAAGCGTTATTTGACATTCGCAGGCTAACGGCGTGATATTTTAAGAAACTTATGTAACAAACTTTCATCAATTGGCTTCCCATTTGCGCCAAATTCCCCCTTTCCTAGAATAAACTTGTATAAACTAGATTAATTTGAGAAAAATAGTTTTCCTAAAATATCACGTGACAAACCAATTTCTGAAAGTTTGTTACATAAGTTTCTTAAAATATCACGCCGTTAGCCTACGAATGTCAAATAACGTTTTGTATGGCAATCGAACCACCTTAACTTGTCTTTTATTATTGCGATATGATATGTTGGTAAAAATACTAAAAATATGGTGTCCTTTTACCGAATCAAGGCGCCGATTTTTGACTTTCGAGCGTTCGAAATTTTTATAAAAGTTAATGCGATTGTAGTGTCAAAATTGCAGGCACTTACTTTCTACCGTTAGAATTAAATACAAGTGGTCAATACCACTCCTTTTTAAAATTTCGATCGTTATTTCAAAACAGAATTTCATAATTTTTGACAGTATTCGAGTGAAACAGTCGAGCGCTCAGTCCCCTACTCGAACGTTCAACCATCCCATCCTTACTAGGTAATACACAGGCCAATTCGCTGAAATTTGGTTATATTACTTAGGATGTCACAATAAAGCTGCAAGGTGCAAACTAAATAATATGTTTTATTACATTAAGTCACTCCACTACATAATTTGGCAAAGAAAAATTTTCATCGGCACGATTATCTGTGAACCAGGGTCTGCTGACAGAAGTGCAGAGCCTACTTAAAACACTTTTCCATCCCAACATTTTGCAACTATATCAGTGTTCCTAACTTACAAGTTAACCCCATATTTTAATAACAATGGCTTGAGTTATCAAAGCGAGTGACTTGTCTATCCCTTTGATGTGCTGACCCTACTCAAGTGTAGGCCCGGTTTTATCGGCGCAGTCTTGCGGAAACTTATGTCTTTTTATGACAGAGACACGCTTGGAGACTTCAGGTTAAGGCATATTTATAAAAAAAAAAAAACATAAAACTTGGTCCAGTACAATCCGTTCAGTCAGCTACAATAATTGTACTTTCAAAACCAAGTTGCTTCAAGTTTGCCTATAAAATTTGAAGGGTTCCCTCGATTTCTCCAGGATCCCATCATCAGAACTGGATTTTGGTGACAACGGGATCAATCTGGAAGTATATGCTTTCAAACAAATAAAAAAAAACAAATCGGTTCATAAATTACCGAGATATCGCGTAACATACACACATACAAAAATACAGACGAATTGAGAACCTCCTCCTTTATTAAAGTCGGTTAAAAACGCCGCTCGCGGCAGCGACTGCTAACAACCTACCTACATTGAATTCGACGCCACCGACAACGGACACGATTTAAAAATGCGACATTTAGAGGAGAAAAGCGTGACATCTGGACAGACATACGAAAGTAGTTTTGCCCAAGCTGAAACGGAGATCTTTGTTCGTTTCGCTCGTTGGTTCAAAAATATATAGATACTTGAGCCGCACAACTATAAACATGAAACAGACGCTTTAGAACCAGTTTTGTAAACTCAAATATAAACAAACAATATAGTACTCGTATGACATTCTCTACCGAATACATACACAAAGCATCACTCACATACTTACTAATAAATAATAATTTACAAAATGTGTTCTAGGTATGTACAGGCCAGTCTATTCCTCCATAGTCCTGCATCCGTTATCTGTCAGCAGCGCACGGAAGCCTGTGAATAAATCCGTTCAACTACATTAAAACGTCACTCAAACTGTTTGGAGAAAAATGCAACGCTTGAATACGTACCCTGAACCGTCCCTCTATTATCATTTAGGTACTAAATATTTATACTGAATGGTCAGACTTTCAAAAAAAAAAGCGGACAAGTGCGAGTCGGACTCGCACATGAAGGGTTCCGTTGAATAAATTGCAGTTTACGATTTATGACGTATTAAAAAAAAACAATTTTCGGTGGAAGTTTGCATGGTAATGTACATCATATATTTTTTTGAGTTTTATCATTCTCTTATTTTAGAAGTTACAGGGGGGGGGGGGGGGGGGGGGGACACACATTTTACCACTTTGGAAGTGTCTCTCGCGCAAACTATTTAGTTTAGAAAAAAATGATCTTAGAAACCTTAATATCATTTTTGAAGACCTATCCAATAATACCCCACACGTATGGGTTTGATGAAAAAAAAAATTTTGAGTTTCAGTTTTGTGTACGGGGACCCCTAAAACTTAATGTTTTTTTTCGATTTTTGTGTAAAAATCTTAATGCGGTTCACAAAATACATCTACATACCAAGTTTCAACAGTATAGCTCTTATGGTTTCGGAAAAAAATGGCTGTGACATACGGACGGACAGACAGTCAGACAGACGGACGGACATGACGAATCTATAAGGGTTCCGTTTTTTGCCATTTGGCTACGGAACCCTAAAAAAGACGATGTAAATGTAAAAGGCCTACGACAACCGTATAACATGACAAAATAATGCCACCATAATCATCATCATCATCTCCCGAGCCTATATCCCATATCTTTTGGGGTCGGCCCTGCTAGTCCGTTTACGCCAATTGGCGCGATTATGTGTTATTTCTGGATTTACATCCGACGTCTTCAGGTCTTTGGAAATAGTCCCCATCCAGGTTATCGGCGGGCGAAACACACAATAATGCCACCGTCAAACGGAAATCATTGTACTAATATGTCCTCGTAAATTGAGTATGATGTCGGCTAATGAAAAAATGGCGTCTACCTTCTCATCCGACAAGTGTCAAGTTCTTAAATTGTGATGACGAGCCACATCTCTATGTCATTATCGTACATATACCAGGCTAAGGCCAGTGTGACGTTTGGTAAGGAGGCAAATAAGCACTACTACCAAGTCATCATAAAAAAGATCATTTATTGGGGACCACAAGTCCCCATAAATTAAAAGGAAGGGTCGTGGGTGGTCTATGCCCTGTCTAGATTGACCGCCGCAGTCCGGTACTCTCCTGGCTGGTCGGTGGCGGTCCGAAGCTGGGGTCACGCTCGGCCATCTGTGATGAGCTTTTCCCAGCTTTTCCTAGTTTTTCCATAAAACGCACATATTTAATATAAGAAATTTCCTTATTTCAGATAATTAAAAAAACAAACTAATCAACGAAATCTACAGTGTTTCTCGGAACGGGCCTTATACTCGTGCTGCAAAAGGTCGATTCTATTATTCAGTTTAAACTGCTCTAGCGTACAACTTTTAACAATGCAAGAGTTCTAAATGTCTCATATACTCTGAAAGTAAGTCATTGTTCATCTAAACAGCGAGTTGAAAGTGATGCGTTACGCCCCTAGGGCTGAAAGTACTTACTAAAAAAAAAGTAATGGCAGAAACCGTACAGGTTTGTACAGCCACAGTTTCATAAAATTGTATTGACGCTTGAACTTGTTGATAAATATCATGCGTTATTTTATTCAATTATGATAATAAATTAATTATCTCATAATAACTATTATTGCTATTTGAGACTTTGGAAGACATTTATTAAGCGTTCGTTCTTCAATGTTTTAGAAGCGTTCGTGCAAAGTCATTTTTGGATCTTGTTGATAATTATAATGTAGTTAAGGTAAACGTCCGAGTGCTCGACGTGTCAAAAGAAAATATTTATTTGCTTCGTGATATTATATGTTCATTTACACATCTATATAAAACATATTCATCTCTTTTTGGAGATGTGACCTTTACTTTTGTTAAATGGAATTTGTTTTATATGGTGACTATGTAAGTATATCGAAATTTCTCAAAATGAAATAAAATGTTAATTCATTGTCATTGTCAAGTCGGATTGTACGAGTAAATGTCACGTGCTTTTGCTGGCAGTCCCAATAGATGTCATCTGAGTATAATTTAGGAGAAACATCGAAAAACTTCTCATTTATTATAAAGCCGGGCTACGAAATGAAACGATGGAATACCATAGATAAACGTATTCCGTTCAAAATATTTATTACATTCTTGTATTAAAATAAAATAAATTGGCTCCACATTCCGAACAAAATAAATCATGGAATGTCCTAAAATAAGGATTCCCCCATAAACACTAGGCAAAGAAATTATATAGATTTTACTAGTTTAAAGGTAAAAACATATTAATAACAAATCAATAAAACCGCGTCAAACTTGGTAAATGTTAGTAACAAGGCTGTAATCTGGTTTCCTACGTGACAGGCCTTGCCTAGTGTATTAGGAACCAGGGGACCGGTTTTTGACTTTCGAGCGCTCGACTCTTTCACTCGAAAACTGTTAGAAACGATGAAATGCTATTTGGAAATAGCGATAGAAAATTGAAAAACGAGTGGTATCGACCACTCGTATTCAATTCTATCGGTCGAAATTAAGTGACTGCAATTTTGAGACCATAATCGTATTTACTTTTATTTAATTTTCAAGCGCTCGAAAGTCAAAAATCGGTCCCCGGCAAACTTTTGTGAATGGCGCACACCAAATCTTGAAGATTCTGTATGTATAATTTAACTAGAATGTCTTTATGTAAAGTCTCAGGATTTGTAAAGATAAATAAATAAATGTTTTATGTTTTTTATGTTATGTTAAAATAAATACAAAAAATCCACCCCAGTGCGTGTCGGACCATATACTCGTACTTTATATTCTCCGAGTAAAATGACTGTGACTTACGGAAAGACAGGCAATATATGACGAAACTGTAAACATTTATCTTTAGCTACTTTAACTACGAAATCCTAAAAAACGGCTGGACAAACATCTTGGGAAATAACCTCATAAATAAATAAATGTCAGCCATGTCGAGTATTAGTCTTGCGACGGTTTTCAGTCCTAATAGATGACACGCTTGTTTATCACAGTAACAATGAACGAAATCAACATTTAGTAACTTAAATATCTTCCCGTACATTCTGGCATCAACACAATTATAAAATACTAGCTGTTGCCCGCGACTTCGTCCGCGTAGAACTTTTTATCGTCTTAGAAAATGATTTCTCTCAATACAAAATTTGAACCCTCTTTTAGGGGATAATTAAAAAAAAAGTTGATGTTCATTTTCTAGTTTGTGAACAAACAGTCTAAAACCAAAGTTAAAAATCTCATACTTTAAAAATGCCTTGAAATACTCAAACTTTGAACCAATTTTAACACTCTTAGGGGATGCATTTGGAAAAACTCTGAAATCAGTTTTGTAGTCTTTTAACGTACAGAATAAGACCGAAGTTAAAAATCTCTTACTCACACTTTAAAATTTTATTGCTCGCCATTTAAAATTTGAACCCCCTTTTAAACCCCCTTAGAGGTTGAATTTTTCTAATCGCTGAAAGAACTTTTTTCGTAAACTTTTAAGTCTCTAGCTCAAAAAAAGTGTTGCCCATACAAAGCTTTGTTAACCCCCTTAGGGTGGAATTTTCTAAAACTCTGAAAGTACTTTATTATTAATTTTAATAAGTAACATTTTGAATAGTTTTAAGTCTAGTAAAAAAAAAGTTTTTCCCACACAACACTGGCTACCCTTCTTAAGGATCTTAAGGGATGGAGTTTTCTAAAACGCTGAAAGTTCTTTTTTAGTATTCTAATAAGTAATCTTTTTGCAAAGTTTTAAGTCTAACTCAAAAAAAAGTGTTGCCCATGCAAAGCTTGCTCTCCTTTTTAACCCTATTAGGGGTGGAATTTTCTAAAACGATTTGTGTTCTTTTTTTGTATTTTAATAAGTAATCTTTCTACAAAGTTTTAAGTGTCTAGCTCAGAAAAAGTGTTCCCCATACAAACCTTGCACCCTTTTTTAACCCCCTTAGGGAAGGATTTTTGTAAAACGCCGAATGTAGTATTTTTCATGTTCTAATAAGTAATTTTTCGTCAAAATTTTAAGTCTCTATTAAAAAAAAATATGTTTTTCCCATACAAACTTTGCACCCTATTTTACCCCCTTAGGGGTGAAATTTTCCAAAACGCTGAAAGTACTTTCTTTGTATTTAAATAATCTTTCTACAAAGTTTTAGGACTCTAGCTAAAAAAAATAGTTTCCCACATACAAACTTTGCACCCCTATTTTAGCCCCCTATTTTTAGGGGAAGAATTTTCTAAAACGCTGAAAGTACTTAATTTGTATTCTGATGACTAATCTTTCTACAAAGTTTTAAGTCTCTATTTAAAAAAAATATTGTTTCCCCCATACAAAATTTGCACCCCTATTTTACCCCCTTAGGGGTAGATTTTTTTAAAACACTGAATCTAGGTACTTTATTTGTATTCTAATGAATAATTTCTCTACAAAGTTTTAAGTCTCTATTTAAAAAAAAGTAGTTTTTCCCATACAAACTTTGCACTCTATTTTACCCCTTTAGGGGTAGAATTTTCTAAAACCCGGAAATTTCTTTATTTGTATTCTAATGACTGATCTTTCTACAAAGTTTTAAGTCTCTATTTAAAAAAAAAATGTTTCCCCCATACAAACCTTGCACCCCTATTTTACCCCTGTAGGGGTGGAATTTTCCAAAATGCTGAAAGTGTTTCATTTGTATTCTAATAACTAATTTTCCTACAAAGTTTAAGTCCATAGCTCAAAAAAAAAAGGTTCTCCCATACAAACTTTGCACCCCCATTTTACCCCCTTAGGGGTAGAATTTTCAAAAATCCCTTTTTATCCCTAGCCCACGTTATAAAAGCAACATACTGTGCAAAAATCAACTCTCTAAGATTAGTAGTTTCGGCTGTGCGTTGATGAGTGAGTGAGTGAGTGATTGAGTGAATAAGTCAGTCAGGACATAGGCATTTATTATGTATAAATAGATAGAAGATAATGAAACTCCCATTCAAATATCTCAAAAAATTATGAAGCTACATCCGTTTTAATGTCGCTTGTTACAGTGAGAAAACGATGAGGGACTGTGACGTCAATATACTCGAGCGTCATAGTAAAAAACCATCGTTTCATATGAAGGTGCGTTTTGCGGAAAAGGGACCAGAACATACCCCCTCTTAAAACTTTGGACTCTTATAACTTAATCATTACCTATATAACCTCTTGCTTTGTTTTTTTCTCCATTTGACTATATTTATTTTAAATTCTTTTTCGAGAAAATACATTATGATTATTTACCATATTTTCGATTCCTGAGCTATAACCACGAACTTCGGAATTCGAAAATATTCGGGTATCTCTATCTCTATCGCACTAACCATACTCGAGTGACAGGGATGCAAATATATGAACATTGAGTTTCGGTTTTCGTGGTAGCGCCGCAGGTACTTTGGCTGAATGCGCCGAGCGCGTGCCATTGTCATTCAAAAAAAACAAATTCGTGTTAATTATATTGTTCAAATTTGTTGATTTCATTTATTGAAATTACGACATAAAACGACATTTGCGCATATAAGTTCTCATATCAGAATCGAATATTTTTTTATGGTTTATATTTTAGCATTTGTCTCGTAAAGGTATATCGTAGACGGGAGTTAAATTATTAATAAGTGAAAGGCAAAGCAATTCCGCCATTTTGACGAAAATTTGACGGTTCTTATAGCTGACAGTTGGAGCAGCGTTTGATTTCAATAAAAATAAATGAAAAATTAAATGAAGTCGTATATTTCGGAAAATTAATTAACTGTCGCAGTCGGATAAAAACTATCCTAAGTTGCAGCTAGAATAATAATGTACCTATATAAAATGTTTCATATTTTTCCGTTCATGGGATGCTGAGAACATTCGAACCGCGCAAAGCTTAGTTTCAAACTGGCTGATTATTTTTTTAATTTAGAGATTTATTATAAGTGGAGATGTTCATAACTTACCGTTGAAGTATTTTAATTAACTCGCCAAACACGACCGTTAAGCAAATAGAGCTAAGAAAATTTAGATATTTGATTGCGCATGACAACGTCATCACAAATATTATTCATTAATTGAGAATAGGATCTCTATTTTAAATTTGGCGAGTGAAATGCGAAAGCTACAAACATTTCTCATCTATTAAATCCAGTTGCGATAAAAGTAACGGTAATCTTATCTTATTTATCGCAATTGAAAGTATGGATGACGAGCACTAGTACCGCGTCGAGCACTAGTACTTCTACCTTATGTAAGTATTAAAACATTTAATAATGTAAAATTAAAAATCGATTTTCAATATAACCGCTCCAAAAGCGGTCCCACACACAACCATTATTTATTAAAATCAGTCAATGGTTCCCGCCCAAATGGTTCACACACAAACGCTTTTAAAATGGGTTCTATACAGGATCTGACAGATTTAGAAAATGTTTAAGTGTTTGGCTTCCATTTCATTTCCTCGCATTCCATATGAAAAGTAGAGTGTTTAACTCGGGGAAAGCCACCCATTTCAGCCACAACCTATTGGCGCTCGAACGAATATCTCGTCGGGAATGGTGGCTTTCAACCCTCGGTTAACAATCTACTATTTAGCAATGTATTTAAAATCAGCGGCATACAGACGATGGTAATAAAATTGCTTTATAGGATGTCATTCCTTGAAAATAGTATTCAGTTTGTATGAAAAATAACATCAAGACAATTTTTTATTTTTAGACTACGAGCAGTTTAAATTGAGGAATAGGATCGACCATTGCAATAAAAGCCTCATGGTCAGAGGCACGCTGTATGCGTGCATATTAGAGTAGGTAGAAAATCATGTGTTAAACTTTATAAGTCTAATAAGTTTAAAAAGGTTGTTATTTATGCATACACAGTGTTTGTAGTCCAATGTCCCTATTTAAAGCACTTTTTATAACCTATTTCGTTTATTTATATAGATTCAGTTGATAATAAAAACCAAATTTAACCGATGAAGCTGGTAAATAAATTCAAAACTACCCTGTAAAATTCAGTTTAGTAACTTTAAGATGAAATTAAACCGCACGAAAAGACGAGCAAGTTGGACACAGATTAGCATTTTATGGAAGTTTTCCTTTGAAACCCGAGGCACCTGAGTTCATCGACTAACTATTAATCCTAAGCAAGTTTGCCCGTAAAACGAGATCACTTCTAAAGGCGATTCTCTATGAATCGCTCTAGAGAACAGTACGAGGCAGCAGCGACTTCCTTATGCCGTAGGTCGTTTTCAAAATAACATCCGGCGATAGTTAAAAATTCCATTGTGAAACTTAAAAAAGAAGTGTCTTTTCAAAGCCAGAATATCGAGCCATATTCGAAAGAGGCTTATAAAAGTGTACATTTGGAGCATAGCATTGTATGGAAGCGAAACGTGGACAATGACTCAGCGTGATAGAGAACGGTTGGAAGCCTTTGAAATGTGGTGCTGGAGGCGGATGGAGAGGATTAGCTCCACAGAGAAAAATACGAACGTGGAGGTGCTTCAAATGGTGAAAGAAAAAAGGACGTTGTTAAAAACCATAGATAACAGAAGACGCAAGATGTTTGGAAGAGGAAGAGAGGGAGACCAAGAAGATCTTTTACGGACCAAATCAAGGAAAAAGTAGACCGCGTGTCGTATCAAGATGTCAAGAAGAAAGCTGAGAATAGAGACGAATGGAAATTGCTCCACCGACAAGAGCCTGGCTCTTATATATACGATGATGAACTTAAATTTAAATAAGTTTTGTATTTAACATTCAGCGTCGTTTGAGAAACAGAGAAAAAACAGACCTACACTCATTTTGAAAACTTCTCACGACCCGAACACGATAACAACACTATACTAAGATATCATATTACACTTCAGAAAAAAATACTGTCTTTTGCAGCGTCATAAAAATACATTATAATTAAATTAAGTTGAAGATCTATCTTATTTTCTTTTATACACACGGGTGTTTAAGGTACTTCTTAAATTTCCACATCATGTGCACGTTACTTAAGCTTTAAGCTATTTAATGAAACTCGGCCATCTAGGTGCAGCTAAAGACAGCGCTCATCCGCGAGCATATTAAACTTTGCTTCTGATGCTTGATTAAAAACTGAAATATTATCTGGGAAAGCTTAAGCGCGATGTAATGAAAAATGTTTTAAAATTGTTTAAAGACATACAGGTTGTATTAAATTTCTAAAGGTATGTTAAAGTAAGTCGACTGTATATGTCACTTATTTGTCAGCTTTACCGTTTTTTTTGTAAACTTGCCTGAAATATGTAGCCCTTGCCCTTGCGTGTCAGTGAATCTGTCATGTCACCGTTACATTGTGAAAACCGTCGGTTTATAATCTTACACGTTATATTGTAAACTGACGGAATATTGTGAACTGCCAAAATAATTCATAATTTTACGCATGAATTTTCGTTAGTTTATAAACTAACAATGTCATATCGTCAAATTGTGGACTGAATCAAATTTGTCTGATTTGGAACGCAACCTGTGCGCGGTTTGGTTGAGCGAATTATTCCTCTTGCATCAGTTTCCACTTACGTCAGAATATGATTGGGCTCCTATTTCTGGGCGCATTGCCCTTCGGGCAACTGAAGATACCTAATTAACCTAACCTACCTAGTCTTTGTCTACGTTCCGTAGCAAGCCGATTTGATCTCAGTTCACAATTTGACGATTCGACATTGAAAGTTTATAAACTAACGAAAGATATTGCGTTAAATTGTGAACGGTTTTGAAAGTTCACAATTTTTCGACAGTTTATAATATCGCGAGTAAGATTATAAACTGACGGTGTTAACAATCTAACGGTGACAAATACATACTAACAACAAGAACGGAGTCCTTGTATGTTTATGAAAAAAATTACACCTACGGTACAACCGCACCCTGTGACGGGTGAATGATTAGGTATAATTTCGAACGAACCTTATTTAGGACAACTCAACTTTAATTTTTCCATTCAGAGAATGGCATTTAGATCTTCCTTACGTAGGTATGTATAATAATAGCTTTTGTGACTGTACACAATGAAGGGCATTAAACACGAGTGTGGGTCTATGAAACGAGCCGAAAGCGAGTTTCATAATAACATCACACGAGTGTTTTAATGCCTAATTATGTACAGAGACATACACTATTTTATCTACCCACATCCTCTATGATGTGTTCGGGAACCATTAGAATAACTGCCATTGCACCGCCATGGCCGACTAGATTTCAAATCATGACCAACTCCACCGGACCCGCACCACTCCAACACTGGACATGATTTCCATAATAACATCGATTATCGATGTTATTATGATTTTTCATACATTATAATAACACTGGCACAGATATAACGCTGATGTTATTACGTTATAAATAGTTGCAATTATAGTGGTCGTTATATATGGTTTCCGAACACATTCAAGAGGATTCATGATATGGGTGTAAGAAGCGTTCATAGCCCGGCGGCGCCTGCGTATCGGAAACGATAACGCAGGTCAAGCAAAGACGGCAGGGGTCAGTCTTTGGATGGGTGACCGCCTGTTTGAGTGGTTACTATAAATGAGCGCTTCCGTGCTTTGGAAGGCACGCTAAGCAGTTGATCCCGGTTGCTGTCTATGACAGTAGTCGTTAAGCCGAGTTAGAGGCCTTCGGGCGGCTTAAGAACCTCTAACAGTCGAGTTGCCCACTCACTTGACAAAGGGGGGACAACTGTCACTCGCGTCCGCAGGAGCTACCTACCACAACCCTGCACGTGTCCCCTGGGTGGTACTAAAGAGTGACAAACTCAAAGGCCAAAATAATAATTGCCATACGATTAAATAAATATGGGTGTAGATAAAAAACGTTACGCAATCGACAAGCAGTGCGATCACGTACCGCATTGCACGCATGTCAGGTAGATCTAAATGACACTATTTATATGGGAAAATTACAGTTGAGTTGTCCTAACGAGCCTTCGAAAATTTACGTGATCTGCCTCTGCAGGGGTCAATAAATCCGTAAAGGGTTTTATGAGTTTACCGATGGGTTACGAACGCACTGCAGCGCCTAATTACCTCCGCTAATTACCGCGAGCCGCGACTACGTACTCTGTTCATCAGTTATATTATTTTACTTCCCGTTGGGTTCTGTAGAGTAGTATTTTGCGTTTGAAATTCTTTGATTCTAAGTTACATGTATTTTTCTAATGGTTTTTTCAGCTACTGAGTGCCATAAATCATTGTTTTAATTCGAGTATAACCGAAGCACGCAATCGTTGCACTTTTACGATCACTAGTTAAGTACTTACAACCCGCTTTCATGATTAACATTAATCTGAAGTTACAAAAATGTGTCAGCTTACCTTCATAAGTTTTTCGTACGTACCTCAAATCACAATTATACATTCATAATTTCCCTATAGGTACTAATTAGCTAGGTATAGTCACATCTATAACATAACCACCACAAGCAAGGTAATGCCATCACAGAATTGCAAATTGAAGACAATATCCGGTTTGAACTAGTTCGTGATGGCGGTGTCACGTCAGCTTCCTGTCTAATGCATTCTATTGTTATCGGTCTTGTGCATACTTATCAGTATTGACTAAATGTGGACTAAACGATAAAGCAGTCACCACTCACAATACTGACGACGAGTACGATGATAACAGCAAAATCATAGCACTTAATTGATCTCCAATTGTGTTTCGTTTAACGTTACACAAATAATCAATCCACAGAGTCCCATCCTATTTGCGTTGATTTACATATTGATTGACTTAAATCAACACATATTGACTGAGATTAAATGTAATAGTACATTGTGATACAAGTCAGCTATGTTGATCATGACATCAGAGGCGGAATTATCACGCGAACCGTGTCATACGACGTTTTTCAACACATTTGCGAGGAAAAAATCCTTTTCATAAAATTAAAATGTTACAGGCTCCTAAGTTATTTCCTTTAGTTATTGATGACAACAGGCTTTTACTCACATACATTTATACATTGTTTGCACCGTTACTATATAATTCATCCGGCTCGAAGGACCACTTTGTTTGCACCGTTACTATGCACTCACTTAGTTACCAATTCATTTAGACGACAAGACGGCTCTGTCCTAAGGTATTTGAATCGAACAAGCGTTATCTAGTTTATACTAGTGACAGCGCCATCTAGCGGTCCACAAAAGCTTAATCGTCTTGAACATACATATCCAAGAATGTACAGTGGCGTCAATTATATTTATCAGATGTTCTATTCACCACGAGTCAACATTTTTAATAATATTAACCAAACACGCATCATCAATGCTTACAAATATTTGTGAAATTACTTATAATTGCGCGCAACTATTTTTTTTTCGTGAAGTTCGCGCAGTGCGCCCGCAGCGAGGCTTAGATGAAATCTCTAAACAGCCAATACAAAATAAAAGAAATATTTTCTTATTCAATATAAATTCATGTAAAATTTTATCAAAAGTAAATAGTTTTACTAAATGAAACGTTTCTATACCATATCCAAGAAGAAATAATCAATTAATTCACAAAAAGGATTTAATTTGTTTAGTCGAGTAAGAATCCATTTGCCGAGAATTAAAAACAAACCTGTATAACCCGGTCAATTTAAGAATGCGCCGAGTCCATACATACACCTTGCTGCAAGGTGCCAACGTATCTTAATCGGGATATAAACATAACTACACGCGTGTCGTAATGTTATTAAACACGCGTGTTTAATACCCAGGATTATGAGCCCAAAAGCGGCACAATAAGATTCACGTTACGAGCAAATGTGTTGAAAATGAATTAATAATACTGTCTAACGTCATCGTCAGTAAAGCCGGAATCAACCAAACAACCAAATACAAATAAGGAATTAACCTAAGGTAAACGTCAAAATCGTATGGAATAATCTGGGAATAAACTCTTTTTTCGTTTGGTCAAAATAACACTAGGGATGAAAAATCAGAAAAAAGTAAGAAATACGATTTCAGTCCATGTAGACTATCCCTGTGCCGTAACAATAGTCGAATAAAATAACTGTACGAAGTATGTTAGCCTGTGAACGTGGCGGTAAATGGATTCATGGTTCTGTATCGAGGCATTTTAGGGTTCCGGGTTGCAAAAGGGAACCTATTCTATATAAGCCATATCTATATGTCGACTGACAGCTGTGGGCGTAGCTTGGTTGCCATTATCGCCGTGGATAAGACATCCGTCACGTTCTGACAGGTATGCGAGTGCGAGAGTGACGGCATGTCTTATAATCTACAACGTTAAGTTATATAACTGACAACTTAGAAAAGTTGAAAAATCCCCGACATTTTCATTTCAAAGTTCAATATTTCAAAAACGGCTAAACCGATTTTGATGAAACGTAGCTAAAAACTATCTCGATCACGTCAGCTTTCGGATAAAAAAACCGCATTTAAATAGGTACATTCGTTTAGGAGCTACGATGCCACAGACAGACACACAGACACATCAAACTTATAACTGTTACCTATAAGTATTAATATCTACATACTTACTTCACGAGATTCAGCATTCATAAGTTTCCAGCAGACCTCCGACGCAAAAAGAGAAGTGTTATATTATAACAAATAGGTGTTTAATTTTAGAGAACATTCGCCGAATCAATTTAATTGCCATAAAGAAATGTGAAGGGTTGTTTCAGTCATGATACCCATCTCTGAGAACGTTGTTAAAGAAAAATGACAAATCCCGGGCAAATGACATGCAAAACGTTGGTTTTGTGCAATATTTCAATAATAATCTAAACGTGTACGTATTTTAAATTCGCAAGTTTTTCCGAGCTAAGAGCATAGCATATAGAGCTAACACTAGCATTAGCTCATTAGAGCGAGACATCATTTTGAGGATTGCAGTCAAGTCGCCTTTAATATTACTGACAATTATGTTTATGGATACCACCACAATATTGTAAAGAAATACAATTATGCAATGTGCACATGGGCAGAAAAACAGAACCCAGTAACAACCTGACAGATTTTTCTTTTTACCACGTTTGAAACAAAGCGCTCAAATAACTCAGACATTTCCATACGTGGTTCTCCCCACTCCCCACTAACAAATCTAATTTGTACGTCCATCGTTACGTCCAACTTTTTGATAGAGGGTATTTGAAGCCCCATTCGAGCTTGCATGAGGAGTTTTTTGCGCCACAAACACGTACGTACGTACGGTTTGGATAAAATGGTCGAGGACTTTCTGAGAAAGATTTCGGTTGCACGTGATTTTTAGATCTGTCGGTGTTCGGCTACGTGGTGCGTGATGACAGCTAGTTTCATGAAGTTAAATGCTGAATGTCTAAATGTCTCTATATAAGGTGCCATCGAATTAGGTACCAATATTTTAAGAGGTGTTACATTACATCAAAACAATTAACTTTAAGTAGAAATTAAGATAACTTTTATATGATATTTTTGTTTTAATTTTCAGAACAAAATAAATAATTTAAAATTTCGTTCAAAAATAACCATCCTGTGTATTTAACTGACAAGGTGTTGAACACTAGCTGTCAAGTGAACATCGCTGTGTGTGACACACGTCATTGACTTGCGGTAAAACTGTTAGTAATTAAGCCTTTGCTAAGCCTTTGATATGTTTTAATAAGTACTAGCAAATTGAAAAGTTAAGGTAGTAATTATGAATAAAACTCAGTTTTAGTAAACCATTTCCACAATCTATTAAATGTTTCTTATATAAATAGACTCCTAGAGAGACGTACCTAATTTGATGGCACCTTATATGTTACATATTATCTATTCGTGTAATGCTTTCTTAGACTTCATATTAGGTACTTCTAAGGTTTTTGAATCGAGGATATTTCATATCGGTAAAATTATGTTGTGCAGAAGCAGCTACGCGTGTGTCACGTGTGTGTATCGGCACGTTTTTAGTGTCCGTACCAAAATTGCTCCAACGAAACACTTTAGCGCTCACTTGGTGTCTGTGTATGTCACAGGCACTTTTCTCAAAGACTGCTTAACTGGCATTAACCAAGAGTAAGTCGTTTTCCTGTCAGAGACCTATCAATTGTGCAATAGTATATTATACCCATTCCATTTTCTAACAGCCCGTTCTACCTAACCCATATTCCAGGCGTATTCGGTGCTCATATATAATGCACTCCCTAAATCCATTCCGCGTTCCATTTGTAACAATTCCGTAACTCAGCGGAATTATTGAGCAAGTCCGCGACAATGCAGGGCTAAGTCCACAAACTGTATCAAACATTAACGCGCTAACAATCGGTGGCAGAGCCGAGGCGTATGTCACGTTCGGGACGGGAAAAATTACAGATTTTGAGATTTTTTGATAAGATATACTTAACACTAGCGTGCGAACGATATATTTTGAGGGTTGATTATAGATATTTTTTTATGTACCTATTCAATGCAATTCATTACGGAATTATTTATCAGGAATCAAATCCAGTACTTCTAGCTTAACTATGCCTACTGTAAATATTGTCAACATAATGATGTATTGTAAAGTAAATCGTTTCTTACCTAATATAGAACTTTAAAGGTGATTTGTAAAGCGCATGTCAAAAGTCACAATACGCTTGTCACAATCATCATCCAATCATTTCCAATTGTCACTCGTAGACGTATCGTCACTCCTGAAACGTAATAATACGGATCATATCTGAATCCGATCATCAATTAGGCGCATCTAGATGGTAGTGCTGTGTCCCTTTGAGGTTTAGCATTTAAGTAGGTTTATCTTGCTCTCAGCTTCATTCGTGTTTCCCCAAATGAATACCGTAGGGCTAAGGAATTATCTGCATGGACGTTGCGATTGCCAGATCTCGATATGTCCTTCGTAGGTAAGTACGTGTATTGGAAACGTGTTCTGATCCGAGGGAAAGCAATCACTAATTAATGGAATCTTCTCGGTATTTGTGTCAAAGTTTTTTTATGTATATTTCATAATGTTTACTTGTTTATTTCGTTTGGCGCTGTTCAAATGAAAGGTTCTGCGTATTACCGAAATATATTGCTTCACTTACTTACCAAACGAGTAAATTAATAACATACGAGTATAACGCCCGACTTCGCCGCAAATACTAATTCTGCTCGCTTCTGTTCATGATTTTATTTGGTTAAAATATCATATCGTATTTATACCTACTGACAATCATGAAAAATTGATAATGGGCTTGTGACCTTAAATTTGTTTACGATGCCATTCGAACCAGTTTTTGTAGATGAACAAATGTTTGTATAGTAGCAACTACATTTAAAGGACATTAATACCCAAAAAATCGAGTTAAAGACGGACCTCGCTGACAGCAGCCGAAACGCTTCATACTGATTGGCTTTAAAGTATGACGTCACACCGTGCAATTTGTACTAAACGTTGCATGGAAAATGAAGTAAATTGCTGTTTCAGTCTCGAAATACTGCGTTTAGGTCCATAGTCGTTATACAAATTTGTTTCTATAAAAGCGTAAGGATTCTATTGGTACCTTTACATTTACTCTTGGACAATAAATAAAAAAGCTTTTTTTTTAATCTTTCAAGGTTCATATCTTTTTATGATTTGAATTGTATTTTGTAATTTATACTTTATTACAATCATTTGATGGTTTACTATCCATTAAGCAACACGACGTTATCAATTTTAACACCACGCAACAAGCCTATTGAGCAGCTTCACAGTTTGGACCTCTTGGAAATCCGGTGAAATTATACACGAACTTTGAAATTGCTGGTGAGATGACAAATTTGCAATAATGGTAGTTCCGGGCTGATAAAAATAGCTCGCACCGAGAATAGCCCGATCGATGTCGCGCAGTGCAGGCACGCACGTGCTGCAGCCGAGTCTGCTGCCCCGTTACCGAGGTCTATCTCACTCCACCAATTATTCTGATATCAAGTAAGTGTACATTTTCTATGTGCACTCGTTCTTACGCGGCCATGATATTATATATTACTAGCTTTTGCCCGCGACTTCGTACGCGTATAAATTATAGCTTACATGTTATTTTCATGTTTAAAGCCATGCTACTGTATAATTTGTAATTAACGATTAATAATATGTTTTACACCACGTCGGTGGCAAACAACTTATAATAAGTGGTTACCGTAGCCTATGGACGCTTGCAACTTCAATTATCTCTACGCATTCAGGCTGGAATGCCGTGTTTTGTACACCCAGTGGTTTGGATATGTGTTTGTTTAAATCATCTGAGAACACACCACATCCCGTTTCTTTCTCGATTCTAAGGTCTGTTTGGTTTAGTCCCTCTTTCGAATCTTCCGTCATAGGTAGGCTTGTGATCAGTTTGTTATGGATCTTCGTGTGGGGTAGGTCTAGTTTCGTCTATAGGTAGTTTCGGCTTTTCAGGCGTATTGCCGTCGCAGCCGCCTCCTTTTGTATCATCATCATCATCATACTCGTATCAGCCGAAATACGTCCACTGCTGGACATAGGCCTCCCCCAAAGAGTTCCAAAGTGACCGATCCTGCGCCACCCGCATCCAGCTCCTTTTGTATGTGCATATGTAAAGGTAGTAGTCCTAGCATGACTTCTAGTGCTGAGGGGCAATCACGTAACGTTCCGAACGCGCGTTAGGACAATCCAACTGTAATTTTTCCATGTAAAATTTGACATTCAGATCTACCTGAAGCACGTACAATGCGTTACGTGATCGACCTGCTGCTGTGTAAGGAAGTAAAAATCTGCTATTGGAAGGAAAACGTGAAAAAAAAATTGTAAACCAAATATATTGCATTCTACTGCTTTCATTGGCCGAAGGCCCGAAGCGTCGCTTCAGAGCGTGCTCACGTGGTCACTTACTATCCTGTGGTGTCTTGCAAGTAAAACCTGACGGCCGAAGTAGAGAAGATGAGCGGTGAGGCAAGCAAGGCAATTTTCTCGTAGGAATGAAATGCCTAGAGCGTCCCTTCAGAGCGCGCTCACTATGCGAGCCCCCACGGGCACTCACTATCCCCGGATGTCTTACAAGCAAAACCTGAGGAGAGGACCGCAGTTGAGGAAACGAGTGGCCAGGCAAGCGAGGCCGAATGCTGAGTTTCTCGTAGGGATGAAAGGTCCAAAGCGTCTCTCCAGAACGCGCTCGCTATGGGACCCCCCACAGACACTCATTATCCCCTGATGTCTTGCAAGGGAAACCTGAGGGTCCAAGTACCGAAGGTGAGTGGCGAGGCAAGCGCAGCTGAAGGCCGAGTTTTTCGTAGGACCGAAGGCAGAAGCGCCCCTTCAGAGTACGCTCACTATGCGATCCCAAGGGCAAGTGTACGTGGGCACTCACTATCCCCGAATGTTCTTTTAGCGAAACCCAAGGGCCGAAGGTGAGCGGCGAGGGACGGGAGGCTGAAGGCCGAGCTCCGCTCCATGAATTTATTTTTAGCTTCGCGCTTTATTACGAAACACCTATTCTAGTCTAGACATACTTTTTAGGAGCCTATACTTTTTTTGTACAAAAGTTAAGAATAATAGTTTTACACGATTTCTTACTTTACTTTACAATATAAATACTCTTTATTGAACACTTCTTGACGTTTTTTTCTCTAATATTCTTTATGTTAATTATGTTCCTAAGGCATCGAATCTTCCATTCACTAAATTTCTCTGCGTTTTTGAAAATGTTTAACAAAAAAAATTAAAACTACACAAAAAGTGCATGCCGGTCTCTGGGTTTGAACTCGTGGACACCGACTCCGTAAGCTATAGGCCAAACCACCGGGCTAGGAATGAGTTGTAAGAACACAATGAATTTTCGAATATGGTGACAACGTGTTACCATGGTAATGAAACTGTTATAATCCCGCTCTCGCAACATTATATCTAAATAGTCTCTAGTCACCTCAGCCTCAGTCAGCGCCTATTTTTCATCCCATATTTTTCACGTTTTATCTATACATTGCTGAAAGTTTCAATGGGGATATTTTTACTTTCCAATCAAATTTATGCTTACCAATTTTCAAGTATTTTAGCTCATGGATTCAAGGAGTTCCCATACAAAGTTCAACCCGATTTTTTACCCCCTTTGAACCCTAATCTTTATAATTTTAATAGCCTATAGCCTGGCTGAAGATCCATTTAACGTTTTAGTAAAAGTCGCATATTGATCCATTCGCTCGTTTTCACGTGATGCCGTTACATATAAACAGACAGACAAACCGACAAACAGACAAAAATTCTAAAAACTGTTGAAGTGTGTTCTGTTATCGATTCTAAGAGCCCTCAATAGATTTTTTTGCCAATATCTTCAATGTACAGACTTTCGACCCTCTGCAGCTTTATTATATGTATAGATAGATAAATAGATAGATTACATTTTGATAAAATCCTGTCTTAAGACATGTAATTCTACCTAATCATCAAGGAAAACCAGCAATATTTCACTCAACGCAGAAAAACCAGTAAAAGACATGTAAGAGCTCAATATATTAATGTTTTAGATCAGGGGTTCATTTTTATAATAACATATATATATATATATGATATAACAAAGTGTGTCTGTCTGTCTGTCTGTCTGTCTGTTACCTCTTCACGCTTAAACCGATGGACCGATTTTTAATAGTTTTTATCCCCGAATTAATCCCCTAAGGGACTGAAATAGGGGCTGAAAGTTTGTATGGAGCTACGATATAAACGAGTTCCACACGGACGGGGTCGTGGGAGGAAGCTAGTGAAAGTAGAATATAATCTAAAAGTTAAATACAGCTTGTAAAATGGTGGCATTTAGATACCTACTATGAATGACATGTGTGACTGTAATAGCACTATGGTGTGAGCGAGATGGCGCGCCGTTTTCGATTCTATTCTTCATTGACACAGCAATTAGATTTAGAAGAGTAACAATTTGTAGTGGTATAAGGGCAGTTAGGTAGGTCCAACTTTGAGAAAGAGGTCAATCGTCGAATCCGACTCGGCTGGGCAGCGTTCGGGAAGTTACTCTATGGCACATCTTTTTGTCCAATATTCCGCAGTGTCTCAAGACGAGAGTCTATGACCAGTGCGTGTTGCCAGTGATGACGTATGGCACTGAAACGTGGCCGCTTACTATGGGCCTCATAAGAAGGCTCAAAGTCACCCAAAGGGCAATGGAGAGGGCTATGCTGGGAGTTTCTCTGCGTGATCGCATCAGAAATGAGGCTATCGACTACATAACCAAGGTAGGTAACCGATATAGCCCTCCGAATCGCTAAAGTTAAATGGCAGTGGGCGGGGCACATTGCACGTAGAACCGATGGCCGTTGGGGTGGAAAGGTTCTCGAGTGGCGACCACGTACCGGAAGGCGCGGCGTGGGTAGGCCCCCACAAGTTGACTGATGACCTGGTAAAAATCGCAGGAATCCGCTGGATGCGGGTTGCGCAGAACCGGTCATTGTGGCACTCTTTGTATGTCCAGCAGTGGACGTCTTTCGACTGATATGAACAAATCGTATTGACAAATCGTTTTACTAACTACTTAAACACTATTTGCAAGAGTGGTCGCCAATCAGCTAACAGGGTGGTCGCAAACCGACTAAAGCGGTCGCTATCTAGCGAATTCGCTATTTTGAAACCTTTTCTATATATTTTCCTAATCTATGGATGAAAGTGCTATATTTTATTGTAGGTTTCAAAACTTGACTATACTCAGAGCCTATACGAATACCATATATTATGATTTATGAGTGTCAATTGAATACGTATACATTTACAAATCTAAAGTGAGCAACTCGGCTAAGTGGTCGCTAACCGGCGAAACGACCCTATGTAACTGTACAGTCACATAAACTACTATTAAAGATCTTGTTACCGTATTCTTGCAAATAAATTATTTTATTCATTCATTCATAGTTTAGTTGTGATTGTTAAAGAAATGCAAGAAGAACAATACTACCTACCATTTGGCATTAAGTTCGGCATTTGTAAGATATTTGATTTGTACAATAATATAAATATATAAAAATAAATACTACAGTATTTAACCTAATACGATTTCTAAATGGTCACAACTTATCTTAAATTTATCATTCGTTCTATAGGTAGCAAAAAGGCAACATGCACTTTTAAATTATCAATAACAACGTTTACTTGTAAATAAATGTTTATAGTTGTTATATTTCCATTTTACTCACAAACGCTGAGATAGAAACGACCGGCCTCAGCCATCTCAAATCCCAAGATTATTATTTGCTATAACACCACCAATGTAACTTGACACTTGAACCCACGGAATGGTGTACAAGGGTCGATTTAATGCGTAGTTTCGCTGGGGTTCCGTAGATCTAGCTAATGTGGTGCTATATTTTGAATCCAGGTACGGTGACATTTGGCTGAGGTTCAACCCGAGCGAGGGTGGGTTTGCAGTATGTACGCTATGCAAATGTCATGAGGTGGTGCAAGTGACAACCGAAGTGCATTCTGTGACAAAAAATCTAATAGGGAACTTGCATCTTTTTGTTTTATTACGAAAATCAAAATTATACGTCTCCCTTTTCCAGCAATAAAACAACTGTAGCATTAAAACTTTCTTATGATTTATTTTTCTGATGTTATATGCACTTGAAATCTGCACGCGCCGGCACCCACCGAATATGCTCTATATTAAACGGGCTTATGCTATGGCGTCACAACTCATATTCTCGGCGCAAGTCATTAATTTGCAATTATCACCACAAAATGTGCGTTTAAGTCTATACTTTAATACTTATTACTTGTCCTACAAAATATCATTTCTAATTCAATATTCTGTCTAACTGTTATGTAATTTTATCGAAAAAAGATTTTTTTTTCGTCATTTTAACGTGAGATAATAGTTTTTTAACTAATATAATAGTTTTTTTTTATTTTACGTTTTCTTTTGTGTGTGTTTTCTACGTATATCCGCATCGATTGAGTGCAATTTATTCAAAATTGAAGTCCCATGCAAGTTCCCTATTTAGTCTTGTTTAACTTGTTTATATATGCGTCCCTCTCCCGCTCTCACATTTAGGCGTTAATCTAAAAGAAAAATATCGCGTTCTGTAAAACGCCGTTCTGGTGGTTCTGACTAGATTAGGAAACATTTAGGACAGATTTTCAGATATATGATTCTTGACCATAATATATGATTGTTTATCTGATTTAATCGGTAGGTACATGATTGCTTAAAATTTCCTCAATAGTATAATAATAATTTACTCAATAGTTCTTATTTTCCTGTTTTTACTCAGCCTGCTCAAACGATACAATTATTTTGCAACACAATCAAGTTTACACTATGGTGTTTTACCTCATTTAAAATTTCACTTAATTAAATATAAACAAAACTTCACTAAGTTAGGTATTTAGCGTAGCCTTACAATAAAGAAAGAACAAACAACAACACAAAGAACACAATGAATAAAGTTTTTCTATTGTATTATATTCTAGTTCTAGTTCGGGTGTTCTAACCTCAAAGCAGCCGAGCATACATAAAAGGTCAAACAGATGTACTAGCAATAAGACTAGTAGTGTGTAAGGAAATTGTACCTACTGAATTAGTTATTATCCTTCAAATAAAAATAATTTTCATTCTATTCTACAATCCCTTTGATTAGAAAGACAGACTTGCACCAAAGAGGATAGCCACAAAATGCTTGTTGCCTATAGCAATGTTGCTAGCTCCACTTTTCACACTCATGCGCAAGAGATGTGTAGCATCGCAAATAGTAGTTTACTTAAGTACATCACAGAAGTATAATTTCATCAAAACATTTTTTCTCTCAATCTGTTACTTTTTTTAATTATTATAATATACAATTAACTTTAATGGGAAGAGTTATTAATGAAACGACATTTCTTTGAAAAGGAACATTTTAAGCCCTGGGTTTTCTATAAAATGTGCGGAGGGACGTTGCACGTTGGTATCCCGTGCCTTACCCCAGTCAACTCCACCACCGAGATTCCCAAAGCCGGTCTCCAGTTCACGCACTTTACGACCGTCGACCAAACTACGATTGCGATCCGTCATAAATGTAACTCGACTCGATTCATAATTAGTAGCTATTGATGCCAAGGGATTTCGGGATACGTCACATAGTGGAGTATGCGTGTTGCTGGGGCGGATGATGAATGTGAAAGCTGTGCCCTAGAGGGTAGATACAGTCCTCAGTAACGTAAACTTTTAACTCCCTTACTATGTCAAGCATCGAAAGGCATAATGCACGTAATCCTATTTCCTAGCACGTAGTCAGATAGACGGGAAGTAATCAATTTTCATTTCAATGTTAATTTAATATCTTTAAGGTAGGGTTTTACCATTTTTTCGAATCCTTAAGGTGGTTCGATTGCCATACAAAACGTTATTTGACATTCGCAGGCTAGCGGCGTGATATTTTAAGAAACTTATGTAACAAACATTCATTAATTGGCTCCCCATTTGCGCCAAATTCCCCCTTTCCTAGAATAAACTTGTATTAACTAGATTAATTTGAGAAATTGATTTGGGACGTGATATTTTGGGAAAACTATTTTTCTCAAATTAATCTAGTTTATATAAGTTTATTCTAGGAAAGGGGGAATTTGGCGCAAATGGGAAGCCAATTGATGAAAGTTTGTTACATAAGGTTCTTAAAATATCACGCCGTTAGCCTGCGAATGTCAAATAACGTTTTGTATAGCAATCGAACCACCTTAAAGAATTATAGTACCTATAATAATTACGGTTTAACTCATGTATCTATTAATTGTAACTACGGGCCACATGTTTCGAGCCCTTCGGGAGTTCATCAGCAGGATGAGCCTTGCTTGCGGCCGTATTGCCCCATACACTGATTGTACAATTAATACGTGAGTTTAACCGAAGGTAATTATTACTACCGGTCGGTCGACCAATATGTATATCTTGGACATATTCTATCCTATCCTTTGACAAAGAGCATCAACATAAAGATATATTTAGGAGAATGGAGCTGGGTTGGGCGGCATTTAATAAACTGGACTACATCCTCAAGTCTACCGAAGTTCCACAATGCCTGAAGACTCGCCTCTTTAACCAATGTGCCCTGCCCACCATGACGTACGGTGCCGAGACATGGACGCTAACAAGTGAGGCTGTGCACACGAGCCATGGAGCGCACCATGCTCGGCATTAAACCACGTGAGGAATGTTGAGATCCGACGTCGCACTAAGGTGCGCGACGCGACGTTGGAGATACCATTACCAAACTCAAGTGGAGCTGGGCAAGACACCTTGCCAGGCAGAATGATGGTAGGTGGACCAAAAAGGTGTCAGATTGGTGGCCACTTCTAGGTAAAAGGAGCGGTGGCCGTCCACCAGCTCGATGGGTGGACGATATTAGGAAGATCGCGAGTCACTTCTGGATAAGATTATTTCAAGATAGGGACAGGTGGCGTACTCGAAGAGAGGCCTATGCTCAGCAGTGGGCGATTACTGGCTGACAATGATGATGATGATGAATTATTACTAATCGTAAACATGACTCATGAAAGTGTAATAAAACTCTTTCTATCGTGATACTAATATATTATTCCACCAAATAACCTCAAGTTCCCAATCTCTGTCCCTTTAACTTATTCATGTTGTCAACACCGCTCCTACCGATTGACTGTCCTCCCATCCGCCATGCCAGTGTTTCTCCACCCTCAATTTAAGTATCAATCACTTCACTCTTTTATTTCTTAATTTAATTATTACTTGATACTATTCGGAATAATGGCTAAGATAATTTCATTTATAATTTGTGCCAAATTTATTAAATCTTACAAAAGTTTAAATTCAATCACCTCATTATACGGGTTTCTTGAGCAACATTATGCTCACTTTTTTAAATGCGTATTGTAAGTAGGTACCTACATATACATATAACTTGGGTAAGCCCCACCTTTACAACTGAAATGAAACTCGCACAAAGACCTAAAAAAATCTAATAACAAAGCATTTCATATAAGAAGAAGAAAGTCGAGGGTCGTATTATTTCAAACATTAAGACGAGAATATTGCCGCGGGCAATTTATGAGAGCAATGCGGAGCCTTATCTTCTGTATTAAAGATTTCATTAAATCATGCTGGGCAATAAAACAGTTTGATACCGCAGTTAGGTCCCGGGTCACTAAGTTAATGACGTGTTCTTGAGTAGGTACTGGTGTAAGGGAGCGACGGTGAGCGAGGCCCTTAACTTGCTAAGGTTAGGTAATTTGGCGTAAAGATAAAAAATACCTACTCACAACTCTCACCGTGCCATTATGACAATTAGTCATAAACATGATTTATCTATGCAATAGGGAACATTACGCAAAACTCCGCGTAGGGGGCGACACTAGCAGAGTTGGCATTGTATCTAGTTCCCACTTGGGGTATTGTCTATGCATGCATCCTTATCACTCATTTGACAATCAATTGTGCATGTATGTGTGCGTCCCTATTTTCCTCTACTGGTTTACGGTTTGTGCTAGTGCTGCTCTCTGGCGGCACGGCAGAACATTGCAGTAATCTTCCTTATTACGTCTAAATGTCATTCGAAATTTTTTCAATGTTATTTTACCAAATAGTTATTAACTTATTATTAAATTCAATGCAAGCCTCATTTATGCCAGGGGATGGTGCATCTAACTCTATTAGGTTTAAATTAATTTGTAAAACTAATAATTCGTGATTGTATGCTAACAACTTATGGACATTAGTCCGAAATAAATAAATAATTGAAATTTTATTTGACGTTTATTCCTTACGCCGCCGTACTGACTGACAGATTTTACACATTTTTATGTTTGATCGTTTTATTTTATTTAACTAGTTATTACTAAGTTTCATTTCTTACCCGCCAGCTAGCCGGGCTACATCCTTACAAGGTAACTTGATGTTTTCTATGTATGTATTTATCTATTGTACCTGTTCGCGCCATCGGCGCGACGATATAGGTAACTCGTTCAATCATTCATCGATTCACTCGTTGACGTGCCGACGCAAGCGACGCGCCGCGAGAGTAGCCATTTGACCGCCGTCGCGCACTGACGTGTATCTCAATCCCAGCGTTCCGTGCTCACCTGAACCTACGAAAGTGTCGTGATTATACCGGCCGGTACCCTTATTGTAGTGACTGTGACGTTACGTGGCTCATCAGCTCAAAACTAGGCGCGCGAGTGAATTATAACCCTCAGTGTGCGTGAAGACTTTCATCAGCTCAAGGTCGGCTCGAAACCAGAAGAAGACTCCTACTCAGCCCATCCATCATATCAGCACGGCAAGCCGCTTAAGTCGTCGCGGCCCAGTACACAGAACAACCTTACCTACATATTCAAGTAAGCCAGTTCCCATTTCTCACTCCCATTCTCCATCTCATTCAGCTCACGTCGCGTGTTATTGCCCCCAGCGATAACATTCTTTGTTCCTTCGAACCGGTATTCTTTGGTCCTTCGAAAAACCCCACCCACACCAGCCCTTTGGATAAGCAGTCTTTCTTTTGCTCGAAAAAGCACACCCAGTTAGGTAAAAAATCCACCCACATTTCAAAAAAAAAAAATTAATTCTTTCGCCCAAATTATTCAACTCATAACGTAATATATAACATTACATGTAAACTCAGCCCATTTCAAACAAAGGTACATTACCAAAAAGTACCACATCTCATTTATTTGCCTACGAAATTCTGCACATTCGAGAACATTCCGTCCGTTCTGTAGGTAGCTACCCTGAGTTACCGATCACTTACAGCGGTCTTCAGCCCTTTATAAGCTATTTTCTAAAAGCAAACATTCTCGAAACGTAATCAGACAGTGTGTAGAATAACCTATAGATATAACTTACGAAACCGCTCATTTCAAAAAGACACGTTTGATTGCATCATTATTCTAAAGCAAAATTTTTAAAGCGCCGTCATAATTACGAATACCTCATAGGTACTAAATTCATTCTCCAGCTCATACATGTAACAGATACATATAACTAGGCATAAATAAACGTTTAATTTTTGTAAACAATTGAACAGCTCGCAGATCTAAAATAATACATTAAAAAGCAACCTTACTGCTCAGAGGATAAGGCTCAAAATTCAATAACCGTATAATATCTGCCCGATGACAAGTACCTATTAGAGACAAGCCACAACTTGGTAACACTCCACATTGGTTAGTGGTTAATATAGTTTCTTATTTCCCTCACTCAAATTAGTACCTACTCATTAGGTAACTTACATCGTGAAACACAGGGTGTCCAGGGAGAAATTTTTTTTTTTGTGCAACAATTTTTTTTGGTTTTTTATCTTTTGTTGACAAATTCACATTGGTGTAACAGTCAATTGTTAGTCAGCTCATCACAAGTCATCATACAGGGTGTCATATTTTTTAAATTATTATTATTATTTTTTTTTTTATTTTTTTTGTCTCTCAACTCATTTAAGTACACATAAACAACACCATGCCGTCCAAATCGCAAGCAGCCATCTTCCGAGAGGCAACAAAGGCAATTACTCTGCTCAAGGAGATTGCGGAGGCAGCACTAGCAAAGGATACGAAAAAATATACATTGTCGGATTTCACGGCTCGGTACACAAAAGTAGACCTCTATAAATCCAAGCTAGAGGACGTCTATTATGAAATACTAGACGACGAGGAACTCACTGACGAGACCGAAGCCGTCTACACAAAACATTATGACACCGCGGTAACGGACTACAATTACATCCTAGTCGCGTTCGACAAATTGAGCGTGACTGCGGCCCTCCCAGAGACTTCTCACCCCTCCACGTCTGCCACGCCTACAACTGTGCTACCCAAAATCACGCTCCCAAAGTTCAGCTCAAAGGTTGAAGACTGGCCGTCCTTCATTACCATCTTCAGGAGCTTAACGGACGACATGACCATCATTTCGGATGCCGTAAAGCTCCACTACCTGCTCTCGTGCCTGACAGGCGAGGCACGCAGTATGGTATCCCACCTCCAGCTCACCAACGACAATTTCGCCGTAGCGATGAATATCCTAACTCGGCGCTATGAAAATCGTCGGGTCTTGATCGACCGGTTTGTAGATATCATCATTGAACTGCCCAACATTCACGTGCGCTCCGATATACGCACGCTCTTTTTAACTCCGCTCATTTCCGCGCAATGCGCCCTCAATAACCTCGATCTGCCCATGCAAGAAAGTGACTATGTTTTTGTGTCTATAGTAGTGCGAAAACTTAAAGGTGAACTTCGGACACTTTTTGAACGAAAGTACGGATCACGCCAGTCTCTGCCCACCCTCAAGAACCTGATCACCTTCTTGGAAGAGCACGCGCGTTGTGTAGAGACCGAATGGTCCAGCTCACCCAAGCCCAGCACCTCCCAACTCACTCAGCATTCGCCACAACCAGCTCAGTACCGCAGGCAGTCTCCCGTAAACTTTCCTCGAGGCCCGCCCCGACAGACTGCGTATCATGAATCACGTCCCATGACCCCGGTTAGGAGCCGGTCAGACTATTCAGCTCAGCACAGGCCGACTTACTCAGCTCAACCGTCACCTCAAGACGCAAACACCACCAACACCATGCCCTGCCCATACTGCGGAGAAAGAGGGCACAAGCTCATCGCCTGCCCACGGTACAACGACCAACCAATACAAGGCCGTTGGGACTTTGTTCAGGCCCGCAACCGCTGCCGACGCTGCCTAGGCCCCCATTATGAGAATGAGTGCAAGTCCACGAAGGCTTGCAAAGAGTGTGGGAATGACAGACACCACACATCTCTTCACCGCCCCGGTGCTTCTTCTCCAACTCATTCGTCCGCTCATCTCCTACCTCCACATCTGAGAGAACAGCCCAGGACGCGTCCAGCTAATGAGTACCAACCGTTCTCGGCACACGCCTCACAGGCGAAACCCACGTCTCAGGACCACCCTCGCTCGCCCAGTACGTCCCGAGCAGGTGGTCAATCGTGACTACCTACAATAACTGAACACTGTGAAGAGGAAGACAATCAGCACACACACTCACACCCAGAACACACACACTCACACGCAGACCACACACACTCAGCCCATACCCAGACATCTCAAGCTCGCTCACCGCGATCAGCTCCACCAACAGCGAATCATTCCTCTTGTGATTACCCACGACAGGATGAGCACGCAATCAATCAGCCCATATTATTGCCTACCGTCACGCTAAAAATAGCAGACGTAAATGGCCAGTTTCACACAGCACGAGCCCTGCTAGATTGCGGTAGTATGCTCACACTTATCACTCAGCGCATGGCTCGTAATTTAAAGTTACCACAAAACTCAACATCACTCAAAATCACAGGAGTGGGCAACCACCACACACAGGAATCAAAGGCATCAATCACAATAATCTGTCGACCTACACATCATGACACACCCACGATTACGGCTACTGCGCATATTTTAAAACACGTTACCGGTTATCTACCGTTACAAAAGGTCCCACACATAGCACAAGTGAGAGGCCAGCCAAATATTCCCTTAGCAGATCAAGGATATAACACACCCGCTCCAATCGATCTCTTGTTAGGTTCTGATGTTCTCGGCCAAGTTCTGGACGGGACTAAGGTCTCCTTAGGCCGAGGGAAGCCCATAGCCTTCGGCACGATTTTCGACTTCGCATTGATAGGACCCATTGAGGACTTATATGCAACACCTGCAAACCAGGCCAACTCAGCTCATATTACCAGCTCTCAGCCAGAATCTGACGTACCCACACATGACATTTACAAGAACCTTGAGAGGTTCTGGGAGACAGAAGAACCACAACCTCATGTACAGACCAGCCCATTACAAGAGCAGTGCGAGGAAATTTTCCGTACTACAACCACCCGAGATCCATCAGGCCGCTATATGGTAACACTGCCGTTTCTACCAAATGCGCCGGCCTTAGGCAACACTCATGCCATTGCACTACGCAGGTTTCTTACACTGGAAAGGAAACTACAAGCAAATCCGCCCCTACGCTCTAAATATGTTGAATTTATGAGCGACTATCTCAACCTAGGACACATGTCACCATGCCACCCAAGTACCTTCGCGAACAAGCCTCATTTCTACATTCCTCATCACGGCATCTTCAAATCGGGATCCGACAAGTTACGCACTGTCTTTGATGGGTCCAGTAAAAGCTCAAATGGCGTCAGTCTTAATGATTGCCTGCACACAGGTCCAGCTCTCCAGCAAGATATAGTTGACATTATCATGTCTTTCAGGATACACCCCATAGTTTTCAGTACTGACATCAGAATGATGTTCAGAAACATACTCATCCACCCAGACCAACGACAGTATCAGCTCATTCTCTGGCGGTCTTCACCGGACCAGCCCCTGCTCACTTACGCACTAAATACCGTCTCCTATGGATTACGCTCAAGCCCGTACCACGCCCTCCGTACTCTGCTCCAATTGGCGGATGACGAAGGTCATCACTACCCGCACGCTGCTCAGGTCCTACGCAATTCAGTTTTCGTCGATGATATACTCTGTGGTCATGACTCTGTGGAGTCTGCTCAAGCGCTCCAAACAGAGTTGATTAACTTACTGGCCCTAGGTAGTTTTCAGCTCAGTAAATGGACCTCCAACTCTTCTCAGCTCCTTAATCGGTTCCCAGATGACCAATGTGACATGCCTAAAGACTTCGACATCAGCCCAGAATCGAATTCCATTAAAGTATTAGGTATACAATGGATTCCTCAATCGGATGAGTTCACTTATCGCATCTCTCTCCCCTCACTGACCCAAGTCACAAAACGCTCAATCCTCAGCACAGTAGCTTCGCTGTACGACCCCAATGGTTGGGTTACACCCGTCATACTCCGCGCAAAGCTACTTTTACAGAAGTTATGGCTTCTGAAACTGGGATGGGACGAGCCCACCCCCGATGAAGTTCACACAGAATGGCAGCACATCTCACAAGACCTTCCTCAACTCTCAAATCTCCGCTTACCTCGGCACATCTGCAAATACAAGCCCACGTCCACTTACTCACTTCACGGGTTCGCGGACGCCTCAGAAGCCGGTTATGGTGCTGTCACTTATCTGCACGAGCTCGATGCCAATGGACTTGTCAATGTGCATCTGGTCATTGCCAAGTCGAAGGTCGCTCCTATCAAGAATCGCCTCTCAATTCCCAAAATGGAACTCTCAGCTGCAGCTCTTTTATCACAGCTCATGACACGACTGTCAGCTAAATTGTCAGCTCACATTGCTATAGAACAACATACCTGTTGGTCAGATAGCACAATAGTGTTAGCATGGCTCAACACGCCCCCTCACCGACTCCAGACATTTGAAGCCAACCGAGTGGCTAAAATAACGTCTAGCCCGATCAGCCCTAGGTGGAGGCATGTCCCTACGAACCTCAACCCTGCAGACTGTGCAAGCAGGGGTATGTCAGCCCAATCTCTATCAACCCATGACCTCTGGTGGTCTCCCAGCTGGCTCAAAGAGCCTCCTCATACCTGGCCCCAGATGCCAGCCGCTCTGGGTCATCACGCTTTACCAGGCCTTAAGCCAAAAAGTGTGCCAGCTCATATAGCAGTTCCTGATCTGGATCATGATCTGCTTACCCGCTTCAGCTCTTTTGACAAGCTCGTCGGAGTGACGGCTTGTATCAAGCGCTTCATTTATAATTGTAAGCACGGCCCAGATGTACGTCGCTCTGGACCGTTGACAGCCTGTGAACGGAGAGAAGCTCTGTTATTCTGGGTCCGCTCTGTTCAGCGGAATGAGTTTGCAGAAGACATTCATCGTCTCCACACTAATAAACTCTGCAGCAATCGACTCCAGCGTCTCTCCCCATTCTTGAAAGATGGGCTCTTGAGAGTCGGTGGTCGTCTCTCTCATGCGTCACTTAGGTACAACGCTCAACACCCACTCATTCTTCCCAGCTCAAGCCCGCTCGTTGACCTCATCATTGACCATTACCACAGAGTGCACTGCCATCCTGGCGCTGACACTCTACACGCAATGCTCCGCCAGCAATACTGGATACTATCCGCTCGCCGTGCGATCCGACACCGTGTGTTCAAATGTATTAGATGTTTCCGAACTCGCGCTCAACCAGCAGCCCCGTTTATGGCTGACCTTCCAGCAGATAGGGTTAACCCACAACCTGTATTTAGCCAAGTCACGACTGACTTTGCCGGCCCATTTCTCGTTAAGTCTAGCACGTTACGGAACGCTAAACTGTTAAAGGCGTACTTTTGTATATTTGTGTGCCTTTCAACGAAGGCAGTTCATTTGGAGGCAGTCTCCGCTCTTACCACGGAAGCCTTTCTTGCAGCGTTGCAAAGATTTGTCTCGCGTCGCGGTACACCAGTTCTAATTAGATCGGATTGCGGCACGAATTATGTAGGCGCTAGAAATCATCTCAAAGAAGTTCAAAACTTCCTCGCTGAAAATAATGATGCAATCACACACCAGCTCGCCAACCAGCAGGTAACCTGGTTGCTGAACCCCCCCAAGGGGCCTTGGTTCGGTGCCTTACATGAAATTAACGTCAAATCTACGAAACAGTTGTTCTATCGTGTAGTTGGTGAACAGCACCTTACTTTTGAGGAATTCTCCACACTCCTGACACGAATCGAGGCTGTACTCAACTCTAGACCTCTCTGCCCACTTTCATCCGACCCTACGGACATTGAACCCTTAACCGCTGGACATTTTATCATAGGCCGTCCACTCACTACTCTGCCCGAGCCGTCCTTTGATGACAGGCCGTTATCTGCTCTTAAACGCTTTCAGCTCATACAAGCTCTCTCTCAACGCTTTTGGACTCTGTGGACTAGATCTTACCTCCATACTCTCCAAACCCGCTCAAAATGGCTTTCCCCTTCATCGCCTCCTCAAGTTGGCGAACTCGTGCTCATCAAGGAAGATAACTTGCCACCGCTGCAATGGAGACTGGGTCGAATTACCCGCACAATACCTGGCAAGGATGGAGTGATCCGAGTTGTGGATCTGGACACCGCCAGTGGACATCTGCGCAGACCTGTGCTAAAGATAGCCAGGTTTCCATTGGATTCAGCTCAGGAAGAGGCTCTACTACGGGCCCCCCAGGATGTTCGCGCCATCGGCGCGACGATATAGGTAACTCGTTCAATCATTCATCGATTCACTCGTTGACGTGCCGACGCAAGCGACGCGCCGCGAGAGTAGCCATTTGACCGCCGTCGCGCACTGACGTGTATCTCAATCCCAGCGTTCCGTGCTCACCTGAACCTACGAAAGTGTCGTGATTATACCGGCCGGTACCCTTATTGTAGTGACTGTGACGTTACGTGGCTCATCAGCTCAAAACTAGGCGCGCGAGTGAATTATAACCCTCAGTGTGCGTGAAGACTTTCATCAGCTCAAGGTCGGCTCGAAACCAGAAGAAGACTCCTACTCAGCCCATCCATCATATCAGCACGGCAAGCCGCTTAAGTCGTCGCGGCCCAGTACACAGAACAACCTTACCTACATATTCAAGTAAGCCAGTTCCCATTTCTCACTCCCATTCTCCATCTCATTCAGCTCACGTCGCGTGTTATTGCCCCCAGCGATAACAGTACCTATGTATATCTTGGTCTAGTACCCATAGTATGTACAAGCTTTGCTTCACAAGACAAGGTCGATTTGTTTAAGATTGTCCCCAAATATTGATTTGTTTAACTAAGTAAACTTTTGGAAACATGGTCATGGTTTTATGTACATTAAATTAAATACTTGAAATGAGTCACAATAATGCAATACGTGCATGATATGAGTCACATCATATGACACATCCTACCATGGTACACTGAAAAATATTGCGGGTTTTTTTTCTTTTATACATGTATTATGTTTTTCCCCATTTAGGTATTTTTGTTATCAACTCTTTATTGTTGCAACGTCAGATCTGCTAGTTAATAAATTGTTGAACCAATTGAAATTGAAATAGTATCGGATCTGACATATGAGCATATGACATATTCTAGTGTAGGTGTAGGTCACCGGCATAAATATATGATGGAACAAAGGCCGCAAAAATTACTGATGACAACTCTATTCCTAGAGCCGTAAGAACATGTCAGATATTTTTGCGACCTTTGATTCATCATAATATATTGATGCCGGTGACTGTACCTATCAAGTCATGGCAAAATATTGTATGTTCATTAACAATTTCCTACATGCAATATTTTTGCCAAAACTTTGACGGCTTCTCCTTAAAAATTATGTTTTGTAAAATATGACACTCTTTTACTTGGTACCGCCAATTTACACTCAAAATGTAATACTTTAATGTCACGTTTCCCAAGGCTATTCTCAAATCATTATTGCCTCTGGTTGAAAAAGCACATCTCAATATCTCCAAAAAACTGTGGTCTTCCGAGAGATAAAATTCGGGTCAACCTAGTTAAGCGATCCTTAAAAATGCGTAATTAAATTTCACCTCTTATGAATAAGAAAAGCCCCGAGGGATTCAGAGAGAACGTCGTTTTCATTTCGCTCGAAAACCGATCTGACCAATGTAAAAGGAAATTATTAATTTCTTCCTTACTTACTCGGTTTCCAAGTTTCTGTCAGGGACAAAGAAATTGAATATTTGCACTTGTTAATTTAGATGAGTTTTGTGGTTGCTTGGAATTCATTTTATACATACATACTCTAAACAAATGATGAAAATACGGCGCATAGCAATTAATTATATTTTGTTTCTAATTGACATCAGGTATTGGTCTTGTAAACGAACCTAGTTATGATTAAAATAAGCATTAATACTTACATACCCATGTAATTGTAATTCGAAAGGTACTCATTGGATTATCGATGGGAATAAGTACCTGCAACATATATTTTTTATGAGTCGCCATATTTAATTATGATCAGTATCATTAAGAAGGTCTACGGAATACCCGAAGTACAATAGTAGCTAACGAAATAAAATAAATGTAAGTCACGTCAAAGAAACTCGTAGCACTAATTAATACGGGGCAAAATCCTCGGTCCCCGAGGGGCCCTCAGCCAAGACGCGCCGTGTAATAATTATCAATGGACCCTAAGGGCATAACCGTAAGCCCACCTTGGCACTTACCCAAACCTTTCTATTTGCATCCGCGAACTTTGCCGGACCCTTATGGGCTTTGTAGCGATTTTAATTTGCTGTGTATCTGGGTTGTGTGGTACCGAATGCGGGTCGCTTTAGGATTGAGGGATCATTTCACGGGGAATTATTTTGTGTTCATGAATGTGAATTGTGTGTTTCTTCATTTGTTTGGGTAATTACATACATGTCCAGAATATGATTACTGTAGTAATCAGACTAACTTTTCAGAGCCTACCGTAAATGCTACAGCAATGTTGTTGCTCGAAGCATTTGAGACTATCTATTGATAGGCAGTTGTAATCGAATGTCAAAGTCAAAAGAAAATCATGCAGAAAAGCAAGCAAGCCTATGTTAAATCGTGCCGAAAATTACTAAATTCACCTGATGACATTAATGCAGTAGGTACCTAATCGTTGCTCAAAATAGGTATTTGGATATCCCTGGTCACCGTGAAATCGTCATTGAACCCAAACAGCCGCGTAATTAGTTGTTGATTTTAAGCCCTATTTGTAATCTCTATTCTCATTTAACACATTCACTGTCAACACTTTTGTAGCGCTACGCTCGTAGCCGATGCCGTGGTTTTCCCGCTGAGTAGAGTAAAGTGCCTACCAACGGAGCGCCCGCTAGGCGGGTTCCTGGCAGCGAAAGTGAAATTATTCCGTTCGCATTCTGATAATGAAACACTACGTTATATTATTATACCTACATATAATATTAAGGGGAGAAAACGGATTATTTGTTTGAATACTGCAGTAACTACATATTAGGTAATACACCCAGAGATGAGACAAATCTACCGACATAATCCTCTGATTAAACCATATAATAAACAGCTGTTCAGTTCAGGCTATATGAAAACATATTTATGGAATCGGATAGTAAATGGAGGACTATTAAGTTTTTGACGAAACTGAATTAAGGACCGTATCGGAAAGAAAGTAGACAACTTCAAAATGGTATTATTCTTATTCTGTGTGAAAACTGATAATGAAACAAAAAGAAACTGAAAAATAAGGTCTTTATAAAAAACTGTTTTGAATGAATTCGTCGTATTGTAAGTATCTATTTTGCCTGCAACCTAACTTTCTTTTTGATGTGTCTCATTAAATTCTGTACGATCACTTTTGACACATTTGATGATGCCCTGTTCCATTTTTTTTTTAAAGTCGTCAACTGAGGAGGGACCCTTGACGTTTTTTAGAGGTGTCGTTTCATGATAGCCCAATATCGCTCAATTGGGCGAACTTCTGGGCAATTGGGAGGATTCAATTTTATTTATTATCTTGTGCACGCCCGCGGGTCTCAACTCGTACTTTTTAACCAGTTTTCTAATCGTCATACCTTTTATTTTGCACCAATCGTCCAAAATATTTTACGAATGTGTAAGCTAATTCGCCCCATGTTGACAGTTTGACAAAAGTAATAATCAGGTAAGTGCATTGCCGATCCTTTTTCCTGTGTGCCTAAAACCAAAATACCAAAACCTACTTATCGCAAAAAAATACAGTCCACTTTCAAATTAATTTAAATCCGCAGAAAACCACCCCCTCAGCTGTCGAGGTCGCGTACCGATACTTATTTAATAGATTTATGGTTAACTAGCTGTTGCCCGCGACTTCGTCCGCGTAGAACTTAATACTTAGAAAATATAATGCAAACAAACTTCTACCATCTTAAGGGATGATTTCCGAGGCAAAAACTATTCTATATCCTTTGAGGGGTCTCAAATTATCTCTATACCAAATTTCATCTAGGTACATGGATTTTATCCAAACTTTCACCCTCTATTTCATACCCTTAGGGAATGATTTTCGGAATAAAAACTATCTAATGTCATTCTTCGGGACTCAAACGACATTTATACCAAATTTCATCTAAACACCCATTTCACCCCCTTAGGGAGTGATTTCCGGAATTACAACTATCCTATGTCCTTTCCCAGGACTCAAGCTATCTCTATACCAAATTGTATTAAAATGGGTTCCATCCGAATTGTCACCCCTAATTTCACCCCCTTAGGGGATGATTTCTGGGGTAAAAACTATCCCATGTCCTTTCCCAGGACTTAACCTATATCTACACCAAATTTCATCAAAATAGATTACATCCAAATTTCACCCCCCCCCCCCCCCTTTTCACCCCCTTAGGGGATGATTTCCGGGATAAAACCTATTATATGTCCTTCCCCGGGACTCAAACTATTTATATACCAAATTTCATCTAAATCGGTGCAGCGGTTTAAGTAGCTGCATACAAATTTCCACCCCCAATTTCAGCCCCTCAGATATAAAAACTACCCTTTGTCCTTCCCCGGGGCTCATTTCATCTAAATCGGTTCAGCGGTTTGGGCGTGAAGAGGTAACAGACAGACACACTTTCGCATTTATAATATGTATGGAAGTATGGATTATATGTATGGATAGTATGGATTATTTCCGCTTGTCTTCCAAATAGAGGTGTAGCTGTAGACTCACTTCAAAAGAAAGAAGAAACGAAAAACTCATTCAAATATCTCAAAAATTACGAAGCTACAACCGTTTTAATGTCGCTTGTTAGAGTGAGAAAACGATCAGGGACCGTGACGTCACGATCCTCGAGCGTCATAGTAAAATACAATCGTTTCATTATAAAGGTGCGTTTTGCGGAAAGAGACGCAACAAACCCCCTCTTAAAACTTTATACACTTACTAGCTGTTGCCCGCGACTTCGTCCGCGTAGAACTTTTATCGTCTTAGAAAATGATTTCTCTCAATACAAAATTTGAACCCTCTTTTAGGGGATACTTAAAAAAAAAGTTGATGTTCATTTTCTAGTTTGTGAACAAACAGTCTAAAACCAAAAGTTAAAAAATCTCATACTTTAAAAATGCCTTGAAATACTCAAACTTTGAACCAATTTTAACACTCTTAGGGGATGAATTTGGGAAAAAACTCTGAAATCAGTTTTGTAGTCTTTTAACGTACAGAATAAGACCGAAGTTAAAAATCTCTTACTCACACTTTAAAATTTTATTGCTCGCCATTTAAAATTTGAACCCCCTTTTAAAACCCCCTTAGAGGTTGAATTTTTCTAATCGCTGAAAGAACTTTTTTCGTAAACTTCTAAGTCTCTAGCTCAAAAAAGTGTTGCCCATACAAAGCTTTCTTAACCCCCTTAGGGGTGGAATTTCTAAAACTCTGAAAGTACTTTATTATTAATTTTAATAAGTAACATTTTGAATAGTTTTAAGTCTAGTAAAAAAAAAGTTTTTCCCACACAACACTGGCTACCCTTCTTAAGGATCTTAAGGATCCCCTTAGGGATGGAGTTTTTCTAAAACGCTGAAAGTTCTTTTTTAGTATTCTAATAAGTAATATTTTTGCAAAGTTTTAAGTCTAACTCAAAAAAAAGTGTTGCCCATGCAAAGCTTGCTCTCCTTTTTTACCCTATTAGGGGTGGAATTTTCTAAAACGATTTGTGTTCTTTTTTTGTATTTTAATAAGTAATCTTTTCTACAAAGTTTCAAGTCTCTAACTCAAAAACATAAACTTTCCCTGATAAAAACTTTGCACCCCTTTTTATCCCCCTTAGGGATAGATTTTTTCAAAACGCTGAAAGTCTTTTTTTTTGTATTTTTATAAGTAATCTTTCTACAAAGTTTTAAGTGTCTAGCTCAGAAAAAGTGTTCCCCATACAAACCTTGCACCCTTTTTTAACCCCCTTAGGGAATGATTTTTGTAAAACGCCGAATGTAGTAGTTTTCATGTTCTAATAAGTAATTTTTCGTCAAAATTTTAAGTCTCTATTAAAAAAAATATGTTTTTCTCATACAAACTTTGCACCCTATTTTACCCCCTTAGGGGTGAAATTTTCCAAAACGCTGAAAGTACTTTCTTTGTATTTAAATAATCTTTCTACAAAGTTTTAGGACTCTAGCTAAAAAAAATAGTTTTCCACATACAAACTTTGCACCCCTATTTTAGCCCCCTATTTTTAGGGGTAGAATTTTCTAAAACGCTGAAAGTACTTAATTTGTATTCTGATGACTAATCTTTCTACAAAGTTTTAAGTCTCTATTTAAAAAAATATTGTTTCGCCCATACAAAATTTGCACCCCTATTTTACCCCCTTAGGGGTAGATTTTTTTAAAACACTGAATCTAGGTACTTTATTTGTATTCTAATGAATAATATTTCTCTACAAAGTTTTAAGTCTCTATTTAAAAAAAAAGTAGTTTTTCCCATACAAACTTTGCACTCTATTTTACCCCTTTAGGGGTAGAATTTTCTAAAACCCTGAAAGTTCTTTATTTGTATTCTAATGACTGATCTTTCTACAAAGTTTTAAGTCTCTATTTAAAAAAAAAATGTTTCCCCCATACAAACCTTGCACCCTTTTTTTTTTGAGCTATAGACTTAAACTTTGTAGAAAAATTAGTTATTAGAATACAAATGAAACACTTTCAGCGTTTTGGAAAATTCCACCCCTACGGGGGTAAAACCGTAGGGGTGGAATTTTCCAAAACGCTGAAAGTGTTTCATTTGTATTCTAATAACTAATTTTTCTACAAAGTTTAAGTCTATAGCTCAAAAAAAAAAGGTTCTCCCATACAAACTTTGCACCCCCATTTTACCCCCTTCGGGGTAGAATTTTCAAAAATCCCTTTTTATCCCTACCCCACGTTATAAAAGCAACATACTGTGCAAAAATCAACTCTCTAAGATTAGTAGTTTCGGCTGTGCGTTGATGAGTGAGTGAATAAGTCAGTCAGGACATAGGCATTTATTATGTATAAATAGATAGAAGATAATGACTCCCATTCAAATATCTCAAAAAATTATGAAGCTACATCCGTTTTAATGTCGCTTGTTAGAGTGAGAAAACGATGAGGGACTGTGACGTCAATATACTCGAGCGTCATAGTAAAAAACAATCGTTTCATATGAAGGTGCGTTTTGCGGAAAAGGGACAGAACATACCCCCTCTTAAAACTTTGGACTCTTATAACTTAATCATTACCTATATAACCTCTTGCTTTGTTTTTTTCTCCATTTGACTATATTTATTTTAAATTCTTTTTCGAGAAAATACATTATGATTATTTACCATATTTTCGATTCCTGAGCTATAACCACGAACTTCGGAATTCGAAAATATTCGGGTATCTCTATCTCTATCGCACTAACCATACTCGAGTGACAGGGATGCAAATATATGAACATTGAGTATCGGTTTTCGTGGTAGCGCCGCAGGTACTTTGGCTGCCATTGTCATACAAAAAAAACAAATTCGTGTTAATTATATTGTTCAAATTTGTTGATTTCATTTATTGAAATTACGACATAAAACGACATTTGCGCATATAAGTTCTCATATCAGAATCGAATATTTTTTTATGGTTTATATTTTAGCATTTGTCTCGTAAAGGTCTATCGTAGACGGGATTTAAATTATTAATAAGTGAAAGGCAAAGCAATTCCGCCATTTTGACGAAAATTTGACGGTTCTTATAGCTGACAGTTAGAGCAGCGTTTGATTTCAATAAAAATAAATGAAAAATTAAATGAAGTCGTATATTTCGGAAAATTAATTAACTGTCGCAGTCGGATAAAAACTATCCTAAGTTGCAGCTAGAATAATAATGTACCTATATAAAATGTTTCATATTTTTCCGTTCATGGGATGCTGAGAACATTCGAACCGCGCAAAGCTTAGTTTCAAACTGGCTGATTCTTTTTTTTAATTTAGAGATTTATTATAAGTGGAGATAACTTAGTGATTACCTATATAGCCTCTTGCGTTGTTTTTTTTTCGAGATAATACAACATTATGATTATTTTGTTTAGTGTCTACATCCCTACTTTCGATAAGATAAGATAAAATAAGATTTCTTTATTGTCAGAACTGTGTACATTTAGTTGTTTTGGGTAAAATAAAGTCCAACAGCTTGCCCATTTCGGACATACAATATTAAACTTAAAGCTAGTCAAATATACTAAAACAATAACAACAATAGTATTTCCAAATAATTTTAACCATAAAATATTAATTTAGATCTATCCGACATCCGTATTTTCTTTTAAACCACGAACTTCGGAATTCGAAAATATTCGGGTATCTCTATCTCTATCGCACTAACAAATGACAGGAATGCAGAGGGCCTACCGCGAAAGGCATTCGAAGTTTCCCCTCTCTGTCATACTTACAAGTTCGTACATAAGTGCGACAGAGAGGGAAAACTTCGAATGCCGTTCGCGGTAGGCCCTCAGATATACAAACTTCGAGTTTCGGTTTTCGTGGTTTGGCTGAATACGCAAAGAGCGCGCGCGCGTGCCATTCAAAAAAACCAAGTTTATATTGTTCGAATTTGTACAAATACATACATAAGAATTAAGGCGTAATTTGTACATTTGTACAAATTACGCCTTAATTCGACATTTGCGCATATAAGTTCGCATATCAAAATCGATTAATTTTATATTTGCTTTTGGTACCTATGTGTCTCGTCAATGTATATCGTAGACGGGATTAAAATTATTAATAGGCGAAAGAAAGGCAAAGCAATTCCGCCATTTGGTCCGTAGTATTTCTAATTACTGTGATTTTGACGTTTCTTTTAGCTGACAGATGTGGCGGCGATATACTTTAAGAATAATAAATGAAAAATTAAATGAAGTCGTATATTACGGAAAATAAATTATTTGTCGCAGTCGGATAAAAACTATCCTAAGTTGCAGCTGGAATAATAATGTACCTATATAAAATGTTTCATATTTTTCCGTCCATGGGATGCTGAGAACATTCGTACCACAGAAAGCTTAGTTTCAAACTGGCTGATTCTTTTTTTAATTTAGAGATTTATTATAAGTGGAGATTATGACACTACCATAAGTTTTTGGTACTTAAATACTAAATATTTTAATTAAGATTGACTCATTGAGTCGGGAGTGGGCAAAGACGTACTACAGGACGTTTATACGTTCCAACTTTCGTCTTTACCTCCGCAACACGCGTTATTCCGTCCTTACCGGGATAAACGTTAGTTATAACTCCTAATGGCCACTGTAGCGGCGGAGCATTAACGACATTTAACAGTACCACCGTGCCGGATTTGCAGAAGTATTCCACTTCTCGCGTTGCTGCAAATTATGCAGATACTTACATTTAAATCGCTTCCAATATGACCGGACTAGCGAATCCATTAATAGAAAGCGAGACAACAAATTGGTTCGTTCGTCGGACAAGTCAGGTGCGGGAAGGTACTCTAACAGAGATGTAGACAAAAAATGGGACGGAGTTAGCGCAAGCGGTTCTGAGGGATCCGAACTTTGAGCATATAGAGGTATGCTATTGAGCACTGCCTCAATCTGTGTAAGCACGATTAGCACGATCTACACGATTGCAGTCACTATAATATTGATGTACCTACCTACTCACATCCAAAATGGCAAAATGCTATAAAAATCAATAAGCCCGTCTGTAAATAGCGCCTAGCTGTGAGAAAAGTGCCGAACCGTTGACCGCAGCAGTTAGCATTCTGCGTGCTTCAGCCCGCGCCCTGGGGAACCGGAGGGACGAACTTGCTAAATAATTCAGACCAAAGGCCTCACAATTGATAGTTAGCAATAAAAGGGTCTATTGAGATGTTTTGTTTGAATATATTTCACGGAGTTTAGGGAAAAAGTAAGAGTAGGAAGGCAGGCATCTTGGGCAAGGGTCGAAATCGTTTGTAACGAAAATTACAATCTCCACTTATAATAAATCTCTAAATTAAAAAAAGAATCAGCCAGTTTGAAACTAAGCTTTGCGCGGTTCGAATGTTCTCAGCATCCCATGAACGGAAAAATATGAAACATTTTATATAGGTACATTATTATTCTAGCTGCAACTTAGGATAGTTTTTATCCGACTGCGACAGTTAATTAATTTTCCGAAATATACGACTTCATTAAATTTTTCATTTATTTTTATTGAAATCAAACGCTGCTCCAACTGTCAGCTATAAGAACCGTCAAATTTTCGTCAAAATGGCGGAATTGCTTTGCCTTTCACTTATTAATAATTTAAATCCCGTCTACGATAGACCTTTACGAGACAAATGCTAAAATATAAACCATAAAAAAATATTCGATTCTGATATGAGAACTTATATGCGCAAATGTCGTTTTATGTCGTAATTTCAATAAATGAAATCAACAAATTTGAACAATATAATTAACACGAATTTGTTTTTTTTGAATGACAATGGCACGCGCTCGGCGCATTCAGCCAAAGTACCTGCGGCGCTACCACGAAAACCGATACTCAATGTTCATATATTTGCATCCCTGTCACTCGAGTATGGTTAGTGCGATAGAGATAGAGATACCCGAATATTTTCGAATTCCGAAGTTCGTGGTTATAGCTCAGGAATCGAAAATATGGTAAATAATCATAATGTATTTTCTCGAAAAATAATTTAAAATAAATATAGTCAAATGGAGAAAAAAACAAAGCAAGAGGTTATATAGGTAATGATTAAGTTATAAGAGTCCAAAGTTTTAAGAGGGGGTATGTTCTGTCCCTTTTCCGCAAAACGCACCTTCATATGAAACGATTGTTTTTTACTATGACGCTCGAGTATATTGACGTCACAGTCCCTCATCGTTTTCTCACTATAACAAGCGACATTAAAACGGATGTAGCTTCATAATTTTTTGAGATATTTGAATGGGAGTTTCATTATCTTCTATCTATTTATACATAATAAATGCCTATGTCCTGACTGACTTATTCACTCAATCACTCACTCACTCACTCATCAACGCACAGCCGAAACTACTAATCTTAGAGAGTTGATTTTTGCACAGTATGTTGCTTTTATAACGTGGGCTAGGGATAAAACTTTGTAGAAAAATTAGTTATTAGAATACAAATGAAACACTTTCAGCGTTTTGGAAAATTCCACCCCTACGGGGGTAAAATAGGGGTGCAAGGTTTGTATGGGGGAAACATTTATTTTTTAAATAGAGACTTAAAACTTTGTAGAAAGATCAGTCATTAGAATACAAATAAAGAACTTTCAGGGTTTTAGAAAATTCTACCCCTAAAAATAGGGGGCTAAAATAGGGGTGCAAAGTTTGTATGTGGGAAACTATTTTTTTTAGCTAGAGTCCTAAAACTTTGTAGAAAGATTATTTAAATACAAAGAAAGCACTTTCAGCGTTTTGGAAAATTTCACCCCTAAGGGGGTAAAATAGGGTGCAAAGTTTGTATGGGAAAAACATATTTTTTTTTAATAGAGACTTAAAATTTTGACGAAAAATTACTTATTAGAACATGAAAAATACTACATTCGGCGTTTTACAAAAATCATTCCCTAAGGGGGTTAAAAAAGGGTGCAAGGTTTGTATGGGGAACACTTTTTCTGAGCTAGACACTTAAAACTTTGTAGAAAGATTACTTATAAAAATACAAAAAAAAAGACTTTCAGCGTTTTGAAAAAATCTATCCCTAAGGGGGATAAAAAGGGGTGCAAAGTTTTTATCAGGGAAAGTTTATGTTTTTGAGTTAGAGACTTGAAACTTTGTAGAAAGATTACTTATTAAAATACAAAAAAAGAACACAAATCGTTTTAGAAAATTCCACCCCTAATAGGGTTAAAAAGGAGAGCAAGCTTTGCATGGGCAACACTTTTTTTTGAGTTAGACTTAAAACTTTGCAAAAAGATTACTTATTAGAATACTAAAAAAGAACTTTCAGCGTTTTAGAAAACTCCATCCCTAAGGGGATCCTTAAGATCCTTAAGAAGGGTAGCCAGTGTTGTGTGGGAAAAACTTTTTTTTTTACTAGACTTAAAACTATTCAAAATGTTACTTATTAAAATTAATAATAAAGTACTTTCAGAGTTTTAGAAAATTCCACCCCTAAGGGGGTTAAGAAAGCTTTGTATGGGCAACACTTTTTTTGAGCTAGAGACTTAAAAGTTTACGAAAAAAGTTCTTTCAGCGATTAGAAAAATTCAACCTCTAAGGGGGTTTAAAAGGGGGTTCAAATTTTAAATGATGAGCAATAAAATTTTAAAGTGTGAGTAAGAGATTTTTAACTTCGGTCTTATTCTGTACGTTAAAAGAATACAAAACTGATTTCAGAGTTTTTCCAAATTCATCCCCTAAGAGTGTTAAAATTGGTTCAAAGTTTGAGTATTTCAAGGCATTTTTAAAGTATGAGATTTTTAACTTTGGTTTTAGACTGTTTGTTCACAAACTAGAAAATGAACATCAACTTTTTTTTTAATTATCCCCTAAAAGAGGGTTCAAATTTTGTATTGAGATAAATCATTTTCTAAGACGATAAAAAGTTCTACGCGGACGAAGTCGCGGGCAACAGCTAGTATTAAATAAACAAATAAAACTAGAATAGCTGCTATATAAATCTTCATAAAATGCACACCATGATACATTAATTGATGTTCATCGGTACGTTTAAAGTCGCATAGGTTAGACACGGGCGCCGGAGTCGACAAGGGGCACTAGTCTCGAGTGCCCTTCAAATGGGGATATTTTGATGTCAAAGTAAACTCGGTGTCGCTTCATGTGACGGAATGAACTATTTGAGGGAGTGTGTCGATATGCGAAAGCACTGATGCTAGTGATCATATTTCAAAAGTCTCATATTTATTAAAGTAGGTCAAATTTTGGTTGTAGACTAAGCACTTTAGAAGTACTAGTAGAAGTATTACAGGTTTCATTAAAATTATTACCTGTCAGTATGTATAGATTTAAAGTGATCGTCGATGGGTTTATCTCTATAACGATAGAACAGACTTGAACAACATTAAAATTGAGCAGTAAAACAAAAAGTTTCCATACTCCGAACCAAATATTAAAATACTTTCACTTTCCTTTCCAATTTCCCAATGAATGGCGACGGTGACACGCGCTTCAGGCGGATAGAAATTAAGCCAGCCTCATGAGATGATGCGAAACCTAACTGGTCTCCTCTCCCTGTTGCTCCCACACCACATACAATTAGATGAAAAGAGACCGAGTTAATAAAATTGTCCGCTAGGGGAAAATGAAAGGATTGTGGAGTAATTGGAAAATACCTTTGCATTGAGTGGCGCCGAGGTTTCGTTTTCAAATGGAGATCGTCGCGGTATTTCACTAGCTAAGCACCATTTTCTGCGGTAATTGGAATTTATATTGTCTGTTCAAATCCAGCCAGTGCCAGTGGTACGGAAATTTGGAATATAGTGAATGATTCCCCTTCCTCTGCAAACCTCCCCTCCACAGCACTCCACAGTTGAATTAGGTAAGGTCGAAGAATGAAAAGGTTCGTCACTTTTCCTTTTTATTTCAACATGTCGAGCTGAAAGACTGACCATCTTGGACACAGGGTCAAAGCAATTTTTGATAAGAACTTCTTGGTTGGAATGACGTTTTAACCGAATCAACGAAAAGCAAAATGGTTGAAGACGCGGTCGGCCGACCGTAGGTATTTTACAAAATGTTACATTTATCTAACTCGCCGAGATGCTGCTATGTCACATACCAAAAAGGTTCACGCATATTTTTTTTTAACTAGCCCTAATAAAAAGAGATGTTAAAGTCATTGAAGGGAAGAGTCCGTAATAAATTGGTTTTGCTTGGCTTTGATTGCTAAAGGTTTACGAGAGCAAGGGGCGTTTTTTACACAAGTGTGTAATACACTTTGAGGGCCATCAATCTTATCATAAAAGTTACCCCGAAAGGTATCATGTACTCTACGTACCTACGCTTAATTTTATGAATCCCTTTTTATTTTTACCCTTCACGTTCTATTAGTGCTTGTACCTTCGTAAAATTGGAGAGCAGTTTTAAGTATTGATTGTTGAGTACTTTGGGTACTACGTAGGGTTCCAACAGTAGGTAACTTACATCCTAAAATTTTATGTAGGTACTCAAACCTTTAAGGTCACAGCTCATTACAGCCAACCGGCACCCGACCCGCACCGCCTCGTCGTTCGGCGTCCACTCGTTGTCGACAGGTGGTCCACGTTGTCACCAGTGAATCTCGCGTGGTCATCGAGTGGACGTCGCGTGGTCAACGAGACCACGTAGCGTTTAATTGTGATGTTTCCATATACAATTAGATATTTAGATCTTCCTAACGTACGTACAATGCGTTATGTGATCAACCTGCTGAAGATTGTTTGCGTATAGTTTGTTCAACTACAACCTACCGTAGAGTCTCAAAAACGGAAATCAGAAGATGATTCTGACACTGAGTTCCAAGTATGAAACTAATAGAGCAACCAACCATCTTCGTCACCCATACAAACGCCAACCAAACAGGAGGGTACATCCAACTATTCGCGCACAACCCCTTCGGTACTTCAAAATAATTAATAGCGAAAATAAACTTGGCTATAACGAGACCATTGGCATTACCATTAGTCCGTCTCCGTCCTCATGCGGGTCGACATGGTCTGACCGCCATGAAACGTAATGTCACCTTGGTGCGTTTTCAATTAGCTACATCTTAGCCCAGGGTGCATTAGGAGCGCATCAAGCCAAGTACCCCTATGGCAAACAGAGGTGCCGGTGCGATATAGCATCCTTTTCTTACGCAGGGATTCGTGAGAAAGGTGTGCTATTATTGCAGTCAAATTAGAAATCACTTTGCACTGCCAATAATTCGTGCTCGCTTACTAGTGTATATTTATGTATAAATCATTTTGATCGTTTCAAGTACCTACGGATAAAGATATTTTAGGCTAAAATCTTTCTCGCAACAGTGTTACTTCCCCAGACTGCAGTCGGGATTAAAAAAACAATAAAAAAATTGTTCTACTAAATGTTGAATCATATCAGATTACACTTCTGGGGGCACGGCAGTGCCCCCGCCAAGTCGAGCAAAACAAAGAGGCACGGCCGTACCATCCTTTTCTCGAAGCCATTCAGGCCATTTTCAACTTCCTGTAATTTTGTGCTGGCTAAAGCTAGAACACTGAATTTTCAGGAACATGTAGGGCATAATATGGCTAACATATATTATCAATAACATTCAATTTGAACTTTTAGTTTAAGAACTATTGTCCGTCAAAGTTCGTTAGTTTTGTCACTGACATAGGTACTCACTGATAATGATCACGCTAATTCTAAGGTACTTCTAGCAGACCCACAAGCTCCAAATTTTTAAAGTAATTAGTTTTTAGCCTAATAATTTATAAAAAACCTGAAAATATTGCAATTTCAGTCACATTACAGAGATATACAAACTGCATAAGTAAGTTTGTAATCCTTTACAAATACATGCGATTACAAAGTTACTTTTGCAGTTCCTTCCTGCAAAACTATACACACGTTATTTGCGGTTGGTAAAATAACATTCCCATACAAAGTCTACAAAAAGAAATGAGATCCCATAAAAACATTCCATATAAAAAATAGGCCAAGTCTCGAAACTCTTTAACAGTAAAAAGTGGTGAGATATTTCGTAGAGCCAAGTCAGGCATTCTTATTAATCTTTATTTGCTTGCTAAATAAAATCTAGTGACTTGGCAATCACACTTACATAGTTTTAGGTACCTATGCAAAAATTTGTAAATGCAGTAGTGAGATTCCCAAGTTGCAGAATTTTATTTAGCAAGCAAATACATATTAATAAGAATGCCTGACTTGGCTCTACGAAATATCTCACCACTTTTTACTGTGAAAGAGTTTCGAGACTTGGCCTATTTTTTACATGGAATGTTTTTATGGGATTGAATTTACATCAGGGTTCCCTAGGAATTTTGAGCATCTGCTTATTTAACTTTCTCGTCTCGTCGTCTGTTTAAAAAGTTCAAAATTGACTGACCTAAATAAAATGTTGTTTCACATAATTATGTTTACTTGCAAAGCCGTGGAGAGACAAACGGATTGGGCCTTTAAACCGGCTCTAATGAACTGGAGCGGCGAGAATCGCCCAAAACGAATAAAACTCAGGAGTCTGTTTTTCATGATACAGTCGGTCGGATTTTACAATTAAAATCATTCCATAAAAGTACAGTTAGTAGATATACTACCTACCTACCTTTTATTGAAGCGCTCCAGCAACCTTAATATTTAGTTACCATCAAAACATAATACCACAATAAGTACTTACAGAGCAAGTCGTGGTGTGGTGTTATTATGGTCGCTGTGGTCTTCTGTAAGGTACTTAAGGTACGGTACTTCCCCAGTCGAAAGCTGCTCTAAATCCCTACGGGCTCAGCCACATCCACGGCACGGCGTCGCTGGTCGCCGTCAAACGGCGCTATCCAGCACGGCAATCCATTTAAGGGGATCCCATACGCCAATGACCTTCGATCTGAATCCCTTAGTTTTCTAATGTTTTTTGTAGCTTATCATATTAACAACAACAGCTTTAAGCAATATAGTATCCCACATTTATTTCAAACATCACTGTCTTCGAGATATTTGGCATCAAAGTTGAACAATTTTAGACCAAAAAACAGGTTTTCTGGCCATAACTTTTGTGTCAATTAGTTTAAAACGAAAACCGCACACACGTTTATAGAGTCACCGGAGACGAACCCAAATATGTAGATCTTGTATATTATGTTAGATCTTTAACAGCAATTTTATAAAAAAAAAGGTGTTTTTTTAGACAATGTTTAAAAAAATCATAAAAAAATATCTATCCATTTCTTTCAAAATGTGGTACACCAAAGTGGAGATTAAAGACTGAAGAATCGCCAACCGCTTGCCTTATAATTCTATCTGTAGTGCAAAAGTATTGTATCGATTCAAAACTAGTCAAAAATCGATGAAAACCTCGGGTAGGCCCTTAACGGCAACGACGCCGTGCCGTGAACATGTGGCCGAGCCCTAACTCCCAAAAAAACATTGCCTCAGATATGAAAATAGCTGTTGATTATCCGAATAATAAATTAATTAATTTAATTTTGTTCCACAATTGTTCATTTCTACACTTAGTTGATTCTAATTTCAGTGCAATTTTGTATCGTATTCGGAGCCTTTATTTGTTTATTTATTAAGTACATCCACATCATAAATATTACATTTCACTTAAAGCAAGTATATTAGAAGGTATTTATTTCTGATAGTTAATACAACAATTACGGAAGTACATAACATTGGCTACGCATGTTGCAGTGAGATCAATAAAAGTTATAATTAACTTATACAATACAAAATGTGAACTAAACTACTAAACTAATATTAACAGAATTTATATGTTAATATCTATAACGACAACATAATAATGGCGACAGTATTATTTTAGTTTTGGCAATGATGTTTATTTTGGTTGACAAAGTCGTTAATACTCGAGCAAGTTCTTATCATAGGAGACTGCGATACAAGGTTAAGAAAGGTCTTACTACAAACTATAAAATATTTCAAATCAGAACTAGCCACTTCTACTATGGGCACTCAAAGTAACAAAGTGTAGTAAGATAATCAATTGACACAATTCCAATGCCGCCTGTACCCAAAACCTATACCTACCCCCAAGAGCGAGCTGATAAAATTGATGAAGTTCCGTCCTAAACAAACAGGTACAAGCCTTTGAGAGGAAAAACTCGAAACAACAGACCTACATTACATTATTTACATACCTACATATAGACAGTACCTACAGGCAATACAAAGCGGACAAAGTTTACCTGACCCACAATACCGTGTTAAACTACGTGGCAAATAACGAGATCAAGTGTTTTCGATTGTTTGAAGTTGCATTAATTGTGTTTAGTAAATCAACTTCATGGCAATTATACTGTTTTACTGTGTTATACCTTACATGCGTATAAATAATATGCGAGTTGCCGTATAACTTCGTCAACAGTTAGGTAATACAGTAGAATTAACGTAAAAGTTTGTTTTTCTCAAACATGCTCGGAAATGTATGCGTTAATGTCACGAAATCAAGACATGAAGTTTCATGTTTATGGCTCCCTACATTACCTCTTGGCCTAGGCCAAGAAGTAATGTATGAAAACCCTAACTAAAAACATTATTGGCCGCTACTCTAACTTTTTAAATTTGCTTACTAATATTAAACAGACAAAGGGAAAATTACATACTGCCAACCACTACTAGGTCTTTTTTTGTTTTGTTTTTAATTTTTTTGTTTTTTTAATGTTCGTGATTTTAGTGATCATTTTTAATCATTTTAAAAAGTGTTTTTCTTTTTTTGATGTTTATGTCTAATTTTTAATGTTTAAAATTTTGTATGGTCTTTTATGTTATTTTTCAAGTTTTTTTCCCTTTTTTCCCTTTTTAAATGTTTGTTTCCCTTTATGTATGTTAATTCTTTTCTTTTTTAAATGTTTTATTTTTTTGTTTTTTTTTCTCTTTTTTTAATACTTTCTTTCTGTTTTAATGTTTTTTTATTTCTTTGATTTTTTTATGTAGAATTTTCCTCAATTTAGTGAGGTGAAAAGGATTCTATTTTGTGGTTCAAAAATAGAATCCTTTTCACCTCACATTCGCTAGCTCGTGTTTCAATTCCACACTCGCGGTTAAAATATAACTGCTCCCTTGTATAACAAATAACTATTTATTATTTCCTCACATCGTTTGAGAAAAGCACTATACAAGCCTCGGCCGGAACAGGGATTGCTGGACTCGTTGTATCCGGCCTCGTCTACGACTCGGCCGTCTACCCCAAACTCGTCCAGCAATCCCTTACTTCACGGCCTCTTCAGTAATGTACTATTACATAAGCGACAGCGTTCAACTCCGCCCAACTTGAAAATAAATGAACGTGGCGACGTGAGCTCCAAAAACTGATTAAAAAAAATCGTAGCTCTTGTTTGGATTATAGTACGGCTGCCTTAAATTTAATTAGCAATCTTGAGGCCTTTCTCGAGGGAAATCAGCTATTCGAATCCTGAGTTTTTGACTTTCGCTTGATAGAAAAAAATCACGAACATAGGTCTAAAATACACTTAAAAAAATCGTAACAAATTATGCACAACAGCTATTAAATTTGGTTTTAAAAATTGGCAATGTCATGTTTGAGAGAAATCAGCTATTACTTTTTTATTTATTAAAACGCACAAAAAAATCAAATTAAAAAACATGATATCCGCGCTTCCAAACACGCACTTCCATCTCGCTCACACTTATGCTCAGTGAGGGAGAGAAGACCACGAACCTACGTCCCCTTAACTGAAAATATATAAGCGCAGAAAAGTAGTCTCCTAGGTAAACGATATATAAAAAATACCATACGTTCAGTACGCAGACAAATTATAATAAACTGTCAAGTTTCATTGAATGAATTAAGACAAAGCGACGCCGCGCCGTCTCATTATTTCCAAAAATATCCAATGGAAAAATCTTCAATCTCCAATTCTCGACGAAAAGGATTCATTTCCATCGGGACTTTAGGGATCAGGAAATGCAAAAAAGAATATGACCTTATATTTAAAACTTTTACAAGACTGATTGAGATTTTTGGTTGAATGTATTGCTATTTCGGCGCGAAAATGTAACAAACTGACAGATAGACCGAGTTCCTTCAGCAAATATAGATTATAATTAGTATGGATAGTGCGAGTTCAGTTACGTGATATCGCATCCTGAAAGTGTTTGCCTATGTAGTTAAAAACGTACGGAGGCATATTATTAAGAAGTTCTCTAATTACAATTGGAATTTTCTAGCTTTAATCATTTCAAGTTACGAATTTAACTTTTAAAAATCGCATTCAATAAGTGGCAAAGCATCAACTGGCAAATTATATTCATCTAAAAAAAATTAAAAAGACCGTTGCCTCCCAAGCATATTTTAAGTACCTAGTACCTAACGAAAGAATCCGGTCTCAAGGAATTAACTAATTCGTCTCTTTCAGGAACTGAATACCTATACCAATAATATTTTTTACTAATTAATCGATATTCAAATTCGGAATCTCGTTTATTTATATATATTAGGTCCTTACCTATGAAATTGGCGGTTTTTTCACAGATATTATTTTGTACGTAATTTATTCATTTCTATTGCAACTTCCAAATTATTTTTAATTTCATTATTAGACTATGTAACAAAGGTTTTAAATACAAAAAATAGGTTTGAATTTTTTATTTAGTGTTTCAAATTAAAGCTTGAAAACCGCCCTTTTCATGTGCTGCCGGTTAAAGTGTTTCAATTACGCATAGTTTTATGATGCGAACTATTTTTAAGGAATGAAGATATGTGTAAAGTAGCTTAAAAGTTTTCTATATTCCTACCAAAATTTAGTTTGCTTTGAATTTGACATTGCTGAATAATCCGCAAAATTCAATGTATGAAAATCACAGTTTTCATAAAATTCTCCATACACACCGCCAATTTCATAGGTAAGGACCTAATACTATGATTTTGTATTAAGTAGCCGATTTATCTCATATTTTAGCATAATTTTCTAATTATGCATTATTTAAATATAAAAAAGCGTCACATAGCCCCCATCACCCTGTCTCATTCCCATGTAACCCACGATGATAAAAAGCTGCGGAACTCTCAGTAACGCTGCTCGCGCTTGTCCGTTTTTTCAAACATTTTGTTGTAATGAATTGAATTGCGGGTAGTTTTTCGGCGGCACGCAGCGTCTCCGGGCCCTTCCGGTCTGGGCTCGCGAATGATTTGCCGCTTCCTGTTTTCCACGGACTAACGTTTAACGATACGCTTTGTGATGTACCTTTGTACACAGACCCTTATTTATTGCGTCTACAGAAAGCAATAAATGCTTGCGGACTTTTAAATCTGCCGCTTGATTGTTGTATGGAGCGACGCTTTTCATTAATATCTATATATTATGAAATTATGATTTATGAACCTTAAGTCTACTTTTAATTATTATTATTTCGATTATACAGGTTGACTGGTAATTCGACCTATTATTCCTTGAAAGGGGTTGAGCTCGATTTCCTATTGAAAGGGGTTATAAAAATAAATAAAAAATAAAATAAAATATCTTTATTTCAGATCTTTAGTCGATCCATATGATGTTAGTAACAGTGGAGACTTATGAACTACGTTAGTGACAATAATGACAATAAATTAATGATACTTAAATGGTTAGACAAATAACTTAACGCCCCGGCTTTGCACGGGTTTATATGCATGTATTATACATATAAACCTTCCTCTTGAATCACTCTATACATTAAAACCCGCATCAAAATCTGTTGCGTAGTTTTAAAGATCTAAGCATACATAGGGACAGACAGACAGCGGGAAGCGACTTTGTGTTATACTATGTAGTGAAGAATAACTGGTTCAGGCTTATTTGGCCCTCCCGATAGCCACCTGAACCCAGTATCTTGAGAGTGGACAGTCGAGGCGCTCCGCCAACACCCTCAGAAGACTATTGCTGCTGCCTCTCAGCCGTCTCAGTAGCGACGCTACTCGTTTTCGCCTGATGGCATAGAAATCGTCGGTGCGCGCCTCGGCGAACATACCCGAGGCGCTGCAATGCCTTGGCAGCCTCAATAGCATTCTGAGTATGTTGTTATACTGCACCCGAATAGCGGAAAAGGCTCTCTGCGTAAAACTAACCCACAGACTGCACGTGTAAAACGTCTGACAGTAAGCTTTAAAAAGCGTCAACTTAACTTGCTTGTTACAACGTGCAAATCTGCGGGCAAGCATATTGCCCCTTACCGCCATTGCCCTCCTCTCCCTCTCAAAATCCATGTCATCCTTCATATCCTCGGTGAGCATATGCCCCAGGTATTTAAACTTACTTACCACTCTAAGGGGGACGCCGCCCAGCATGATTGTAGGTACTGATGTTGGGTTATATTTCCGTGCCTTAAAAATGATAAGCTCACTTTTGGTTGCGTTGTACCTAAGACCATGCCGCGCGGCGTAATCCTCGCATATCCTGATAAGCCTACGTATAGAGCCCACTGATGGACCCAGCAGCACCATGTCGTCCGCGTAACTTATATTATTGAAAGGTGTCCCCCAAATATGGCATCCGACACGTGCGCTGCTGAGCCCCTCAATCAGCTCGTTAACATAAAGATTAAACAGGATAGGCGACGATAGGCCCCCCTGTCTAACACCACATTGGAGCCTATACTCATCTGAGTATTCCCCAGCCCATCTCACCTGATTGACCTGGTTGTTATACCAGTATTTTAACAAGGCTGTGCAATCGGGTGGTAGCCCCGTTTTAGCTACTTTCTCCCATAATACATCGTACACAACCAGGTCAAAGGCTTTGGACAAGTCCAGGAAACACCCATATATCGGTGTATTCCTGTCCTTGTAATACCTGAACAAAGACAACTCGCTGCTCGTCCGTTATTTACGAGCTTTAAGTCTATAAACGCCCACAAGTTGTGATTGTTGGGCTTGTCGGGCCAAGGCAGTGACTCATTTCACCGGCTTCCAATCAAATTCTCATCAAGAGATTGCGACTCGGCTATATTACATCTGTGTGTGCATCTGAGTGGTAGAACCAGGGGTGCCGCTTATCTGGATCCAGCGCTGGGCTTAGCCTTAGGGAGTGCCTTCATCGGATGCTGAGCCTGCCTTCAAGACCTCCAGGTAAGCCGATACGCAATCTGCTCAAACATTAACCTTTCTTCTGCAAAATCACGGCGACCCGCGTAAGGACTCAATTTGATACAGTCCATTTAGAATCTGTCGCCTTTCGGAATACTAATATACGTTCATTTTGGTCAATGTAATGAATGTGTTTCGTGGGTTGTTGTTACTAGGTAGTTTGCTATTAATGAAAGATTGGTGACTCTGACTTGGTATTATTAAAAATATTTTACAAATAAAATAAAACACAAGTTGGTGAAATAATAATAAAACAAAGAATACAAAAGATATCAAATCTCCCTAAAGTAAAATAAAACTAAAATACAAAAAAAAACTAAACTATCATGCACACAAAAAAATACAAAAAGATAAAAACACAGATCGCTGCTGGGGATCGAACTTGGGCGCTTCGCTTAGAAAGCGGACGTTCTCCGACTGCGCTACCGCGCCGTTAGGAAAACCGGTCGAAATTAGGCACTGCTTTCGGAATGTCCAACGCGGAACCACTCAGAACAAGCTTCGTGTTACAGTGACCATAATAATTACAGCTCCCCTGAGGAATGACTTCGATCTACTAATATGACCTTATCATAAAAGGGCGTCACCACAGGCCCGTGTCTCTTGTTTTACACACACAACAAAGTTCTACGACCAATTCATGGTCTGCACTTTAATTAGCGTATGCACTTTCATTTGCGTACACTCCGCGATCCGGAGTACATTCATCATCCTGTCTTTGAGTTGGTTATACTAGAGCTAATTTGGAACAATTTATGTCCAGTCAACCAGGGGTCAAAACACGATTTTTTTTAATTTTTCGAGTTTTAGTTTGTTTGAAAAAAAAATCGCCTTGCAGCCTTAAAGTGCTGATTGTGACAAAAATGTTTTTTTACCATCCAAATGGAAGTACTTTTGTCACAATCACCAGCTTAACAGCCAAGGAGAATTTTTTTCATACAAACTAAAAACTCGAATATCTCGGAAACCAGCGAGTTTCAACCCCTGGTTGACTGGACATAAATTGTTGCAAATTAGCTCTAGTATAGCCCCTTGCAAGGAATAGGTCGAATTACCAGTCACCCTGTATAAATAGAAATAATATTCGAAAATGTAAAGACAAGAAATACTTAATAATTAATTAAATCATTTAGTAAGCACCGCTACGTCTGCTACGCCGTAGCACGGGCGTCGTTGTTTCCCTGTGTAGCGAGATTGTTCCGTAGACGATGGAAGTGTATTTGCATCTCGTGTGCTGAAAAAGTTACGCAAATTGGGTAAGTGTAGCTTTGTAATAGTACAGGAGTCATATGAAAAATATTAGGTGATAGGTCACACTAATTCCCACACGGACGGGGTTTGTATTTTTTAGTTCTTTATTTAGTATATTTGTGTCATACAAAATGTCTAGAAAAATATAAGTGTGCAAAACGCGTTATACTGGGTGTGGCCTGTAATAGGAGCAAAAAATTAAACCGTAGATTATAAAGCTTGTGAAAAATTATTTCCACGTGGTATTATTAGGGTTCCGTACTCAATGAGTAAAACGGGATCCTATTACTAAGACTCCGCTGTCCGTCCGACCGTCCGTCCGTCCGTCTGTCTGGTGGCAGACGGACGGACTGACAGCTGTATCTCACTGATACCGTGATAGTTCCAGCTGAAATTTTCACAGATGATGTATTTCTGTTGCCGCTATAACAACAAATACTAAAAACACAGAATAAAATAGTTTTTTATAGATAATGGTACGGAACCCTTCGTGCGCGAGTCCGACTCGCATTTGGCCGGTTTTTTATTTTTTGAAAAACATAATGTTTTTTTTTTTTCTTCAAAATATGTTTATTTGTATTGTTTTACTCTTCTGGAGTGCTATCAATAACTTTTTATTTTTAAAAAAGTAAAAAAAATGAAATAAAAATTAAAAAATCACAAAAATATCTTTTGAATACAAAAATGCAAAAACTATTCTGACTCATTACATGATGTTACCTCTAAATCTGCATTGACTGCTGAGCTATTATGGAGTGGTGCCATGATACATTACCTACTTGGAGGTCATAGTCATAACTTTAAGTAGATCAAAATTTCTCCGAATCAAAAAAAAATTAAATGAATGGGACACAAGGGGTTACTGCAAATGCTCTAAGGAAGCGTCCTTTTGAATATTTGCTCCTATTACAGGCCACCCTGTATTACCACCATCTTGAAAAAATAAATACATAAATAATACTAGGTATATCATTTTACTATACTTACTTACCTAATGAAAGGATTAATCTCCCGAGCTACTCATCCGTTTAAACATTTTTTTCACCAGTATAGAATAGACTTTCGGATTGGCCATCCTACTAACCCTAATATTATAAATGCGAAAGTTTAGATGTTTGTTACTCAATCACGCAAAAACGGTTGAACGGATTGAGATGAAATTTGGCATGGAGATAGTTTATAACCTGGATTAAAACATAGGATACTTTTTATGGTATTCCCTTGGATCGCATAATGTTATTTAGGCTATTATTGTTTCGCATTATTGGTGTGGCATAATTCGTTTTGGGGTAATAGTATTTTCGCATAGTAATACTTTGGCCTACTACTTTTTTGGCATACTACGCTAATAGCATAATTTCAGTTGAACTAATCTGTATTGCCCGAATACAAATTACGCATACTATTGTTTGGGCTACTAATTATTTGGTATATCTGTCATTAGGCGTAGCGTAGGCTGCTGCCAGGTGCTTAGTGGCAAAACCTTAGAGCATAGAAGCTTTAAGTCGTATTTGCCTACAAAAAAGTCTGCCGAATTTTGCGGGGGGGGGGGGGGGGTGAAGAAATAATACATGCAAAAGATTACTCACAAATGCAAAAACGATCTGTTTATTTACACACGCACATTTTGAAAAAGAAAAACACATTCTCATATTGATGCACACAAACATATAACACATGGAATGACTTCGTACAAACACGGTTTAAGAATACGTAAATGCCAATGTGATGGGCTAAACCACACGGAATATAGAATCCATTGGAAGTGGCATTCAACCGATTTTCCTAGAGAACCAGTGTCGCCGCACGCACACAACCGCACTTCAATAAAACACGAACACACAATTGCAATACGCTTTTGATTTGTTAAAATGTACTGTGGCAATAAGTTGTTAAGGGTAGCAAATTTTATATGCAAAAGGTACTTTAACTACTATAAAATTACGGTCTAATTTAGAGTGTCAAGTAAATATTTCTTACGTCCGTTCCCACCTGCGTTGCAAGACTTGCAAGAGACGTGGTGGTTCGGCTACTCGAATCCAGATGGCAGTGTTTTCAAAACTATACGCTTGAAACCAAAAAGTCGCATGTACTGCGAAATGCGTATGATGACACGACTATTTTACCATAACGGAATAGGGATGTGGGTATAATTTTGCATATCGATATTTTTATGATATTTATACATTAAATATTAAAGCTAATAAGACTTAGGTTACTAATGGCTTAGTTACAAATTGTTTCCAATAAAATGTTGTTAATAATATAGTTAGTTAGTAGGTGACATTTTTAGTTCATCGTCATCATCATATCAGCCGAAAGACGTCCACTGCTGGACATAAGCCTCCCCCAAAGAGTGCCAAAATGACCGGTCCTGCGCCACCCGCATCCAGCGGACTCCCGCGACCTTTACCAGGTCATCAGTCCACCTCGTGGGGGACCTACCCACGCGGTGCCTTCCACTCAAGAACCTTTCCGCCCCAACGGCCATCGGTTCTACGAGCAATGTGCCCCGCCCACTGCCACTTAAGTTTAACGATTCGGAGGGCTATATCGGTTACCTTGGTTCTGCTGCGGATAAGCTCATTTCTGATGCGATCATGCTTGTATGTCATCACTGGCAACACACACTGGTCAAAGACTTTCGTCTTGAGACACTGCGGAATACTTATTGGACGAAAAGATGTGCCGTAGCTTCCCGAACGCTGCCCAGCCGAGTCGGATTTGGTACTACATGGGCATTTGACATGATCTTCGCCTTATCCATGTTCATTCTTGGATCAACTCGCTCGGAAGCTTTACTGAGGTCATTGAGCATCATACTTAAGTCCTCCATGGTCTAAGCCAAGACTAAAATATCGTCCGCAAACCGAAGGTGAGTGATGTACTCGCCGTTGATGTTGACACCTAGCCTTCTCCAGTCCAGAGTCTTAAAAACATCTTCCAGTGCAGCGGTGAACAGTTTTGGCGAAATAATATCTCCTTTCCTGACTCCCCGCTGCAGCGGAATAGGTTTCGAATCGAAACTTTCGATATTTGTTACATTTATAGTTAGGTAATTATTTTTGTTATAAATGTATTTGCAATGAAACACAGATTTGTAATAAACAAAAAGTATAATTAGTTTAATATTATACAAGCACATCCTAACTACTTAGAATTATTTTCCCAGAAATCAAGACTGTCGACTGTGTGCGAGTATGGTAGGCTAAACCAGTCGTCAATTATAAAGAATTGGAAGCAGTGCGTCATGTGTGCGAGCGAAAAAGCGGAGCGCTGCTCTCGCTCTACGTATTGCCTACTGCACCGCTGCTGTTGCCACCACCGCTCGATATCTTGGCCTAGCTATGTACTACTATACAACATGTAAATAGAGAAACAATAATTAATTATTATGAAATTATTCGTACTTACGCTACATACGATGTTCTGCGTGGGAATTGAACCTTCATGAATGAAGCGTTTTCCTTTTGGCGAAACTCAAAAATCTGTTTCAACAAAATGTTCCGAACAAATGGTGTTCAATCGTTGCGGGAACCAATCCTATCTCCCCGTGGCATCAGTCCATTTTTCCTTTGCATTTGTCTCTTTAGGAAAACTATAAGATTATAATAGTTATTTTATTTTATATGACATAATAGTCAGATATTATATATATACATAAATAATAAATTTAATCCTTTTCATTTTGAGTTATCGTTTTATCGATAATTATTATAGACCTTAGCCACAGCATTTGAGTAGCGAACCTTCTGGACATTTGACGTGCATTCCTCGTTCCGAGTAGCGAAATTATGCACAGGATTATGAACTTCATTGTTAGAGAAATAGAATTGATATTTCCTTGACTACATATGCAAATTGTGTCTGAGAAATTGAAAAATTAATATCTTTATGTAGGAATTCTAAAACAATACTTACCGATGATAGGAAATACCTCTATGAGACAAGTTTTTTAATGTGCTGCAATTTTAAGCAGCTTCTAACAGAGTAATACTGCATTTTCCTACAATAAACAAATATTTACTCATGTCATACGCCGTGTGCGGTTGCCAGGTGACTGACAATAATCTGTGCAAGAAGTATGCGAATTTACGCTCATGTTCGGCGACACGGGAACGCCCACTCACCACTTCCAATGGATTCTTTATTCCGTGGCTAAACCAGTAGTGCGAGGTTTGGGTCGTTAACTAAGGTCGATAATTCCATCGATATTTGCACAAACATATACAATTTTAGTACGAGCATCTTAATTATTATTAATAGAATATTGAGACTCAAGTGTTCATTAAAATAATTGGTAACCCATAAAATGCAATAGCGCAAAGAATATGACGTTTTTTATTTAACAATTTTACATTTAAACTAACTACATACAAAATATTTTACATTTATTAAGAGCTTTCATTTGGTACCCCACATGTGTATGTACGTTGCATGGTTTTGGTGTAATTTACACTTTTCCAAGCACAGCCGCGGCGTTTTTGATGACGTCATTCATTACAGTGGAGACAGACTCTTTAGAGATTGTCTCCCGGCAGTTTTGGAATTTAGGGGAGATGCCTAACAACAAATATGGCGCCGGTATCCGAAAGTGAAGTATTTGTTCGACGGAATCCCCTAACAACACGCACTATATTGGATTTTTATGAATACGGCCGTAAATAAATAAATAAATAGAAAATGCGTAACTAACACTAACTAAAGTTTGTCTGCCTACTGCATTATCATTAAATCGAAACTCAATCAAGTTCGGTAATTGGGGTTCCGAAGCTTTTATACGAAACTGAATGTGGTATTCACCACTATCATTAAAGCCGCGTATCCATTTGAGCAGCCTCGACTTGAGGCAAACAGCCTCAAGTCGAAGCTGCTCGGCCTGAGGCATAGCCCCGAGGCACGTTGCGGATCAAGCTGAGGCGACACGCCTCATCGAGATCCGCGACTTCCGCGACGGCACCAGACGCGCGTAAAGTAGCTGCTGCTTTAATTCTCATTAGCATCATTAAAAAAAGAGAAAGCAACAAAAAGCTATACTAAAGAGGAAGCATCGATGGTGGATAAAAGAATTATATGGCAAAATTATATGCTGATTCGTTGTCCATTGCGACCCGAGGCAAAACCCCCATGCACGGCTCAGACTGAGGCCTCTTTGAGCACGGCAAAAAAATCGACAAAATATGGCTCGGCTCGCGGCGCCGAATTTGCCTCGTGTCACGGTGCGCCACAGGTTGAGGCAGCGTCTCCACTTGCGCGGCCTCGGAGCGAGGTAGCCACTCGGCCCCAGGCTGCCTCTAGTGAATACGCGGCTATAGGGTAAGGAGAAACATCGTGCATACATCCGGAAATAAATTCAAATCTATAGGTATATACACGTACTAGCTGTTGCCCGCGACTTCGTTGTTGTTGTTGTTTGTTGAAAGAATGCATTTAAAAAAAAACATTGAAATTAATTTTGTACCTAGTCTTTTAGAAAACAATCTAAAACCGAAGTTACAAATCTCTTGCTCTCTATACAAACTAAGAACCCTCTCTGAACCCTCATAGTAAACAGTCTGAAACCGTAGTTACAAATTTCTTACTTGAAAAATGTCTTGCTCTCCATACAAAGTTCGAACCCCCTTATAATCCCCTTTAGGGGATATATTAAAACAAGTGCGAGTTGGACTCGCGCACGAAGCGTTCCGTACCATTATCTATAAAACGGCAAAAAAATCACGTTTGTTGTATAGGATCCCCCCTAAAAAAAAAAAAATTTTGTTTTTAGTATTTATTGTTATAGCGGCAACAGAAATACATAATCTGTGAAAATTTCAACTCCATAGCTATCAAGGTTCTTGAGATACAGCCTGGTGACAGACAGACGGACGGACAGCGAAGTCTCAGTAATAGGGTCCCGTTTTACTCTTTGAGTACGGAACCCTAAAAAATGCTAAAATAAGTTTTGTAGTCTAAACAGGCTAAGATCGAAGTTACAAATATCATACTTTAAAATTTTCTTGCTCTCCATACAAACTTTGAACGCTTTTCAGGGAAAAATTAAAAGTAAAACACTCGGTTTTTTTATTGTAATAGGTAAGTATTTTTTCTACAAACTATCAAGTCTCTAGCTAAAAAAAAGTGTTTCCCATACGAACCTAGCTTGCACCCCTTTTTAACCCCTTAAGGGGTAAAATTTTCCAAAACGCTGGCAGTAGGTATTTTTTTTGTATTTTAATAAGTAGGTACTTAATCTTTCTACAGAGTTTTAAGTTTCTACCCAAAAAAACATTGCACCTCTTAATCCCCCTCTTAGCGGGTGGAATTTTTCAAACCACTGAAAGTAATTTACCTATATATTATTTGTATTCTAATAAATAATCTTTCTACACAATTTCAAGTCTCTGGCTCAAAAAAAAAATTTCCTCCATACAAATTTTCACCCGTTTTAATCACCCTTAGGGGTGGAATTTACCAAAACGCTGAAAGTTCTTTATTTGTATTGTAATAAGTAATCTTTCAACAAAGATTTGTCGCTAGCTAAAAAAATATATTTACAAAGGTTGCACCCCCTTATACACCCCTAAGGGGTGGAATTTTCTAAAACGCTGAAAGTATTTTATTTTATTTTATTAAGTAATCTTTTTCCAAAGCATTGAGATTGTACCTCTTTTTCATACCCTTAGGGGTGGGATTTTCCAAAACGCTGTTTTTTTATTTGTATTGTAATAAGTAATCTTTCTACAAACTTTTAAGCTTCCATCTCAAAAAGAAGTTTCGCTCATTCATACAAACTTTGCAACCCTTTTTAACCCCCTAAGAGGCTGAATTTTCCAAAACGCTGACAGTACTTTATTTGTATTCTAATAAGTAAGCTTTCTACAACGTATTGAGTTTCTTGCTAAAATAATAAAGTTTCCCCTATACAAATTTTGCACCCCTTGTTTACCTCCTTAGGGGCAGAATTTTCCTAAACGTTGAAAATATTAAATTTGTATTCTAATAAGTAATATTTATACAAAATTTTAAGTCCCTAGCTCAAAAAATAAAGTTTCCCCCATACAAATTTTGCACCCCTATTTGACCCCTTTAGGGGTAGAATTTCCAAAAATCCCTTCTTATCCGTTGCCTACGTTGTAAAGGTAGTTCTGGTGTAAATTTCAACTCTCTACTAGAGCCACACAGTCTCTAGCCCCAGTAGTTTCGGCTGTGCGTTGATGAGTGAGTGGGTGAGTCAGTCAGGACATAGGCATTTATATGTGGGTATAGATAGATAGAAGATGACGAAAATCCCATTCAAATATCTCAAAACCGTTTTAATGTCGCTTGTTAGAGTGAGAAAACGATCGGGGACTGTGACGTCAAGATCCTCGAGCGTCATAGTAAAAAACAATCGTTTCATATGAAGGTGCGTTTTGTGGAAAAGGGACAGAACATAAAACTTTGGAACTTAGTGATTACCTAGACATATAACCTCTTGCGTTGATCTTTTCTCTATTATCCTTTTTTCGAGAAAATACATTATGAATATTTTATTTTGTGTCTACCTACAGCCGGGTCCGCTGCACCAATGTTTTCCATGTTTTTAAACATCTAACATGTTTTCCGTCAGGTTCGGCAAACAAATAGGGTTCTGTTTTAAATGGCAAAACATGTTTGACGTTTAAAAACCACGAAAACAGCGCAGCGGACGCGGCTTTTGGGGAGTAGTTTCGATTCCTGAGCTTATAGCGAAACCGAACTTCGGAATTCGAAAATATTCGGGTATCTCTATTTCTATCGCACTAACAATACTCGAGTGACAGGGATGCAGATATACGAACTTCGAGCTTCGGTTTTCGTGGTAGCGCCGCAGGCACTATGGCAGAATGCGCAAAGAGCGCGTGCCATTGTCATTCAAAAAAAACAAATTCGTGTTAATTAAATTGTTCAAATTTGTTGATACATTTTTTGAAAATACGCCATAATGCGCGACATTTGCGCATATAAGTTCTCATATCACAATCAAATATTTTTTTTATGGTTTAACTTTTGGCATGTGTATCGTAAAGGTCTATCGTAGACTGGATTTAAATTATTAATAAGTGAAAGGTAAAGTAATTCCGCCATTTTGACGAAAATTTGACGTTTCTTATAGCTGACAGTTGGAGCAGCGTTTGATTTCAATAAAAATAAATGGAAAATTAAATGAAGTCGTATATTACGGCAAATTTATTAATTTTCGCTGTCGAATAAAAACTATCCTAAGTTGCAGCTAGAATAATAATGTACCTATATAAAATGTTTCATATTTTTCCGTTCATGGGATGCTGTGAACATTCGTACTACACAAAGCTTAGTTTCAAACTGGCTGATTCTTTTTTTAATTTAGAGATTTATTATAAGTGGAGATTATAAGTGGAGATAAGGTATTTTAAGTTTCCAACCCGCTTGAGCTCGCATTGGGATTATAGCCCAATCTTTCTTTGAAACCTGTGCCCCTAACCCCTGTTTAACCTTCGACGTAAAAAGAGGGGTGTTATAAGGTTGACGTGTATGTCTGTCTGTCTGTGTGTCTGTATGTGGCACCGTAGCGCCTAAACGAATGAACCAATTTGAATGCGGTGTTTAGGGTTCCGTACAAAAAGGTAAAAAGGAACCCTTATGGTGTGACTCTGTAATCGAGATGGTTCTTAGCTACGTTTCATCAAATCGGTTTAGCTGTTTTTGAGATCCTAAACTTTGAAATGAAAATGTTGGGGGATTTTAAACTTTTCTACGTTGTTAGTTATGACCGTATATAAGATCATATTAGAATATTAGATAAAGTTAGGAAAGTTTAAAATATAAAGTCTTTATCTTCATTAACAGAGCTCGGCAAGGGTGAGCTGTTTTCAGCCCCCCTATTCTGTAACTTGTTTTAAGCTCACCTCAACGCTCACCCACAATTATACCTTGACACTGCGATGCGCAGTAGTTAAGCGTAGGTAGAGGTCTAGTTTCGTAACGGGTGACCGGCGGGGTGAGGTGCAGAACATGGACGTATTGTCATTCAATGGTAGATGTAGTGTTATTTTATAGGTACCTAATGAAATTATTTTATTTAGGCTGCCTTTCTGCTATGATCTTTACGTTGCCATCTATAAGTGGATATGGAATTTAAATCTAGAAGAAATGCGTTGAAAATTGATAATATAGAAAAATAGTTATTTATGATTTACCTACTTAAATTCAATAATATTTCTACGCCGATATCGGCAGGATATGTGAAACTGAAATTTGTAAGTATTTCTATTATTACAATAGGTAACACAGAAAATTTAGAATAAATAAAAAAACTTGATACCTACTCGTTTTGTACATAATGCATTGTCATTTTAGTTTAATGAATAACGTTTTATTTTCTTTTTATACTTGTTTTTAAGGTGTATCAATATTAATATCTACACTTGACATTAATGAAATGACGTACAAATGGCTCACCCCTGCCGAGTTCAATTCATTATATACTGATTTAAAAGTGCAATTCTTAATTAAATACTAAATTTACTAACTTTTTCATACAAAAATAAAGTAGGTACGGCAAAATCAATTAATTTTCGCCTTTTGCTTGGAAGAATTCGATACTGAGATGCATCAAAATCTCTCGAACATATGGAACTTGTTCGCGCAGGTACCCAATTACCTTGCTGCATGAGGCGGTCCACATTTTTTTTAATTCAGGGTCTTTCAGAAAACTGCAAAGAAAATTTCTAATAATATGTTTTTTTTTTCACTTGGCAATTTTGCAAGTTCTTGGTGAATCATACTTATCATCCATAATTATTGATTTCATCGACACCACCCTCATCTCTACTTCAGAGTCTCGTGACACTGATCTGTCATTTTAGATAATCCTTACAAATATTATTATTAACTCTAATCCAATTGTAATTAGGTTAATTCTTACAAATCATGAAAACCTAGTCTCGTGCGGAGTGCACAGTTTTCCGAAATTTTGATTAATCAATCCTAATATTATTATAGACTCTTTTTCAAGTGCCATTAAGTTATTTCTTACAAAGCATCAAGCACGAGTCTCGTGGGAAGTGTCATGACGTAGCCAAGAAAGAATTGTGAATCGATTACATAATCGTTTAATTTGACGTGTCATAAAAATATTTTCATAAAAATATGTAAAAATAATATTATAGCAATACAAAGATACTAAAATTACTTACAAATGGAATGTTATACGTGGTTATACCATATTTTTCTAAGCTTGAAGTAGTTGACCGTTTATTACAGGTGTTTACAGCACATATGCGGGCATTTTTGTGATGAGTGTTCTCTTGCGAGGCGATTTTGTGACTGACCATTAATCGATTGTGAAATTGGTTTTGTATAATTTTTTGCACATTTGTGCAAGGTTTTCAGCAGAGGGGTAAGTTACTGAAAGGCTACTCCAGTCTTAAATGCTCTAAGGGCAAAACCGACTCGGATCGCGGATAGGTTAGAAGACGGAAGCGGGAGCTGCGCTCCCGCTTCCGTCTTCGAGGTTATTTTTTTATAAAAGAGCGGAAAAACCTTTTATTAAAACTTACTACTAATGACAATTAGGCAATTTACTACTAAGAAAACCATCAAATCACTAAAATCTAAATTTTACGGATTTTGAACGGGGGGTACCTACGTATCACTTTATTACTATGAGCAATTTGTACGTAACTTTTTTTTAGGACATTACTGTTATGCATTTTGATATGATGCCAATTGATTATTGTGCCTACTTGTGCTTATGGTTTTTAATATTAGTCTTCATGAAGATTATGCTTTCAGTATATATGCTTTTTAATGTTATGCGTAATGAGAACTATGCACATCCCTACTCGTATTTCGGCGAAAAGCAATTATGCGTAACAATAATAGTACAAATTAATTTTCAACACATTTGCTCGTTACGTGCCTCTTATTGTGCCGCTTTTAGGCTCATAATCCTAGGTATTAAACACGCGTGTTTTATAACATTACGACACTCGTGTAGTTATGTTTATATCCCGATTAAGACACGTTGGCACCTTGCAGCAAGGTGTATGTATGGACTCGGCGCATTCTTAAATTGACCGGGTTATACAGGTTTGTTTTTATTTCTCGGCAAATGGATTCTTACTCGACTAAACAAATTAAATCCTTCTTGTGAATTAATTGATTATTTCTTCTTGGATATGATATAGAAACGTTTCATTTAGTAAAACTATTTACTTTTGATAACATTTTACATGAATTTATATTGAATAAGAAAATATTTATTTTATTTTGTATGGGCTGTTTAGAGATTTCATCTAAGCCTCGCTGCGGGCGCACTATGCGAACTTCACGAAAAAAAATAGTTGCGCGCCATTATAAGTAATTTCACAAATTGATGATGCGTGTTTGGTTATTATCAAAAATTTTGACTCCTGGTGAATAGAAAAGTGATAAATAGAATTGACGCCACTGTACATTCTTGGAGATGTACAAATATGTGAGTAAAAACCTGTTGTCATCAATAACTAAAGGAAACAACTTAGGAGCCTGTAACATTTTCATTTTATGAAAAGGAATGTTTCCTCGCAAATGTGTTGAAAAACGTCGTATGACACGCGTGAGCTTTGAGAATTACATCCTCGGCTCTCTTATCACGCTCACCTGCGGTTTGCGTGACAATTCCGCCTCTGATGCATCAACATAGCTCACTTGTATCACAATGTACTATTACGCCTTCCAATAGAGAACCACTTTTTATCCCCATAATCATCCTCTAAAGGGATACAATTGGGGATGGCAGTTGGTTGATACGGGACTACAGGGGTTTGCTCGGACGTCGCGGGCAAATGCTAGTAGGATATATTTTATCCCGCGGCATCGCTTGCGTTTTGTGTAATACGCGGGCGGAGCCACGCGAGCAGCTAGTGACCAGTCTGTGAAAAACAAAACGCCGAGTTTCATAATATATAAAGTAAATGTCTGTCATGTGCGATACATAACTACAAAGTGGCAAAGTAAATAAGTATTTGGAGCAACAATGAACAGTTCCTGGGTGAACACAGATAATCTAGTTTGCATCGTACGTGACCTCGCCTCGCCTCGCACCTAATTAATATAAACCCGCAAAATACTCGTACTGCCTTGCTATTCACAACCAGTCTCGACTCCCCACTCACCCCTACTATGTATTGAGCCTGAGATTAGTAACAACTACGCATAAAGGAGGTCAGATTTACACTGGTTCAGGCGAGTTGTTGGTAAACGTGGTGAACACCAGCACTGCTTTGTACGGGCATAAATATGTTACTAGATACCCGTGTCACGTAGCTGCTCCGCCGTATTTATTAATCAGAAATTGATATGTTTTAATAAAGGGACCAAGGCGGCGTAAGCATGAAACTTTTGTTTGAAAAAATTGGTATTTTAATAGTTACTTAATTTGTTACTAGTGACCTGGATAGAGGTTAATATTTGGTCCACGGCCTTCGTTTGACCACATACTTAGTACCTGTTTAATGAATCGCATTAAGATCTTAGGATCTGAGGAGGACAAACGCGCTAGATTAAGGTTTCCGGTGCACAGGAGCCATAGAATCAAGAGGGCGGGCTCTACCGGGCGGCTCATGTGACATGGAGCCGAACAATTGGGAATGGATGAAAATATCAGAAGTGCCTGATTTTTTTTTGTGATAGGAATAACGTTCCTTAGCATCAGAAAAAAGTTTCCTAATTTTCAGATGCGTCAATTTTTTTTGAAAAATATATACAGTTTTTCACTTACGTTTTGGGTCAAGGACGGCAAATAAGACACTTTCCTTTATCTGTCTCTTTTTACAAAATAAACTTAAATATCTGTGGTAAATTGACACTGGCAATGATATTGACAGCTGCAGCAGCTATATTTTTCATTGCCAGTGTAATGTGTGTGTGAGAGGTGGATATATTTTTGTAATAGGAGACGGATCAAAGAAAGTGTCTTATTTGCCGTCCTGGCCCCGTAGCATGGATGGCGTTATCAGTGTTATCACGCGATAAGATAAGATAGGACGATAAGCGCGTCGTCTCATTCTATCGAACGGTGTCAGCCAGGGACGGCAGCTCTATCCTATCACTTATCGCGTGATATCCATGCTACGGGGCCTAGACCCAAAACGTAAGCGAGGAAACAGGTTAATATTTTTCAAAAATAATTGACGCAGCTGAAAAATTTGAAACTTTTTTCTAGTGCTAAGGAAGGTTCACCAAAAAACTTACCTATCAGGCAATTCTGATATTTTCATCAAATTCATTTTCAGTTATGATTATGACAAACAACTAAAAAGAGAAAGATCAAAATAAAAATGATATTTTTTTTAAATATTATTTCGATTGTAAATTCTTTTCTAACATCACTGCTTAGGTACTTACTACAGACATCAAGCTCCTTTGAAATGAAATACATAAAAAAGACCAAAAAAGATAAAAGAGACCACTGACTAGTGGAACTTGTAATGTAGCTATAAAAACTTCTAAGCAAACTGTCAATAAAAATGATTCCCTGAAAGCATGACAACCTATTCTGAAGCAGTCGCAGTCTTCCTGCTGAAAACAGGGACACAATACGGTATAAATACGGAGCTCTACAATATGTTTACTAAATATAGGATAAAAATAATATTATCTATCTATCTATTACATATATAAAATTGGACCGTTACTTATAGAGTGACAGACAACGCGCAGCCTAAATAAACCACTAAAGATAAAAGCATGAAATTTGGAACACATATTCTTCAAGTGACGTAGAGGCGCACTAAGAAAGGATTTTATAGGGGTTGAATTTATAGGGGTGAAATTGGGGATAAAACGTTGTATGCAAATCCGTTATTTTTGAAGGTATTCGACATATGAGATTCGAGATTTGGCTTTTCAGTCAGAAAATAAAATAGGTTTCCTTCGAGCATTATCGGGTATTCGTGCTTTAAAGGGGTGAAATGGAGGGTGAAAGTTTATGTGAAAGTTTCGTTATTTTTGAAGGTAGATTGACATTTGAGATTTGGCTTTTTGGTCACAAATAAAAAAAGGTTACCTTTAAGCATTTTTAGATATTCGTACTTTAAAGGGGTGAAATTGGGCGTGAAAGTTTATATGAAAGTTTAGTTATTTTTGGACTTGGAAGCTGTCCTCGATTTTGATTACAAAGTTACAATGACATCTAAGTAATCTTCATTAATCAAGCATCTTAAGTAAATCGACCCTTAGCATGATAAAATCAGAGGATAATATACTACAAAATCATTTCGGGTTTGCTCATCAACACTAAGCTGAAACTACTGAACCAAGAGTCTTGAAATGTTTAAGGTAGGTTACGTATTCGGGGTAGGCAAGCAAAAAGTAAGGGTTTTACAAAATTCAACCTTTAAGTGGGTTTAAAAAAGGTATTTAAAATGTGTGTATGGAAAACCAGTCAAGTGTGGACCGTAGTTCATGTGGTGACGTGGAAAGGTGCATCTCTGTGGCTTGGCGAATTACTAAGTGAAGTCTAGGAAGCTTAAAATGGGGGCTTAAACTTTATAAAAAAACTTGCCTTAGTGAGAAAATTTTAACTCTGTTGAAACGGTTTGTTAAGGATGGTTCGCTGTTATTATCTCGCAACAAAAATAAGCTTTTTGTCAAATTATTTGATCAGCATACAAGATTGAATTTATAAACTAGCTGCCCGCACGGCTTCACCCGTGTGATAAAACATAGCCTATGTTGTTTCATAAAGTTCATTCTACGTATACGCATGTGAAATGATTTTTGAAATCGGTCCAACGGTTCCGGAGATTACCCATTATACACAAATTTACAAATCTCACAGACTTTTCCTGTTTATAATATAGATATCTATAGATGAAATCAGGCTTGATTTGCAAAGAATGTCCTAAATAATTGACTGGCCAGCTAAATAATTGATTGAACAGCAATATTTCATAAAAATCATTTTTTTTTATTAGCCTTTAGTAAAATAGATTCCGACTAAAAGTAAGCCATTAATAATTCAGTTTGTATACAGAATCCAACTATTACGCTAATAATGTAGGTTAGCACTGCGACCCTCACTGAACGGAAGTGCTACAGAAAAGTAGGCTAGGTTATTAGAACAGCTGACTATTATTGAAAAGTTTTTTGATCAGAAGTTGCTTATTCAGTTCATCAATCAATCAATCAGTCAATATGTCAAATGTATCATGTAATACCAACAAAATGGGATAGAATGGAAATTTTGGCGTCTTTTGGCTTAAGATAACGGGTTGCCCATACTAACGTGAGTAGAACTACTCAACGAATTTTGATTAAAAAATCCACTAACTAATGTAGCAAATCCTGAAAGTTATAATGTTTCCATTTGCATGCATTGAAACCACTGATCTGATTTTGATACAATTTGCTATAGATACAGTTTAAAACCCTAGAAAGGACATAGGATAGCTATTATCCCGGAAATAAACGCTTAAAGGGGTGAAAAGGTGGGGGGAACTTTGTACGGGGGAGCGATGTTTAAGCATACGTCTGAAATACTTTAAGACCACGTTACCCGAAATCGACCTATTTTACATTCAATAATAAACAATGAAATACTGAATTTTTTAATGGGATATTGAGATATGTTATAGTTTAATAACCGCCCTTGATACTTTTACGAACAAAAACACAATATTTTAAACTTTGCTCGATCATATCATATCATGCCACAAAAAATGGGAAATGGTTGATCTTATTTCGAGTTGTACATAGAGTAGGCGCAAAATTGACTCAAGTGAACAATTACAAAATATAGGCAATGATGTAAAATAGATCTTTTTACGAACACTTTCTTTAAAAATGGCATTATATTTATTTATACACAATTTATCTGGGAAACTGACCTGCGCGTCTCATTTTCGTAGGCAGATGGCCATGTGGCCTCGAGCTGGACGGACGTCTGTAGCGATTTTTGTCATTTTGACAACTGTATAATTCGCAAGTTTAATACCAGCAACCAGATAATAATATGTTGTTAGGGAAAAAATAAAGAATGTGATGTGGTTGGATAAGCACTGAAACTAGATTTTATGGTATTTTTACAATACGCACTAATATAAAAGTTCAAAAAACACACCATTCGAACACGATTTTTCATATTTTTCTTCTTCGATCCCTTTATTAATGCAAAAAGTTCGAATTCGTTTCTTTAGAACGTGGAAAATTTATATATTACACAGGCCACATTGTCTTATATGGCGTATAGGTGTATGTGTGTGTATTTATGTTAGATTTATAGTAACATCTGACATCAATCTGACATACTTATTAGGTAGGTCTGACATTTGACATTTACACTGTTTCTATTGATTTTGCAAAGCTAATATTCTAAATAAATAATATAAAGTACAAGGAGCACCGTATCATGTACCTACCTACGAAATATGAAGATTGTACCATTTATGATGTTGTATTCGTGGTCCTACCATAATGTTTACGCCATCCATTAAAACGCAGTGCTGCAGTGCCAACAGATGGAATCCTAATCATTAATAGAAAGACATACTTAGTTACAATATTTATAGGATCAAGCCGGGATCGTCTACAATTGAACCTTGCGCTGATCTCCCGGTAATACTTCTGCTGCTGTAGAAACTATCGATGACATAAAGACATTAATATTGCAGCCGTCATGATGCTTCAAGATACTAAGCTAGCTACCAGCACAATTCAACTTCTTAATGTTTTTGAAACTGAAAGTCAAATGAAGAAGAACCACCTACAGTATGGCATAAACATGTGTATAATTATATAACATATCGATACCTGCAGACGCAAAGGGCGTAACAGCCATTACAACAACAGGCTGTTACGCCCTTTGAGTCTGCAGGCATCGATATGTTGGTTATACTATACTATACGTAAGTATTTTGGGTGGACTATATCTAATACATATGTATACTGTAATACTGTATCTATCTTATAACTTCGTATCACTGTTTGAATTTTCATAGCTTCAGGGGATTGCAGACTTGTATTTGATTTTTAGGGTTTCGTAGTCAACAAGGAACGCTTATAGTTTCGCCATGTCCGTTTGTCCATCTGACCGTCTGTCAGTATGCGGTTTAGCTCAGTGATCCTTACTACTAGAAAGCTGTAATTTGGAATGGGTATAAAAATCAATCACGTCACCAAAACGGTAGCATAAAATCTTGAAAAGTATATATTTAAGGTAGGTACCTTATACGGAAAGTGGGGATGTATTTTTTTTCTCTCTAAACTCATGTGGGGCATCTTTGGATAGCTTGTTCAAGTATATTATGGGTTTCTGAAAACCACTTTCCAATCAGCCGTTTGCGTGATATTGGGCTTTTTAAAGCCCTAATTTTGTTCTACAGTCAATGTAGATAGCATGTGACTAGATTCATAAAATACCATGGGTCAGTTTTATTTATAATAAATAAAATAAAAATAAAATAAAATATCTTTATTTCAGATCTTTAGTCGATCCATATGATGTTAGTAACAGTGGAGACTTATGAACTACGTTAGTAACAATAATGACAAAAAATTAATGATACTTAAATGACAAATAACTTAACGCCCCGGCTTTGCACGGGTTTATATGCATGTATTATACATATAAACCTTCCTCTTGAATCACTCTATACATTAAAACCCGCATCAAAATCTGTTGCGTAGCTTTAAAGATCTAAGCATACATAGGGACAGACAGACAGTTTATGCCCACACGCGGTGATGATGACGATGTGATGTAGCAATTATTTTATAAGACCGCGGATAGTCGGGTTGTAAAAGACACACACTTCTTCAAGGTTCATTCTAAACTATGTCCTTAGAATACTATATCCTATTGTTTATTTTCTATATCCTATTACTTCATAAGTGGAACTTTTGTTCGCGGCATGCGAATCTCCTCACTACGTAATTTTTTGAAATCACTTTCATTATTCATGGATTCTCTTAAAACGTATACTGGTAGATCGATATTTTTTGTAGAAGTTGGTAAAATCATAGCAAATTGTAATTTATGTTCTTCTGATTAGGGTCGTTTCGCCGGTAACGCGACCACCTTCGGTTGGCGACCACTTGACGGACTAGGCTGCTTCAATTAAAGATATTAACATTTCCACAAACCCAACAGAAAACTAATTAGTTATTAACTATTCTTGAATAGTGTCAGAATAAGAATAAATACACTTTAAAACCCAAAGCTTAATCCAAAGCAAGAAAAAATAACCTCAATTCACACATTTCACACATTGCTTCCGAAAAGTGTTGACGTGCAGTGAATCTGTAAAAAAAATAACGCGACAGTTGGCGCGAAAACTTTAGTTACGTCACTTAATTTTATTATTATGCTGAAATTAGTTACTTGATTGCTTAAATGATTTAGCTATTGTAATAATTTCGTTGAAATTCGGCATATTATAAAAATAGATTTAAATAAAATGGGGTGGTCGCGTACCCAAAAAAATTATTACCAAAGAAGTCGGATAGCAACCACATCGTTTTTCTTTTTCTTTCCTTATGGATTCTTGCGGCACCCGCGATATTTAGCTTGGCAAGCCAATTGTGTCGGTAGGTATTTAAGCCGCGCCAATCCATGCTATGTCTATAGTAGGTATATGTAATATAATAATAATATATAATTATAAAATGAATAATTCATATGATTATATGATATTACAAATGCGAAAGTGTGTCTGTCTGTCTGTTACCTCTTAACGCTTAAACCGATGGACCGATTTTGATGAAATTTGGTATGGAGATAGTTTGAGTCCCGGGAAAAGACGTAGGATAGTTTTTATCCCCGAAATAATCCCCTAAGAGGCTGAAATAGGGGTTGAAATTTTGTATGGAGCTACGATATAAACGAGACACACGGACGGAGTTGTGGGCAGAAGCTAGTGTAGGTAAGTAGAATTTAATCTAAAAGTTACATAAAAGCTTGTAAAATGGTGGCATTTAGATACCTACTATGAACGACATGTGTGACTGTAATAGCAATATATATAAAAGCACTATGGTGTGAGCGAGATGGCGCGCCGTTTTCGTTTCTATTTTGCATTGACAAGCAATGTAAAGTAGATTTAGAAGAGTAACAATTTGTAGTAGTATAAGGGCAGTCAGGTCAGGTAGGTCCAACTTTGAGAAAGAGGTCAATCGTCGAATCCGACTCGGCTGGGCAGCGTTCGGGAAGCTACGCTATGGCACATCTTTTCGTCTAATATTCCGCAGTGTCTGAAGACGAGAGTCTTTGACCAGTGCGTGTTGCCAGTGATCACGTGTGGCACCGAAACGTGGTCGCTTCAGAAATCATAAGAAGCATCATAAGAAGGCTCAAAGTCACCCAAAGGGCAATGGAGAGAGGGCTATGCTCGGAGTTTCTCTGCGTGATCGCATCAGAAATGAGGCTATCCGCAGCATAACCAAGATAATCGATATAGCCCTAAGCCGCTAAAGTTAAGTGGCAGTGGGCGGGGCACATTGCACGTAGAACCGATGGCCGTTGAGGCGGAAAGGTTCTCGAGTGGCGACCACGTACCGGAAGGCGCGGCGTGGGTAGGCCCCCCACAAGTTGACTGATGGCCTGGTAACGATCGCAGGAATCCGATGGATGCGGGTGGCGCAGAACCGGTCATTATGGCACTCTTTGGGGGAGGCCTATGTCCAGCAATGGACGTCTTTCGACTGATATGATGATGATGATGATGCATCGTTTTATTAACTACTTAAACACTATTTGCAAGAGTGGTCGCCAACTAGCTAACAGGTGGTCGCAAACCGACTAAAGCGGTCGCTATCCAGCGAATTCGCTATTTTGAAACCTTTTCCATATTTTTTCCTAATCTATGGATGAAAGTGCTATATTTTATTGTAGGTTTCAAAACTTGACTATACTCAGAACCTATACGAATACCATCTATTATGTGTGTACATTGAATAGGTATACATTTACTAATCTAAAGTGAGCAACTCGGCTAAGTGGTCGCTAACCGGCGAAACGACCCTATTTTCATGCGATTTTGCACCTTAGTGAAAGCCGCATAGAGTTGTCAATCTAACGTGGGTACTAGGCAGCATTGACTTTTCAATTGTATGTCACCCACCGAAATATATCTAATAGACCGTCAGCCCACTCCCAATACGCCTACGTCTCATGACAACACGATAAAATGCCAGGCACCTTTGACACCATCTGCCAAGTAGGTACTTCCAGCCATTTAAGGACTGACAGACTAAGTTTTACTCTCTCTACGATTAAAGTGCTAAATGATGCCACTTGTCTCGTACTGTTGTCACATGACGTAAATATACCTACCCTTATAATTTTGACGGAAAGTGAAGATTATTTGAAACTTTCGGCCAATTTTAGCTGCGATAATCTTCTGATTCTGGCTTAGCACAACTTTCTTGACCTGTTGCGATGCATTTGATGGTGTTGTCATGAGACATAGGCGTATTTGGAGTGGGTTTACGGTCTATAAGAAGCATACTTAGAATAAAATACGAAAATATAAATAAGCACTGTCATTTTCCAGCAAGATGTTTTGACAGTTTTGACAATTTTAGTTTCTCTGAGGAGGTTGGTGACTGGTTCAAATTCTTTGTCACTAAAAATAAATTAAATCTTAGGTCAGTGACCTGTCACAGTAAAGTGAGATAGTGTGCGTGAAATGTAGTGGTGTGCGTTACTGGGGAGAATTAGGAGGAAAACTGACATTTTCTCACGCCAGGTGGCGCATAAGCTACTGTACCCAGCTTTGACAATTGACATAAGAACTGTCAAATTGCAAACTTCTATAATTTCTTACAAGTATTTTTCCATATTTTTCTCAAGAATGCCTCAATGTTGCGCGCCAAATTGTAAAAATAGAGGAGTCCACTTATTTCCCAAGGACCCAACTCGCAGGAAACGTTGGGAGAATGCATTGTGCATCAATAACTTTAGGGCAAGTGACACAGCCCGATTATGTAGGCTGCATTTTAAGGAGGATGATTATTTCGGAAAAAGTAGATATACAGATGCTGTACCACTAGCCAAATTTTTAAGAAAAACTGTTGGACCGTCTGTATTCTGTTTCACTACAACCAAACAGGAAACACCAGCAGCTTTTGTCCGTCAGCAGCGTTGTGAAAAAAGAAGACGAAGAAAGCTGTTTGAAGAGAATAATGTGATAGAACACACAACAGTGACAGAATCAATAATTAGTCAGACTACTCCAGACGTAGGGCGAGAAGAAGAATTATGTACTACTGTGGAAATTGCAGAACCAGCTCAAAGTGAACACACAGAGCCTGAAACTTTGTCAAAGAGCACTCATATTGATCATGTACATGTATATGGTTCAATAAACAGATATAAGAATGATGATAAGTCCATACTCTTCTATACAGGTTTTGAAACATATAAGAAATTCCATTTTGTCTACTCGACACTTAGTCCGATGGCACACAAGATTAGATACTTTGGCAGCAATGTAATTAGTCTATCTACCGAAGACCAATTATTCCTAACTATGATGAAACTACGACAGAATAAATGCATTTTTGAGCTGAGCAGGTTTTTTAACATAAGTGAAACTACTGTATCGAATATATTTATAACATGGATAAATTTTATGTACCAACTCTGGAGTATAATAAATATTTGGCCTAGTAAAGAATTGATACAACATGCCTAAGAATTTCAAAAAATATGATGAAAATGTTAGAGTCATATTAGATGGAACTGAAATAACTGTTCAAAAACCAAAAAATCCAACTTCCCAGCAAGCTTCTTGGGGTAGTTACAAACATGCTAATACTCCAAAAGTATTAGTCGGAGCGACACCAGGTGGATTGCTGTCTTATTGTTCACAGGCATATGCAGGATCTATTAGTGACAGACAAACAGTTGAAAGAAGTGGTCTTGTGTCGAAGTGTCAAAGTGGTGATAGCATACTAGCGGATAGAGGTTTCACAATACAGGACATGTTTGCAGACAAAAATGTTACTGTTAAGATACCTACTTTTCTAAAGGGAAAATGACAGTTACCAGGACTAACAATCGTAAAAGATAGAGAACTTGCTAGTAAACGTGTTCATATAGAAAGGATTATTGGGCTAACAAAAACCTACAAAATATTAAAGTCAGAATTGGACCATAGTTACATTCCAATAGCAAGTAAAATATTTTTTGTATGTTTTATGTGCTGCAACTTCAGAGAATGTATAATGAAGAGAAGCCAGTAAAAAAGTGTTACGATGAAACCCACGATTTAATTTGCCATAATCACCACTTTTTCAGGATTGTTATAAGTGTTCACAAACCTAACCCAACCCAACCTTCAGGGCTCTATAAAAAGTTTATTGAAATTGTCCTGGAAATGTTACGGTTTCATAGAAAATTACTTTTATAGCTAATGAAATACTTAATAATGAAGGGATCCAAAATAAAAACATACAACAGTTCAATGTCTTTTTATTAGTGACAAGTAATTTTTATATATATATTTATTACATATGGCAGGTCATGCACATAAAAGTTTATTAATGCTGTGAGCATCTCGGCTATGTAGGACTCATCCCTTTCAATAAATAAGACTTTCATATCTTTGAAAGTGTATACTATAAAATTGCAGTACTTCCTAGTGCTGCAATAAAGCTGGCCCTGTATTTGAGCATAATAAGGGTGTCTTCTTTTCAAGTATAAATTCCCATCTATCACTTCTAGGTATGACACTGTTACCTCATTTATCTCGCTATACCGTGCTGCATATGGGCACTTCACTTCAATCACCGTCTCCTCACCAAGTAACCCATCAGGAGAGGCGGCAAGGAATGGACATTCTTGTGAAATAAATAATCCACATCTTTGCACATCTACATCATACATTGCTTCATACTTTTGTAAAGCAATAGGCTCCTGTATCTTCCCATGGGTTACCGCTCTTGTGTGCACCGGCTTGGGAGAGATAATTTTCTCCACTATTGCTTTTTTTCCAACATGGGTGCAATGACTTACAGTATAAAACATACTGGCAGTAATCCTGCATGATCGCATTTCATGCCATTCAGCAGAAGTATCTTGCCCTCTAGTGTTTTGTTCCACTTCCTTTATTGTTTCCGCAGTAACATTTTTTAAGAATAGATCTTATAGTAGATTTTCTTTTGCAGTCTCCAAAGTATAGGAGTGATCCCATTCTATCCCATGAGGATTTGCCGGTTCGAATGTTTGCAGTAAAGGCATAGATGTATCCCCATAACCTATGGCCAAGTTCCTCACATAATCTTCATAATTATCCATTATGTCTTCCCTTTTTAGGGGTTCAAAATTGCACGTTTTCAATCTCTTGCTGGGTAAATTTTGTGCAGCAATGGGTGATTTTTGAAACACCTTTTTAGGCTTGTTAAACATCATCAGCTGTTGAGTGCATACTTGATGTAACAATATGTAACTTTTATTTACAATATCATGTGCACCCAACAATAGTACAGCAACATGCTTGCAGCTCGCTTCTGTACCACTCCCTGCAGCACACTCACAGTGGCACGCTTCTATTGAACCTTCTTGAGACACTTTCACATCCACAAGGTAGGCTAGGCTCTTCATACTAGCTTTGCACTGTCCACGTAAATACGTGTACGTACCATCGGACGAGAAACGAGCAGTTACAAGGTGACGGGACTCATATAAAAGTTGGCCTTTTGGGTGAGTGTTGAATCTTTGAAAATATTCTTGTATTTCATGCTTGCTGATGTTGGGAATAGGCGAATCAGCGTTAATATCTCTGAATATATCAGAGGGTGGGCACGCATATGAGCGGTCTTCTGGAACATCCAGGGTGGCACCAAAGTTTTGGTTGCGATCATATGCCTCCAACCTGAAAGAAAAAACCACACATGAGCATCGATTTTTTTATTAACACTCGAAATACCTAACATAACCTCAAATACTTAAGGCGATTACCTTTGTATCAAGTCAGCCTGTTTCCCTGCCACTGACGCTTTTCTTCTTCGAAGCTCAGCTTGAAGAACACGTACAGTCATAAACGCGTACATTTTAAGCTGTTAATCGCAAGGATTACTGAAAATATAGCAACCATACACTTGACACGACACGTAAACAAGGTATAGTCGATTGCAGCGCCATCTGACTTGAGCTTCTAGTGTGCCTCCCAATTACGATAACGTTGCGCCGCCAGCGGATTTTTTATGTCGCGTATGTAGTTTCAAGTCGAATTAGAAACCCTTAAGGTGGTTCGATTGCCATACAAAACGTTATTTGACATTCGCAGGCTAACGGCGTGATATTTTAAGAAACTTATGTAACAAACTTTCATAAATAGGCTTCCCATTTGCGCCAAATTCCCCCTTTCCTAGAATAAACTTGTATAAACTAGATTAATTTGAGAAATTGGTTTGGGACGTGATATTTAGGGAAAACTATTTTTCTCAATTTAATCTAGTTTATACAAGTTTATTCTAGGAAAGCGGGAATTTGGCGCAAATGGGAATCCAATAGGGAACATTACGCAAAACTCTTCGTAGGTGGCGACACTAGCAGCGTTGACATTGTATCTCGTTCGCACTTGCGGTATTGTCTATGCAAGCATCCTTGTCACTAATTTGACAATCAATTTTGCATGTGTGTGTGAATCCCTATATTTCTATACTGGTTTACTATTAGTGTTAGTGCTGCCTCTGGCGGCAGAACATTGCAGTAATGTTCCCTATTGAAGAAAGTTTGTTACATAAGTTTCTTAAAATATCACGCCGTCAGCCTGCGAATGTCAAATAACGCTTTGTATGGCAATCGAACCACCTTAATAGCAATTATCCTCTAAGCTCTAAGGCGATTAACGAGATCCACGCGGACGAAGTCGCGGGCTAAAGCTATTATACTTTACATTCTTGTCGCTACGGTCGTCACGAATTTTGACAATTAGATGAAATGAAAAGTGACACAGACAAGGTAACATGGAATGGTCAAAGTCTTTGTTCTCGAATTTCAGGTTTGTGGATTACTAAATTAGTAACGAATTAAATCTATAGTTTTATTTGCCATAAATATAACGTTTATTTGCCATAATCATCGTTTGCCCTAAGTAGTTTTACTGAGACATTGTAAAATCTTCAGAGTTCTTATAAATAAACCTGACGATGGGAATTGACGATTGTGGCAAACACTTGTTATGGCAAATGAAATTATGGATATCGAAATTAGGATGTTGTAAGTAAGGTAAAGCTTAGATGAGGCTTCAGACAGAGGTGTATTCTATATATAAAAGAAGACTTCCTGACTGATCATCAACGCACAGCCGAAACTACTGGAACTAGAAACATAAAATTTACACCCATACTACCTTTTATAACGTAGGCGACGGATAAGAAGGGATTTTTGGAAATTCTACCCCTAAAGGGGTTAAATAGGGGTTCAAAGTTTGTATGGAGGAAAAATTGTTTCTTGAGCTAGAGACTTCAAACTTTGTGGGAAGATTACTTATTAGAATACAAATAAAGTACTTTCAGCGTTTTGGAAAATTCCACCCCAAAGGTGGCTAAAAAGGGTTGCAAAGTATGAGGGAAATTCTTTTTTTGAGATAGAAGCTTAAAAGTTTGTAGAAAGATTACTTATTAAAATACACAAAAAGTCATTTCAACGTTTTAGAAAATTCCACCCCTAAGGGGGTTAAAAGGGGGTTCAACATTTGTATGGAGGAAACATGTTTTTTTAGCTAGAGACTTAAACCTTTGTAGAAAGCTTACTTATTAGAATAAAAATAAAAAGCTTCCAGCGTTTTGGAAAATTCCCCTCTAAGGGGTTAAATAAGGGTGCAAAGTTTGTATGGAGGAAACTTTATTTTTTGAGCTAGAGTCTTCAAGCTTTGTGGAAAGATTACTTATTAGAATACAAATAAAATGCTTTCAGTGTTTTGGAAAAAATCCACCCCTACGGGTGCAACATTTGTATGGAGGACACATGTTTCTTTAGCTAGAGACTTAAACCTTTGTAGAAAACTTACTTATTAGAATAAAAATAAAGTACTTCCAGCGTTTTGGAAAATTTCACCCCTAAGGGGTTAAATAGGGTTGCAAAGTTTGAATGAGGGAAACTCTTTTTTGAGATAGAAGCTTAAAATTTTGCAGAAAGATTACCTTTTAAAATACAAAAAAACTTTCAGCGTTTTAGAAAATTCCACCCCTAAGGGGGTTAAAAGGGGGTGCAACATTTGTATGGAGGAAACATGTTTTTTTAGCTAGATACCTTAAACTTTCGTGGAAAGCTTACTAACTAGAATAAAAATAAAGTACTTTCAGCGTTTTGGAAAATTCCACCCCTAAGGGGTTAAAAATGGTTGCAAAGTTTGTATGAGGGAAACTCTTTTTTGAGATAGAAGCTTAAAAGTTGTAGAAAGATTACTTATTGAAATAAAAAAAGCACTTTCAGCGTTTTGAAAAAAATCCACCCCTAAGGGGGTTAAAAAGGGTTTCTAAGTTTGTACCAGGGAAACTTTTTTTTGAGATAGAAGCTTAAAAGTTTGTAGAAAGATGACTTATTGAAATTAAAAATTACTTTCAGCGGTTTTATAAAATTCCGCCCTAAGGGGGTTAAAAGGAGGTGCAACATTTGTATGGAGGTAACATGTTTTTATAGCTAGAGACTTAAAACTTTGTAGAAAGCTTACTTATTAGAATAAAAATAAAGCACTTTTAGCGTTTTGGAAAATTCCACCCCTAAGGGTTGTTAAAATCGTTGCAAAGTTTGTATGAGGGAACTTATTTTTGGAGATACAAGGTTAAACGTTTGTAGAAAGATTACCTACTTATTGAAATACAAAAAAGAACTTTCAGCGTTTTAGAAAATTCCACCCCTAAGGGGGTTAAAAGAGAGTGCAGCATTTTTATGGAGGCAACGTTCTTTTTTTAGCAAGAGACTTTAAACTTTGTAGATAAAAGCTAAACTTTAAGCTTACTTATCAAAATATAAATAAAGTACTTTCAGCGTGTTGATAAATTCCACCCCTGAGGGGGTTACTAAGGGTTGCAAAGTTTGTATGAGGGAAACTCTTTTTTGAGATAGAAGCTTAAAACTTTGTAGAAAGCTTACAAATAAAGTACTTTCAGTTAAATTCCACTCTTTAAGGGGTTAAAAAGGGTGCAAGATTCGTATGGGAAACACTTTTATTGAGCTTAGATACTTGATAGTTTGTAGAAAAAATGATAATTACAACAAAAAAACTCTCCTTCTTAATTTTTCCTTGAAAAGCGTTAATAGGGGGGTTCAAAGTTGGTATGGAATCAGAAAATTTTTAAGTATGAGAATTGTAACTTCGATCCTAGCCTGTTTGTTAAAAGACTACAAAAATTATTTCAGCGTTTTTTTAAATTCAACGTCTAAAGGGGATTTTAAGGGTGTTCCAAGTTTGTATGGAGAGCAAGTAATTTTGAATGTAAGGGATTTGTAACTTTGGTTGTAGACTGTTTGCTGAAAGACTACAAAACTTATTTCAGCGTTTTTTTTTTAATTTATCGCCTAAGAAGGTTAAAAGGGGGATCGAAGTTTATGTAGAGAGCAAGACATTTTTAAAGTAAGAAATTTGTAACTACGGTTTCAGACTTATACTATGAGGGTTCAAAGAGGGTTCTAAGTTTGAATAGAGAGCAAGACATTTTGAAGGTAAGAGATTTGTAACTTCGGTTTTAAACTGTTTACTAAAATACTACAAAACTAATTTCAATGGTTTTTTTTTTATTCATTCCTTAAACAAACATTTAGACGATAACATGTTCTACGCGGACGAAGTCGCGGGCAACAGCTAGTCTCTTTATAATTTGATAACTAACAAATACAATATACGCAATTAAAACCGATAAAAAAACCACATTAGGCTGGGCGCAAACGTGCGGTTTCCGCGTACGGTTTCCGAATTCGGTTTTCGACTTAAAGCGCTCGCAGGCGTTTACAGAACAATAATTATCACTCTAGCGGGCTGTAAGTCGAAAACTGAATCCGAAAACCGTACGCGGAAACCGCAAATGCGGCAGTGCCGGACTGACTACTGTTAGATCGCTATGTTCAGAATCAATAAAACTTTTGCGAGTAGGTACCTACTACAGAAAAAATTCGGGGTATTTGGATTAGGAAACTGTGTGCTACGGAGGCATCGTAATCAACCAACTACATTCCCTGACACTTGGGCCGCCACATTACGTAACTCATAAAACACAAATCGCATTAGCAAAGGGTTGGGCAACTAAAGTTGACGCGAGCAGTGGCATTGTCACCGGTGCGGTCTAATAATGACCGGAAAGCGGAAGTATTCCTAATATCTACTTAGGTATTAAGGTGGACGCCAAAATTAGGTGAAAGAGATTGACGAATAAAAATGTTTCAAAGATAGGAAAAACTCTCTCCCCGACAAGCTCGGTTCTCCATACAAACGTAGTTATGCTCTCATTTTAAAACGACTAGCTAGTTTGCTCCGAAACTTTGTACCTACTTAGAATAAGTTAAGTAAGGTCTGTAATTAGTTTATGTAGCTTCAGATACCACAGTAAACAAAAAACAGCGAATTTAAGTTATAAATAAATAAATATTACGGGACAATCTTACACAAATCAACCTAGGCCCACGGTAAGCTCAGTAAGGCTTGTGTTGTGGGTACTAGGCGATGATATATATAATATATACATACATATAGATACTTATATACATATATAACATCCATAACTCAGGAACAAATATTCGTGATAAATACACAAATAAATGCCCTGACTGGCCTGAAGTTGTTCATACAAAACTTGTTTTTGCTGTATTTCGTCTATTTTATATACTGGAGCCATATAAACTAATTAAAGACCTAGATAAAGGAACACCATGTCATTGTATATGCAAAGTTTCGTTACAATCCAACACGCAGTTTTAAAATGAGAACGAAACTCCGTTTGTATGGGGAGGTGAAATTCGGCCGAGCTTGCCGGGGACTCTTAAAGCCTAACGTACCAGTTTATTATTAATGCTAAACTGAACCATAGTAAAGTTTCTGGTATCCGGAGCCATTTTTTAGGGTTCCGTAGCCAAATGGCAAAAAACGGAACCCTTATAGATTCGTCATGTCTGTCTGTCTGTCCGTCCGTATGTCACAGCCACTTTTTTCCGAAACTATATGAGCTATACTGTTGAAACTTGGTAAGTAGATGTATTCTGTAAACCGCATTAAGATTTTCACACAATAAATTTTGGGGTTCCCCATACTAAGAACTGAAACTCAAAAAATTTTTTTTCATCAAACCCATACGTGTGGGGTATCTATGGATAGGTCTTAAAAATGATATTGAGGTTTCTAACATCATTTTTTTTCTAAACTGAATAGTTTGCGCGAGAGACACTTCCAAAGTGGTAAAATGTGTGCCCCCCCCCCCCCCCTGTAACTTCTAAAATAAGAGAATGATAAATCTAAAAAAAAATATATGATGTACATTACCATGCAAACTTTCAACGAAAATTGGTTTGAACGAGATCTAGTAAGTAGTTTTTTTTTAATACGTCATAAATCGTAAAAAGCTATTTATTTAACGGAACCCTACATGTGTGAGTCCGACTCGCACTTGGCCGCTTTTTTTATATCAATATGGACAGCACTAGTGATAGATAGACGAGCATATATAACAGTTCATAAAAAACTGATGTTACCTAACTGGTGACCGAAGAGCTGGCGGTTTCTCGCGCAACGTATCAGCATTGCCATTCAGCGAGGTAATGCCGCCAACATCCTTGTTACATTGCCTCGAGGGCCTTTTTTTAGATTTAACTTAGTTTAAATTTAATTTAGTTTATGTCAATTATCTACTTGTACTTCATTCATGCGGGTCAATTCAAACAGGTAGTTACGGATAGTGACAAAACCGATAGTCAATTACATACGTTTCGTAACAAAACCGACAGGATACGTGACTTAAATATCACTTTAGTTAAACTTAACCTGCAATTTTAAATGAAACTCACGAGCTATACATACAGCGTGGAAATCCAATACGAGCAAACCTTAAAATGTTGGTTAGTACAGGACCTAAGAAGTGTATTAAGATAATTTTTGTCTAAAATTATAACGAAAAAGTTCACCAAACAAAATAATTCAGCCCGCAAAGTGAAGGCTCGTTGGATAGTTAGGTACTTGTCACCATCAACAATCATTTGCGTTATGTTCATTGCTGTTCGGAATTTTTTCAAAAATTAATTATAGTCTTTCAATTAAGTGTAACTTAAAGAGTCCCGTCAATTAATGTTTACGCTACTAAACCCTCTGTCTGGTTTAATTCTATGTTCGTATTGGATTTCCACGCTGTATATAAGTATTCTTACTTCCTTTCTACGCGTTGGTGATCATATTTTTAAGCAAAATCTGTCATTTTGTCATATTTACCTTCCGAAATATTAGGCCAATCCCGCCGTCTCCCATCCCTTAGGCCTCGTCGTAAGTGGTCCCGCGCTCGTAAACGCTTTACGACTCGCCTCCAGCGGCCGAGATTAAAATCATGCATTTATTTTATTCGTCATTATTCTAAAATTGCCTCGGGCTTCGTTAGCACTACCCTGTCAATGCAAAACGACGTATGTGCAGTAGAAACGCAAATGCCTTTAAGTCGTTTTAAACGCTCTGAAAACGCTCAGCGAGATAATAGCGATGCGTTTTACAGGACTGAAACGGTTTTTTAGACGGAGACAGTGTCTCAAAAGGTTTCAAGTGGAAGAGGAAAATACTAAATAACTTCTGTTTAAATATGCGCGTAAACAAAATTACCTACTTTTTGTCTAACTAGTAATCGACAGCTAATTAAACCAGAGCGTATATTTATTTTCATCTCTCCTGTTCTGAAAGGGGCATATATAGCCGGGTGGAAATTAGCGTTTTCTCCCCTAGGGTAGAAATATTTTTTTTATTGTTATTGTCAGCCACGTAGTCGAAGATAATTGAGTTACTTCATATTATTAAAATAAAAGCTTTACATTTATATAATACTAGCTGTTGCCCGCGACTTCGTCCGCGTAGAACTTTTTATCGTCTTAGAAAATGATTTCTCTCAATACATAATTTGAACCCTCTTTTAGGGGATAATTAAAAAAAAAGTTGATGTTCATTTTCTAGTTTGTGAACAAACAGTCTAAAACCAAAGTTAAAAATCTCATACTTTCAAAATGCCTTGAAATACTCAAACTTTGAACCAATTTTAACACTCTTAGGGGATAAATTTGGAAAAACTCTGAAATCAGTTTTGTAGTCTTTTAACGTACAGAATAAGACCGAAGTTAAAAATCTCTTACTCACACTTTAAAATTTTATTGCTCGCCATTTAAAATTTGAACCCCCTTTTAAACCCCCTTAGAGGTTGAATTTTTCTAATCGCTGAAAGAACTTTTTTCGTAAACTTTTAAGTCTCTAGCTCAAAAAAAGTGTTGCCCATACAAAGCTTTCTTAACCCCCTTAGGGGTGGAATTTTCTAAAACTCTAAAAGTACTTTATTATTAATTTTAATAAGTAACATTTTGAATAGTTTTAAGTCTAGTAAAAAAAAAAGTTTTTCCCACACAACACTGGCTACCCTTCTTAAGAATCTTAAGGATCCCCTTAGGGATGGAGTTTTCTAAAACGCTGAAAGTTCTTTTTTAGTATTCTAATAAGTAATCTTTTTGCAAAGTTTTAAGTCTAACTCAAAAAAAAGTGTTGCCCATGCAAAGCTTGCTCTCCTTTTTAACCCTATTAGGGGTGGAATTTTCTAAAACGATTTGTGTTCTTTTTTTGTATTTTAATAAGTAATCTTTCTACAAAGTTTTAAGTCTCTATTTAAAAATCATATGTTTCCCCCATACAAACCTTGCACCCCTATTTTACCCCCGTAGGGGTGGAATTTTCCAAAACGCTGAAAGTGTTTCATTTGTATTCTAATAACTAATTTTTCTACAAAGTTTAAGTCTATAGCTCAAAAAAAAAGGTTCTCCCATACAAACTTTGCACCCCCATTTTACCCCCTTAGGGGTAGAATTTTCAAAAATCCCTTTTTATCCCTAGCCCACGTTATAAAAGCAACATACTGTGCAAAAATCAACTCTCTAAGATTAGTAGTTTCGGCTGTGCGTTGATGAGTGAGTGAGTGAGTGATTGAGTGAATAAGTCAGTCAGGACATAGGCATTTATTATGTACTAGCTGTTGCCCGCGACTTCGTCCGCGTAGAACTTTTTATCGTCTTAGAAAATGATTTCTCTCAATACAAAATTTGAACCCTCTTTTAGGGGATAATTAAAAAAAAGTTGATGTTCATTTTCTAGTTTGTGAACAAACAGTCTAAAACCAAAGTTAAAAATCTCATACTTTAAAAATGCCTTGAAATACTCAAACTTTGAACCAATTTTAACACTCTTAGGGGATGAATTTGGAAAAACTCTGAAATCAGTTTTGTAGTCTTTTAACGTACAGAATAAGACCGAAGTTAAAAATATCTTACTCACACTTTAAAATGTTATTGCTCGCCATTTAAAATTTGAACCCCCTTTTAAACCCCCTTAGAGGTTGAATTTTTCTAATCGCTGAAAGAACTTTTTTCGTAAACTTTTAAGTCTCTAGCTCAAAAAACGTGTTGCCCATACAAAGCTTTCTTAACCCCCTTAGGGGTGGAATTTTCTAAAACTCTGAAAGTACTTTATTATTAATTTTAATAAGTAACATTTTAAATAGTTTTAAGTCTAGTAAAAAAAAAAGTTTTTCCCACACAACACTGGCTACCCTTCTTAAGGATCTTAAGGATCCCCTTAGGGATGGAGTTTTCTAAAACGCTGAAAGTTCTTTTTTAGTATTCTAATAAGTAATCTTTTTGCAAAGTTTTAAGTCCAACTCAAAAAAAAGTGTTGCCCATGCAAAGCTTGCTCTCCTTTTTAACCCTATTAGGGGTGAAATTTTCTAAAACGATTTGTGTTCTTTTTTTGTATTTTAATAAGTAATCTTTCTACAAAGTTTCAAGTCTCTAACTCAAAAACATAAACTTTCCCTGATAAAAACTTTGCATCCCTTTTTATCCCCCTTAGGGATAGATTTTTTCAAAACGCTGAAAGTCTTTTTTTTTGTATTTTTATAAGTAATCTTTCTACAAAGTTTTAAGTGTCTAGCTCAGAAAAAGTGTTCCCCATACAAACCTTGCACCCTTTTTTCACCCCCTTAGGGAATGATTTTTGTAGAACGCCGAATGTAGTATTTTTCATGTTCTAATAAGTAATTTTTCGTCAAAATTTTAAGTCTCTATTAAAAAAAATATGTTTTTCCCATACAAACTTTGCACCCTATTTTACCCCCTTAGGGGTGAAATTTTCCAAAACGCTGAAAGTACTTTCTTTGTATTTAAATAATCTTTCTACAAAGTTTTAGGACTCTAGCTAAAAAAAATAGTTTCCCACATACAAACTTTGCACCCCTATTTTAGCCCCCTATTTTTAGGGGTAGAATTTTCTTAAACGCTGAAAGTACTTAATTTGTATTCTGATGACTAATCTTTCTACAAAGTTTTAAGTCTCTATTTAAAAAAAATATTGTTTCCCCCATACAAAATTTGCACCCCTATTTTACCCCCTTAGGGGTAGATTTTTTTAAAACACTGAATCTAGGTACTTTATTTGTATTCTAATGAATAATTTCTCTACAAAGTTTTAAGTCTCTATTTAAAAAAAAGCAGTTTTTCCCATACAAACTTTGCACTCTATTTTACCCCTTTAGGGGTAGAATTTTCTAAAACCCTGAAAGTTCTTTATTTGTATTCTAATGACTGATCTTTCTACAAAGTTTTAAGTCCCTATTTAAAAAAAAAATGTTTCCCCCATACAAACCTTGCACCCCTATTTTACCCCCGTAGGGGTGGAATTTTCCAAAACGCTGAAAGTGTTTCATTTGTATTCTAATAACTAATTTTTCTACAAAGTTTAAGTCTATAGCTCAAAAAAAAAAGGTACTCCCATACAAACTTTGCACCCCCATTTTACCCCCTTAGGGGTAGAATTTTCAAAAATCCCTTTTTATCCCTAGCCCACGTTATAAAAGCAACATACTGTGCAAAAATCAACTCTCTAAGATTAGTAGTTTCGGCTGTGCGTTGATGAGTGAGTGAGTGAGTGATTGAGTGAATAAGTCAGTCAGGACATAGGCATTTATTATGTATAAATAGATAGAAGATAATGAAACTCCCATTCAAATATCTCAAAAAATTATGAAGCTACATCCGTTTTCATGTCGCTTGTTAGAGTGAGAAAACGATGAGGGACTGTGACGTCAATATACTTGAGCGTCATAGTAAAAAACAATCGTTTCATATGAAGGTGCGTTTTGCGGAAAAGGGACAGAACATACCCCCTCTTAAAACTTTGGACTCTTATAACTTAATCATTACCTATATAACCTCTTGCTTTGTTTTTTTCTCCATTTGACTATATTTATTTTAAATTCTTTTTCGAGAAAATACATTATGATTATTTACCATATTTTCGATTCCTGAGCTATAACCACGAACTTCGGAATTCGAAAATATTCGGGTATCTCTATCTCTATCGCACTAACCATACTCGAGTGACAGGGGTGCAAATATATGAACATTGAGTATCGGTTTTCGTGGTAGCGCCGCAGGTACTTTGGCTGAATGCGCCGAGCGCGTGCCATTGTCATTCAAAAAAAACAAATTCGTGTTAATTATATTGTTCAAATTTGTTGATTTCATTTATTGAAATTACGACATAAAACGACATTTGCGCATATAAGTTCTCATATCAGAATCGAATATTTTTTTATGGTTTATATTTTAGCATTTGTCTCGTAAAGGTCTATCGTAGACGGGATTTAAATTATTAATAAGTGAAAGGCAAAGCAATTCCGCCATTTTGACGAAAATTTGACGGTTCTTATAGCTGACAGTTGGAGCAGCGTTTGATTTCAATAAAAATAAATGAAAAATTAAATGAAGTCGTATATTTCGGAAAATTAATTAACTGTCGCAGTCGGATAAAAACTATCCTAAGTTGCAGCTAGAATAATAATGTACCTATATAAAATGTTTCATATTTTTCCGTTCATGGGATGCTGAGAACATTCGAACCGCGCAAAGCTTAGTTTCAAACTGGCTGATTCTTTTTTTAATTTAGAGATTTATTATAAGTGGAGATAAATAGATAGAAGATAATGAAACTCCCATTCAAATATCTCAAAAAATTATGAAGCTACATCCGTTTTAATGTCGCTTGTTAGAGTGAGAAAACGATGAGGGACTGTGACGTCAATATACTCGAGCGTCATAGTAAAAAACAATCGTTTCATATGAAGGTGCGTTTTGCGGAAAAGGGACAGAACATACCCCCTCTTAAAACTTTGGACTCTTATAACTTAATCATTACCTATATAACCTCTTGCTTTGTTTTTTTCTCCATTTGACTATATTTATTTTAAATTCTTTTTCGAGAAAATACATTATGATTATTTACCATATTTTCGATTCCTGAGCTATAACCACGAACTTCGGAATTCGAAAATATTCGGGTATCTCTATCTCTATCGCACTAACCATACTCGAGTGACAGGGATGCAAATATATGAACATTGAGTATCGGTTTTCGTGGTAGCGCCGCAGGTACTTTGGCTGAATGCGCCGAGCGCGTGCCATTGTCATTCAAAAAAAACAAATTCGTGTTAATTATTTTGTTCAAATTTGTTGATTTCATTTATTGAAATTACGACATAAAACGACATTTGCGCATATAAGTTCTCATATCAGAATCGAATATTTTTTTATGGTTTATATTTTAGCATTTGTCTCGTAAAGGTCTATCGTAGACAGGATTTAAATTATTAATAAGTGAAAGGCAAAGCAATTCCGCCATTTTGACGAAAATTTGACGGTTCTTATAGCTGACAGTTGGAGCAGCGTTTGATTTCAATAAAAATAAATGAAAAATTAAATGAAGTCGTATATTTCGGAAAATTAATTAACTGTCGCAGTCGGATAAAAACTATCCTAAGTTGCAGCTAGAATAATAATGTACCTATATAAAATGTTTCATATTTTTCCGTTCATGGGATGCTGAGAACATTCGAACCGCGCAAAGCTTAGTTTCAAACTGGCTGATTCTTTTTTTAATTTAGAGATTTATTATAAGTGGAGATAAATAGATAGAAGATAATGAAACTCCCATTCAAATATCCCAAAAAATTATGAAGCTACATCCGTTTTAATGTCGCTTGTTACAGTGAGAAAACGATGAGGGACTGTGACGTCAATATACTCGAGCGTCATAGTAAAAAACAATCGTTTCATATGAAGGTGCGTTTTGCGGAAAAGGGACAGAACATACCCCTCTTAAAACTTTGGACTCTTATAACTTAATCATTACCTATATAACCTCTTGCTTTGTTTTTTTCTCCATTTGACTATATTTATTTTAAATTCTTTTTCGAGAAAATACATTATGATTATTTACCATATTTTCGATTCCTGAGCTATAACCACGAACTTCGGAATTCGAAAATATTCGGGTATCTCTATCTCTATCGCACTAACCATACTCGAGTGACAGGGATGCAAATATATGAACATTGAGTATCGGTTTTCGTGGTAGCGCCGCAGGTACTTTGGCTGAATGCGCCGAGCGCGTGCCATTGTCATTCAAAAAAAACAAATTCGTGTTAATTATATTGTTCAAATTTGTTGATTTCATTTATTGAAATTACGACATAAAACGACATTTGCGCATATAAGTTCTCATATCAGAATCGAATATTTTTTTATGGTTTATATTTTAGCATTTGTCTCGTAAAGGTCTATCGTAGACGGGATTCAAATTATTAATAAGTGAAAGGCAAAGCAATTCCGCCATTTTGACGAAAATTTTACGGTTCTTATAGCTGACAGTTGGAGCAGCGTTTGATTTCAATAAAAATAAATGAAAAATTAAATGAAGTCGTATATTTCGGAAAATTAATTAACCGTCGCAGTCGGATTAAAACTATCCTAAGTTGCAGCTAGAATAATAATGTACCTATATAAAATGTTTCATATTTTTCCGTTCATGGGATGCTGAGAACATTCGAACCGCGCAAAGCTTAGTTTCAAACTGGCTGATTTTTTTTTTAATTTAGAGATTTATTATAAGTGGAGATGGAGATGAGACAGTTTATTATATTTTACCCAATAGCCCAGGCACTAGTCCATCATTTTCACCCAATAACCAGTTTTTATTTGCCTTACCCAAAACTTAATTATAGGGCCATACATTTCTTTCTGCAACCGCATTCAGGATGCTTGACTCGACATAGCAGTGAGGCGATCTTTTTGCGGATTATAGCTTGGAATCCGTCTGTTCGGGCAGTAATTTTGATCTTTAAAAATAAGCTGATTTCATGAATTTATCGCTATTTGAAATGTTGTCCCCGTATTTTTGCTTGTACCTTACAATTTTGTACGTTACCACAATTCCACCTGTAAAGCATATTAACGCGAGGCCGGTTCACGATCTGACGAAAATATTGATGTTTGAACTTCCAGTGTGAAGAAATAATGAAGAATTCTATACTACAGAAAAATTACTGTAGACTGAAAAAGAAACAAAGAAGTGTTATAACCGAACATAATATTAAAAAACCGGCCAAGTGCGAGTTGGATTCGCGCACGAAGGGTTACGTACCATTATCTATAAAAACAGCAAAAAAATAACGTTTGTTGTATGGGAGCCCCCCTTAAAAAAATATTTTATTTAGTTTTTAGTATTAGCGGCAACAGAAATACATAATCTATGAAAATTTCAACTCTCTAGTTATCACGGTTCTTGAGATACAGCCTGGTGACAGACAGGCGGACGGACGGACGGACGGACAGCGAAGTCTTAGTAATAGGGTCCCGTTTTACTCATTGAGTACGGAACCCTAAAAACGGCTTAGTATCTCTTTAAAAAAATCTTAAATATAACCATAAAACTAAACTTAAATGTTCGAGATACACTAGAATAATAGAAAAGGATAGCTTTTTCTAGTGTAATAACCGGACAGATTTTTAATAAATTATCCAGTATTCCAAAAATCAATTAATATGTACTAAAAAGTGATGTTACACACTTCCGAACACGCACTTCCATCTCGCTCACGCTTATGCTCAGTGAGAGGGAGAGAAGACCATGAACCTGCCTCGCCTTAAGCTCTTACGTACTATTTTGTATTGACACTGGTAACACCAAGTACCCAGAGCACCATCAACTTAAAAAAAAAGCCATTTTGTTGTCTGTGGAGTCGATGAAAGGGTGCGGTGTTGTGTGTGGTCCGATTTATATATCCATAAGTGCATAACGTGCCATAGGCCTATGTCCAGCAGTGGACGTCTTTCGGCTGATATGATGAAGTGTATAACGCATGCGCAACGTGTGTTTGTTTCTAATTTAGCTCAAATTATCGATTTATGGTGAATTTAACCTAAAAAATCTCAGCACTACGGTACTTCTATGTTACCGGTAACGTTGATTGTATTGTATCGTAACGTTGAAATTCAATACAAATCCTGCAATTTAGTGTATTTCTACGTTACTGTAACATAGTAATAGTATCTATGTTACTAGTTAAGTGGCAAAATCTACGGCCTTACCCCGTCAGATTATGAACACCGTCAGATTATGAACATCTTACTCACGATCACGATATTATAAACTGTCGGAAAATTGTGAACTGTCGAAACCGTTCACAATTTAACGCACTATTTTTCGTTCGTTTATAAACAATCAATGTCAAATCGTCAAATTGTCATATGAGATCAAATCGGCATGCTACGGTGAACGGTTTTGACAGTTCACAATTTTTCGACAGTTTATAATATCGCGAGTTAGATTATAAACTGACGGTGTTCACAATCTAGCGGTGACATATTATGACATGGCTGTCAAATCGATTGAACACATTAACTTGTTTATCTACACACCCATATCATAAATCCTCTATGTGTTCGGAAACCATATATACCTAATGACCACCATTATTGCAACCAGTAACGTAACATCAGCGTTTTATCTGTGTCAGTGTTATTATAATGTATGAAAAATCATAATAACATCGATTATCGACGTTATTATGGAAATCTAGTTGGTCATGATTTGGAATCTAGTCGGCCATGGCGGTGCAATGGCGGTTATTCTAATGGTTTCCGAATATGGGGGTAGATAAATTAGTGTATGTACTTAACTGTACATAATTAGGCATTAAAACACTCGTGTGATCATATTATGAAACTCGTTTACGCTCGTTTCATACACCCACACTCGTGTTTAATGCTCTCCATTATGTACAGTCACATAAACTACTATAATTAAGCTGGATATGACAGCCACTTTATGACGAGGTTATATAATAACACCGTCAAATCTTCCGAAGTGTCCAAAACCACACCCCATCATAAATTATACTTACAAGTTAGAAGTAAGTGTGTTTGCCACAGTAGGTAGGTATTTACAATGAATATTGCTGTCTTTCACCTTATAGCTTTCAACTCAACATTTTCATTTATTTAAGCAGTGCAGTGTAGGGCCGTAATTACTCTGAAAATGTAATAATATAACTCATTTTCCTACTAATATGGCATAACACAGACATTATCCAAGTCGTATAATATCTAGTTACAATTTTCGAACATAATCATTTGTCAATTTATCATACTTGTACCATCCTGACCTGACTATTGATACGCAACAGCTTCAAACAGAACGTTTTTGTTTTTGTGTTGCTTAGTGAATTCCAGTTCTAACTTTAGACTGCGCTTAGAACTGCAGCGAAACTAATTAGTTAGCTATTTTAAACTCGTAATGCTAGTTTAAAATGCATTGAGTTTCGCTTCGAACTTTTAAAAGTTTCTGAATAAACTCGAGGAAATAGATCCAGGCCTTCTAAGCCAATATTGCCTGATCAGTGATAAAACACATTTTCATTCATTTATGTTACACACAACAATATTATTGTACATTTTAGTATCTTCTCGTAGACACCACCAAAATTAAGGGTTATTTAAGTATATGTGATAAAAACATAAGCTGTTAAATACTGACCACATGATAAACTAAAATTTAGTTTTTTTAGGATTCCGTAGTCAACAAATATTTTTTTTTACTATTTCTTTCGGCACAAGGTTCTTTTTGTTCCATTAGAGTTTAAACGCCCCTTTGCAAAATTTGAGGGAAATCGAACAATATTTAGGGGTCCCTAGGATTTGACGATTTTTTGGATATAGAGGAAAATTGGGCATTTTTTGTTCTTCGCTTTTTCTGGTGCTAGAATATTTTTTATATACCCATGCTATGATGCAGGGCGTATGCTTGTTTGCCACCGTTGTAGTAAAAATATGTACATTGTATAAATACAAATATATATACATATTTGTATATATTTATCACCATGAGATTGTATAGATATTGTCAACCTGTACCCACGAGAATAAACTCACAAAAATATAAGATAGATGGACTTATTTATTTAATTTTGAAAATCATTTTATAACATTAACAAAGCATGGATTAGGGAGGTAATTAAAGGTACAACAAAGGTAAAATCTATGTACTGTACAATTTGGGATTGCGATGTACTTGAAGAAGGGTTTCACCGGTTCTGACGGTGAAATGGGCCCATCACGAAGCTTCAAGTTACATTTTGCACTTAAGGGGATGTAGGTTCGTGGTCTTATCTCCCTCTCACTGAGCATAAGCGTGAGCGAGATGGAAGTGCGTGTTTGGAAGCGCGGATATCATGTTTTTTTTAATTTTATTTCTTTGTGCGTTTTAATAACATGTGGTTGAGGGAGGCGATGGCTGAGATATGCGTCATACTCGTGATCAGGTGCTGTTTGTGGAGTCCGGTCTGTTCATGCTTGCAAGGGCATAGTAACTACCTAAATACTAGTGTTATTATCATTATTTTGACGAGACGTTTTATTGTTATTGACCCTGTACATCTCTGACAATATTACATTAATGATCCTTTTTTTCTGTTTTAACGCTTAGAGACAGTATACATCTCTATAAGAACATTAGAATAATTATTAATTGTATTTGGATGCTTAGAGACATTATACATCTCTGGGGTACTAAATTAATATCATAAACTTATTGTTAATTCTAATACAGACCTTATATCGAATGTATTTGATAATATTTTACAATTTTGGATTTTTTTAGTTTTCATTTAGTGACATTTAGTTTGTTAACCATTTAGGTACTAATTGGTTAAAAAAAGCAATTTTAAAATGATTATTGTGTAAGATTATTAATATTATATTGTAGAATACCATTTGACATGTAAAAGTGCCCTTGTGGCCTATTTGCAGAATAAATAATTGATTTTGATTTTGATAAATAAAAAAGTAATAGCTGATTTCCCTCAAACATGACATTGCCGATTTTAAGAACCAATTGTTATATGTTTAGCTGTTGTGCATAATTTGTTAGAATTTTTTTAAGTGTATTTTAGACCTATTCCCGTTCGTGACTTTTTTCTATCGAGCGAAAGTCAAAAACTCAGGATTCGAATAGCTGATATCCCTCGAAAAACGCCTCAAGATTGCTAATTAAATTTAGGGTAGCCGTATGATAATCCAAACAAGAGCTACGATTTTTTAAAAATCCGTTTTCGGAGCTCACGTCGCCTTAAGCTGGCAAAACTGAGGCGCTTGACCAATAGCGGATGGCCATTTCACAAGTGTTGCCATTTTAGCCTTGTAAGATTGTAATGTGTAGCTTCGTGAAACAGTAGTCACAAGACAATAATCCTAAAATGGTTGCAGATCAGCCAACGCTGTTTAGTCCTGTTTTTCAGGGTGAGAAAACCGAAATCTCAGCACGAAAGATTTCTTTGTATGCAAAGGAACTTTAAAACTGTTTCATCGTTGTTGTGATAATTGTTTTTCCTTCGCATTAGTTATGCTCGATTGAAAAAAAATGCATTGCCTAACGTCCTAACGTTAGGCAATGCATTTTTTGAGTGGGAATATCCCCTATGGGAATAATATATGTCATGTTTTTTTCCATTCGTGAGGCTTCTGCGCCATTCTGTGGTGCAAACCGGTATTGTTGTTTTAGGAAGTTTTACCAGTAACCATTTAAATATATATAATAATAAGAACGTCTGCTTGACGCAACGTCGGATAGCCGACTGAGAGCTGATTTGCCACTAAAATATCACTGGAAGGATTAGCTCAGCCTTTGGCACTAGATTTCGTGGAGCAAGATTTGAGCATCAGTGCTTCCAATCCACATTATTATGTTTCGATGACAAAAACATAGACTCGACCATAGAATTATAACGCATAGAAACGCAGTTCACGCGCAACGGTGAGGCCACCAAAAGTAGGACATAAATGGCCCAGTACGCCGATCGGCTTGTCAGTTGCAAGGACGCGTGTCAAGTGTAAATAGCTACCACATTTTTCATTAATATGACGGTTTGTGCAGTGAAAGGGTGTCACAATGCATCGGATAAGAAGGATAAACATTCTAAGATAACATTTCACACGTAAATATTATTCTCTAACTCGTATTTTTACGTAAAACAGTAATCAAAATTGCATATTTTCTATAAGCGGCATGAGAGCGTAGTGTTGCCAATGTAACGGATATATTTACCCATAATTCTGTTCTGATAATATACTTAAATAAAATACAAATATCGGCAGGGTTGAAAATACGAACAAGATAAATCACTTGAATTATACCAAGCTTTTACTTGACTCCCCGTGTATGTTTGAGTATATCTAGGTCAAATCTTGCAAGTCAATTTTGACTAACTTCCCAGAGTTCAATCGAGTTTAAATTTTGTACACGTGTTTTAAATCAGGTGACAATGCAATATTATGGTACTTCCGAGCGGGCCTGATGATGAGGACGGAAGGTGGCCATAGGAACTCCTAAATTATCCTACTAATATTATAAATGCGAAAGTTTGGATGGATGGCTGTACGTTCCAATCAATCTCAAAAACTACTGGACGATTTTTTATGAAACTTTCCAGTAATGTACCTTATGTAGCAGAATAGGACATAGGCTATAATTTAAGTCAAATTTCATCAAAAAAGGGGATGAAACTTTGTATGGAGACCAAATATTTTTATGTTGCGAGAGCGGCGTTATGGTTACCATGGTAATGACATCGTCAACAAATTAGAAAATTCATCTTGGGCGTACGTAACTTACATATCGTCGGGTGACAAGCAAAACTCACTAAGTAACAAATACCTCCTTAAATCAAAAGTCGTATCTCGATATCGACTACGTACCGAGATACGTGGTTTTGAAGAGCAGTGACAGTTTTGGTAGTGACTTTTGCTTGTCACCCGACGATATTGTAGTTTTATTATAATATATATTTTCAGGGAATGAGTATGCGCTGGCAACACTATTGGTGCGTTTGTGTGCGTATTGGCGCGTGTAAATACGAGTTGATCACAACTACATGAATTCATTTTATGCCTCACGCTTGGCGCGTCGGCCGTATGAAACTATCCTTCTAGGCGTTATAATTATATGGACTCGACCAACTGAGTACAATAATCACACCATCGCAAGACTTCAAAACTAATCGATTCATTACGGTGTTACAGTCCGCGGGTTTCGCAGGCCATGGCTTTATTTACTTGTGCCTTTATGTGTCGATATCTCACGCATTTTGAGTATCGAATACCCACATTATTACGCAAATTATAACTAACTATGTTCCTACCTAGGCCTTACGCAAACAATAATTACAAATAAGCCACAAAAAAAAAATAGACGGTGTTTGAGATTATTTTAAAAATTGACGGTTGTGAACACTCGGTGACTTCACAAATTGTGTAACTTGCTTTCCTAGGGACCTCTAAACGTTGTCCTACAAAACTCAATTTTGGTATTTGTCCCTTTTGTTATTATTCGAACAACAAAAGCCTTGTGGAGAAAGGAAAATTAAAAAAAAAATTCTTCATACAAACTTGGACCACTCTAGTCAACAAGGAACCTTAATAGTAACCGCGATGTCCGTCTGTCTATCCGCGGCTTAGTGAACCTTACTACTAATAGGAAGCTGTAATTTACAACACAAAAACCCGACAAACAGCTTTTTTCTGGGTACTTAGCTCCCCTACAATTCTTCGAGGTTGTGATGTAATAGATTTCATGGTTAACTGACATAGGGTAACGATAAATTCAAGCGACATTGAAATTAATTATATGCTATTGAATGCAAATTAATTCAATTCACAATAGATACCTACATCCGATAATTTCTTGAAAAGATTGTTGAAACATCTTACTATGTAATAAGTATAATACTGTAATGTATTATATATTATATAATAATGTATTATAAACGCAAACGTTCGTGCTGTTTGGTTTGGACGTGAAGGTGCAAAAACTGACGAACGCATGAACCTTTCCAGCACCGCTATTCTGTAACTTGTTTTAACCCCACCTCACTGTTCACCCACAAATACCACCGTTGACCCCGCGATTCAATAACAGCCCAGGGCCGGTAGATATATATGCCAACCCATTTGCCATGTCTTTGTTTTTTTCAAAATGGGCGGTATCCGACTAAAAAAATGTAACGTGTTCCGGTCGTGTCCTAGAGCTTCATGTCTATAATTTTCATTGTGAAAACAAAAAGACGAAGGATTGGGGATATCCTTATGACATGCCTGGGGCATGCTGGGGACGTGTAACATTTAGACGTTGTATCGCGCCTCTAGAATAACAGAGACGTCACAGTATTCACAGGACATCTGTAGTAAGTAGTAGGTATGTCTCCTCTCGGCAAATATATCGAAAAGAATACTTTCCCATACCATTCAAAAACATATACCTACAGCCTATAGGTAATTTAAGTACATGTCCTACACGCTTCGCGGAAAGTTTATTTAATTTGTGAATAAGTAGATATCGATTGCGTTCAGATCAGTAAATGCTATCATATACTTAGATAGCATGACGTCTATATAAACTAAGAAGGCACGTTTACTAAATTTATACCTGGTTATTCTGTACTTACATATGTAACTCAACCTCACACTGTTGTTAACGATACAGTATTTTCCCAAGTGGTAACGTAACAAATAAGGTCAAAACTACAAGGTGACTCCCTTACTCAAATATTCATTAAATGGTTTCCGTTCGTATTGTTCTCATTTTTCCCTATCCGATTTTGTTTCGTGTTTTATAATAGAGGTCCGAGTAGGCCTCATTTATATAGAGGAAGGTGGTAGGTATAGCAGGGGCACATAGGTAGGTGTGTTCTAAGAAAGCATTATAAAAAATAAAAAAAATATTTGGGGACAATCTTACACAAATCGACCTAGTCCCAAACTAAGCAAAGCTTGTACTAGGGGAACTAGACGACGATAAACATACATAAATAGATAAATAAATACTTAAATACATAGAAAACATTCATGACTCAGGAACAAATATTTGTGCTCATCACACAATTAAATGCCCTTACCGGGATTCGAACCCGGGACATCCGGCTTCGTAGGCAGGATTACTACCAACTAGGCTACAGAGGTCGTCATATGAATATTTATGCAATATTTCTCGGAGAACATTTTCAAAAAATTGTTGAGTGAGAGTAATTTTTTTATGGAATACAGGCAGGTACATTTTAGAATCCAGGACAAGTAATATTGTATACGGTCTGTGGCGCATTTAGCTAGTGGTAGCCGGAAAGTGCTACTGAGACATTGTGATAAGATTGCATTGGTATTGAATATGAACTTAATACGACAGAAGTGCGTTCCGAAATTAAGCCCCAGAGGCTTTTCCGGAAGCTCGCTCGCTCGCCGTCAACCTTAGATCTCGTCCGGACGTTGCTTGCGTCATGGCGGCATTAAATTATTTCGCAGCAACCACTACTTCAAGTGCGGGAACTATCGCGAATACCTCGACGGCGTGGAGTTTTAACAATAAGGTAGAAGCCGAAAAATTAAGAGCACATCTTTATCGGTCGTTTCAATGTTATATCAACCTGTCACAAGAATGTTTTTAGGGGTCCTACCCTACACGTTAAACAAAAAGGCAGCCTAAATATTCTGTCACTAATTCGTCTGTCCGAGTGTCACAGGTTCCTCGACGGATCTAGGTCTCAATGACCTCCAGATATAAAATTTACTAGTTTCCTTATATTCAAGATGCCATTCGATCTAGTTTCTTAAGAGGATGAAAGTTCTATATAGGTAGGACCTACTAGTGAATACCAGTGGCGGCGCGTGAGAATTATCACTGGACAACCCGGAGCATAAAAAAGGGGTGTTTTTTGATGATTTACGAGTTTGTTAATATATAGCAAGAAATTTTAGGCAAGACGGCGGGAATCGGCTTGTATGGGCGCTCCGCCACTGGTGAATACGGATACTAATTTACAGCGAAATATTACGTCACAACGGTTAAGCCCCCTTACTAACCGTGGTATGGAAAACAAGTACCTAAATTGTTGCTTTGGTTGTGAAATACAACGTTTAGAACAGTTTTTTGTTTAATCACAGACATCAATTGGTCCCCACATTTAATTGAACGAAGTTCTCCATTTCAACTTGGGCAAAAATTCCTTCGTATGTCCGGATGTCGGGTTATTCCCACCTGTTACCACCAAATTGTTACCAGTCGTAACAGCTGGGATTTTTTTCCCATCTTTTACTCGGTGCCGAGTGCTTTAGTGATAAACTAGTTACTGGGAAACAAACCGACTGTTCTCCTCTACAGGTCGCATTTCTCAACCGATTCTCGTGAAGTTTTGTGAGCAAGTTCGACAATTATATCGTTTTTTTTGTCGAAACAGTTCTTGAAAGGGTCTAGCAGGATAAACTAACAAGAGTGGCCCCCGCAAGGGATTTGGTTGTAATTTGAGGTGCAGTAGTGGCAGGACCTAAGAACACTGTATGCGTAATATCAGCCTTCGATCTTCTTTTGTTTCAGACTTATTCACGAAAATGTCAAAAATCAAGGTAATTTTTAAAGTGATATTTTAGCCAAACCAAGCAAGCGAGAGTAACCGCCTCCGCGAGAAGTGGCAAAAAAATTAAGCGAAAAAAAAACTATTTTTTTTTCATCCAAGTTCAAGGATATGAATGTCTGTAAAAATATGCATTATGAACTCCATTTCATGCTCCATCCATTCTGAATTTATTTAGTTACTCTCGCTTGCTTGGTTTGGCTAATATATCACTTTAAAAATTACCTTGATTTTTTGACATTATCGTGAATAAGTCTGAAACAAAAGAAGATCGAAGGCTGATATTACGCATACAGTGTTCTTAGGTCCTGCCACTACTGCACCTCAAATAACAACCAAATCCCTTGCGGGGGCCACTCTTGTTAGCTTATCCTGCTAGACCCTTTAAAAAACAACATCGAAAAATGTACACCCTCGCGAGTTGAACAGTTCACAGAGCCACTAGGTACTTTACGTTTGGATAAAAAAACAAAAACCTAGGTAAATATCAGAACTTTGCGATAGGTATCTTTCCATTATTTTGATTACATTTTGCAAATTAAACTTTGTTGAGATAGTTTTATGGTTTACTATCCATCCAAATAAAAGCGACACTAACCATAAATTAGAAAACCATTCTTATGAAAATAAAACAAAGAGACCGGATAAACCTCATATATTATATAAAAGAATTTATAACCTACACAACCAATTAGCATATAAACAGGAATTAACCAATGTCAACTGGAACCTAGTACTCACCCATAATAACGTAAATGATAATTACAATGCTTTTGCACAATTACTCAAATATATTCTAAACGAAAAAATCCCTGTTAAACGGCTGACTATAAAAAGAAAACCTAAAAAGACTTGGCTTACAAGAGGTCTTAAGATATCATGTACACATAAAAGGCTTCTAAAAATACACACAAGTAAAACCAAAAGCCCCGTCCTGAAGGCACACTATAAACATTATACAAATGCCCTGAAAAAAGCAGTCATTAAATCAAAAAAATTGAATTATATACACGAAATGCAAAAATCAACAAATAAAACGGCAACTATGTGGAAAATTATAAATAATATAAAAAATAGATTAAAGATAAAGAAAAATTTAAAATTAACAATTATGCCTCAAAATTTCGTTACTGAAAATCCTAATATAATAGCAAATACTTTTAACAACTTCTTTGCCTCTGTTTACGACTGCCAAGGAGACCAGGAGAGTACGCCTGATGTGTCACCACCGCGCGGACGCCCTGTTTGCTCTCCTTTTGAGAAATCGTTATATCTTCAGCCAGTCTCCGAGTTTGAAGTACTCAAAATTGTACGCGGACTTAAAAACACACATAGCACCGGAATAGACGAAATACCTACGACGTTATTGAAGTTTTGTGCTAGTGAACTGGCGCCGCCACTATGTAAGCTAATCAACCAATCTTTTAATGAGGGTGTTTTCCCCCAAGAGCTAAAAGTAACAATTATAAAACCTATACATAAAAAAGGAAATCCTCTTGATACAAATAATTATCGGCCAATAGCACTCCTCTCCACACTATCAAAAGTTTTTGAAAAATCGATGTGTAATCGGGTCTACCATTTCCTGGAAAAAAATCATATATTACATGACAACCAATATGGTTTTAGAAAAAATTGCTCCACTGCCCTCGCCGTTAGTAATTACACTCAGAACATTCTAAATACCATAAACAATAAACGAATTGCTGTTGGATTACTTTTAGATCTCACAAAAGCATATGACAAAGTCTCACACAAGATTCTGCTTAGTAAATTATATGGATCGGGAATTAGGGGCATAGCATACGACTGGTTTAGATCTTACTTAGAAAAGCGCATGCAGCTCGTTCAGGTTGAATATGTCAACCCGACGTCTAATACGTTGGATATTGTCCGATCTAACATAACTGAATTAAGGGGCTCAATTCCACAAGGAAGTGTGCTGGGGTGCCTACTTTTCTTATTATATATTAATGATCTTCCCAGAGAAATAGATGCCAATTGTACTTTATTTGCAGATGACGTGTCTATCCTTTTTGACTTTCATAATAATAACGATTTTAACGAAGTACTATCAAAAACCTTGCACCAAATCAATCACTGGATGAATGATCACAACCTTTCAATTAACATCAACAAAACTAATTTAATTCAATTCTATCCTCATCAAAGGACGCCACCGCCTCTGAAACTTGAGCTGAACAACAAAGAAATAGTACAAGTAACAAACTTTAAACTCTTAGGCATTACTTTAGACAGGCACATGAATTGGAAAACACACATTTCAATTACTAAAACAAAAATATCCCAGTTTCTATATGGGTTATTCACGCTCCGCAAAACAACAGACTTTGCCACAGCACTCTCTGCCTACTACGCCTATGCCCACTCGTGGTTCAGGTACGGCATTATTTTGTGGGGTGACAGTACAGATGCTCATGACCTATTCATAATGCAAAAAAAATGCATACGTGTACTGGTGGGCATACGAAACCGGGATAGTTGCAGGCCCTATTTTACCAAACACGGCATATTAACCTTGCCCTGTATGTATATATTGGAATTATGTATATTTGTGCGGAAGAATATTCACCTGTTCAAGAAGCAACAAAATAAAAGACTAAAACATAAACTTATATTACCTGTCCCAAATCTTGAAATATTCCGAAATAGCCCTCAATATGCAGCAGTTAAATATTATAATCATCTCCCAAACTATTTAAAGGCAGAAGAAAAAGACACAACTTACGCAAAAAAGTTAAAATCATATCTAGCAAACAAAACATATTACACAGTAGAAGATTATTTTAGTGATAAATAATAAGAGCGAAAGTATTTTTTTTGTTTTGATTTTATGATGTATACTATATTGAATTGAATTTAGATTTATATAAGCTATAGTGTGTTTTTGCTTTGTAAATTTAGCTTTTCCTAATTCTGCCTACACACTAGCAAATGTAGGTAACAATTTAATAATTTAAGTTTGCTATACCCGTCCAGGGTCCATGAGACACATACATATTGTAAGAACTTTTATTTTACCATGGTGCAATAAACGATTATGATTATGATTATGATTATGATTATGATAATTATAAAGAATAAAAATAAAAGGTTACACGCTGAAAGCAAGAACTCCATTCCGGTGCATTCCCTGCCCTGCTAATATTAGAGCGATGCGCTTAATAAGAATAAGAATAGATGAAATCTCACCGTGTAAGGGTGTCGTGTATCCATTACTCTTGTTGACGTGTTGATGTGATGAAAATATCTATGAGCAATAGTTCTTTCTTGGTCTAATTTATTTCGTTACAAAGATTTGAATGTCCCATAAGAAGACCAGGCCCCGTAGCATGGATGGCCTTATCACGCGATAAGTGACATGATAGAGCATCCGTCCCTGGCTGACACCGTTCGATAGAACGAGACGACGCACTTATCCTATCACTTATCGCGTGATACACGCCATCCATGCTACGGGGCCAGGGGACCGATTTTTTAATTTCGAGCGCTCGACTCTTTCACTCGAAAACTGTCACAAATTATAAAATGCTATTTTGTAATAGCGATAGAAAATTGAAAAACGAGACGGTGGTGGTATTGACCACTCGTATTCAATTCTATCGGTAGAAAGTAAGTGCCTGTAATTTTTGAGACCATAATCGTATTTACTTTTACTTAATGTAAAAGACGAGGTAGGCCAAGAAAAAGGTGGATGGACTGTGTGAGAGACGATATGAAGAGAAAAGAAGTGAATGATGATATGACGGCTGACAGAGAAGTATGGAAGAAAAAGACATGCTGCGCCGACCCCAAGTAAATGGGATAAGGGCAAGGAAATGATGATGAATCGTATTTACTTTTACTTAATTTTCGAGCGCTCCAAAGTCAAAAATCGGCCCCCTGAGTGCGATCTGTTTGCGTGGCAATGGGTGACTGTGTGTTATTGAATGCCTGATATACTGTGAGGTGATGGATGCTAGTCTGTCCACGGTGCCGACGTAATTCATTGTTTAAGGTGTTATTGGTCTAGTTTAGTTTTCATGACGCTTTGGTTTTTCTGTAATGTCATGTTATAATACATTATGATACAAGTGAGGTATGTTGATCATCACATCAGAGGCGGAATTGTCGCGCGAACCGCAGGTGAGCGTGATAATAGAGCCGAGGATGTAATTATCAAAGCTCACGCGTGTCATACGACGTTTTTCAACACATTTGCGAGGAAAAAATCATTTTCATGAAAATGTTACAGGCTCCTAAGTTGTTGAACGTAGCGAGGGATCCTACAATAGAATCCTGAGCGTAGCGAGGGATTCTAACGTAGGATCCTGAGCGTAGTGCGGGATTCAAGTGTTAACGCCCAAGACGAAAATAATTTTGCTCCTGAGTGACATATGTAACTTTTCACACCGACTATGAGGAAAACATTTGCAAAAAAAACAAAAAAAAACCAACAAAAAATAACAAAAAAAGAAACAAAAAAAAAGAAAAAACAACAAACAAAAAAAACAAAAAAACACAAAACAAACGAAACAAAAAAACAAAAAAAATACAAAAAAAACAAAAAAAACAACAAAAAAACCTAAAAAAATTACAAAGAAATAAAATAATAATGATAAAAATACATGGGTTACAAAAAAAAACGAAACGAAAAAATTACAAAAAACAAAAAAAAAAAAACAGCAAAAAACCAAAACAAAAAACAAACAACAAAAACAAAAAAATCAACAAAAACCAAAAATAACACTAAAAAACGAAACAAAAACAAACGAAACTAAAAAAAATAACAAAAATACAAAAAAAAAAAAAAAAAAAGCGGCAAAAAAAATCAAACTAAAAAAACAATTAAAACAAACGGATCAAAAAAAACTAAAAAACATTTTTGTTAAAGTTTTTTAGTTTTTGTTGTAGAAACAAAAAACAGCAAAAAAACGAACAAAAAACAAAATAACGAACAAAAATATAAAAAAAACCAACAAACAAAACTTAAAAAAAAACAACAAAAACTGAAACAAATAAAAACTAAAACAAACAAGAAAAAAAACAAAAAAAAAATACTTAAAAAACAAACAAAAACAAACAAAACAAATAAAAAAAAGAACAACAAAAAAAAATACAAAAAATATATCCTCATGTACATTGCACGTAGAACCGATGGCCGTTGGGGCGGAAAGGTTCTCGAGTGGCGACCACGTACCGGAAGGCGCGGCGTGAGTAGTCCTGGTAAAGGTTGCGGGAGTCCGCTGGATGCGGGTGGCGCAGGACCGGTCATTTTGGCACTCTTTGGGGGAGGCCTATGTCCAGCAGTGGACGTCTTTCGGCTGATATGATGATGATGATGATATAATATACGTTTGTCGATTACGATGAAATTACAATCGATTATTTTATCAAGATTCTATTGGCACATTGCGTAAATGCTACAACCCAATGAATAAATTAAAAAAGTAGCTTGAACAGAAAAGTAGCATTTTGCTCCCTCTCGTCGGGGACCAAAACTTACTTTTCTGAATGAGAGGTGTGAAAAACAATGTTAATAATAACTATTACAAAACCGATCAAATAATTGATTAGTGCCATGGAAAAGTCTAGGCTTTTTTTTACCGACTTCGATTTGAGAGTATTTTGACTGTATTTTGATTACATATTATTATAGAAGGACATTCTTATATTTTATTTAGGAAACTACTATCTAAAAAAAACTCATCAATGGTGTAATACGAGGGCGACACTGAAAGTCTTTAGAACTGGCCACTTGTAATAAATATAATAAAAAAATAAGTTCAAAATTTGAAAATGGAACTCTTTCTTAATATTTTTGTGTACGAATTCCACTCGATTGTCATTTGTTTTACGATTTGGCGGCAAATTGAAAATTGTGTGTACTACGTGAGCATGAATTTAACGCGAGAAAATTTTCGAGCAATGATTTTTTACGACTTTCGATGTAATTTAAGTCAACAAGAAAGTTATGATAGACTTCGATTGGCCTTTCACGATGAAGCCCCATCTCGTGCTACTATTTACAACTGGTTTAATGAATTTAAACGTGGCCGCACTGATCTCACTGATGATCTGCGTGAGGGCCGGCCTTCTACGGCGACTACTGAAGATAACATCAGTGTTGTGCGGCGTATGATAGAGACTGACAAAAGAGTAACCTATCAGCAGATTCGTACAAGCTTAGCCATTGGTATGAGTCAAGTCCACAAAATCCTCCATGAACATTTAGCGGTGAGGAAGCTTTGTGCCCGGTGGATACCTCATAATTTGACAGAAGCCCAAAAAGTCCGTCGTGTTGATTGGTGCCGTGAAATGGGTCAAAGATTCAACGGAGGTGACTCAAATGCTGTGTTCGACGTAGTTACGGGTGACGAAAGCTGGATTTACTGTTATGATCCTGAAACTAAAAGACAGTCTGCTGAGTGGGTGTTTCCTTCCGAGGAGTTGCCTACTAAAGTGAAGAGAGGTCGAAGTGTGGGAAAAAAGATGGTGGCCTCGTTCTTCGGAAGGACTGGTCATTACGCAACAATTATTTTAGAGGATCAAAAAACAGTTACTGCGAAGTGGTACACTAACAATTGTTTACCACTTGTCTTGGAAAAAGTTCGAGAAAAACGGCCTCGCAGTAGGATCCTGCTTCACGACAACGCCTCATCGCACACCGCCAAGCAAACGATCGACTATTTGGCGACGGCAAACGTGGAATTACTGGGTCACCCACCTTATAGCCCCGACCTTGCACCTTGTGATTTTTATTTATTCCCAAAAATTAAAGAAAAACTTCGAGGAAAACGTTTTATGGACGCCGACGAAGCAGTGGCTGCGTTTCAAAAGGCCGTCGAAGAGACCCCTAAGGACGAGTGGGCAAAGTGCTTTTCTCAGTGGTTCTATCGAATGCAGCGATGTATTGATGTGAAGGGAGGCTATTTTGAAAAGATATATTAAAAGTAATAAGTTGCTTGATTGCTCAGTTTTTGATTTTCTAAGAACTTTCAGTTTGACCCTCGTATGCTCTCTCTAAGTTTTAATTTCAATTTGTTTTTAAACATTGACATATTTAATTTCTTTAGGCTTTCTGGTAAGTAATGATATATTTTGGAAGCCTAGCCTAGAATTCGTCGAGGAATACTGCAAATGTCTCCTAACGACCAATCCACAAAAGAAATAAACATAAGAATCGCCAACGGATGGAAGAAATACTGGTCTCTCAAAGAAATTATGAATTCGCAGGACTTTAGCATGACACTGAAAATGCTTTCTACACATGCATTCCTCCATGCCTAACTTACGGGTGTGAAACATGGTCCCTTACCAAATCTCTAAGAGAGAAGCTGGCCAAATGTCAAAGAGCAATGGAGCGAAGCATAACTGGGTGCAAGCGACCAGACCGAGTTAGAAACTCTGACTGCAGATCGAAAACCAACTTTACTGACATCCTAAGCCGACTAGACCATCAAAAATGGAGGTGGACAGGCCATATGATGCGTGATACCCAGGGGAAATGGAGCAAGGCAGTGACAGAATGGTACCCCAAAGATGGTAAACGGAGTCGTGGGCGACAGTGGATGAGATGGATGGAGGACATCAAAATGACAGCTGGTCTCCTGTGGACCAGAGTAGCACAGGACAGACAATACTGGAAATCGCTAGAGGAGGCCTATGCCAAAGAGGCACACCGAGATAAGAGACTTACTTTATACACATATATTTTACTCTCTAGTTATGGAATTCTCGGAATAAAAGGCTTATTATTAATATAGTAGCCCAGTGAAACCTTGCAAAGTTTTATCGGGACTGCTTTACCGACGGAGTTTTGACAGATCAACAACACCGCGGCCTCCTAAAAACATGTGCTTAAATTAAAACCATGCAAAATTCGAAAAGAGACGTGTGAACTAATTATTGGATGTGAGTCAACAGAACAGATAATTTATCATATTTCAAAGTGGTCACACATAGTGAGGTTTAAATAAAAAAAATTGTGTGAGTCGTTAAAATTTAAACATATACGCACTTGTTAATATGGACATTAAGTGTCCATATGTTCTGTATGAAAATAGTAAGCATGTTTTATGTTGTTTTCGTAAGGAATGCTGTTAAATATTATATTTTTAGGATGTTAAAAGTAGATCGAGTGGTCATTGGCGGCAAAAAGATCATAAATAAACACCGCCGCAAAAAAAATCAATGTCCCTATGAAAACGATTAAAAGATATTTACTATTGAAACAAACTGAAGGCTCGTCTCGGTCGAAAACAAATCCTTAATTTGGAGCAAGAAAATGAATTGATGATGGCCATAATAACCGCACGTGCCGCAAATATGGTAATTTACCACTTTTTTAAATGTCGGTATTTTAAATGGTTCCTAATTATTACCAAAGTTATTTTGCAAGGATTTTTATAGTATAGGTATTAGTTGATTTAAATAACCGTATATTTTCTAGCGAAAACCAGCCCTTACTTTACTTTTTACAGAGCGTCAAAGCTTAACGTGACCATAATACCCTCAGGTACCTTATTTTGCAAGTGATTCTAGTGGGCGAACTTATCTGGGTGATCGGGTCAGGTGATCTTAGTGGATGCTGCGCTTTGATCGGCAATTAAAACTTTTTTTTTTTACATAATCTTTTGATAGAATCTTAAAATCACTCGACCGACGGTAGGCACGTTGGTAGGAGCGGTACAGAGGCTGCACATTTTTCATCATTACTCAGCAATAAGCGGGTTAGTTTTTTCAACGTCTGCGTTGCGAGCGATATATTTCGCTTAATAGTTTATTAGTTAGTATCTGTTTGGTATAATTTTAATTACTAGCTTCTGGCGTTATTCTGTCGTATAGGGTAAATTACTGACAACTACATATATAATTAGAACTATTAGGCATTTAGGTGTCAAAAATTAGGACGTGTACAGTCACCGGCATCAATATATGATGGAATAAAGGCCGCAAAAATATCTGATGGTGATGACCACTTTATTCCTAGAGCCGATAGAGCGTGTCAGATATTTTTGCGACCTTTATTACATCATATATTGATGCCGGTGACTTGACTGTACCTCACATAACTCACATAACTAATTAAATTCCATCAGGAAACTACCCAAAAATAAGTAAAATAAGCTGTAGAGCTTTTACTGAAATAAAACTTGATAAAATAAAGTGATTTATTTTGTCTCCAACGAGCATGACGGACGCTGGAACAAGTATGCTTTTCACATTTTAGGCAGGCCCATACAAGAGTTTTGGCGACTACCTTCAGGAAATCGCTCAGAAACACGCGTTGATAAATTGAGCACTGGTGCAGAACGCAAATTTAATGTAATCAATATAAAATAGGAATTAGTTAGCATGCTTTGGTAGAATCGCATAAGGAATCGTATAATCATATAACCATACCACCAGGAACAACCTTTCGCGAGTTACTGGCTTAATTTACTTTTCTCTCCGGCACTCTTAAGAGTGCTCTTCAAAAAAGCGCTCGCTCAGAATTCGGTATTTTGACACGCGTAGTGCGTTTGTGTGTGTAAATACTACTACCACCCACACAAACGTATCTAACCCCCACATGCACAGCGAGATCGCACCAGCCGCGGGTGCCGTCCCTTTCTAGCTATATGTAAGTGCGATCGGGATAGAACTAACCGCGGAGCTTGCCGATGCAAATATCTGAATAGCGCACCGTTGGAATTCACTCCGTGACCGATGTTGATACTTGCACTAAAAAGTGGTAAGTATTACTTCGCTAACATGATGTTCTAGAACATCATGTTAGCGAAGTTAGATAACTTGAATAAAGTAAGTATTTGATTTTTGAGCACAAGTTTTCTATTTGTATTAAAATACTATGATATGACAAATTACATATATTTAGTTTCGTTTTTTTAGTATAAAATAAACTAACGAGTTTTAAAGTTGTCAGTAATAAGAATAATAATTTGTTTTACGGATATTAATAGTTTGCATGTTATCTGAGTCTTATTTATATATAGTAATGTAGTGAAATTATACCAGTAGACCCACTACTAGTAAATTACTGGGTACTTACGTATTCATTTCTTGAAGAAAATTTTTTTTGTTATGGACAGTAAAAAAAAACTGCCCTTCATAGAAATTGCTATGTCCGTTTCTTACCAAAGGAACTGAAAATTATAAATTATACAAACACAGCTTTTTATCTAGAATACAATTAATTAATGCGTGATTTTATTCAAAAGCCTAAAACCTCAGATGATAAAAAGGAATAGATATGAAACGGGGGCTTGGCGCGTGTCGGTGCGACATGGCCAAATGGGCATGTCACTGCCCACCGCATGTTAGTCGCAATTTGCCGTGAATCTGAAATGTTTTTCCACGTTTACTCAAAATGCCGAATTGTAGCGTGGTTACATGCAAAAATAGGAATGAAACTAAAACCTACATGAATGGTGGAGTCACGCACCACATGTGAGTATTAGTATTTTCACTTAAGTCAGTAAAAACTAATATTTTAATAAATAAACGCAACGCCGCATCATTTCTCGGGATCGAACTAACATATCGAACGAAAAAGCATATTTTTGTTCTATGCGTTGTACATTGAACGTTCAATACAGTAAACCACGGCGCAATGTATTAAACCACTATGGATATGGACGATGCTTGATTTTTTTAGTGGTACGGCCGCTGCTTGGCGTCGCAAACTAGAGCAGTGCCAAAGTGCAGTTACAATACGATATCATACTAGTTATTTTATTTCGACTACTTTCGCTGTTTTATTTTATTTAATTACTTGTTTTGGTTGGGTGCCTATCTTAAAGGTAACTAATAACATACTAAGAAGATTAAAAGGCACAAAATGTTTACGGTACCTACTAATAAGATTTTCACTAAGTTGCAGTATGAACGGTAAATAGACATATTAAAATTGTATGTACAAGTATATAATTTAGTTGCAAATGGCTTCAGAACAACTTTAAATGTGATATTATTACCAATAATTTATTTTAAATGAGTATTTTTTACTTTCATTTGAAATGTGATAATTGAAGAAGAAATCTCGGTTTCTTATTACAGTTTTCCAAAGAATCCGAGTAGGTACTAAAAAAATGGAAAGATGCTACTGGCAGAGGTCCTAACTGGTTTCCTGTACAGAGAAGAGTTAATGTGTTCGTAACATTTTCAAGAAAAATGTTTCCAACCACTTAATAAGAGCCGTACACTTTTCAAATATTTGACACCTCGCTTGCTTGAAACCTAGGTGTAAAATGTATGGTAACACATCTTCGCACATCTTTGGTGGATACTCGCCCTTAGCCTTAAATCTCGTAATATGAGTAATGGACATATTATTTCGCGCCAAAATGCGAGTCGGATCGGCCTGGTACCTATAGGTCAAAAATATCGATGTGACCAGAGTTTTAAATGTATGTGAACACGAACTTATAAAAAGTTGTTTATGTTACTCTGTTGGTATTCGTCAATATTTTTTACTTTTGCGATTTATGGTAAGTTAACAACCCGTGTTATTTAAACTTGTAGCTAGAAGTTTAAATACCACCACATAAACTTACCATGTCGTTGAAGTTGTTACCCATCAATATCTTAACATAATATTAATTTTAATATCAATGTCGATAAAACATAATTTTAACGTTTGTCGCCCCCCTAGTGTAGTGCGTTTAAGCCAATCACAGCCCTTGTTTGCATGTTGCCGTAGACTCACTGGCAACGCCCGAGTCTTTGTTTTTACACGGTTCAATGTGTGTGCCTGTGGGCGCTGCGGTGGGAGAAAACTGGGGACATCGGTTTTGGTTGAAATTAAGCAGTAAGGCACTTCTCCCTTTTTTTATGTTCTGAGCATAAAACCTATGTCACTTTTTAGGATTCCGTACTCAAAGAGTAAAACGGGACCTTATTACTTAGACTCCGCTGTCCGTCTGTCTGTCCGTCTGTCACCAGGCTGTATCTCATGAACCGTGATAGATAGAGATTTGAAATGTGATGTATTTCTGTTGTCGCTATTTATAACAAAAAATACTAAAAAACAGAATACATAATTTTATTTTTATTTTAGTTTTTATCTGTTTCTTTTTCTTTTACAACCTTACACAAATCGACCTTGCCCCAAACTAAGCAAAGCTTGTACTATGGGTACTAGACAACGATAAACATACTTACATAGATAAATAAATACTTAAATACATAGAAAACATCCATGACTCAGGAACAAATATTTGTGCTCATCACACAAATAAATGCCCTTACCGGGATTCAAACCCGGGACCTCCAGCTTCGTAGGCAGAGTCACTACCAAGTTACTAACTAGGCTACAGGGGGTTCCTATACAACAAATTTTTTGCCGTTTAAAGATATAGATAATGGTACGGTACCCTTCGTGCGCGAGTCCGACTCGCACTTGGCCGGTTTTTTAAACATTTATTTCGAAATAAAGAGTGATACTTGGAAATGTCGAAGGGAAGGTCAATCGTCGAATCCGACTCGGCTGGGCAGCATTCGGGAAGCTACGGCACATCTTTTCGTCCAATATTCCGCAGTGTCTCAAGACGAGAGTCTTTGACCAGTGTGTGTTGCCAGTGATGACATATGGCACGGAAACGTGGTCGCTTACTAAAGGCCTCATAAGAAGGCTCAAAGTCACTCAAAGGGCAATGGCTCTCCATTGCCCTTTGAGTGACTTTGAGCCTATGCTATGCTATGCTGGGAGTTTCTCTGCGCGATCGCATCAGAAATGAGGCTATCCGCAGCAGAACCAAGGTAACTGATAAAGCCCTCCAAATTGCTTAACTTAAGTGGCAGTGGGCGGGGCACATTGCACGTAGAACCGATGGCCGTTGGGGCGGAAAGGTTCTCGAGTGGCAACCACGTACCGGAAGGCACAGCGTGGGTAGGCCCCCCGCAAGGTGGACTGATGACCTGGTAAAGGTCGCGGGAGTCCGCTGGATGAGGGTGGCGCAGGACCGGCCATTGTGGCACTCTTTGGGGGAGGCGTATGTCCAGCAGTGAACGTCTTTCGGCTGATATGATGATGATGATGATGATGACTCGGAAATGTAATAAAACCACGTAAAAATCTTCCTTTCCAGTGTAAACCCCCGGTGTGTGTTATTATTATATATAAACGAAAATAATTACTAAATGCAAGGTAGGATCGTGCTGTACTTAACAAACGCCATATAAGCTTGTTTTTTAAAAAGTTTTTTATTCATCTTGTTATTTTCAATAACCCTGCATATTATGTCGCTGGTTCGTGGGTACTTGTACAGACAAATCACACAAACCCAAACAAGATAGGTCTATCTATTTTAGTTAAGGAGTTCCCATGACCACCTTCCATCATCAGATCCTGGAAATCATCCATCACCAAAGTGTTTACCAAGACAAAACAGATGAGCTCAAACTAGATGGGTTTATCTAGTTTAGTTTAGGAGTTCCATGACCACCTTATAGCTCCATCATCAGACTCTGGAAATCATCCAGCACCAAAGTCTTGCCGTGCCATGACCAAATAAATGAGCCCAAATTCGATGGCTTTCTCTTGTTGAGTTTAGGAGTTGCTATGGCCACCTTCCGACTCCATCATCAGACCAGCTCTATGATATTATGTCACCGAAGATACGCAATTGTACCTAATTTGAAGATTTCACCCAAACTCCCATACATACATACATACTAACAAGGTGGACTGATAGTAACAAGTAAATAAATTAAATCTATCAAGTATCACGATCACTCGTACAATAATAATTGACTATAGAACGCGTAGTTAAGACAAAAGGATCCAACCCACAAGACATCACCATTGAAATGTATGACTTTTGTTTTAGGTAGAAGGTTCAATTTTAAATGTTACGTATCCGGTGGGTTTGAGCCTTTTCGCTACACTACGTCATATATGGCAGCTATGCAATTCATAACTTGTCTCGATTAGCCTCACAAATGTATCCCCAGTATAGTTTGACCCCGAGGTTGGTAACAACTATGCCTAGTCGGAGATCAAAATAATATTATTTTATCTGAAGAGTGGCCGGTTAGCTTCGTGAATAGCCACAAATAAACACACTACACGTCTGTCTCGGAGGGCTATTCAGCCGGTACTGAGATATATTCCCGCGCGACGGTAAATTTATACTAGTTTTGAATAATTATTTATAAATATAAATTTTGACAAAAGTTATATTTTTTGGACTGGATCTTGTTGGTACAAGCATGAACTTTAATGTTGTGTAAGATTCAATACAAAAATTATTCAACAATAATGAGAAAATCCTTAAGTTTTCAGTAAGATTTTGTTGACAAATATGGTGTAATTGAGAACAGTTTACATATATATACGTGCAGAATAAGGAAAATTCGAGGCGGCTAGGCGCAATGGCAACATATTACGCTAGTGAAAATAGAAAAAAACAAGTAGGTTCTCATATAACATCATGGAGTATTAGGGGCTCAAACTTATGACTCTGCGCTCTCTTCAGAAAACTACTGTCGGTAATCGGGTATTTTCGGTTAAAGTATTCAGTTCTTCGTAAATTGGAGGCGGCTAGGACCAATATGAGGAGTTTACCTATGCAAATAAGTAATCAGGATCTAGAAAAAGCTCTCCGTTTCTTAGAATTACAACGTCAAAAATCCGTCATTCTCGCTTATTCCTGACCAAAAAACGAGCGCCCTCTTAAAACTATTTTTTGTTAGAAAATTTGCCAAATTGTTATTAGAAGTGAGGGTTCCGTTACTATAAGAACTGCAGCGACATTATAATAAAGAGTTAGATTTAATGTTGTTATCTTCACTTCAGGGCAAGCTGCCAAGCGGCAACACGAAATATTTATGATATTCAGTATTTTGCAATCATGCAAACGTTAACATTAGTACATCCAAACGTTAGTGTATCTAATCGAGAATTCGAGAACCTCTATCAAATTTTCAAAATAGTAATTGCTGATTTTTAATTAGATTCCCGTAACTTTATTTACTCCTAATTATCACAGGATATGTGGTTCAATGTGTCGTGATCGTGAAGTCGATATTACGTTTAGGTACCTACTTACATTTGCATCGCTAGGCTGACTTAATGCAACTACCAATGTGTTATTGTCGGTTTGCAGCCTCAACCAAACTATCGTCGATTTCTATCAATCTTCCGTGGAGAGACTTGGTGACCTCTGGGAACATTAGCGGTGACATTTTGGTGCGAGGCGGAAAGTTGGCTTTAATGTGTACCATCATCCTCCTAGCGTTATTCCATGTTGTGCATATTGAATTATAATTAAGCCTTGACGCATTGACTCAAATTCTATATACTCGGTCAAATATTCAACATACTGGTAGATTTACTTTTACTGTGATGGCGTTTTCATGCATTTCGTTGGCAAGCGGGTCAACAATCTGCAATTATATCCGAAATAGTTGCGGAGCACACTTCGTGGAAATTGTATTTTTATTAGATAGGGGCGAATGACCGGTGAAAACATTCACTTTCTTTTGTTTTATAATGTAAAGGTATTGAATGTATATATTCTGAAATACTTCACTGTCGATTTTAACACTAAAAATCAGTGAGGTTTTGTACCTATTAACGATTTGGAGCAAGAGAGCGTATCTCTCAGCATAATTAATCTTAAGACAGCTCTATATAAGCTCCAAAACACTATAGATACCATTAGGTGGATTATCTGTAGTTTTATTTAATTAATAACCTAAAAACGTTGCAAAAGGTGCGAAAGTGTCAAACTAAGAATAACAGTTTCTAATGATCTGACCGTAGCGATAAGGAATGAATGGACAGACAAGAGTCATCGCTTTGTCGCGCTAATGGGCACAAACAAATAAACGTGCTACTCACTACTCGGCTCACATGAAGGTACTAAGTTGGTAATGATAGTCAGTCAGTTAGGGCCTTGTGCGTGGATAACAGGCAGATAACATTCGCGTAGTCATTCCAGATACACCATTAGAAAGTAAATTAGTTTAACTTAATCACACGTTTATTAATGTAAAGCTACAGCTAATATAAATATCGTCAGTAAAAACACACACATTTTCAGGGTTCCGTACGTCAAAAGGAAAAAAACGGAACCCTTATAGGATCACTTTGTTGTCCGTCTGCCTGTCTAAGTTAACGTAAAAAAAAGATACGGCCGTTTATGCCGCAAAAAACGTATATTTCGACACTCTCAAGGGAATCAAAAGGGTACTTTCCGTTGACCTAGAACTATGAAATTTGGTAAGTAATACCGTCTTATAGGTAGGTACTACAAGTACAAGGAAAAATCGGAAAACTATACATTTGTAATTTTGTAAGGAACCCTCGGTGGGCGACTCCGACTCGCACTTGTCCCGTATTTTTACTTACATATAATCTATCTAAATCTGACTCATATTCTACCTGCTATATTACGGAGTCGCATAACAAGAAAATTAAAAAATTTAATGCTAAGTCTGCAAAATCCGTAAAATTGTTAAATAATTACAACTATAAACCTCTGAACGAGTTCATAAATTATTGTGTAGCGAAATATTTAATGAACACAAAGCTATTTGAGCAAAGTAGTTTAAGCCGTTAAAATCCATGAGACTTCCTTCCAACTTCGTCGGAGTTTACATTCCAGGGCGTTGCAGCAACTTGCGTACGCTTTCCACATTCATCTGTTTATTTTAGTTGTCTTTATTGCGTACTGGGATGTCCTCTGAACACTCGCTTCAGTAGCGGAGCGATTTGAGGTTATGATTTGAGGCGCTTTCCCTATATTACAATATTCTTCATGTTCACTTACCTGATAATATAATATATTTAATATTTGATTTGCAATCAGTTAATAAAATGCTATGAATGTCGATAGCTTCTATAAATGATGCAAATGATTGTCAAATACTTTCTACAATGAGGCAATTTAGTTAACCATTCAGCCACCTCTGATAGTGTGAAATGGCGAGCTACTTGCATTCGTGTAAAGTTCAACTCCCGTTTGACGTTCGAGTTTCGTAGTTTAAATAACATGGCGATCAAATGTAAATCAGTACCGAATAACGAGTACTTAACACCGCAAATCGCGTATATTAATGCAAGCTTCTTAACGAACGAAAAATCGCCGCCCGCTCCTCACTTAGTTGGAAACCTTAATGGGTCATTCCCTATTAGTATCGCATACATCGCCCCGAGATGCGGACGTGTGGAGTTGTGTTAGGAGTGGTGCTGCTAGCAGCGTGCGCGTGCGCCATCACGCGCGACCAACTCTACCCCCACGGAGTGGGGCTCGACCAGGTCCTCGAAAAGGGCTCGGAGGTCCCAAGCCCTGAAGTGCGCCTCAGAGTGCCCGTGGTGTTCTACGGGGAGACATACGATTCAGTTTTTGTAAGTCTTTCTTTTGTTCTTAATTTATAGCCTGGTCCCTGTGAAAACCCACCGTCCGTGTTCGAGAAGCGAGCAGCCGTTGTGATATCGCTTTGTTTATCTGCTTATTTTTATGATAAGTGCATACTTATAACGTACACTAACATTGGAATGATTTTCCTGGTAACTTTACATTGCAATCAGAGATGTCTAAATCCTAAACTAAGTTTCCCTAGCTTCAACTTAAAGACTTCTAAGAGAAAGATGAAATCGTTCTGGTTAAAGTCGACGATAAAGATAGAGATGTTTACTTACACTTTTGCACCTTACGCCTTGGCCACGACTTTGGTCTTAAGCGACGTGCGATCAGCGTTTTATCTGTTCATTGCGCGGTCGAGACGCGCACCGCACTGTGGTTAGTTGGGATCACGCGCAATGAACAGATAAAACGCTGGTCGCAGGTCGATTAAGACCAAAGTCAGGGCCAGGGGGTTACGGCATTGTAGTAAGGCGGAAATGTATACAGCTTTTACTGCCGACTCTACTTTTTTTGCACAGTCATCAACAGAGGGTTCCAATGAGCCCATACACAACACGACACGGGTTTATGTTGTGCAGTTCAGGAGTTGATATGGTAAACTTCTGCCTTCCTTCTGTGGTGCCATGCTATTGCATTATTTCCGAATTTACACAAGTAAACCAAATTTAAGGTCAATCGAATACGGGCAAGTAGGTAACTGCTGATCATAATTAAATAAATACATTTAAATAAAAATAAATTTATCCAACATCACAAACAATTAACAATGATGAATGAATGATGAATTGATGAGACTAAACATGTACAATATTGGCTGTCTGTGTATTGAAATGGTTTGAAGCTCTGCGAGACAGCTGGTTTTCAGTATCTCTCTGTTAACCACAACCTTAAGGCGCCGTAGGTTCATGGTCTTCTCTCCCTCTCGCTGAGCATAAGCATGAGCGAGATGGAAGTGCGTGTTTGGAAGCGCGGTTATAATGTTTTTTAATTTTAATTTTTTGTGCTTTTAAATAAATAAATAAAGTAATCACTAAGTTCCCTCAAACATGATATTGCCAATTTTTAGAACCAATTTTAATATGTTTAGCTATTGTGAATAATTTGCTACGAATGTTTTAAGTGAATTTTAATATCTTTTAGACCTATGTTCGTGATTTTTTTCTATCGAGCGAAAATTGCTTAATCGTGTCCCTGCAGAAAAGCGTCAAGATTACTATTCGTATTTTTTTTTAAACCATATTATTATAAACAGACGTATTATATTGTTTCAAAAACTATGTTCGCTTAACTTCGCTGAACCTACGGCGAAGTTTTAATTAATTAAGTCAGTTGTCACGACGTGAAATTATACAATTTTTTTAAAAGAAGTACTTAGTACCTAATGTGCGTAGGGATTTTATACACGTACTGTTTTTTATTTATATGTACATAGATTTATAGAATTATTTTGCGTACCTACCAATTATGGTTAAACATGTAAACCTATCAAGCAATTATTCTGTAACACCTATACCCGCGGTAATGTTTAATGCAAATAAAGATTATGATTATGATTAAAAATTAAATTACAACATGAAAATGGTTTGCAAAATTTGAAGGACAGCTTACATACGAACAGCAGGTACATAACACAATACGAACAACAAGTTAAATAAAAGCTTTTAATAATTTACTTTAAAAACAAAGTTTAAACCGACTACAATTTAGTATTTCGCCAAGCCACATAAGTACATGAAAATTTCCACATTTCCTTTCCAATTCACCACAGGAACTGCTCTCCGAGAGCAAATGCGTTGATTATTACAGAAAAAACCCAAGTCGCTATATCTGTCGGCTGTGAGTTCCGCCGATTCCTCAAGGATCTTAAAATTAACACTTCATTAGTTGCTACTTCAACGGAATCATGTCAGAATCTTTGACGTACCTACCTACTTGACATCTTTGAGGAGTTCCCTAAGTCATCTGTGGTGTTCATCATCAGTTCCACTTCACCAAAATTGCTATTTCCGAGGGTAAATAGACGAGTTGTAATGGAAAATACCGAAATTACTACAGGTACCTATGCCTATAAAATTTGAGGGTTGCTCTCAATTTCACTGGGATCCCATCATCAGATCCTGACTTGGTGACAATGGGACCACCACAGGAGTATACTCTTTCGTTTAAAGAAATAATTTTGGCAATCGGTCCTCAATTGACGGAAAAATCGGCGAAAATACATAAAAATAAAACATATAGTGGAACATATAACCTCCTCCTTTTTTGAAGTCGGTTAAAAAGTGTCAGACATGTATTTTAGATGACGCGTCATGCATTTACCTACACACACTATTCCAGATGAATGTACTTACACGTAATTTTTTTAACCAATTATGGTAAAAAAATTATTCAATTTAGGTATTATGATGATTTAGTGAAGATGAAGTAAATTACCAATACCTATTTAGTCGTCCAACGCAATGCAATGATAATGCTTTTGTAGAACATACAGAACTGAATATACACATTCCTGATAATAATACGATATATCTACACACTGTTTTAGGTATGGTATGAGAAAGCGATAATATTTCTTACGCATACTCGTACCTACTTAAACCAATGCGTCAAAAAGAGACCAGGATGTCGCACTTTCCAATAGTATTTAGTATCGAATACTTTTGAAAAGTTTATATACTTACTTATTTGTTTATTTGTAATAGCATTCTTGATAACGTTTCTAACGATTTCAATAGAGTTTAAAATGGGTACGTACAGTCGCCATCACATACATCGGAGCAAACAAGCACGTCACAAACATCGGAACACACCTCTATTTTCAAGGCATTAGGGTGCATGTGCCGATATTTTTGAACACCTATAGTGTACCTATGTATGTGATGGCGACTGTACTAACTGTAAACGTTTTTTTGAGGGCGAAAATCTTTGTTTAGAATAAACATTGGTTCAGAGCTCGTTTGCCCATATTCATTTTGCTTGAAGTGAAAATTGTAATTCGGTATCATATCAGCATTAATTTCAATCAATGGTCCAAGCCTGGTTTCACCAGTCGCACTTGAAAACTTGAAGCCTGCGCTGCGTCAGATTATTTTAGTAGAAAACAGAAAAGCCAAGCTCTGAGACGACCGACACGTGCTACCAGCGTAACTGTAGCGTTAAAGTTAATTTACTAGTTATACAGGATATCAACATTTTCTGTTTCTCGATTGTCACAGTCTTGGCTGGAATATTGAATCCTTAACCGACTACACAACTAGGCCACTAGATAGATCACCACAATTTATCTTCCGTCAACAGTTACGTCCTCATTCGCGGTCCTAACGAAATTTCTAATGCAAGAATACAACGCGCAACGTAAGTCTGTGCCTTTGTGGCCTTTTTGCTACTTTTTTAAAATAGGTAGGTAGTCAGCAACAAAAATGTATGTGTAGATTTTTTGAGTGTCTTCGTTGTGAAGGCTTTTCGCAGGTGATTGTATCTACCGAAAACCTGAATTCGGTATGGTATATTAATTAATATTACAATTGCGAAAGTAATTCTGCCTATTTTTACTTTTTCACGAATAAAGCATGAACTTTACTCAGATGAACTTTAGTATGAGTCCCAAATCCTGTATAGAAAAATACATGGAATTTTAATCCTGAGGCGAAACCTATAAGCGAAGTCACGGACAAAAGCTGAACCGCGGGTCCTTTTGGTATGAACATACTTAGTTCAAGTCCCGTAAAGAGACTAGGATATTTTTTATTATTATAAAATGATGCGCTAAAGGGGTAAAATGGTAGTGGGAGTTTCTAATGCGATTAACGAATTATATGTCTACGATGTACCTATAGGCATGAATATTTGACAGAAGGAAACATAATATTCCCACTTTGATGTCTCTGTCATTCCGATTTGGAAACACAGAGGCATGAAAGCGGGGTGACATCCGATATCACGTCAAATATGGCAGATGGAATACCAGCTCTTGCTCGTCTAGGCCACAGTGTGAATTAAGCTTGTTGACATGTCTAGCTTGAGATTATCGTCCCGTGAAAGAACAACGTGAAAACATTCTGAAAGTTTCATTTTCATCATTTTCCGCCCTAAAGCGAAAATAAACCTTTATAAAAGTGTTTAGTTACAATTAAAATAGTGTTTAACGCGGGTGCAAATTTACTACTAACTAGGTACCTAAACTGTTTAATAGCTACCTACTTATTTGTTAAATCGCCGGCGGGGTCATAGTGAATAAATTTCAAGCTAGTGGGTAATTTAAAATGCCAATTTAACAAACAATTTTGTAGCACTTTCCTTAACGACGGTAAAGTAAATATTCATAACATTGAATACAATAGAAAAATCCAATTAAATATTTGCTTCTAAATGAACTGCATAAATACTTCCTCGTGAATAAATACAAGTATTTGTTAATTACCTATCACTTTAGGCGAATTTAACTTGTTAATTTATGTATCAAGTGTATTAGGAACAAACAAAATTGTTAGGATGCTAGCAGTACTATTACTATTACTAATTAGTAATTCATACAATTTTATAATAACGTTCATTATAACGAGTAGATATACAGTATCAGTTCAGCATGTATTGTTGATATTTGTGAATGTACCATGTAGTTCAATAAGTTTCTAAAGAACAGTCAGACTAGTACTGGCGTTGTTACATACGAGTTATTATTATACAGGGTGATTTTATCTCCACTTCTCCACTTATAATAAATCTCTAGAATCAGCCAGTTTGAAACAAAGCTTTGGGTTGTCACGAATGTTCTCAGCATCCCGTGAACGGAAAAATATGAAACATTTTTTATCCGACTGCGACAATTAATTAATTTTCCGAAATATACGACTTCATTAATTTTTCATTTATTATTCTTAAAGTATATCGCCGCCACATCTGTCAGCTTAGTGAAACGTCAAAATGGCGGAATTGCTTTTCCTCAATTTCACCCATTTTCACCTATTAATAATTTAATTTAATTCCCGTCTCCATTAATCCTTCACGAAACGCATACCAAGATGTAAAGCATAAGAAATTAATCGATTCTGATATGAGAACTTATATGCGCAAATGTCGTATTAAAGCGTAATTTCAATATATGTATTCGAACAATATAAGTAACACAAATGTTTTTTTAATGGCACGCGCGCGCTCTCTTTGCGCATTCAGCCAAACCACGCAAACCAAAACTCGAAGTTCGTATATCTGCATTCCTCTCACTCGAGTAATGTTAGTGCGATAGAGATAGAGATACCCGAATATTTCAAATTCTGAAGTTCGTGGTTTAAAAGAAAATACGGATGTCGGATAGATCGAAAATAGGGGTGGTGTAAACACTGTAGACACTAAATAAAATAATCACAATGTTGCAGGTATTTTCTCGAAAAAGGACTTAAAATGAAGTCAAATGGAGAAAAAAACAACGCAAGAGGTTATTTAAGTAGTCACTAAGTTATAAGTTTTAAGAGGGGGTATGTTCTGTCCCTTTTCCGCAAAACGCACCTTCATATGAAACGATTGTTTTTTACTATGAGTACTATGACGCTCGGGGATCGTGACGTTACGGTCCCGATCGTTTTCTCACTCTAATAAGCGATATTAAAACGGTTATAGCTTCGTAATTTTTTGAGATATTTGAACGGGTTTTTAGTTTCTTCTTTCTTTTGAAGTAATAATAAACTTTGAGTCTACTCCCCTATTTGGAAGACAAGCGGAAAGAATACCTAATCTATATATTAAAGATGAGTTGGACTCGCGCACGAAGGGTTCCGTACCATTATCTATAAAAACGGCAAAAAAAAATATTTTGTTTTTAGTATTTGTTGTTATAGCGGCAACAGAAAAACATAATCTGTGAAAATTTCATCTCTCTAGCTATCACGGTTCTTGAGATACAGCCTGGTGACAGACAGACGGACGGACGGACGGACGGACGGACGGACAGCGAAGTCTTAGTAATAGGTTCCCGTTTTACTCTTTGAGTACAGAACCCTAAAAAACAGTACGGCTTGACAGCAAAAAGTATACTAATTATATTTATGGGAACAAAAATATAAATGCCTATGTCCTGACTGACTGACTCACTCACTCACTCACTCATCAACTCACAGCCGAAACTACTGGGCCTAGAGAGTTGAAATTTACACCAGAACTACCTTTTACAACGTAGGCCACGGATAAGAAGTAATTTTCGGAAATCATACCCCTAAAGGGGTTAAATAGGGGTGCAAAGTTTGTATGGGGGAAACTTGAATTTTTGAGCTAGAGACTTAAAACTTTGTATAACGATTACTCATTAGAATACAAATAAAGTACTTTCAACGTTCAGGAAAATTCTGCCCCTAAGGGGGTTAGAAAGGGGTACAAATGTATGGGGGAAACTTTATTTTTTGGACAAGAGACTTAAAACTTTGTAGAAAGATTATTTATTATAATACAAATAAAGTACTTTTAGCGTTTTGAAAAATTTCACCCCTAAGGGGGTTAAAAAGGGTTGCAAAGTTTGTATGAGGGAAACTCCTTTTTGAGATAGAAGCTTAAAAGTTTTTAGAAATATTACTTATTACGATACAAATAATACGAAACAAATAAAGTTTTTTTAGCGTTTTGGAAAATTCCACCCCTAAGGGGATGAAAAAGGGGTGCAATGTTGGTAAAGGGGATTTTTTTGGAGCTAGAATCTTAAAACTTTTTAGAAAGATTACATAATAAAAAATATTTAAGATATGAGATTTGTAACTTCGATCTTAGCCTGTTTAGGCTACCAAAATTATTTCAGCGTTTTTTTTTTAATTATTCCCCCAAAGGGGATCATAAGGGCATTCAAAGTTTGTATGGAGAGCAAGACATTTTTAAAGTAAGGGATTTGTAACTTCGGTTTTAGACAAAAAAGACATGCTAAAATACTACAAAACATATTTCAGCTTTTTTTTTAATTTATCGCCTAACAAGGTTAAAACGGGGTTCGAAGTTTGTATAGTATAGAGCAAGACATTTTTAAAGTAAGAAATTTGTAACTACGGTTTCAGCCTGTTTACTATGAGGGTTCAAAGGGGGTTCTAAGTGTGTATAGAGAGCAAGCCATTTTGAAAGTAAGAGATTTTTAACTTCGGTTTTAGACTGTTTACTGAAAGACTCGGCACAAAACTAATTTCATTGTTTTTTTTTAATTCATCCCTAAACAAACTTTTAGACGATGACATGTTATACGCGGACGAAGTCGCGGGAAACAGCTAGTTATGCAATATGAGCCTTTTATTACCGTTCGTGGTGTGTGTTATTGCCATTTTATTTCTTCGTCTGAAGAATAAGCTTCTGAGAACCAGCATACCCGATGTCTTACATACTTACCTGTATATTGCAAATATTGAAAGTACAGGGTTGAGCAGATTAAGTGTCCTAGCTTGAAAGGGCTATAAAAGTTGGAAACTAATAATAAAATTAAAACGAAATACATTTTTTGGTTAATTATAATTTATAGATACTAAGTAAATTAATTCTGAAGTTTGAATCGCTCTCCTTTTGCTTGTATAACTTTACGCATTTTTCCGAAAAATGATGTGCACGCGGCACGCACTACTTCTTAAGGTATTTCGTTCGATATCTTAAGCAACTGATGCTTGAACGCATCTAAATTCAGGCCATGGATACTCCCGATCTTGCTTAACCTCACTCCATATAGAGAAATCCAATGGGTTCAAATCTGGTGAAGCTGCAGGCCATTCATTCCAAGGTATAAAATCGGTTAAATTTGTTTAGCACCGGTCCTGAGTGCGTCGAGCTTTGTAGGACGGAGCACTATCTTGCTGGAAGCAATAATAATCGTCCCCCATACAAGTTTCGTGCATTCTCCAGCAAATGATTCTGCAGAACGTTCTCAAGGTAATAAAATTGATGAATTATTACTCCTCGCCCCTCGGTCTATGAAAAGTAGCGGTAACATCCCTCTTGGAGATATCGCAGCCCATACCATGGCCGCCGATGCACTTTGGAAACGTTGTACAGCTAATTTATCAACAGGAAGATCCCTCAATGAAACGTCATACATGCGATCATTCTGTTGATTGTGTGACTAGGTCTATCTTGTAATAAGAACATTTTTTAGTCGGAAAAAAGTATGTCATCTCATCACCTTCGTGCCAAGCTAGTAGCTCCCTGCATTTTTTTTGTTATTTGTAGGTTTTGAACCCAAGATCGTCACGGAAGATGCGGCTCATGGATCGCCTGGATATTTTCATATCTTTTACGAGTTTGCAAGAACTCTGAGCGGGGTTTCGTCGAATTCGCTCACGAACACACTTTATCATCTTTTCGACACGAATCGATGGTTTCCGACCAGGTTTGGGTCTGATTCTCGACGTTCCTGTTTCTTTGCATCGTTTCATGTGTCTCCACATGTGGTCCACGATATGAATTTAATATTGATACTCAAGTGTTTCAGCTTCTTTAATATCTCACACGGTTTTTAAATTTTGTGGATGTAATTTTACTACGAGTTCGCGTGTTGCTTTCATTGTTGCAAAATACATAAAACATAAGATACGAAGCTGTGACCCGACATGCATAGACACTAAATACAAACTCATCTTAAACACATAACGTCAACTAAAAAGTCGGCATTTTATAAATGAAAAGTCAAGAGATAAAACTAGGACACTTAATCTGCCCAACCCTGTACATTGCGAAGTCATTGATACGTACTTCTAATCGTTTCATGCCAAGACCCTAGCAGTGCAACGATACGAGTAGCAGTGCGTTGGAGTTGGGACGATGTTTGGGGAAACCCCAGTTTTGCACATAATGAGGGTTATTCCCACCTGTTACCACCAAATTGTTACCAATGGTAACAGCTGGGATTTTTTTTCCCATCTTTTACCAGTGGGAACTACTGCGAATATTTTTCCCATGTTTTACCACTGCACCGAGTACTTTAGAAGATGGGAAAAATATTCCCAGTAGTTACCACCGAATACTTTAGTGGTAAAAGATGGGACAAAAATCCCAGCTTTTACCACTGGAAACAAAATGGTGGTATATCAGGTGGGAATAACCCATAAAAGACTTGCTCGAAATATTTCGGATAAGGGCGTAATTTGCAACACGATAACGGAGATACATTCGAGGTAGCGGACGGAAATGTGGCTATCAGACCGTCGGTCACCGGCGTCACCGCTCGAAGACCTAAACTCAACGTATATTGTAATCTAAATAAGTATGTAGCTATCTGATGTATTATATACATATATCACCAAATCGGATTATTTAGACAGGCAGAGAAAGAAACGAATATAAAAATATAAAGCCTTTTTGCGAGAGGTGATATCACAAAGTACAAACATAAATAACGTATAGATTAATTGTATCAATAACTCCCTTAAAAATAGTACGTGCTTTAATATACTTATATTTCATTCGATCTATGCTATTAACTCTCCAACTCGGGTTATAGGTATCCCATATTTAACACTCACTGCCCGCGCGGATCCGCCCGCATATTACGGAGATCCGAAACACACCCGCGGGATAAAATAATTATAGACTATGTCCATCCAGAAATACCATTCCATACACAGGTGGTTTTTTGAATTCGGTTAAGTGTTTCCCTTTACATATACAAACTTACAAAGGTACAATCTCACAGACTTTTCCTCTTTATTATATTACTAGCTGTTGCCCGCGACTTCGTCCGCGTAGAACTTTTTATCGTCTTAGAAAATGATTTCTCTCAATACAAAATTTGAACCCTCTTTTAGGGGATAATTATAAAAAAAGTTGATGTTCATTTTCTAGTTTGTGAACAAACGGTCTAAAACCAAAGTTAAAAATCTCATACTTTAAAAATGCCTTGAAATACTCAAACTTTGAACCAATTTTAACACTCTTAGGGGATGAATTTGGAAAAACTCTGAAATCAGTTTTGTAGTCTTTTAACGTACAGAATAAGACCGAAGTTAAAAATCTCTTACTCACATTATAAAATTTTATTGCTCGCCATTTAAAATTTGAACCCCCTTTTAAACCCCCTTAGAGGTTGAATTTTTCTAATCGCTGAAAGAACTTTTTTCGTAAACTTTTAAGTCTCTAGCTCAAAAAAAGTGTTGCCCATACAAAGCTTTCTTAACCTCCTTAGGGGTGGAATTTTCTAAAACTCTGAAAGTACTTTATTATTAATTTTAATAAGTAACATTTTGAATAGTTTTAAGTCTAGTAAAAAAAAAAGTTTTTCCCACACAACACTGGCTACCCTTCTTAAGGATCTTAAGGATCCCCTTAGGGATGGAGTTTTCTAAAACGCTGAAAGTTCTTTTTTAGTATTCTAATAAGTAATCTTTTTGCAAAGTTTTAAGTCTAACTCAAAAAAAAGTGTTGCCCATGCAAAGCTTGCTCTCCTTTTTAACCCTATTAGGGGTGGAATTTTCTAAAACGATTTGTGTTCTTTTTTTGTATTTTAATAAGTAATCTTTCTACAAAGTTTCAAGTCTCTAACTCAAAAACATAAACTTTCCCTGATAAAAACTTTGCACCCCTTTTTATCCCCCTTAGGGATAGATTTTTTCAAAACGCTGAAAGTCTTTTTTTTTGTATTTTTATAAGTAATCTTTCTACAAAGTTTTAAGTGTCTAGCTCAGAAAAAGTGTTCCCCATACAAACCTTGCACCCCCATTTTACCCCCTTAGGGGTAGAATTTTCAAAAATCCCTTTTTATCCCTAGCCCACGTTATAAAAGCAACATACTGTGCAAAAATCAACTCTCTAAGATTAGTAGTTTCGGCTGTGCGTTGATGAGTGAGTGATTGAGTGAATAAGTCTGTATAGAGATGCAGATAAGTGTCAATGAGGATGAGTGCCGAGGAGTAAAAGACCGCGAATAAAGGAGAGGTGATTTATTCTAGCTGGTCGATCGTACACTGATATTGTTACATTTATATTTTATAATTACACGTCAGATACAGCGCTGCGTGTGCGAGGTTGATGACATTATTTTGGGTTAGTGCAAAGTGCACGCGCATCGTTGCAGAAAACAATGTATATCTTTGTACAAAGTCAGTCAGGACATAGGCATTTATTATGTATAAATAGATAGAAGATAATGAAACTCCCATTCAAATATCTCAAAAAATTATGAAGCTACATCCGTTTTAATGTCGCTTGTTAGAGTGAGAAAACGATGAGGGACTGTGACGTCAATATACTCGAGCGTCATAGTAAAAAACAATCGTTTCATATGAAGGTGCGTTTTGTGGAAAAGGGACAGAACATACCCCCTCTTAAAACTTTGGACTCTTATAACTTAATCATTACCTATATAACCTCTTGCTTTGTTTTTTTCTCCATTTGACTATATTTATTTTAAATTCTTTTTCGAGAAAATACATTATGATTATTTACCATATTTTGGATTCCTGAGCTATAACCACGAACTTCGGAATTCGAAAATATTCGGGTATCTCTATCTCTATCGCACTAACCATACTCGAGTGATAGGGATGCAAATATATGAACATTGAGTATCGGTTTTCGTGGTAGCGCCGCAGGTACTTTGGCTGAATGCGCCGAGCGCGTGCCATTGTCATTCAAAAAAAACAAATTCGTGTTAATTATATTGTTCAAATTTGTTGATTTCATTTATTGAAATTACGACATAAAACGACATTTGCGCATATAAGTTCTCATATCAGAATCAATTTTTTTTTATGGTTTATATTTTAGCATTTGTCTCGTAAAGGTCTATCGTAGACGGGATTTAAATTATTAATAAGTGAAAGGCAAAGCAATTCCGCCATTTTGACGAAAATTTGACGGTTCTTATAGCTGACAGTTGGAGCAGCGTTTGATTTCAATAAAAATAAATGAAAAATTAAATGAAGTCGTATATTTCGGAAAATTAATTAACTGTCGCAGTCGGATAAAAAATATCCTAAGTTGCAGCTAGAATAATAATGTAAAATGTTTCATATTTTTCCGTTCATGGGATGCTGAGAACATTCGAACCGCGCAAAGCTTAGTTTCAAACTGGCTGATTCTTTTTTTTAATTTAGAGATTTATTATAAGTGGAGATTATAGAAGGATTTAATTATATTCATAAATCATTATTTTGTCCTCAGGTCAATAACCATGGCATACTTTCCTTCAGAGCAGATATATCATCGTTTATGAATGCAGAGTTTCCGTTGCCTTATCCCGCGATAGCAGCATTTTATACAAACGTAGACACCACTGTATCAGGCGCCGTATACTACAGGGAAACTGACGAAACTCGTGTCCTTGCAAAGGCTGTAGAGAGTGTTCAAAATAATTTTCACGAATACTATGACTTCCAACCCCGTAGTGTATTCATCGTCACGTGGGAAGACGTATCTTACATCGGCGCACAAGGCTACCAAAAGAACACTTACCAAGCCGCCATTATTAGTAACGACAACGAGAGTTTCGTGGAACTTTTGTACCCCGATGGCGGCATCCAATGGATTCAAAGAGATCTCTCTCCAGACAGCGTGCTAGAAGCAAAGGCACAAGCAGGCTTCGTCTCTGAAGACGGACAGATGTTGCTACTTAGAGGTTCCGGCAGCCACCAAATAAGAAATATCGTTTCGTAAGTAAAATCGAAAGTGTTTGTTTACTATGGTACCTATAGTATGTAGTAGTAGTATGGTACTATCAACAATTTTAGTTCCGTTCGTAATAACATGTCATATTTTGTTTTAGTTGGTCAAACACGCATGAACCTGGGAAGTACGCGTACCGTGTAGGAAACGTGATGGTGGAAGGCAATGTCGTAGTCCCTGATTTGTACGATCAGACTGAAGAGGAAATCGAAGAGGAATCTAGAACATGTGCCCAAAGCGGACCGAGTGTGTGCCACATCAAGGCAAGATGCGTCGACTACCAAGCTGGGATCTGCTGCCAATGCAACGAAGGATATTACGGAAACGGGAAATCTTGTGTTAAAGATGACGCCCCTCTACGAGTGCACGGCAAACTGAACGGCATTGTAAACGATGTATCATTAAACGAGGTGGATCTTCAGGCGTACGTAGTAGTGGCGGATGGCAGGGCCTACACCGCTCTCGCGCGGGCCCCGGCCGAACTTGGGAACAGCCTTCAGTTGGCACATGTCCTTGGCGGAGTTATTGGGTGGCTCTTTGCCAAGCCTTTGGGTGACGCCAGCAATGGTTACCAACTTACGGGAGCTATTTTCAATCACACAGTGGACATATTCTTCCCGGCTACACAAAATCGCGTAACCGTCACTCAAGAATTTATAGGACACGACGTTTTCGATCAAATCTCTCTAGACTGTGATATCAGGGGATCTCTGCCAAAAGTAGACGCCAGGGCAAAACTTCAAATCTCAGAATACGAGGAACAATACACGGTTATAGAAACTGGGCTAATACGATCAGAAGCCACTCGAATCATTACTGACAAAATAACGGGAGTAATTTACGAACAAAGAATACAACAAACGATCAGATACAACCCATGCCATTTTGCGCCAGCAGGTGGCACGGTTTCAACAACATTGAAGGTTTCTAAGACTTATTTAGGTTATGAACCTGATAAAAAGATTGTACGATACGGAATGAGCAATAAAATCGTGCCATTAGGTCAAGAAGATCCTTGCATTTTCGGTCGAAGTACCTGCAGCCCTCACAGTTCTTGTGTAGTGCAAGGCAGCTCATTCGCATGTGTGTGCGAATCTGGGTTTTCAAACGTAATACAAGACGATGTAGTGGTGTGTATAGACATAGATGAATGTGCCGCAAGCACCCACAACTGTGACACGAACGCCGACTGCTATAATCATGAAGGAGGATTTCAGTGCCGTTGTCGCAATGGCTTCGAAGGGAACGGTGTAAGGTGCAACCGCCAATCCCGATGCACGGAACAGGCTTGCAACCAGTATGCTTCTTGTATAGAAGGCTACGGAGGAGAACCGATGTGCGTGTGTAATGCTGGATATACTGGGGACGGACAAAGGTGTTGGTTGATCAACGCTTACACTTGCGACGTTTTACGTAACTGTTCCCCTTACGGATCTTGCGTTTTCTCAGAAGTGAGCAACAGTCACATGTGCCAGTGTCAATACGGTTACGTCGGTAATGGCTACGAATGTTCCCCATATACTCAAACACATCTCGACACCCTCCCAGCGATCACCACACCTCCTCAAACAACCACTAATAACCCTGATGAATATTTAACCAACGGGACTCCAACCCCAGAGCCGACCAACGGCGAATTCGAAAACGTCCAACCATTCGTTTTGCCGAATTGCGGCGGGTTGTTCGGCCTAACCTGCTCGTGCCCCGAAGGGTACACGAGCTTTTACGATGAAAAAAACAACGAGTTGTGTCGCTTAGATGGATATGCCGACCCGCATTTATTACAAAAGAATAACGATACTTCAAGTAAGACTTTTGTTACATTAAAATTAATTTAAATAATAGGTACCTAGCCGCTCCGATTTTAAGTATAAAATATGTTTACAGTTTTCGCCTTATTACAATGGAATAAGGTGCAAAAGTGTAAACATATTTTTGGCGTCGACTGTACATACCTCGGTTTGCTTGCAAAGTGATATCCGTTAACCGCGACCGAACCGCTGGGTGGATAAAATGGCGACAAGGGGCCGATTTTTTACATTCGAGCGCTCGAAAATTTAATACAAGTAAATATGATTGTAGGTTAATATTGCAGGCACTTACTTTTTACCGATGTAATTGAATACGAGTGGTCGATACCACTCTTTTTTCAAATTTCTATCGCTATTTCAAAATAGCAGTTCGTAATTTTTGACAGTTTTCGAGTGAAAAAGTCGAGCGCTCGAAAGTCAAAAATCGGTCCCCTAGTCTCCGAAACAATATGCGATGGCAGAATGTCTATTAGAAATGAAAATCTATAAGACTATGGCGAGACCTGTCCGTCATGTATATATGGATCGGAATATTGGGCCTTAAAGGTGACGGATGAAAACAGATTGCATGTTACTCATCTCCGTAACATGCTATCTCTTTTCATCCGTAAATGTTAAGAAGGATGTGTGATGTGACAAGGATGGACCGAATAAGAAATGTAAGAGGAAGCCTGAAAGTAGGCTATCGCGGATAAATTGAGGGCCAATCGACTTGCGTGCTATGGGCACGTAAATAAAGTGTAGGTATGAAAGTCATGTCACCAAAAGAGTATTAGTTATAAATGGGGACGGATGTAAGACACGAGGTAGGCCAAGGAAAAGGTGGATGGACTGTCTGAGAGACGATATGAAGAGAAAACAAGTGAGTGATGCGATGACGTCTGACAGAGAAGTATGGAAGAAATGGGATAAGGGCAAGGAAATTATGACTTGCCTATCTATAAACTGACGTCCGTGACGACCGTATAGCCTAGTGGGTAGTAACGCTGCAGTACGAAGCTCAAGGTCCTGGGTTCGAATCCGGGTAAGAGCAAATATTTGTGTGATGAACATGAAGTTTTGATTCTGTGTCTTGGATGTTTTCTATGAATTTAAAGTATGTATACCTATCTATTAAACATATCGTCGTCTAGTATCTACCCATAACACAAGTCTTATTGAGCTTACTATTGGTTAGTTCGATTTGTGTAAGATTAGATTGTCCCCTCATATTTATTTATAATCTAAATAGTAGTTATTAAATTAATACCACGATCTCTCTTATGTGAAGGCTAATGGTGAATATCCACCACATCTCTGGTGACAGTGGTGACTTTTGAACGTTTTCCTCTCAGTGGCGCATTTCACGAAGCCTAGACGTTATAATTATCTCCACTTATAATAAATCTCTAAATTAAAAAAAGAATCAGCCAGTTTGAAACTAAGCTTTGCGCGGTTCGAATGTTCTCAGCATCCCATGAACGGAAAAATATGAAACATTTTATATAGGTACATTATTATTCTAGCTGCAACTTAGGATAGTTTTTATCCGACTGCGACAGTTAATTAATTTTCCGAAATATACGACTTCATTTAATTTTTCATTTATTTTTATTGAAATCAAACGCTGCTCCAACTGTCAGCTAAAAGAAACGTCAAATTTTCGTCAAAATGGAGGAATTGCTTTGCCTTTCACTTATTAATAATTTAAATCCCGTCTACGATAGACCTTTACGAGACAAATGCTAAAATATAAACCATAAAAAAATATTCGATTCTGATATGCGAACTTATATGCGCAAATGTCGTTTTATGTCGTAATTTCAATAAATGAAATCAACAAATTTGAACAATTTAATTTACACGAATTTGTTTTTTTTGAATGGCAATGGCACGCGCTCGGCGCATTCAGCCAAATAACCTGCGGCGCTACCACGAAAAACGATACTCAATGTTCATATATTTGCATCCCTGTCACTCGAGTATGGTTAGTGCGATAGAGATAGAGATACCTGAATATTTTCGAATTCCGAAGTTCGTGGTTATAGCTCAGGAATCGAAAATATGGTAAATAATCATAATGTATTTTCTCGAAAAAGAATTTAAAATAAATATAGTCAAATGGAGAAAAAAACAAAGCAAGAGGTTATATAGGTAATGACTAAGTTATAAGAGTCCAAAGTTTTAAGAAGGGGTATGTTCTGTCCCTTTTCCGCAAAACGCACCTTCATATGAAACGATTGTTTTTTTACTATGACGCTCGAGGATATTGACGTCACAGTCCCTCATCGTTTTCTCACTCTAACAAGCGACATTAAAACGGATGTAGCTTCATAATTTTTTGAGATATTTGAATGGGAGTTTCATTATCTTTTATCTATCTATACATAATAAATGCCTATGTCCTGACTGACTTATTCACTCACTCACTCACTCATCAACGCACAGCCGAAACTACTAATCTTAGAGAGTTGATTTTTGCACAGTATGTTGCTTTTATAACGTGGGCTAGGGATAAAAAAGGATTTTTGAAAATTCTACCCCTAAGGGGGTAAAATAGGGGTGCAAAGTTTGTATGGGAGAACCTTTTTTTTTTGAGCTATAGACTTAAACTTTGTAGAAAAATTAGTTATTAGAATACAAATGAAACACTTTCAGCGTTTTGGAAAATTCCACCCCTACGGGGGTAAAATAGGGGTGCAAGGTTTGTATGGGGGAAACAATTTTTTTTTAAATAGAGATTTAAAACTTTGTAGAAAGATCAGTCATTAGAATACAAATAAAGTATTTTCAGGGTTTTAGAAAATTCTACCCCTAAAGGGGTAAAATAGAATGCAAAGTTTGTATGGGAAAAACTACTTTTTTTTAAATAGAGACTTAAAACTTTGTAGAGAAATTATTCATTAGAATACAAATAAAGTACCTAGATTCAGTGTTTAAAAAAAATATACCCCTAAGGGGGTAAAATAGGGGTGCAAATTTTGTATGGGGGAAACAATATTTTTTTTAAATAGAGACTTAAAACTTTGTAGAAAGATTAGTCATCAGAATACACATTAAGTACTTTCAGCGTTTTAGAAAATTCTACCCCTAAAAATAGGGGGCTAAAATAGGGGTGCAAAGTTTGTATGTGGGAAACTATTTTTTTTAGCTAGAGTCCTAAAACTTTGTAGAAAGATTATTTAAATACAAAGAAAGTACTTTCAGCGTTTTGGAAAATTTCACCCCTAAGGGGGTAAAATAGGGTGCAAAGTTTGTATGGGAAAAACATATTTTTTTTAATAGAGACTTAAAATTTTGTCGAAAAATTACTTATTAGAACATGAAAAATACTAGATTCGGCGTTTTACAAAAATCATTCGCTAAGGGGGTTAAAAAAGGGTGCAAGGTTTGTATGGGGAACACTTTTTCTGAGCTAGACACTTAAAACTTTGTAGAAAGATTACTTATAAAAATACAAAAAAAAGACTTTCAGCGTTTTGAAAAAATCTATCCCTAAGGGGGATAAAAAGGGGTGCAAAGTTTTTATCAGGGAAAGGTTATGTTTTTGAGTTAGAGACTTGAAACTTTGTAGAAAGATTACTTATTAAAATACAAAAAAAGAACACAAATCATTTTAGAAAATTCCACCCCTAATAGGGTTAAAAAGGAGAGCAAGCTTTGCATAGGCAACACTTTTTTTGAGTTAGACTTAAAACTTTGCAAAAAGATTACTTATTAGAATACTAAAAAAGAACTTTCAGCGTTTTAGAAAACTCCATCCCTAAGGGGGTTAAGAAGGGTAGCCAGTGTTGTGTGGGAAAAACTTATTTTTTTACTAGACTTAAAACTATTCGAAATGTTACTTATTAAAATTAATAATAAAGTACTTTCAGAGTTTAAGAAAATTCCACCCCTAAGGGGGTTAAGAAAGCTTTGTATGGGCAACACTTTTTTTGAGCTAGAGACTTAAAAGTTTACGAAAAAAGTTCTTTCAGCGATTAGAAAAATTCAACCTCTAAGGGGGTTTAAAAGGGGGTTCCAATTTTAAATGGCGAGCAATAAAATTTTAAAGTGTGAGTAAGAGATTTTTAACTTCGGTCTTATTCTGTACGTTAAAAGACTACAAAACTGATTTCAGAGTTTTTCCAAATTCATCCCCTAAGAGTGTTGAAATTGGTTCAAAGTTTGAGTATTTCAAGGCATTTTTAAAGTTTGAGATTTTTAACTTTGGTTTTAGACTGTTTGTTCACAAACTAGAAAATGAACATCAACGTTTTTTTTTTAATTATCCCCTAAAAGAGGGTTCAAATTTAATATTGAGAGAAATCATTTTCTAAGACGATAAAAAGTTCTACGCGGACGAAGTCGCGGGCAACAGCTAGTAATTTTATATGTCTAAACAGGAAACACATGTCAAATGCGCAGTCGTTATGGTTCAAGCGCCACAGCGTCGCTAATTTAGACTTGCAGAATTGTAACTTGTAAGTAGCTTCGTGAATAAGCCCCTGGACATTATTTTTAATTCAATTAATTTCTTGATTTTTCAGTTCTATGTACGACCAATGCCAACTGTCCACCAAAAGCAGAATGTAGATTTACGTTGGATTTGGACGGTCAATATGTTTCACGCTGCGTTTGTCCCGTTGGGTACGAAAGCAACTCTTACGAGTGCGTCGAACAACGCAGCGACGACTGCAATTGTGGGCCCAATGCCCACTGCTACCAAACTATCAATGAGCCCGCTTGTATATGCGACGCGAGCTATCACGGCGACGGATACACCTGCCGGCCCAAACTCATCTGCACAAACAGCTCCGAGTGTGAATCTCACGCCGAGTGCCGGCCTGACGCCACTAGCAACGAGTATTTCTGCCAGTGCGTAGAAGGATACATCAAAGACGAAAATGAAGCCTGCATCCCTGATCGTCAACTTTGCAACGGAGCAGAGTGTGCTGAACACTCTTCTTGCTTATTTGATCCAGTGCTCGAGATAAGCTATTGTGCATGTGATGCTGGATATGAGGGCGATGGAGTCAACGAATGTTTACCCAAACAGGATCAATATGAAAACGCGATCAGAACGTGCGACGTCACACACGATTGCAGCGAAAATGCTCAATGCGTACCGTATGAGGAAACATATCTTTGCGTGTGTAGAGACGGATTTATAGGGAATGGTTACGACTGCAGACCGGAACCCAACTGTCGGAACGATCCTTATATGTGCGAAGAGCATGCCTCTTGTATCCAGCGCAACCAAGAATACATTTGCGAGTGCAATTCAGGTTATTCAGAAGTATCTTATGGCAATGAAAGTCGGTGCGAACTAAACCCTAGACAAGCTGGCAATTTCTTAGTAGCTAGTGATGGCGTCTTTGTATACCGAGTGCCCTTCCAGACCTCGGCTCGTGAATATGCCACTCCGATCAACAGCGCGATCGACCAGATCGCCGTGGGCATAGACACTGACTGCCAGGCAGGGAAGGTATACTGGGGCGACGTGGTCAGTAACTCAATAAAGCGGGCCAGCTACGATGGATCCAATTTTGAGCTATTTTTAACAAGTGGTAAGTTTTTCAAAACAGATAAAGTAGTAATTCTAATTGAAGTTGTATATAACTTTCGCGACACTTTTTTATCCATGTTTAAGATAAAATATTTCTACAACTTCACTATAGTATTCATATTTTTTTCCTAGGCATCAAATCTCCGGAAGGAGTGGCCATCGACTGGGCGTCACGGAATATTTTCTGGACCGACTCGAAGAAGTTGACCATCGAAGTAGCTAACCTTGATACTAAAGTGAGAAAAGTTTTGTTTGCCAACGATATCAGAAATCCCAGAGGAATTGCAGTGCATCCACGAAGAGGGTAAGTTAACATTTCAACCTGAACACAGTGAATGCGAAAGGAATTTACTGAATCTGAATGAAAAATGAATGTCAGGTATAGATTTTTGTTCATATTTGGAACAGTTACGTATACTTTATTATTATCTGAATATATGTAATAGATATAATAATCATATTTTTTTTTTTAATATAACACGGGTTCCAATTTGCAGCATATAAAAATGAAAGCTCCACTAGTAAAGTTCGATTTAAAGTGTACCTATACTTTCGGTTTTTAGTACCTCCGAAAAATATACTACATTTTTTTTTATATAATGTAATGTAATGAAATATAATGTTCCCAAAGAGAACAGATTTCGAAAAGTGCTTTCCTGTAACTTTGTCACTTATTAAAGTATTCAAAATTGGATTAAAATAATAAGTATACCCATGCATCTACATTAATCTACAATCTGACATTATGTTAGCTGCCCGCTTCACGTGAAATGCGCCAGATGTGAAATCTAAATTGCCTTTAACATTACATGAAAGTGTCTACATTAAAGAAGAATAAAAACTAGGTATTCCAGATACTAACAAAATCTACAGACATTATTTTAGCTGCCTTCTTCGTGAAATCTAAATTGCCTTTAACATTACAGAAAAGTGTTCTGGTCGGATTGGAACCGGGCAAACCCTAAAATCGAATGGGCTAACATGGACGGATCTCAGCGTGGGGTTTTCGTCGACAGCTCGGACGTGAAGCTTCCAAACTCTCTAGCCATTGACTGGTTGAAAGATCGCTTGTGCTACACTGACGCTGGACTCTTCCTCATCAAATGTGTATCCCTAGACACCCTGGAGACTGAAACCATAGTTACAAACTGCTTGCATCCTTTCGGACTTGCGATAAACCGAGAAACTTTCTACTGGTCGGATTGGAAAACGTAAGTGTAGTATTGTATGCCCTAAGGTCCACCCCACACAAGAAAAAAACACAGTGAAATAATCAAATAGTGTAGGAGTCCTATAAAGTAGATATCTGAGCGTCAGGAGGATATGATCGGAAGTCATTATCAACCTCACTTGGTCTCCGAACTAAACCTAAATGTATTTGTAGCGCGCACCTGTTATAACAAGATTAAACGCAGAAGCAAGCGGGCGAAAAATGTTACACCGAAATCATCGATCCCTTGAGATAGACCTACACTTTATCTAACAATATTTTTTTTTTATTCACAGGCTCAAAATCGAAAACATCGACACACTCGCTCAGAAAAAGGGGCAGTTGTCAATCGCCACAGCCGCCAATAGATTGTACGGCGTGGCGGTGGCGCCGAGCGAGTGTCCGGGTGCCACCAACGTGTGCGAATTCCGGAACGGGAGCTGCGAGCCGGACCAGCTGTGCCTGCCGGACGGCCGCGGCGGGCGGACCTGCGTGCCGAGTGAACAAGCGTTGGGGTACTAGGAGTCCCTCAGTGCTCTTTTAGCATATACCTGGTCGCCTATATAAGGACAAGATAACACATTAAGAGAAGGATGTTTTATCTCGCCATTATGGGTTATTTCCACCTGTTACCACCAATTTGTTACCAGTTCTAATAGCTGGGATAAAAAATCCAGTTATTACCAATGGTAACAGATGGGAATAACCCTTTGATTGTCACGAGTTGAAAGTGACTGTAAAGCTACTTTCCCACCGGCGAGGCGAAGATTGACCATTTCATAGCTTTTATCGCGTCAATAATGTACGAAATTTCCTGCTCCGCACGCGTCGCTGGTGGAAGGTGTCCATGATACGCCTTCTGAACAGACATTATAACGAGGCTTTTTTAAGAAAAAAAAGACAGGATAATTATTTTTCAACACATTTGCTCGTAACGTGCCTCTTATTGTGCCGCTTTTAGGCTCATAATCCTGGGTATTAAACACGCGTGTTTTATAACATTACGACACTCGTGTAGTTATGTTTATATCCCGATTAAGACACGTTGGCACCTTGCTGCAAGGTGTATGTATGGACTCGGCGCATTCTTAAATTGCCCAGGTTTGTTTTTAATTCTCGGCAAATGGATTCTTACTCGACTAAACAAATTAAACCCTTCTTGTAAATTAATTGATTATTTCTTCTTGGATATGATATAGAAACGTTTCATTTAGTAAAACTATTTACTTTTGATAACATTTTACATGAATTTATATTGAATAACAAAATATTTATTTTATTTTGTATTGGCTGTTTAGAGATTCCATCTAAGCCTCTCTGCGGGCGCACTGCGCGAACTTCACGAAAAAAAAATAGTTGCGCGCCATTATAAATAATTTCATAAATATTTCTAAACATTTATGATGCGTGTTTGGTTATTATTAAAAATGTTGACTCGTGGTGAATAAAAAAGTGATAAATAGAATTGACGCCACTGTACATTCTTGGAGATGTACAAATGTATGTAAGTAAAAACCTGTTGTCATCAATAACTAAAGGAAACAACTTAGGAGCCTGTAACATTTTCATTTTATGAAAAGGATTTTTTCCTCGCAAATGTGTTGAAAAACGTCGTATGACACGCGTGAGCTTTGATAATTAAATCCTCGGCTCTATTATCACGCTCACCTGCGGTTCGCGTGACAATCATCATAGATCAACATAGCTCACTTGTATCATAATGTACTATTACAACGCAGTTGTCCCTGACTGTACCTATATTTATTTATGTCGCGTCAGTTTTGTAATATACCTAGCCCCTTCCCGTGTTTAAACTTGTACTCAATGTTTTTACCATAAACCTTTACTTATTGACCGTTCAAAAGATAGTTATATGATATAGGTATACTACTGTTGTAAACTAGAACTATTTATTATAGGTTACAAACAATATACTCAAAATAATGTAATATTTTGTTAATTCTATCTTGTTGCCTGGTTTGTATGTTTGCCATTCAATTATTACGTTTTGAAAGCAAGTTAAGTACAGATAATCGGTGGTCAAGACGCTCGTTGTCAAAGTTGTCAATGTGTCAGGGGTCCAGATCTTGTAGATCTCCAATTTGGACCAATTATCCAGTTCACGGGCCACACCCGTTCAGTCACATAATGACACACACACAGGTCACTAAATGGTCCGAATGTGTGAATTAATTATCTATTGTCTTACAGTGTGTTTTTTATAGTTTATGTATATCTTCCTGTTCATTCGTTTACAATGATCTCCAATACAACATTAGGTGCCCTAACGAATATATGTACGAATAATATTTCGCAATAATTGAATAGCAACTTTCCTCACATCATTAGATTTAAGAAACATTTTGTAAAGCACCGGTAACTCCATCTACGTAGGTGGGCATTTATTAAATAAAGTGTGGAATAATCGTGTTTTTTTTAACTCCTTTGGAACTCCAGTTTCAGAATCAATGAAAATGATCATTATTATTAGCTAAGTAGATTTGGCTGTTTGGTTCGGCAACACTTGGCTGACGCACACCTCCGAGGTGTCGGTACACCCGATAGAGCTAGGGAACGAAAGACACGGGCACGTGCCATACTAAAGAGCGCGCGCGAGCCATGGATGCCAGGATGCCATCATTTGGCTGTTTGGTTCGGCAACACTTGGCTGACGCACACCTCCGAGGTGTCGGTACACCCGATAGAGCTAGGGAACGAAAGACACGGGCACGTGCCATACTAAAGAGCGCGCGCGAGCCATGGATGCCAGGATGCCATCATTTGGCTGTTTGGTTCGGCAACACTTGGCTGACGCACACCTCCGAGGTGTCGGTACACCCGATAGAGCTAGGGAACGAAAGACACGGGCACGTGCCATACTAAAGAGCGCGCGCGAGCCATGGATGCCAGGATGCCATCATTTGGCTGTTTGGTTCGGCAACACTTGGCTGACGCACACCTCCGAGGTGTCGGTACACCCGATAGAGCTAGGGAACGAAAGACACGGGCACGTGCCATACTAAAGAGCGCGCGCGAGCCATGGATGCCAGGATGCCATCATTTGGCTGTTTGGTTCGGCAACACTTGGCTGACGCACACCTCCGAGGTGTCGGTACACCCGATAGAGCTAGGGAACGAAAGACACGGGCACGTGCCATACTAAAGAGCGCGCGCGAGCCATGGATGCCAGGATGCCATCATTTGAATTTCCTAACTGTCAAACATTGGTTTTCTTTTTTAGGGTTCCGTACTCAAAGAGTAAAACGGGACCCTATTAGGTACTAAGACTTCGCTGTCCGTCCGTCCGTCCGTCCGTCTGTCTGTCTGTCACCAGGCTGTATCTCAAGAACCGTGATAGCTAGAGTTGAAATTTTCACAGATTATTTATGTATTTCTGTTGCCGCTATAACAACAAATACTAAAAACAAAATAAAATAAATATTTTTATTGATAATGGTCCGGAACCCTTCGTGCGCGAGTCCGACTCGCACTTGGCCGGTTTTTACTATTCTTTTTTTGCAGTCATCATTTACTCATCTACAAGGTTCCAATTAGTCTAAACACAGCGGGGCTAGCACAACTGCCACAACAAGCGCGACGCAAGTCAAGAGAATCCACCCGCCTCTTTCTAATTTGCACAATATGAGTGAGACAGGAGTCGCTGAGTCGCGCGCGACACGACTTAGCAGCAAGTTCTGTCGACGTACAGGTTTACCATTTGTATTTTAGGAGTTGCTATTGCCACCTTCTGTCTCCATTATAAGATCAACTCGAAGATGTGCCATGATATTGATTTGTCACCGAACTTACATAAGTAAGTACCTATGCAAAATTTCAGCTCAATCGGATACCAGCAAGTGGGTGAAATACGGTTTGCAAATTTCGAAGGAGAACTTACATACCTACATATGTACAGTGCACGTTAAAAAAAAGCTTGTTAAAAGAAGTAAAAAAATACAAGCAATTTCAGTTACATTGATTCTTTTATTAATGAAATAATAAAATAGATTTACTCACAGGTAAGATCTTACATCTAATTATATTTAACATAAAATATTAAAATATCAACAGAACCCGATACAGTCTCAAATTTAACGTTGCCGGTAATTGACCGCTATATATATGCAAAGCTATGGAAAGTAGAAGCTTGCCTACTTATTCATACAACATTTTGCACTCGTCTGAGAGCTCGTATGATTTGACTCCGAGATTCGTAATAACTATGCGTAATCAGAGGTCAGGCTAATGCTGGTTCGTCGTTCGTGATGCGCTCGGTGAGTTTTGTCCCGAGACCAGCTGGTCGATCACGTAACGCATTGTACGAACGTTAGGTAGATCTAAATGTCAAATTTTATATGGAAAAATGACAGTTGGATTGTCCTAACGCCCGTTCGGAACGTTATGTCACTACCCCTACGTCCGTGGCGTACATTCCAGTTTTCCAGCGCGGTTAGAGGATTATCGACCTATGTGCATTCATATAAAGTTCAATGTTGCATTTTATGGATCGCTTTTCATTTTGAGGTGGCGTCCAGTCAACACAAAACTATGTATAACGCTGAAAATTCAACTAAGTGTATTTTGTGTTAAAATCAAAAAGACAAACTAACTACATATTTAATAAAAACGTTCACTAAAACTACCTTATGTATTATCAATTATCATCGTATCAAATAATGCATTCGTTAAAAAAGCTATTTAGACATATTTTTGAATGGTATAATTTCAAATCTGGCCATTTGCAGGCTATCTCGAAACATACTCACATTGGTGGGTTAAGAAATATTTGGCGATTTTTTTTTCCTCCATTGGTAACGAAATTCTATCAGCACTTAAACACCACTAGTATTACGATACCGGACTTTGTCAATAATTGTGAACTTTGTCGCCTTTTCCTAATAATAATATTGATTTTAAATACGAATGACCAATGACTCAATGATGAATAAAAGTTAAAAATATTTACATGTTTTGTGACTGTTTTCTGTTTAAAAATAATTGCAGCAAATGCAAGAGATTGGAGTCAAACCACCGTATGAAAACGTGCATCTATTTTATTAATATTTCATAACAAACTGCAGGCTACTTGTAATTCACTCGCCCATAATTAACTCTTGTTAATGGAAATAAATATGTATAGCCCATTTGTGTGTGCAAAGCCATTGGTCTTAAAACTTATGTATTAAAAGTACCAAGTTGTCATACAATGGGCGCCAAGATGTAATTTGTAGACCACCGACAACAGCAATTTCAAAGCCTAAATTACTTAACATAGCTTGTTGTATCTAAAGGCACATATAATATGTGGGCTTAAATAGTGAGTTATCAAGTACCGGGTGGGTTTATCCCCAGAGGTCCTCGGCGCGACCGAACTTGAAGACCAGCGAGCCGGCGAAGATGAAAGCGTTCTGCAGGAACAGACTCACGCCCGCCCAGGTGTGCTTCACCGTATCTATAACAAAGAGGCAAACGTTCTAAAAGTCCATTTTGAAAACTGGTGTCCCCTTATTTCAACAATAAAAGTTTCGTCGAATGTATTGTTTCGCAGAAACCGTTAACTTTTTAGGGGCAGCTGTAATTAGAGTTCAACCAATCATATCAAAAGTTAACTGCACTGAAAGAAAGATTTTTTCTACGAAATCTAAGATCTGCGAAACATACCTACATTCGAAGAAACATATTTCGGTAAAACAAGGTATAATATTTTTAGGTAACTTTTATGTGAGATATAAAAAGATATAGACCATATATTTAAAATTACTGTTTTACATGGGTCTAACGCGATATTTGTTTACCTTTATATTACGTTTCGACACGGGTTGCACCGGCCATACCCGCCGGCCGGTCGGCCAGGTAGACCCGTGTAAAACAGTAATTTTAAATAGGTGTACAAAGCGCGAGAGTTTAAAGTGTTATATATATAGACCAGCCTGACTGGTCTGACTGGTGGGAAAGTACCTCAACCTTACATAATACCGCAGCCATAATAAGATAACTACTTGCTCTGTAGGTTTATGGTGTTATTTTCTTGGTGAGTAACGCAGCCAGAGGTCCCGAGGTCGCGCTGTCTTGAGATTGAAAGAACTACATTTAACTCAAGCTATCAACACAACGAATTCTCAAATCAATAAAGGGTCGGAAACGCGCTGATAACTCCTCTGGAGCGTCCTCAAGCGTTCATAGGCAATAGTGCACTTACCATCAAGCGTACAGTGTTTTTAACCTAGTTGTTATACACAAAACTCATTATGCCACCTTCAATCACAGAAGATTACACATAACTTGCGACGATTAAAAAAAATTGCGACTTTGCTGCGGTATTGCGGCCACCTGGAACCGTTGGAAAAGTATAGCATGGTGATTTTTGTGAATGGCTACTCGACGATGGTTAGCTGTGCAAAAATTAGCCTGGTACAAATGGTTGAATTGGTTTATTTTAAATTAACGTGTTCTCGTTGGTATGGCGGGGTCTAGGTCACATCGGAGAAGTATGGCATTACGCTACTGCCTACTTCTTTTTTCATCGCCTATCGGAAAATACAAGAATTTTTGTGTTACAAATTGTTTGGACTTTCGTAATTTAAACGACACGTTCGATTAACGCCCTCGCGTTTGGGCCGCCGGTACCAGCGCTATGACCATCATTTTCCTTTTCTTCATTACGTAATTAGACACCTGAAGGGTCGCCATACCTGGTACAAATACTTTAAAAATTTGTGTCAGTATCTCCCGGTCTATATGGTTCTGTGTTATCTAAGTTATCTTATCTCCAAATAAATAAACAATTAAATAAAAACAAAAGTGCAATGAAACAAACACCTGTTGGTTTACCAGAGTTGACATAATTGGCAAACAGTATCCAGCAGGCAGCGATGAGGGACGCGAAGCCAACAACGAAGCCTAGGAAGAGCCAGAGCCGCGATCCGCGGGGACCCATGCAGCCACCCGTGTATGTCTCGCCTCTCACCTGCAATTCATCATCATCATCATCATCATATCAGCCGAAATACGTCCACTGCTGGGCATAGGCCTCCCCCAAAGAGTGCCACAATGGCCGATCCTGCGCCACCCGCATCCAGCGGACTCCTTTACCAGGACATCAGTCCACGTACGTGGTCGCCACTCAAGAACCTTTCCGCCCCAACGGCCATCGGTTCTACGTGCAATGTGCCCCGCCCACTGCCCCTTAAGTTTAGCGATTCGGAGGGCTATATCGGTTACCTTTGTTCTGCTGCGGATATCCTAATTTCTGATACAATCGCGCAGAGAAACTCCCAGCATGCAATAGTTTATCCAACACTCAACAACAAGTGCAATGATGAGCAGTATTCATTATTTTACATATAAAAAAAATACAATACATAGGTTTTTTGCCACAAGTGAACCCTGGGCCTATTAGAACTTTTAAATCTGCCACTGGGCTAGTGCCCAGAAATCGGCAAACTTCTAGGGTGGCAGAAGCGACCATCAATTTGCATTATTAAAAAAAAAGTTTTGTAAGTTTTAAATTTCATCAATAATCTTTCAAAAGACACACAACTATGAACATGGTCTGAATTAATTTTTTTGAATTTGAATTGAACAACTGTCTCTTAAGGGCAGCATATGGCTTACACACTGTGGTTAAAAACACTGGCCTTGGCCTTACACCATTACATCTGGCTTCAGCAACAGGGTAAAATCTGGGATATTGGCCAAAGAAACTTACTTACTAACAGATTCTGACTGGTATCATATCCGGTCACAATACTCTAAATCAGTGTTTTTCAACCTGTGGGTCGTGACCCCCAGGAGGGTCGCGGCTGCTTGGATTCTTACTCTAAGGGTTCGCGCCATGAAAAAGGTTGAAAAACACTGCTCTAAATAGACACTTAAAGATAATAGGCATAAGTAATGATAATGATGCTTCTTGTTGATAGCGGAATGTGTTATGTACGCGGCACCGCGGTTTAATACATTCGGTAAAGATATCTAACATATTTATTATTTAACACAAGGAGAGGGAATTGAGGGATGTCGACCTTAAAGATGTCCTTCTGTTCTGCAGGAAAACAATAAGAATGGAAGAATTTGATGTGGGAACACTGCCAGGCAGCAACCTTGAGCCCAAACCTTAGGGAATTGGGCTAAATGACCGCGACGAGCAGTCGACTGCCCACCTGTTTCTGGTCAGGCGTCCCTTCACAACATCAACATCGACTTACTAACAGAGGATACAGAGGATTATTTACTATTTGAAAGATCTTCACACAAAAGCAATTTAAATATTAATAACTCACTCATATACAATTAAGACTACTAAAACTAACCTGTGCATTTGATACAGAGTTGATCATCACCAGAGATACAGTGGCCATCACCCCACAGACATGTGCTGCATTTGGGAGGTCGCTGGGATACTTTGAAGCAGCATCAATTATAAACCACCACCCTGTAAAGAACTGTACACAACATTATCAGCAGACATAGGAAACCAGGGGGCAAAATTTTATGACAGGTAAGGAGTTCCAATATTAATAAACTCAATAATCAATGTTTTTTTCATATACTAGTGATCACCCCCAGCATTGTGTGTTTTTTTTAGTATTATTCTGAAGACGAGTATGAAGTTAGCACACATAGAATATGTTTGCCCTTATTATCTCCACAAAAATTGAAGTCATTTAGTCACCTGAAATGGATCTATCAGGCAAGACAGAGATGTTTAACACCCGAAATTTTGGAACAAATACTGATTGTTTCTTTTAACAATAGTAGATAAAAGTAATGATGAGTAAAGTTTCAAAAACTGTACTTTTGAAAAAAAGATGAAGAGGGAATGAGAAGACATTATTATTTTGTTTCATTTTACCTACACTTTTAATAAAAACACATTTTACGCACAAAACCTGGAGTGATCACTAGTATATAGAACAAGCATCGAAAACTTAGTTTATGATATACATATTATAAAATTTTGCCCCCTGGATTCCTATGTCTGATTATCAGTAATAATCTTACGGACACACCACACAATATTTAAAAACATCAATCGACAATGGAGTTAGATAAGTAATCTAATTGGGACAACAACAAAACAGAACCATTCATAAAAAGACTAGGAACACATTGTTACCATCTTAGGTATAACTCGATACCTACTAGTCAGTATGCATACAAGAACAACGTCAGGCATACAATAAAATACTAAGATTCTAGAATACACTGCTTTAATGCTCAAACTTAGAATCCGATGATTCATGGAGAAAATTGCAAAACGCTTACCAGAAAACCTGCAGCCATGGACGCAAATATATTGCGCCTTTCCCCACCTTCGAACCACACGCAACTTGGCATAGTCACGTTCTCGCAGCAGTTCATGTTTTTATTTGTTTTCCGTATTAATTAGGAAGATTAAGAATATTGGAGATTAGTAAATGTAAATAAAAATGACAAATCTAAACTTCACCTTCTTCACCTCAAGAGCGAAACCACGGTGTTTTCAGTGCCTTATAAAGCCTATTTTGACGTTTATACGTCAAAATAGTGGCGAGTTTGAGGAGACCTATCGTTGTTCTGTTTCGACGCCTGCAGGTGGCAGTCCAAAGCGGAAGCGGAAACAGGCCTGCCTAAGTATGACAGTCAGGAAAATTCCATTTTACGTAGTTTGATTATAACTGAGACTACATTTCCACGTTAGTATATTCGTCATACAATTGATTCTGCTAAAAAAACTTACTACTTATAGTTACCTTATAATTAAAACAGAACATTAAATTTACGGTTAGAGCATTTTACATCAAATGGAACGTAAACCGTCTAGTCTATGCTTCCGTCATTTCCGTCTAGTCTATGCTTCCGTCTAGTCTATGCTGCCGTCATTCACGTCACGTCATTGTCAGACTGTCACCGTTACTCTGAAAATGGTTTCATAATTGCCTTTAATTATTATTTATCGTTTATTATCGTGTGCTACGAGTGCGCTGATCACTTGGACCTGCTGTTTTCTCATCTGGACCTTGATTTGCTTATTGACGATTGTAAGTCAATAATATTGTACCAAACTAGTAACAGGATACCAAACTGCTGCACCTACTGCTTGAATAACTGTTTCATGTTCGTAATTGACTGTGATTCCTCGAATAAAATATATTATAATTCATAAATTGTCTTTATTATTTTAAATTTATTCGTTAAATAGGAATTGGCATATTATACATCAATATTATAAAGGACTTCTGATGGACTGTATAGCTGGAGTGATTATTTATAGGAAATATATTAAAACCAAGCCGACTCAATCTGTTTTCGACAGCAATATATTGACAACTGATAAAACAAAATAAAACATTCCAAAAGTATAAAAATAATAGACAAAAAAAGGTACAAAATAGGTTGCATCCGCAACATCCCACCCCCTAGTGTGCGAAAGCACACGAAGCTAGCCGGGCCAGCCAATAAGGAGCCCTACGCGTCTAGCCTGACCAACTTTTTGGAGGGCCGACGAAGAAGGCCTCCCTGTGTGGCTACGTCCACCACCCTGACTACGCCATCTCGGCCAGGGAAGGTTGCAGTGATGCGGCCTCTTGGCCAAGTTCCTCTTGGAAGATTTTCGTCCACGATGAGTACCAGGTCACCGATGTTTAAGTCGCGTTCCCTGTTTTCGCCTGTCTGTCGTGGTTGCATTGTAGGTAGAATCTCTTTCACCCAACGGTTCCAAAAATGGTCGGCTAACCTCAAGGCCTTCCTCCAGTCTGCTCTACGAAGAAGGTCTCGGTCGTCAAGGGTTGCAGGTAGGACTTGATTCGAGGATGTGCCAATTAGAAAGTGGAAAGGTGTCAGCGTCTCCTGGTCATCTTGACTCACAGAAACGTGACTTAGGGGCCGGGAGTTGACAATGGCCTCAGCTTCCATCAGGAGGGTCACGAGTACTTCTGCGTTAGGTGCCCTTTCGCGTAGGGTGGCGTTCAGTGCAACTTTGACGGTGCGAACTAGCCGTTCCCAGCATCCACCAAAGAAAGGAGCAGCGGGAGGAATAAAGCTCCAATTGATTCCTCGGCTGGCAGCAAAATCGTTGACATCTGTCTGATAAAACTCCCGTAATATTCGGTCACCACCAACAAAACAAGTTCCGTTGTCAGAGAATATTGTTTCGGGAGCACCTCTCCTTGCAATAAATCGACGTAAACTCATTATCGCTGAATCAGCCGTCAGGGAGTGCACAAGTTCCAAATGGACGGCTCTGGAAGTCAAGCAGGTAAATAGGGCTACGTATCGTTTTTCCTGTTTGCGTCCGATTGTGGAGTTAATCGGGCCAAAATAATCAAGTCCAGTGAAATTAAATGGGCGGCGATGGTGGGCAAGCCGCTGCGGAGGAAGGTTTCCAGTCATTGGATTCATCGGTTTTGACTTCCTGATCCGACAATACAAACATTTGCTGGCGACGCTTCGTATGGTGCTGCGCAAGGGAAGAAGCCAGTATCTCTGTCTCAGCTCATTGACGACCATCTCATTATTCGCATGTCCAGCCTTGCGATGGTAAAAGAGAACCAAAAGGCGCACGACTGGGTGATGACCATCTAACAGTATGGGCGATTTGACTTCGGTACCGACGTCTTCTACAGCCTCAATTCTGCCGACCAAACGTAGCAAATTGTCCGTTCCCATCTTGGGTGATAACTTTGCTAAGCGACTGCTCTTGGGCAATAACTCTCCTCGTTCAATCCGCAGAATTTCTTCTCCAAATGTCTCGGACTGTACTTTCTGCAGGACGTGCCTTTCTGCGGCTTGCATCAATTCCGCTGTCAGGGGTAATAGAGCGGTGGACGTAGGCGCGTTTGTACGTTGACGAACCCTAAAATCGGTGCTAGGATCAGTGTGATCAATGTGTCTAACGCGGTCCAAAAGTGAGCGAAATTTAGAAGCCGCCTGCAAAACGCGAGCAGTGGCGCGCAGTAAGCGCAACCAGTCACTAAAACGACTGAAATCCGCGGTGATAACCAGATGCCCAACCACAAGTGTAGGAGTATGCTTAAACTCTTCATGAACTGGAGGCTGGCCAGCTGGTTCCACAGGCCAATTTTCCGGAGAAGCCAGAAGAAATGAGGGGCCGGTGAACCATCGGTGGTTAGGGTTGATATGGAGAGGTTTGATTCGCGTGGCATCGTCCGCGACGTTCAAGTCAGTTGGGACCCATCTCCAGTCTTGAACGCATGAATTTTCAGTTATTTCGCCGATCCGATGGGCCACAAAGGGCTTGAACGTTCGTGCGTCACTTCTTAGCCAGCTAAGGACAGTTCTCGAATCTGTCCAAAAAAACGTCCGAATAGGCTTTTTCTTGTGAAATTCCTTGATGGTCATAGCAAGGCGTGAAGCTATTAAAGCACCCTGCAATTCTAGGCGTGGAATTGAAGTGGGCTTCAATGGCGATACTCTTGCTTTACTGGATATGAGAGCAAGCTTGACTGTACCGTCTGCGTACAAAAAACGCCAATAAGCGACAGTCGCATAGGCAAGCTCGCTCGCATCCGCAAAAACGTGTAGCTCCCTGTGCAGAGGCTCGCCGTTTACCTTAGCGTACCAACGTGGAACTCTAATATTAGATATATCTGACAGTTCTTTAAACCATTCGTTCCACCTTAATACCTGTGAAGGTGGAAAAACCGTGTCCCAGTCAATGTTGGATCTCCATGCCTCCTGAAGGAGTATACGGCCCTTGACCACTATAGGGCCAAGCAATCCTAGTGGGTCGTACACTTTCATGAGGTGGGACAAAACTTTACGCTTAGTAAAAACACCATGTAACTTGAGCCCTTCTAAACCAGTCCTAAAACCAATGGTATCCGATATAGGATCCCAAGAGACACCTAAGGCTCTGACGTTAGTTGATTCACTACCAAGAGACACTTCAGTAGGCTGTGCAGCGTGCAATTCAGTTGGAACAAGACGCAACGCTTCCTGGCTGTTAGAAATCCAACTACACATTTCAAAACAGGCGTTACGGTGGATAGTCACCACATCGGATGCCAGCTGCGCAGCTTCAGTTACCTCATCAAGACTGTCCAAAAAATCATCCATATAGGAACTGTGAATGCTTGCATTGGCTGCGTTGGGATACAAATCCTGATGTGACATTGCATTTTTATTTTTGATATACAGCGCAGTAAATGGACTGGATGACGCCCCGAAAACAACAGCTGTCATTCGATACTCTTTTATGGGAGTTGTGTTCTTTGACCTAACGTCGCGCCATAAAAAACGTAATGCGTCCCTATCTTGATCACGGATCCGTATTTGGGGAAACATCTCCTTAATATCCGCTGTCATTGCGACAGCGCCCTCTCTAAAACGCCAAAGTATGCCTAATAAGTTTTCTAAGAGATCTGGTCCTTGAAGAAGCAACGAATTTAAGGAAACGCCTTGATTCATTGCGGCTGCATCATGGACGACACGGAGTTTACGCTTTTGTGGGTGATACACCCCAAAATGAGGCAAATACCACCTTATTTCGGTATTGGTTTCACTTTGAGTTGTATCAGAAGATTCAGAAGTCGTTTTTAAGTTTATTTTATCCATGTCTGTGGTTGACATGTAGTCATGACATTTTGGTTGCACTTTATTCGGACTGACTGTACCATATTGAATGTAACCTGACGAAGTGTTATTTTTATTTGGACATTCCACTAAATTGTGTTTACTGTTGATAACATTGGTACCGTTCCTATTACTGACAGAATGACCATAATAAGTGACAGGATCACATTCTTCAGCATAACCTTTGGCAATCATATTGTCAATAAACCTTTTGTACGCTTCAGCAAAATCGGACTCTCGAAACATACGTCTTTCTAAACTTAAGAAGCGAGATAGGGCTTGCGGATAACTGTCGGGAACGCACTGAATATTATCCCGCCATGGAAGTCCTACCTCATACCTACCAGTTGGCAAACGTGTGGTAGTATTGTGTAAGATCTCAACAGCTCGAGCATCCAGTTTACTATGAAGTTTCTCATGTTTGGTAATACCCAGTGAGTCCAATTTGTACTGCTCCTTTATTAGCAGTTCTAAACGTTCATGTTCAGTAAGCTCAATACGGTCTAGGTGACAGTGGTTGACAAACTCAACCGGTTTCGTTTTACTAGAAGCCACTCCATACAATGTCCAACCAAGCCAGGTGTGACAAGCTACCGGCTCATTACGACTACCAGCGCGGATATCACGAGATATTGACAGATGCCAGTGCTCGGCACCAATCAGCACGGTTGGCATAGCGTCAGTGTACGTCAAATAATCGGTTAAATCACTCAAATAATCGTAAGACTGTGCGGTGTGTTTGGACAATGTTTGCGTGCTCAAGCTGAGTAAGGGCATGGCCCTGGCACGATTGACTAAAAACCTGTCAGATTCGTGTTTACCCTGTATGTAAAAGTCCACATAAGAAATCTTAGTAGTTTTGTGTAAGCCACCTACAGCATTGACAGTAATAACCTCCTCTGGCCCTGACACCCCGATACGGGCAGCCACTTTAGAATCAATTAACGACGCTGTACTGCCATCGTCTAGGTGTGCGAAGGTTTCGTAACTGCCAGCTGGTCCAGACACAATAACTGGTACCACTTTTAATAATGCGCTGTGTGGTTGTGTTTTGGTTGTCGTTCCAACATGTTGACTTAAAATACCTGTATTAGAAACCATGACGTTTTCTTTTGACAACTCCTGTGTAGTCTTGGAACAGCACGGCGTGTGTTTGGCATCCCTTTCAGACAAATTCGCATACCCAATATTATTGAACGCAGTACACTCAGTTTTGTTTAGCGGTGCCGTACACCCCGTATTGTTCATATTGTTTAGTTCTGTTTCACACTCATGGTTGAGCGCAGCTGTACACACTGTATTATGGAACGCCTGTGTATGGTGTGTTTGCGGTGATGTAAATGTATCCTGCCTGCCGTGTAAAAGTGGATGGTGTCGGAAAGTACAACCGTCGACACCACAAGGGTTCACTTTACATAACTTCCACTGATGTGATTTACTCTTTAGACATTTGTAGCATATTTTGTGTTCACGCAACCAACACCACCTGTTTTCAACTGATAACCTTGTGAATTCGGAACAGTTTTTTATATCATGGCACTTTTTACAATAAATGCATTCGGTTTTGTCACCTGTTTTAATATTGTCATGTGTCACAGCGTGAATATTTTCACGTTTGAATTGTTTATTGACAGGCACAATGATGTTTTGTTGTGTAGCAATAAAACCTATTTCAGGAGATAATGCGAATTTAATATAACGCTCGTGTTCACGAGTTAGAAAATCAGATAAAAGTTCTAACTTTGACATGAGAGGGTTTGACATTTCTGACGCATAGTCAGACCACCTCATCTTCATTAAAGGGTTAAATTTGCCCAAAATACTATGAAATAGCTCAGGTGAATGTAAATATTCTCGTAGACCGAGTAATTTCATAGTAGAAAGGCTGTTTCGTACCTTGTTGGCAAAAATACCAATCTCCTTAAGCTCGGCGCCAAGCCGCGGCAGCGTTTTCAACACTTGTACCTCACCAAAGACGACCATTTCCGGGCACGCAAATGTTCGCTCGAGTGCGTGCATGATCTCCTCGGGGGCAGCTGCCGTGTGGAGCAGCGAAGCGACCGCCTCACGCGCGGGTCCGCGAAGCGCGTTCTGTAAACGCGCAACGTTCTCTGCGGGGGAATGAGAAGACTCAGTACTACTAAATTGACGTTTAAATTGTAGCCATTGGGAACCATTCCCGAAGAATGTAGGGAGTTCTATGTTGGCTCTACGACCTGAAGCCAAAGCTTTTGCTGCAGCTGCAGTGTCAGCAATCGCTTTGAGTATAATTCCATCGTTTCCTGTATTGCGATGCAATTCGACAGTTGGCTCATTCGTCATGCGTAGGCAGCTACCCTGGTTTATATCGCGAACCCAAGATGCCGTCCGGGAATGAACATTACTGGCCGACTTTGCGGAACGTTCTTCGGCTTCTTGAGCGGCCAGAGCAGCTTCCATTTCTAATTGTTCTACTTGTTTTACCTGCTCAAGTAGTTTTCTTTGTCGAGCAATCTCAATTTCTTGCTCACGAATCATCAATTCTTGCTCTCGCTCCATACTTCTGCGGGCCAACTCGGCCTCCGCAGAAAGCCTCCGTGCTTTTATAGTAGCTGATGACCGCGAAGACCCTGATACGTGCGACCTGCAACTAGGAGAAACGTCAAAATGTTCGGCTGCAACAGCGGAGCCGCAGCCGCCGGTGGTGGTAGTTGCGGGACACGCGCGAACAATATCGAGAGCTGCGGGTGTTTCTGTGGCATCAGTCTTCGTGAGGCCCTGACTTTTGGACCGACCGACCCCACCCACAGCGGGTGCACCTGGTTCTGAACGTGTCGCCTTACGACTTTTAGCCGGCGTTGCCAGCTGCTTGGTTCTACTTCGCATATTCATTATAAGACGGGAGAAGGATCAAATATAAAGGACTTCTGATGGACTGTATAGCTGGAGTGATTATTTATAGGAAATATATTAAAACCAAGCCGACTCAATCTGTTTTCGACAGCAATATATTGACAACTGATAAAACAAAATAAAACATTCCAAAAGTATAAAAATAATAGACAAAAAAAGGTACAAAATAGGTTGCATCCGCAACAAATATGTATGCATGTAGGTACAGGGAAAGTGTATATGTGTGTGTGAGTATTTCCGTACACGCACACATGCGTACACGTGACGCACACATGCGTACACTTGACGCACACATATGAACTTACTAGAGCTAACTATTGGGCTGTTGAAGTCGGATAAAAACTAGATGACGCGCGGCATGCAAAACCTTGACTGACGTCTCTATCTCTATATTATTCATAGTACTCTTTGAGCGAAACTAGCGAATGACGTTTGCAATGAAAAGTTGCTAGATCCAAATAATAAAACTACTAAAAATAGTAAAAAATACTACCAATTGGCTGCTTGTTTTTGCCCGACGACGGCAGAGCCGAACGGAAGGGATATGTTTTTAGCAGTCTATGTTTGTATGTTTTTATAAATAGTACATACATTGCCTCTTACCTATATTCTGCAAAAAAGATAAGTAGAGAACAATCATGGAAAAATATGCAATTTTTTGTGGTTTATTTGTAGACACATATGTAGCAACCCGGTACGTTGCTAAAAAAAAGGAGGTGCCGGTAAAAGCTTAGAGCATTAAACCAACCGGAGTAGCCATTGCCAGGCGTTCCCCTCTGCCAAAGGTACGAGACCGCCGGTCATAGCGGTTATATAAAACTAGTTGCCGCGCGCTCCGCGCCATTCAATGAATCGCAGTGAGCGCGGAATGACCTGAGCCAAAAATGCCGAATTGCAACGTGTTCTCGTGTAATAAGAGATCAGAAATATCTAATGTACAAAAGGATAACGTTACTTTTCATCTGTTAGTATTATTACGTTTAAATATTATCAAATAGTGCATTAAATTTGCAAAAAACTAAAAAATATTGTCAATGTAACAGTGTTCCCACTTAATGGTACTAGCTCTACTTTTGGGTATTTTTTAAAGTTGACTGTATAAATGTTTAATTATAAGTTCTACTTTAAATTCGTTATTATTAACACAGTTTATCCAATAAAAATGGTACCAACCATAAATAACGTGAAATTTATAATTGTAGATGTTTAATTAATTAATGATGGATTACTGTTTGCAAATTCATTTATTCTTTTATTTTCACCATATCATATTTTTATTTAATGGTTTAAATATAATATGTTTAGGCTGTATTTTATTAATTATACGGAATTTACGATCGTCACTTGTTCCGTAAATATGCATTTTTAATTTGTTACTCTAGCAACACTGTACTAGGAAAGTTAGTGAAGGGACAGCACAAAAACAAATGTCGATAAACATTATAAGTATGTTATTCTTATAATTTATTTTTCAGATTCCCAAAAGATGTAATGATTCAGGATGTCTGTATCCGAGCTTGTGGAAATCATGTGTCGTGGACTCCTAAACGAGACTAGCACTATTTGCTCCCAGCATTTTGAATGTTATTTTATAAAAGTTGCTTTTTATTCTTTGTTTCTTGTTTTATGTTATCTCCAAAAGATACAGTACAGTGTTAACCTGTCCTGCCTGAACCAAAATTCAGGCCAGTTATTCATGTGGAAAAAACATCCTGTTATCCGTTTACCGTCTGTCCAAAGATCGTATGTTACGTGCATAAAAAAAAATCCCTTTTAATAAGTACCGATCATGGCATTTCAATATGATATCCTATGGCCGCCTTCCATCTCCATCATCAGACCAGCTCGATAGTACTCGATGGTATAATATCTTATATCTCGAAAACTGTACAAGATATCGAAAAACTTGATATTATAAAATTGTGGCAAATTTAATCACCTTTCATTTTGTTTTGAATAGTTATGTCGTTAGGACGCATAGTTTCCGAGATATAGGTGAAAAACCGAATAATGGGACTTTGAAACCCCCCCCCCGCCCTCCCCTCCGGCTCAAGGGTTACGGGCAAGGACTTTTGATATGTTTACCTCCTAACTAGTCCAAACAAAGTTACGAAGTTAAAAATTGTGTTTCATGCATTTCCCTCTATACCTTTTTTGTGCATTCGTTTCCGGACCTACATGAAATATCGATAAGTTTATTATTTATTATCGACGTGTTCCTCGCACTATCGATGTTTACTTCGAGCTGACGTCATCCCTTTCACGGACAGGTTGTCTGTGTATGTGTTTGTACTTGTGTGAGTATAGTTTATGCTGGTGTTTGATAATTTTGTCGTGTGCGTGTGTAGTGACACTATCGGAAAAATGCATTGGTGTTAACATGATTTGTGTGCGTTGCCTCGTCCCCCGCGCCGAAAACGGCAGACTTTTTTAGATAGAAAAGTGTGCGCGTGTCGTCTCCGGTTGGTTTAATGCTCTAAGGGTAAAAGTTCAATCAATCCAATCAGTAAATTACTAATTAATTAAATTATCCTTTCGTGGGTATTGGGTAATACGGCCCCATCAAGGCCCGACGAAAGTTAGTTGGCCTGATTGAAGGGGTCTACAGATTATGTCTCTACCGCCGCTATTGGGATACCCATACGTGTACAGTAGGACAGAATATTAAAAAAAAAACTACTCTCCGTATCCCCCAGGGGGGAGCTTCACCCCCCTCTCACTTCCAAAATTCTATACTTTACTTTTCGTATCTATTATACATGTTATCTTGGTGATAAATGTTCAATATTAAGAGAAAATTATTATTATATCGAGCCCGTTATGTCCCACTGCTGAGCAAAGGCCTCCCCTCTCCCCTTCCATTAATCGCGGTCTTGAGCAATAACTGGCCAGTCTTTTAAAAAGGAGTCCAAGTTATCCCGCCATCGCCGACGAGGTCTACCGCGTCTCCGTTTTGAGTGTTGGGGCTTCCACTCCGTGGTCCCTTTGGCCCACAGCTCATTCGGCATGCGGTAGACGTGATCAGCCCAGTCCCACTTTAACTTGGCTGCCTTCCGAGCTACATCTTCTATTTGGGTTTTGGAGCGCAGCGTGGTGTTCCGGATGTGGTCCATTTACACCTAATATGCTGCGCTCCATAGCTCGCTGGCAAACCCCGAGTTTGGACTTCTGCGCTTCCGTCAAAGACCAAGTCTGTGCACCGTAGGTGAGAACTGGAAGTATGCACATGTCCATGAGCCTACGTTTAAGTGACAGGGGTAGATCGCCCTTCATTACGTGTTTTATGGAGCAATAGCTCCTCCAGGCGTTTTCGGTCCGTCTATCGACCTCTTTCTCTTGTCGCGCCTGGAAAGAGACTAATTGGCCCAAATAAAGATACTCATGGACATATGCTATATGTTCTCCGTTTATCTCTACCCTACGTTCTGTGCTATAAAATATATATATATATATATATTACGGGACAATCTTACACAAATCAACCTAGGCCCACGGTAAGCTCAGTAAGGCTTGTGTTGTGGGTACTAGGCGATGATATATATAATAGATACATACATATAGATACTTATATACATATATAACATCCATAACTCAGGAACAAATATTCGTGATAAATACACAAATAAATGCCCTGACCGGGATTCAAACCCGGGACCTCCAGCTTCGTAGGCAGAGTCACTACCCACTGGGCTACGGAGGCCGTTAGGCTATTGGTCATGACTTTGGTCTTTGACATGTTCATCTTTAGGCCAACCTCGAGGCTTGCGGTGCTGAGATCGTCAAGCATATGACAAAGCTCGGAAGTGGTTGAAAAAAACAAGACGATGTCGTCGGCGAAACGAAGATTGGTCAACCTTCTTTCCCCGACGACAAACCCCTTCTCTTCCCAACGTGGCGTAAGTTTGTGGAACACGTGTTCTAAAGTGCTAGTGAATAGTTTCGGCGAGAGCGGATCTCCTTGTTTGACTCCTCTTTGTACTTCGAAAGACTGACCAGAAGATTGAAGTTTTATGGCGGCTATACTGTTTTTGCAAATTAAGAGAAAATTATACTTAAAAAAAAACATAAATGATAAAAAATATTAGTAAGTATTCGTGGCAGAATGCGCGACAACCATACTTATGTGATATTGCTTTAGTACTTATGTAGGTACTAGCTTTTGCCCGCGACTTCGTCCGCGCGGAACTCGTTTATGTCGTAGCTCCATACAAACTTTCGGCCCTCTTTTCACCCCCTTTATACCATATTTTTTCCAGCAAGATTAGAATGATAGATGTCACCAAAGAGAATATAAATAAGAGACGGGACTTCGAACAAGGTTTTGGACAATGACCAAATAAACTAAAGGACGTGAAGTATCAACAAAATGAGCGTGCCAAGTATACTGTCATATTGTCTCATAACTCATAACATGGCGGATGTCAAGCTGTTCTGCTATCGATAAAACAGGGAACATGTTTATCGATAATATACGAGTAGACAGATCTCAGAACGTACTGGTTTCCTGTAATTAAGTATTATTAAGTTACTAGCTGTTGCCCGCGACTTCGTCCGCGTAGAACTTTTTATCGTCTTAGAAAATGATTTCTCTCAATACAAAATTTGAACCCTCTTTTAGGGGATAATTAAAAAAAAAGTAGATGTTCATTTTATAGTTTGTGAACAAACAGTCTAAAACCAAAGTTAAAAATCTCATACTTTAAAAATGCCTTGAAATACTCAAACTTTGAACCAATTTTAACACTCTTAGGGGATGAATTTGGAAAAACTCTGAAATCAGTTTTGTAGTCTTTTAACGTACAGAATAAGACAGAAGTTAAAAATCTCTTACTCACACTTTAAAATTTTATTGCTCGCCATTTAAAATTTGAACCCCCTTTTAAACCCCCTTAGAGGTTGAATTTTTCTAATCGCTGAAAGAACTTTTTTCGTAAACTTTTAAGTCTCTAGCTCAAAAAAAGTGTTGCCCATACAAAGCTTTCTTAACCCCCTTAGGGGTGGAATTTTTTAAAACTCTGAAAGTACTTTATTATTAATTTTAATAAGTAACATTTTGAATAGTTTTAAGTCTAGTAAAAAAAAAAGTTTTTCCCACACAACACTGGCTACCCTTCTTAAGGATCCCCTTAGGGATGGAGTTTTCTAAAACGCTGAAAGTTCTTTTTTAGTATTCTAATAAGTAATCTTTTTGCAAAGTTTTAAGTCTAACTCAAAAAAAAGTGTTGCCCATGCAAAGCTTGCTCTCCTTTTTAACCCTATTAGGGGTGGAATTTTCTAAAACGATTTGTGTTCTTTTTTTGTATTTTAATAAGTAATCTTTCTACAAAGTTTCAAGTCTCTAACTCAAAAACATAAACTTTCCCTGATAAAAACTTTGCACCCCTTTTTATCCCCCTTAGGGATAGATTTTTTCAAAACGCTGAAAGTCTTTTTTTTTTGTATTTTTATAAGTAATCTTTCTACAAAGTTTTAAGTGTCTAGCTCAGAAAAAGTGTTCCCCATACAAACCTTGCACCCTTTTTTAACCCCCTTAGGGAATGATTTTTGTAAAACGCCGAATGTAGTATTTTTCATGTTCTAATAAGTAATTTTTCGTCAAAATTTTAAGTCTCCATTAAAAAAATATATGTTTTTCCCATACAAACTTTGCACCCTATTTCACCCCCTTAGGGGTGAAATTTTCCAAAACGCTGAAAGAACTTTCTTTGTATTTAAATAATCTTTCTACAAAGTTTTAGGACTCTAGCTAAAAAAAATAGTTTCCCACATACAAACTTTGCACCCCTATTTTAGCCCCCTATTTTAAGGGGTAGAATTTTCTAAAACGCTGAAAGTACTTAATTTGTATTCTGATGACTAATCTTTCTACAAAGTTTTAAGGTCTATTTAAAAAAAATATTGTTTCCCCCATACAAAATATGCACCCCTATTTTACCCCCTTAGGGGTAGATTTTTTTAAAACACTGAATCTAGGTACTTTATTTGTATTCTAATGAATAATTTCTCTACAAAGTTTTAAGTCTCTATTTAAAAAAAAGTAGTTTTTCCCATACAAACTTTGCACTCTATTTTACCCCTTTAGGGGTAGAATTTTCTAAAACCCTGAAAGTTCTTTATTTGTATTCTAATGACTAATCTTTCTACAAAGTTTTAAGTCTCTATTTAAAAAAAATGTTTCCCCCATACAAACCTTGCACCCCTATTTTACCCCCGTAGGGTTGGAATTTTCCAAAACGCTGAAAGTGTTTCATTTGTATTCTAATAACTAATTTTTCTACAAAGTTTAAGTCTATAGCTCAAAAAAAAAAGGTTCTCCCATACAAAATTTGCACCCCCATTTTACCCCCTTATGGGTAGAATTTTCATAAATCCCTTTTTATCCCTAGCCCACGTTATAAAAGCAACATACTGTGCAAAAATCAACTCTCTAAGATTAGTAGTTTCGGCTGTGCGTTGATGAGTGAGTGAGTGAGTGATTGAGTGAATAAGTCAGTCAGGACATAGGCATTTATTATGTATAAATAGATAGAAGATAATGAAACTCCCATTCAAATATCTCAAAAAATTATGAAGCTACATCCGTTTTAATGTCGCTTGTTAGAGTGAGAAAACGATGAGGGACTGTGACGTCAATATACTCGAGCGTCATAGTAAAAAACAATCGTTTCATATGAAGGTGCGTTTTGCGGAAAAGGGACAGAACATACCCCCTCTTAAAACTTTGGACTCTTATAACTTAATCATTACCTATATAACCTCTTGCTTTGTTTTTTTCTCCATTTGACTATATTTATTTTAAATTCTTTTTCGAGAAAATACATTATTATTATTTACCATATTTTCGATTCCTGAGCTATAACCACGAACTTCGGAATTTGAAAATATTCGGGTATCTCTATCTCTATCGCACTAACCATACTCGAGTGACAGGGATGCAAATATATGAACATTGAGTATCGGTTTTCGTGGTAGCGCCGCAGGTACTTTGGCTGAATGCGCCGAGCGCGTGCCATTGTCATTAAAAAAAAAACAAATTCGTGTTAATTATATTGTTCAAATTTGTTGATTTCATTTATTGAAATTACGACATAAAACGACATTTGCGCATATAAGTTCTCATATCAGAATCGAATATTTTTTTATGGTTTATATTTTAGCATTTGTCTCGTAAAGGTCTATCGTAGACGGGATTTAAATTATTAATAAGTGAAAGGCAAAGCAATTCCGCCATTTTGACGAAAATTTGACGGTTCTTATAGCTGACAGTTGGAGCAGCATTTGATTTCAATAAAAATAAATGAAAAATTAAATGAAGTCGTATATTTCGGAAAATTAATTAACTGTCGCAGTCGGATAAAAACTATCCTAAGTTGCAGCTAGAATAATAATGTACCTATATAAAATGTTTCATATTTTTCCGTTCATGGGATGCTGAGAACATTCGAACCGCGCAAAGCTTAATTTCAAACTGGCTGATTCTTTTTTTAATTTAGAGATTTATTATAAGTGGAGATTAAGTAGGTACATTATTTAAGATTATCTAAATGACACTGTATTTTTACAATAATTGTTGTATCAGGCATTACTTAGCGGAATTCCATGATTTAAGTTACTAGAAAAATAATTCTTTGCTAGCATTGTGTGTGTGACGTTAAATAAATGTATTTTCTTTCTTCTTTAATTTTTTCTATGGCATCAAACATGGGCAAAAAAAGAATGGCTCAGTAATTTTTTCTAAGCAGCAAACAGTGTCTTCATCTAAATAAATTTCTAATAATTTCCATTCCAGATTCTGTGATACCTACACTACAGACTGACAGGCAGGCAAACAAACGTAAAGTTATTGTATAGTGTCAGTATACCCTACAAATACAAAGTTAACTACTCAAAAAAACGACAAGATACCAATATATATGTATTTTGATGGCAGTGCACCATCTCGTAGGCTAATAACATTTAGGGTCTTGTTGAAGTATTTCTGACCAAAATGTAGAGAGCAAATGTAGGTAAATTTCTTTTACATTTTGCCTTAAATTTTAAGGTCCAATTGCCTCCAACCTTTTTTTCTTAGCACAATCGCTTCTTGATAACCTTTATAAATAGCTATATGTGACGGTTTTTAGTAAAACGTCCCACTTTGTCGATTCTAGTTACGGAGTTACGGGCAGTTTAGTGAAATATGGCGAAACTTACGGAAAATCAACTTTCGATGAAAACTGATAGAACATACTGTAAACCTATGATTTTGTGGACGACGCATAAATCTCCATTTTAAGCACCTTTTTAGGGCCTCAAAGTTTAGTGCCCAGCGACCCACTTTGTCGAATACAGAAAAAATCGTCGATATCATATTTGTACCTGTTATTAGAGAACAATTTCTAATTTGCCGATATGGTGTTATGTGTGGTGTAATTTGTAATATGTGGTCATCCAAAATGAAAGGGACCTTCTGGCCGCAGACACACACGCAATTTCATTCGATTTCTGCATTAAAGATAAGGCATTAACTTCGTAAGCACCTGCCGAAGCTGCAGAAGGTTCCTTTCGTTTTGGATTACCACATCTAACATAGTCTCTTAGAGCTATAGTTATTTATTGAAAATTCTTTAAACTTGCAATAGTGAAAAGCGACAATTGAGAAGACGTTGATTACAATTTGGGGCCGCAAAAAACACATTTTGTTGTTTGCAGTTATGGAGGGGTTGGTATAAAATTATTTGCCATACGAGGGTGGCACTGAAAGTTTTTAGAACTGGCCATTTGTAAATGATTTAATAAAAAAGTAAGTTCAATTTTGCAAATATAACACATTATAACTGAGTATATTTTTAAAATTGAAAATTGGCTTTGTCACGTCAGCATGAATTAAACACGAGAAATTTTTCGCTTAATGATTTCTATGATTTTCGGTGTCATTTAAATGTGAAAGAAAGTTATAAGAGCATTTTTAAAACAGTTTTTATAAAAGTTAAGTCGCTAAAACGTCCACATTTTATGTTTCCTTTTTTCTTACCAAGATGTTTAGCTTGCAACCCAGCAAAATTGCAACTTTATTGTTAACTAGCTGTTGCCCGCGACTTCGTCCGCGTAGAACTTTTTATCGTCTTAGAAAATGATTTCTCTCAATACAAAATTTGAACCCTCTTTTAGGGGATAATTAAAAAAAAACGTTGATGTTCATTTTCTAGTTTGTGAACAAACAGTCTAAAACCAAAGTTAAAAATCTCATACTTTAAAAATGCCTTGAAATACTCAAACTTTGAACCAATTTTAACACTCTTAGGGGATGAATTTGGAAAAACTCTGAAATCAGTTTTGTAGTCTTTTAACGTACAGAATAAGACCGAAGTTAAAAATCTCTTAACACTTTAAAATTTTATTGCTCGCCATTTAAAATTTGAACCCCCTTTTAAACCCCCTTAGAGGTTGAATTTTTCTAATCGCTGAAAGAACTTTTTTCGTAAACTTTTAAGTCTCTAGCTCAAAAAAAGTGTTGCCCATACAAAGCTTTCTTAACCCCCTTAGGGGTGGAATTTTCTAAAACTCTGAAAGTACTTTATTATTAATTTTAATAAGTAACATTTTTAATAGTTTTAAGTCTAGTAAAAAAAAAGTTTTTCCCACACAACACTGGCTACCCTTCTTAAGGATCTTAAGGATCCCCTTAGGGATGGAGTTTTCTAAAACGCTGAAAGTTCTTTTTTAGTATTCTAATAAGTAATCTTTTTGCAAAGTTTTAAGTCTAACTCAAAAAAAAGTGTTGCCCATGCAAAGCTTGCTCTCCTTTTTAACCCTATTAGGGGTGGAATTTTCTAAAACGATTTGTGTTCTTTTTTTGTATTTTAATAAGTAATCTTTCTACAAAGTTTCAAGTCTCTAACTCAAAAACAAAAACTTTCCTTGATAAAAACTTTGCACCCCTTTTTATCCCCCTTAGGGATAGATTTTTCAAAACGCTGAAGGTCTTTTTTTTTGTATTTTTATAAGTAATCTTTCTACAAAGTTTTAAGTGTCTAGCTCAGAAAAAGTGTTCCCCATACAAACCTTGCACCCTTTTTTAACCCCCTTAGGGAATGATTTTTGTAAAACGCCGAATGTAGTATTTTTCATGTTCTAATAAGTAATTTTTCGTCAAAATTTTAAGTCTCTATTAAAAAAAAATATGTTTTTCCTATACAAACTTTGCACCCTATTTTACCCCCTTAGGGGTGAAATTTTCCAAAACGCTGAAAGTACTTTCATTGTTTTTAAATAATCTTTCTACAAAGTTTTAGGACTCTAGCTAAAAAAAATAGTTTCCCACATACAAACTTTGCACCCCTATTTTAGCCCCCTATTTTTAGGGGTAGAATTTTCTAAAACGCTGAAAGTACTTAATTTGTATTCTGATGACTAATCTTTCTACAAAGTTTTAAGTCTCTATTTAAAAAAAATATTGTTTCCCCCATACAAAATTTGCACCCCTATTTTACCCCCTTAGGGGTAGATTTTTTTAAAACACTGAATCTAGGTACTTTATTTGTATTCTAATGAATAATTTCTATACAAAGTTTTAAGTCTCTATTTAAAAAATGCACTCTATTTTACCCCTTAAGGGGTAGAATTTTCTAAAACCCTGAAAGTTCTTTATTTGTATTCTAATGACTGATCTTTCTAGAAAGTTTTAAGTCTCTATTTAAAAAAAAAATGTTTTCCCCATACAAACCTTGCACCCCTATTTTACCCCCGTAGGAGTGGAATTTTCCAAAACGCTGAAAGTGTTTCATTTGTATTCTAATAACAAATTTTTCTACAAAGTTTAAAACTATAGCTCAAAAAAAAAAGGTACAGTATGCTGATGACATTGCATTATATTCTTCATCGAAAGACTTTTCCGAATCTTCTCATGCTTTAAACTCTGCTTTATATTACCTCAAAATGTGGCTATCTGACCACGGTCTCTCCTTGTCTGCAGAAAAGAGTAATGCAGTCATCTTTTCTAGAAAAAGGCACGTCCCCGATCTTAACATCCACATCGACGACGAACCTGTTATAATTAAGAATGAGGTTAAGTTTCTAGGTATTATTCTAGATTCTAGGCTGTCTGGAGTCAGCCACTTGAATTATGTGTGCCAAAAAGCGGAAAAAAATATCAATGTTTTGCGTGCTTTGTCTGGTGTTAGGTGGGGTTCGCACCCATATAATCAGAAACTTCTATACAATGCCATTGTCAGAAGTCATTTTGACTATGGAAGTTTTATCTTGGAACCATGTAGCAAACTCGCGTTGGCAAAACTGGATAGAATTCAGGCAAGGTGTTTAAGAGTAATAACAGGAGCTATGAAATCCTCCCCGACGAATGCTCTTCAAGTCGAGTGTATGGACCCACCGTACTCTTTGCGGAGACAATTTCTGGCTGACCGGTTTTTCTTCAAATCGCTTCAAGTAGCTTCACATCCGTTACTTCCAATCCTTGAATCCCTCCAACGACTTGTAGTCTCCTCTCCATTTTGGTCTCATAAAGTGTCTCCCCTCTTAGTTAATAGTTATAAAAAGTACTTAGACCACCCTGTTAGAGTGTTCCAAAATCACAAAAACCCACTTTTTGAAATAAGCTATGACAGTCTTATCTTTCAGCCAACGGTTATATTTAGTTTGGGTATTTCAAAGAATCAAATAGGTGCCGATAACATATTTAACAAAGTGATTGACGAGAAGTGGTCTGACTATCTTACAATTTTTACTGATGCATCCAAATTAAGCGACGAGAGTCCTGTGGGATCTGCAGTGTGGATTCCCAGGTACAAAATTATCTTACATTTTAAACTCCCTCCCGGAAATTCGGTGTTTTCCGGAGAGGCTATTGCGTTACTGGAAGCGGTTTCTTATGTGCATTCACACCATCTTAATAAATCTCTTATTTTAACAGATTCTCTGAGTTGCTTGCAAGATTTAGTTAAACGCCCATTCCATGCAAAAGAAAACTTCCCAGTAACGTTACAAATTAAGGAGGTTCTCCACAAGTGTCACATGGACAACATTGATGTTGTTCTGGCCTGGATCCCGGGACACAGCGGGATAAAGGGTAATGAGACCGTCGATCTTTATACGCAAAGGAAGCAACCACGCTTGGCACCAATGTGTATGACCGATGTTTTGCTCGTGACCTCAAAGCACTTGCTCTCCCTCACATGCGTGATGCCTGGAACACCCGTTGGCAAACTTCCCGCCTAAATGTGGGCAAAAATTATGGCAATATACAACCAAATCTGCCCTCTAGGTCGTGGTTTTTTACTCGTAAATCCATTCCAAAAAATATTACGTCTGCCATTATTCGCTTGCGACTCGGCCATATTTGTACCCCTGTGTTTTTAGCAAAGATATGTGTTCGAGATCACTCTCTGTGCGAATGTGGTCTGGCAGAGGGTACTCTCGAACACCTATTTTTTTACTGTAACCGTATTGTCACTCCTTTGTATGATATCCTTCCCCCGGACATCCCCCGTCCTGTTAATATTAAATTTCTCCTCACCTTAGTCTATTCACCCCTTGTGTATGTCCTTTGTAAATTTATTAAAATTAACAACTTGTTTTTATAGTAGTTAGTTTAACAATACATGTTTGTTTTGTCCTTTGTTCTAGATTCTAATCTCAGTGAACCTGCCAATTGGAAGATACCGGTTTTTTTTTTATAATAAATACGTGCCTTTTTTAACCTTGACGTTGGCGGAATCATCGGCAATACTGATGGGGCCATAACACAAAGATTGATTGATTGATTTCAATAAAAATAAATGAAAAATTAAATGAAGTCGTATATTTCGGAAAATTAATTAACTGTCGCAGTCGGATAAAAACTATCCTAAGTTGCAGCTAGAATAATAATGTACCTATATAAAATGTTTCATATTTTCCGTTCATGGGATGCTGAGAACATTCGAACCGCGCAAAGCTTAGTTTCAAACTGGTTGATTCTTTTTTTAATTTAGAGATTTATTATAAGTGGATATTACTAAGTGGGCTTGTAGTTTAGTTTATGTAGAACTAGGGGCAATTCCTACCCACCTGCTAATCCCCAAGGAACGTTTTCAGTTGTGATTTTTGCCCTCCTACCACTGAGCAAGTTTGAAATATTAAAGAATCTGTTTATTACGGCACATGATAACTCTTAATACTATATCAAAGCTTATTTTTACGATAAATAAACGTCAAATAACGTTACTTATTAGCCAAATTGAATTTAGGAAACAATATGGAGGAAGGCAAACAATATCAAAAGTAGGAAAAATGTCATGCCTGAAACCTCGACCTCATCATCGCTGACTTTCACAAAAGTTACCGCTAGTAATAATTTGCCATTGGACAACACAAGCACAAGCAATGATAATCCTGTTTTGCCTTCTACGTCTCTAGAACAAATAATTGATGATAATATGCAGATGAACAATAGTTCATGTCATTCACCACACAATGTGTCATGTAACTCCCAGGTCTCGGACTCTCATCCACTTTCGGAGAGCGATGTGTCACATGATTCCTTGTCGCCTTCTGGTGGCTCCGCCATATTGTCAAAGAGCCTGGACGGCTCAATATTAAGGACCAATACTCTCCAACCCCTGGAAGACTTGAATAAAAAAATGTCGGAGCTTGAGATCGCTCTTAATAGCACGCAAGATGAACTAGAAAATAAAATATTAGAAAATAATGAACTTCAGAAAAAAAACAGCAAGTTAATGATTGAAGTAAAAGCACTGCAATCTCTATGTTTGTCAACATCAGTCGAACCGAAAAATAACTACAGTACTAGTAAACGGCAGAGACACTCTTTACTACCTAGAATTTCATCGACACCGTCTTCACCCACGGCTAGCCTTATTGATACTGACAAAGGCTCAGATATGATCAGTAAAAACCTATTCAATATGCAAATTAAAATCTTAGATATTGAAAAACTGGTAAAAAACGTTGAAAATGAGATCATGAACCTATCCAATCAAGTGTTAAGTCTAACACAAAAACTCCTGATTCCAGACATAAAATCACATACTCCAACGTCATCAAGAACAACATCCTTTAAAGAATGTGCCACTCAACAGTCACAATCAAACCAAGCGACCACGAACTGTAGCATATTCAACGATAAGTTATTAAAACAAAAAGAAATTCCATCCATAAATCGATTATGCGTCGTTAGCACGATCAGCGGGAACACAGGCAAAAAGATATTGCCAGCCATGTTACGGAACTTCGAAAATGTTCAATGTATACACCATGCTACTCCTGGGGGAAGAATTCGAGAGCTTTTAACTACTCTTCCTGCAAAGCTCCAAGGTTACACTAAACAAGACTGCTGTGTTCTAATGATTGGTGAGGAAGACTTCGTGATATGGGAAGACTTCGAGCCTACTACACTAGTGAACGAAATACATTTAACCATGGAAACAATAACTCATACTAATATAATAATTTGCACGCCAACTTACATATGTGGAGCTCCACTGTTTAATTATAGAGTAGAATTATTTAACACTTGCCTTAATGAAGGTCTACAAAACTCGATATGTGCACATTTTTATGATTCCAATCTAAACGTTACATTCGACATGTTTTCTCCACAATCTGGGAAAATACTGCCGATAGGAATTCAAAATATATTAACAAATGTTAAACTGCTTCTATGCCACAAACAAATTCCTAATAAACAGACTGTACTCTCTTTTTTAGGAACGTATCAACCGGTCCTAAAGCAATCGTAAATAAGGAATATTGTGAAAATTTATGTATCTTCTATCAGAACCTAAGTGGCATCGCTAACAAAAAAGATGAACTTGAAATGTACTTGCAAGGTTTTCCGAATACAAATAAGTATATTTGTGTGTGCGAACATTTTCTAAACTCTGTTTCAGCACCCATTTTTAACTTGGTTGAATATAGGCTAGCGGCTTTTAATACTCGATTAAACAAAAGAAGGGGTGGCTCATTAATCTTAGCTCACACAGACAGCACATTTGAAGAACTTGCATTGTGCAAGGACTTGTATAAGGAGGAATGTTTCGAGGTTTGTGGTGTGAAAGATTGTGATACTAATTTGAATATAATTTGTTGCTACCGTAATCCCATTGATGTAAATTTTGATCAATTTATGAATCGATTAGAGCAGCTCTTGGAACATTTCTTTAGCAAAAAATGTGTTATTGTAGGAGATTTTAACATTAACTTGTTGAAAGAGGACAAAAAGACTGGTGATTTTTTAAGTTTACTAGCATGTTATAACTTTAGGCATCTCATTTCGGTTGCTACATACATACGAAATAGTACTCAATCCTGCTTAGATAACGTTCTAACTAATTTACCAGAAACATGCGTTGAAGCTCCGGTTATTGATCATAACGGATTGGCAGACGGGCATGCTGGCATACAAAGTACCTTTGTTTTGGATAAAGCTGGCAAATCAATAAAAGGGAACCCAATCTACAAGGAAGTGAGAAAGTTCAATTACAGAGATAAAATAAAATTTCGTCATAAAATTATAAGAGAAAATTGGATTCATATAGGAATAAATACATTTATTAAAAAATTTAATAGAATATTTAAAGAATGTTTCAAAAAAAAGAAGATTAAATCAGTCCAGAAAAAGGCTAAAATAAACTGGGTTACGAAAGGAATAAGGGTTTCGAGTATCATGAAGCGTTTCCTCACTACAAATAATACTTCCAGTTCTGAGTCGATCACATGTTACAGGAAAAAATATGTTAACATATTTAAGCGCGTTATTAGGAACGCCAAGAAAACGGCAGTTCAGGCTCAGATAGATAGAGCAAAGGACTCCTCGAAGGAAATATGGAAGATCGTAAATAAACATCGCAATAAGAATGTTGATAAATCACCCAAGAACTTGAACTTAAAAATAAAGTTGCAAAATGGGACTTCAGAAACTGTTAATATTCCTGAAAGAGTATGTTCTGTTTTTTTAGATAAATTTACTCAGAATTCCGATACCCGTAACTTTTCAAATTTAGCTACTACATTTTTACAAGACAATACTACCAGAATCTCAAAAGAAATGAAGTTGGAACCGGTAGATCCGGTAGAGGTAAGTCTTTTGGTAAATAAACTCAAAAACAAAACATCTAGTGGATATGATGACATACCCATTGTAGTCATAAAAGAGAACATAGACATACTTGCCCAGCCATTAGCATGCTTTTTTAATGAATGTTTAAATACTAGCACTTTCCCAGATCAATTTAAAATAGCAAGAGTTCTCCCCGTCTACAAAAAAGGCTCCAAATCAGATCCAGCAAATTATAGACCGATTTCCTTATTGCCTACATTGTCCAAACTTTTGGAGCGTCTAATGAAGGATAGGTTAATGAAGCATATTAACCTTAATAATATTTTAAATATGAGACAGTTTGGTTATCAAAAGAGTAGAGGCACAAACGATGCCATATATAGACTAATTGGTGATGTAGTGGGACAAATTAACGTCAAAAAGAAAGTGGCAGGGTTATTTCTGGATCTGAGTTCAGCTTTCGACTTAGTTGACCACAGTATCCTTCTCTCTAAGCTGGAACATTATGGGATCAGGGGCCAATTGCTGGCACTGTTTCGATCATATCTTACATATAGGAAGCAATTTGTAGAAATTAAGTGGGTACAGGATAATAATGAAAAATTGTTCAAGTCTGAAATGGCCAACGTGACAAGAGGTGTACCACAGGGCTCCACATTAGGTCCTATTTTTTTTATTATCTTTACCAATGACTTAATTAATTACATCAACAACTCCCTTCCTGACACTAGCCTAGTACTTTTTGCTGACGACACAAACGCCATCATATCTGCAGAAAACATCACTCAATTAAATGATAAAGTAAATGAAGTGTTGAAATTATTTAACACCTGGTTTGATGCAAATAAACTACAACTAAATTGCAGCAAAACAAATGCTCTGTTGTTTAAAACAACTGCAAATAATAAAGATGTTCTGCAGATTGTTACAAAAGATGTCACTATACATCAGGTGGATTCTGTGAAGTTTCTGGGTGTCTGTATCGATTCCAGCCTTACCTGGAAGGATGAACTGTTAGCGGTTGTCAATTCTGTCAGTTCTGCCTGCTATGCTCTTAGAAGCCTTAGAGATGAGGTAAAACTGAACCAGCTTAAAACTGTTTATTTTGCATTGGTGGAATCCAGAATCCGTTACAGTATAAAATTCTGGGGGAACAGTTACAAATACAATATTTACTCGGCGTTTATTGCTCAGAAAAGGGCGATAAGGATTATGGCTAGAATACCACAGTATACGTCTTGTAAGTGCTACTTTTTAGAATTTGGGATACTCACGGTTCCCAGCTTATATATTCTGGTACTTCTCACGGATTTATTTAAGAATTTACCAGGGTTGGAAACTCCTGAACAGAGAAAACAGCGGTTAGAATCTAGGCGGAAGGACTTGTTGCCTTCTTTAATTACCAAGCTAAACGTAGTTAAGCAGTCAGCTGGTTATCAGGAAATTGTCCTTTTTAACAAGTTATCGGTGGAAATGAAGTCACTGTCTAGTGTTACTGTGTTTAAGAACAAGCTTAAAGCCTTTTTGCTAAAGAGTTGTTTTTATTCAGTCGAAGGTTTTTGTCAAAATTGTAACAAACTAAAATAATTAAGTTATTTATTGGCTGTGTATAATTAATGTAATTATATTATTTAATTTTTTTTTAATAATTTTCATTACGTTTTACTAATTAAAACTAAATTATTTAAATTGTCAGTAGTGTGCTATTTTTATTATTTTTTATTGTGAATTGAAATTTATTTCATGAATTATATAATATTGTGATTGTGAATTTATAACTAATTTGGAACTCGCTTTAACTTACTTATTATACTTTGATGTAAACTTTCGAGCTTATGTACCTACACCTACCTATTTCAAACGCAATGTATATTGTTTTTTTTGAATAAAGATATGAAAGATATGAAAGATACCGGTAATTTACCGGTTAACCGGTTTTGCCTCACTCAAGTCGGTAATTTACCGGTAATGAAATTAGCCCGGTAATTGCATTCCCTAATTGTGACAAAAGTACTTCCATTTGGTTGGTAAAAAAACATTTTTGTCACAATCAGCACTTTAAGGCTGCAGCTGGTAGATTTTTTTCAGTATTTTTTTTGCCTATTTTCTTATCACACGGCCTTAGGTAAGTACCAACCTTTTCTTTGACCGTAGGTTAGGTTAGCGTAGGAAATTAACGGACTTTTAATATACATACTAAAAATAAAACTGCGTCAACAAATGTTACATCTTATATATATATATATATATATATATTAAGTATTGTTTTTATTCAAAATGTAAGATTTACATCGCCAATTTTTACAGAATAAGTATTAATCATTGCTATAGCTACACTACAATACAAAAACAGAATCATGTCGAAAAATAAATTATTTCCGGTGCTAGTTTCCTAATAAGCGGGAAGGTAATGTTTGGTCTATATTGGCCGAAATAGGACAATTGTCTGGCATTTGCAAAGCCACCCCATCGGTGCTGACAGAAATGCCACTTGGTCTGATGCCAGTGCTACTCTGGACCGTGAACGAACTGCATCCTTGACTGATAGATTCTAGTGTTAAGGGTTCAGCGAGTATTTCCTGGAACAAAAATTATTCGGGGTGTTACATACGGCCTTAATACCGAATGAGGGCTGATAAAATATGTACAGTCGAGTTCCCCAATATGTGCACGGACAAATGATCAAAAATATCTGAACACGACTTTATTGTTAAGGGCATAAGGTTGCTCAGATATTTTTGAGCCTTTGGGAACGTACATATATTTATGAACTCGACTGTAGGTACCTACCCAAATATAATTATTTTGAAAGGAATAAACCAAAATTTAGATGAAGAGTACATTCTGTATAATATTATATGATATCAAAAAGCTAAATATCCCAGTACTAGGGCACTGCCCCAGTAGTGTAGTTGGCATCTTCAATCTTAATTCATATTCCAGCAATAAAGGTACCTATGGTCAATTAAAGACAAGAAGGTGTCTAACATTGCGACGACACGTTACATTAGCTCTCCATGAAACAGAGTGGGTAATTCTACTGAGCAACGCACCTCTAGTTAAGAATATTGCTTGCAGTAACTAATTACTCAAGGTAATGTATTTCAAAGTTAAGATTACTATATAAACTCATGCAGAAATTTTAATTCCACTTAAGATGTATAAATGCTTAAATTAAAGTTAATTACTCACTTGCACTAGTATCAAATGCGCACAAAGGATAATGATTCCCTTGGCATGCATGATTAGGTAGTTATCTCGATCACAACAACTAATTAATTTAAGAATTCCGTTAAACTGACACATACAATTTATAATTTGCCCTTTTATTTCAAATTATTGCTCAACAGTGCATTGCGTACATCGCCTATTAACGCATGTTATGTTAAGATACGTAATCATACTGAGAAACGTTTGGGCCATAGTTATTGTCCAGGTGCAATAGCATACAATCGTACGTGACAAAATAGAACATGATAAGACACATAATACATACCTAACTCCTGAGGTCAGCGAGTGGGTATACATAATGCGTCTTATTTAAGATCGACGTTCTAACTAGTCCTAATGAAACAACCGTGTAGCTGAGACAAAAATGAATTTGCTGGAATACCACCCTTTTTTTTTGGAATACCACCTTAAAGGCCGGCGCCCACTATCGGCAAGGCACGGCAAGCGATCCTTCGGCATACCTACGCACCGGCGCACACTAACGGAAATGATTGCCGATACGTTCTCAGGCACACCAAGGCGTCATAGACATGCCGAGGCGTCCTTAGCCATGCCTAGGGGCATGCCAGGTAATAGCCTGGCCTCTATGAGACCAGATATGATGAGCCTTGGCATGCCCAAGGACGCCTTGGCAGTCTTCGGGTTGCCGCGTAGGCTGCCGAAGCAACCCCAAGACTGCCGAAGCTTCCCGAAGCGAAGACGGCTTCGGCGTCTTTAGGCATGCCGAGGATACCGAGTACCAACCCGTGCCATGCCGTGCCGATAATGTGCGCCGGCCCTAAGCACAGAATAAGTAATAGTACAAGTGCAGTGCAGTGGTGAGATGAAAAGTTGTGTGTTTCGCTCGGCAGCAAAGTTGTTTGGCGTCTCTTGCCTTGAAAGCCTCGCTATGCTCAGGATTGTACGTACTTTTGAACCATTCGCTTTGCTCATGGTTCAATCAAACAATCCTTTGCTAGCTCGCCTTTCAATACAAGCACTTGCGCCAAACAACAACTTTGCAGCCTTGCATAGCAAATAACTATTGTAGCTATTTGAGCTCTCCCTGCTTGTCCATAGCCAAGGCCTTTAACGCTGTGGTCATATTATCATGGCATCAAGACACATCATCTATTACGTGGGAGGTGTGAGTGAATTGCAACAATTCACTCACACCTCACACATTACAACAACACAATTGAGTGTCTGGCGACCGCGTTAGCCTAGTTGGTAGTGACCCTGCCTACGAAGCAAGAGGTCCTGGGTTGGAATCCCGGTTAGGGCATTTATTTGTGTGATGAGCACGAATATTGGTTCCTGAGTCATGGATGTTTTCTATGTATTTAAGTATTTACTAGCTATCTACTATATACAAAGAATCTAGGCGGAGCGACGGTATAAAATATAGCACATACTTAATCTTGTAGGGACATTCTACATATCCCTTATATCCCCCCCGAGATCCCTTATAGGGATAAGTTCGCCTTTGTACCTACTTTAATCTTACATATCATGTTTATGTTTCAACCTGTTTTGTGTACAATAAAGTGCTTACATACATACATACATATAACCTACCAACTGAACAAAGGGTTTTTAGAATAGGATGGGTATAGTTTCTGAGATTACCCCCAACATACAAACTTACATTTCACAGACATTACACCTGTTTATTATTAGTATCGGCACAGGCTATTTATAGGTAGGTACCGCTAAATAGTTTAATATCTACTAATTTATGTTTTCCAGTATGAAGTCATATCGTTTTGACAAATTACAATTTAGTCCCTGGACGACCGAGCTCTGCTCGGGTGAAAATGGAGAAAATACGGAGAAAACGAATTTTCCCGGACATGGGACCTATCTAGATCGATATCTCGCCCCGTAAACCCCTGTATTCCAAATTTAATCGAAATCATTAGAGCCGTTTCCGAGAACGTGATTGCAAATATATATATGTACAAATATTGCTCGTTTAATTACAAAATTTATATAAGCATACCTCCTACCTGCAATCAAAATATAATTATCTGAACCTGAAATAATTTGGATGGTATTCAAGTCAGGTCAACAAAGTCGCCAATAGGAATCTCCGGCCATCCGAATAGAAAATTTTGTAATCAAGTTTCGTTTTCTACATCTTTCTTTATACTGGAAATTAGGCGGAGTCTATCGGCGCCTACGGCATTGTACTAAGTAAGGTTAAAAAAGCCGTCTATGGGGTCCACGACAATTAATGGATTTAATTAAACCTCATTCTTCTCCCAACATCTCGAATATGGAAAAATAAGTTTGTATATAAACTTTTCTGAAGTAAAAAAGCACATGGCAAGTAATACTGACGGCTTTGTCAATAAAAAAAAACACATTTGACACCACACAATACGTCTGTCAGTTTATGTAAATAAACAATATTTACAAAAGGCCGTTTACTTTCTATTTTTCTTACTTTTCTTAGTGTTGTATTCATATGTGGCCGACTCAACATTTATAATTTCTCATGCTGAAGAACATAGTACAGGTTTGAGTTTAATTCTTGTTTATTATTTTACATTGTCATCTCGAGTCAAAAGAGAAGTTACGCCACGTGACGTCACGCAGCCAAAGTCACGTGGTCAGCGCACAGTAGTCTCTTTAATCATATATTTTAGTAACTTACCGATAAAAAATGAAAAAAAGAAGACATTGCAAATCTGCATCATGAGACGAATCCAGTGACATATCATTTATCAAAATCGGACCATAACTGTAGATCTGATGGCATGTACAAAAATCGGGCTCGCGTAATATTAATATAGATTTATCTACAGGGTGACTGGTAATTCGACCTATTCCTTGAAAGGGGTTATACTAGAGCTAATTTGCAACAATTTATGTTCAGTCAACCAGGGGTCAAAACACGATTTTTTTTTTAAATTTCGTGTTTTTAGTTTGTTTGAAAAAAAATCGACTTGCAGCCTTAAAGTACTGATTGTGACAAAAATGTTTTTTTACCATCCAAATGGAAGTACTTTTGTCACAATCACCAGCTTAAAGCTGCAAGGAGATTTTTTTTCATACAAACTAAAAACTCGAATATCTCGGAAACCAGCGAGTTTCGACCCCTGGTTGACTGGACATAAATTGTTGCAAATTGAGTAGTATAACCCTTTTAAGGAATAGGTCGAATTACCTGTCACCCTGTATATAAGTATGTTTATCTTCGTATAGTACCCATAGTCCGTCCGTATATACAAGCTTTGCTTAGTTTGGGACTAGGTCGATTTATGTAAGATTGTCCGCAAATATAAAAAAAAAAATAGATGCGATGTTCTGCTTTTTACATTGTCTGAGCTGTAAATTACTCTGGCTCCATAACCTATTATTACTGGCATGGCTTCTTCAGGTGTCCGTCGTGAGGTGTTGCAGCTAATTTAAAATTAAGTAGGTACCTAACACCATACGACACTATAAGCAAGATCGCAGGCTCCAGCAAGATCGCAATTTGTATTTGGCAACAGTAAATATAAATTATAGGTACTTATTTACATTTAATAAATTCTGCGGACGCGAGCATCAGATGGTCCCCACCATCTGATGCTCGCGTCCGCAGAATTTACCTTTTTTTTAAAGTTTTGGGAATGCGTTGTTGCACCGTCCTTCCGGTCGGAGGGCGACCGGACGGGTGTGTGGGACTCCAGGGTAGAAGGCCCAGACTACTCACTAAACCCCCAACGATTGTCCAGCCATTTCGCTCACAAGAAGGGTCAATGGTTCGCTTACCTACGCATGCAACTTTGACCCTCGCGACTAGCCCGCTTTACAGGCCTGTCCAGAGAGAGCGCCCCGGGAAAATTTCGAGGCGCTTCAGACCCGCGGGCTTATGGTTAGCTAGGGTCCCCTAACCCCGCAACCTGGTCTACTACGGCGGGGGGAGCAAGTGCGCATAACGCCGACGTGCGCGCCCCGCTCTACGTCTGTGGATATGGGGAACGGAAGGGTCGTCCTCCCGCGCTCTTTCCGCAGCCTCCTTCTGCGCCATTACGGACTTGCAGAAGGAGGCCATTGCTTCCCATGACCTCTCGCTGTCAAGCATCTTAGATACAATGGTTGGCAGCGAGAGGTGCCCACCCAATACATCGGACAAATTATTTTTATTTTTATTTTTATTTATGTATTTATTTCAAGTAACTTAGACTCATATTTCTTATATTTATGGTTAGTATGTACTTATAGCTGTGTTAAAGTTTAGGTTAGACATAGTATGTACATATAGAAACATGCATGTCATCGCAGTGCCTCAAATATGGGCAGTTAAACCCCCCAGCCAACAAACGCAGGATGGGGTTGGGGCTGGCCCGCACCCGACGCACCAGAGATGTGCATCGCTTGCGCATAGTCGTATAAAAGCAATCTATGCGCGCTTCAGCAAACATCCCTGATGCGCTACAGAAGCGGGGCAGCCCCACTATCACCCGGAACGCATTGTTATACTGGACCCGTAGGGCCCCATAGGCCCGCTGCGTGAAGTTTGCCCATAAGCTACACGTGTATAGGGAAGTGCAATATGCTCTAAAAAGAGTTATTTTCACCTCCCCATTACAGCGCGCAAATTTACGTGCAATCATGTTTGCCCTCACCGACAGGGCCCTCCGTTCGCGTTCGATATCCATGTTGTCTTTTAGGTCTGAAGTGACAACATGGCCTAAATATTTAAAAGTCCCCACCCTTTCCAGTGGGCTACCATTCAAATTGATGGGGGGTACCCTGTGTATGCGGTAACCAGTAGGTTCAAACACCATGTATTTAGTTTTACCTACATTGTATCTTAGCCCCTGTTGGATAGCGTAGGCCTCACAAATACTTAAAAGTTTTCGCAAACCACAAGCCGATGCGCTCAATAAAACCATATCGTCTGCGTAACTCAAATTATTCAAACAAACTGTGTCAATATGGCAGCCGATATGCGTCTTGCTGAGCACCTCGAGAAGCTCATTTAGGTAAAGGTTAAAAAGTGAGGGCGAGGTTAAACCACCCTGTCTCACCCCACACTCCAACCTGTACGGGTCCGATAAACTACCTGCCCATCGAACACTATTGATCTGATTTCCATACCAATACCTCAGAATTTGTAAGGTCTCCTTAGGTAGTTTAATAGCTCCTAGTTTTTCCCATAGGATATTGTAGGAAACCAGATCAAAAGCCTTACTCAGGTCTAGGAAGCACGCATAAATGGGCGTCTTTCTATTTAAATAATATTTGACAGTGTGCTTAAGGCACAGTATTGCACTCTCTGTTGATAACCCTGGTCGAAAACCAAATTGGTTAGGGTTAAGACTCACGCATTTATTTAACTGTACATTAAGCACACTATCAAATACCTTAGCAATAATAGTCGCAAGGGATATAGGCCTGTAGTTATTGGTGTCAGACATATCTCCAGTTTTATTCTTAGGTACAGGAATAACCACAGTTTTCATCATATCCTTGGGCAAATAACCGTGCCTTACACACAGCGTATAAAACAAAGCTAACACTCTTGAGATGTGGGGACCCGCATTCTGAAGATGTTCGACGCTGAGACCATCGTGCCCTGGGGATTTGCCTCGGGAGATAGATTTAATAGCCTTGGCTACGTCCTTAGCAGAGTACCCCGGTCCAGGTTCCCCTTCATTGGTCTCAGCTTCGCTCACCCCATTCTGCGATGATCCAAGAGGAGATTTAACAATGAAATGATTTTTAAAAGTGTTAGCAATGTCTTTGGTGTCGGTTTTGCCATTAACACTCACAGGGCATGTTGGTCGAAATTTCATGTTGTTTGTAGTCTTCCAAAATGACCGGAAGTCCTTTTTGGAGTGTTGTGAAGCTAGAATATTCATTTTTATTTGGGCCTGATTGTCTTGGCACCATTTCAATCGAGATTTGAATATTCTTCGCGTTTCACACATCTCATTAAATAACCTGCCAATTTCCGGTCTACCACAAAGTGTCCACTCATGAAATTTCTCTCTCGCAGCCCTGTGCGCATCGCTGACATGCCTATTCCACCCTACTACCTGTTTTTTGGGTTTACGCTTCCTCCTTGCGGTTCGCATCGCAGCCACACAGAGAGCAGATACAATATTTTCATACAAAGTGTTCAAGACTTTCCTATGCCCAATGTCACTACAGTATGTATCGGCACAGTGAGTAAACTCAATAGGAAAGTCAATACATTTCAACAACCTGTTGCACTCTTCGTTATATCTTATTATTTGCTCCGACCCTCTCCCTCCCCATATTATGTGTTGATTAGATAAGTCAACTGACTCTTTTAGCCTGGGTGTAAGTAGCTTCAAATCACACTGTAACATGATTGGGAAATGGTCAGACCATGTCACATTATAATCAACGTATACATTATGCACAGATGCAAACACCGACTGCGTTATAACACAGTGGTCTAACCACCGTCTACACTTATGCGCGTCACTAATGAAAGTATAAGTTCCAGAGTCAATACCTAGTTTTTGTGTGTCCATGCAACACCAATCCAGGTCGTTGCAGTAATTCATTAATTCACTAAAAAACAGTTCACCCGGATGGGCATTGAAATCTCCCATTATATACACCGATTCGACCCCGTATTCATCAACAATCGCACTCACCGCCCCGAGGCAATCCATAAATTCCGGTAGGTTGTCCGCGCTATTGGTCGGCATATATACACTAATCACTATAATCGGATGGTCGTTCGTCACTATCTTAATTGCGCATAAACGCGGATTATCACAGTGCACAACCGACACGTCGTGAAAAATGGCACTATTCCACAGCAGCGCGACACCGCCGTGCGGGCGCCCGCGCACCATGCCCGCCGTCGTGTCCACAGCTGACTTTCCCGTCGCACAGAAATTGTCGTCAATGCCATTCAAAAACGGAATCTCGTCCGGCAACAGCCATGTCTCCTGGAGGGCAATTATAACACATGTTTTGCACAAGTGCCTGACACCGTCAACACAACGCTTAACATTATTATGCCGCTGCGGCCCCCACGCCGAGCATACCTCCACTGTGTGGCGCACATCGTCTACTGCTCGATTAAATAAATAAATGTTTACATTACCTACCAATAAACTCAACATCTGAAAATAGTCAGAAAGTTTCAACTTATGTTTGCTTTTGTAAAGGTTTTAAAATACATGTTAGCTGCTTGACCATAGAACATTGCGACGTCACTACCTAGTTAGTCTGTACTTCCCTACAAACTTCAAACTAAGTAACATAGCTTTTTCGACGATTCATATTTAAGAACTTGCTTACTTAGTTACTACCTATAGCCAAGTATCGTGTTTTCGTATAAATAAATACTTGGGTCTTCATTATCTCTTTATTAGCTTTAGTTCATTAAATAGGCCTATTAATAGTCATTTTTATTAACGACGTGACATAATCGAAAATTATCGCATATCTAAACCGTTTATTACATTATCTTATCACACATTACTAAACGTATGCTGATAACGAGCGGTCATAACTACAAAGATCTGAGATAAACTGATACCTACAGTGTGCCGATAAAAATAATTAGTTGGCCACAGGCTACAACGGTTGCAAACTAGCATACGAATTGCCTGATGGAAAGCAGACATCGTACCCACTAGCCTATAGACGCTGGAGACTCCAGCTATGCTATTCTATAACTTGTTTAAACGTCACTTCATCCGTCACCCCTAATAATATCTTGACGCCGCGATTCGTAGTAACTAAGCGTAATCAGAGGTCTATAGTTTAAACTGGTTCGTGCAATGAGGGGTTTTTATTTTTTTATTTATCGTGTGGCGGTTACACACTAGTACATATATATGTATTCGTATCGATGTCATTGTGCGCTGCGAGATTCAGAAGGAACAATGCAGCTGCCCAGTTTGTTGTTCTTTTAGCACTACCCGGACGTCACGTGTAGGGTTTCTAGGGTTATTCCTACGGACGTAGAACAACAACTACCTCCGGGGTGACGAGTGTGGTGAGGCGAATGAGGGCGTTCAGAATAACAGCCCCGGAGGAGTTATAAGCGCGGTGCCGTGCGCGTTGGCCCTCTACTGATTTGAGGACTCGCTGTGGCGCATCCTCGGCGGTAGCTCTAGCGGATGTACCTACTCACAACCTGGTACAGAGGCCCTAGCACACTAGGTTTCATGTCACGTTTTACGTGATGTTTCAGTACATTTTCGCCGTGAAACGTGGCGACAAAACCTAGTTTGCTAGGGCCTCAGAACACTGCATACATACCAACAGAGAACGTAGTGGTGTTATTTATGGTGCCGCTCGTACGAATATGAGCCGGATGTCGATCCGCGCGCCCTACCTCCCTTTTGTTTAGATTTCAATCATGAGTTCGTCACCTTGTCCCTTTCTAACCGACTTTAAAAAAGGAGGAGGTAGGTACTAAATTCGGTTGTATGTTTTGTACTTTAGGAAGGCGCAGCATGTTTTTTTGATCAATGTACCAGTCGCCCGTCATCACTCACTTCCCTCCGATGAGATGAAAGTGTACCGCAACTCCAAACTCCGGCTCGAAGGACCATAATAATATGTCCGTACAAAGTGTTGACGTTTTCGATGTGTATGCGTACAGGTGCATACATACATAGATGAAAGTAAATAAAACACATATTTTTCTGAAATATATTTTATATTGAAATAAGTTCAATAATTACAAAACAATACATGCGTGCAATAATATAATAAGTGTATTAGGTCATTATATAGTTCTACTGTATTATATCATATAATGTGTTAATAGAAACCACGTCTCTATAGTACGTGCCAAAAAATAGTTAGACGAAGTTTCTTGTACCTAACTAATTATTACTTCTTAATCATAATTATGCCAAGGCAGTAGAATCACTAATAGTTTGCACAGCGTGCATAACTTATATTCTATAATACCATCCGTTTTCTGTGAATCTACCCAGATTTGTTTATTAAAAAACGCGCATGTCACGTCACATAAGTATAATTATGTTCTACACATGTAAATAATACTATAATTGACCTCCTCTGAACTCTGAACCATTATATATCTGATCCTTGGTCTAGTAGTAATTATTAGCAATAGGGGGTTTACTTTTCATTATTTTTTACCAGAAGGAGTACCTACTTCTTCTCTTCTTATAGAATAGTAGGACGTGTAATCTTACTTGGGTCTCGTATAAGAGGAGATAGCTTTTTAATACCACGAGAGAAGCAATCAAACGTATGGCCTGCCAGATCATAAGCAGACACCGTTATTAAATTTAAATCGTAAATAGGTGAAGTAGGCCTTGTAAGTCCCATTAAACAATCACATGAGAGTAAATTCACAGACGACTGGGGCACAGGACGCTTAAAGAATTATAGTTAATCTCTATTCAATCTCGAATCATAAGTAATTTGTGAATAATCATTAATCAATCACGCGACTTAAATAATTATGTATCCTTAGCACGTTTTCCCCCAGCGAGGAGAGACGCGGCAATAGGAGTAATACGATACCGATACGGTATGTGACTGATAATCAAAAAGTCAAATCGGCAACTTTTAATGAAACGTCAAACGGATAACGGCAAGTGACTGAAAAATCGATTGCAAATTTAGACGGACAACTTAGTTAGTTTAGACAAGTTTTTAGCTTTTTTCGGTAAAAAAAATGCAAATTAAATATCAGGAATAAATTTGGCATCCTTGGTTTATACGAAAATGATATCAAACTTGCCATAATAGCTAAATGTATTTATTGTGATTTTGGTTCCGTGGAAAGTAATTATTTTTTTACACGCACAATACTCAGACTAAAAAATCATATGGCTAATGTTTACAATGTTTAACTATAGGGCTATCCAAATATGTCTATTGTTTTTTTCTTAAAATTTTAATAAAAAAGTTATAAAGATATTTTAAGAAAGCAAGACAATGTAAATATTCATTTTTTTCATTGTTTAGTTGAAAAAAGTTAAAATTAAATATCAGGAATGAATTCGGCGTCCTTGGTTTATACGAAAATGATACCAAGCTTGCCCTTATAGCTTAATAAATATCGCCATGTAATTCGGTATAAGCCACCCCCCCCCCCCCCCCTCTCAAAATTGACATCTGAAATTTTGATGGCTCCCCTTCTTAAATCCATCTTTGAGTCGCAAGGACCAACTCTGCAAAAGGAAATCTCTTAATCTCAAATCGCCGTATAATGAAGCCAACACCAGCAACTATAGGTATGTATTTGAAATTAGAAAATAGCAAAATTCATTTGAAGCTTGTTGGTATTTTTTCTGAGTATTTTCGCAAGTTTATTTTTATATTGGTATTGTTTTTTTTACCTAATGTAAAAATGTTTTATTTCTAAAACAATTCTACTGCTGTCGAATACCGTATTCCATACGTTCGGCTATAAAACAAGTGACTATTTAATCGCCTATGGTAAGAAATTTCCTGCCTCGTCTCTTCTCGCGTCGTAGGTGGAAACCTTTAACGTTGGAAATATTTAAATACAGGTGAAAATCTTAATAAAGGCCTCTCTTGCATGTACATGTGGAATATTCGTTCACTGTGTTACAAAATTTAAATACTTAATTCTGTAATGTCCATTCGAATTAAAAGAAAGAAGAAATAAAATACTTTTTTTTTTCCTACCTTGCTTCCTAAGTTGGGAAAAAAATACATTTATTGGCGTCTTCACCTTGAATGACGACACACAAAAAAGAAGTTTTTTTTTATAAATTACATAACAAAAACGTAATTATAACTGGCAACACCTGCAAGTCATGCAATTTTACTGCCAGTTATTCTTTTGCAGCAACTTTGTACTCGTAATTACCATCTAAAACATGTTCTATTGCCAATGTGTACAGTGACACGAATGCAGAATGAATGAATTGGTCACAACTACATAAAAGAGGGGCGAGGGGTCTTACTAAATTTAAGTGTTTCACCTATATCGTAGATATTTCTTGGACGGAGGTGCTTATTTGTAGCAGTAGCCCTCGTTCTGGTAGCACCATTCTGGTTGGATGGACTCGGCTTGGATTCCCATGCGGACGAGACGCTCTCTGTTTGAAAAATAACAAATTAATCATTGTTGCTCCATTCTTTGGAAAAATTACCTACTTACTTATTCGTTTATTCTGACAGCTATTTCAATCCGATTTTAAAGGTAAAATGTCTACTGGACCCTAGAGATTAGACGTCCTTATTATGTTGTCATTTTAAAAGTTCGTATGTTATTTAATTTCTAACCTTTTCAACGCTATGATTCACGTACTAAAGTGGCACTGACACGCCAACCTTCTTTCCATAACAGAGTGATTATGAAGCTTATATGAAAGACTGAAGGTTGGTTTGACAGCCGACGTCATAACCGCTATATGGGTTCTTGGCGTGGTGGGCACGACGACACACGACCACTTTATAGGTTCTTGGCGTTCAAAAGGTTAAACTTCGTCTAGACACGGAATAACTACACATGACACAGCCTGTGAGTAGATAGTAGATACTGACGGCATGTGGAGCATGCGGACCACAGCAGCACATGCTTGGACCGGACCACAGCTGATACAGCCTGTGAGTAGATACTGACCGCATGTGGAGCATGCGGTGCTCGGCGTCCAGCCACGTGGTGGCGGGCTCCGTCCACAGCCGCTCGGCGAGCGCGGCGGCGCGCGGCCACAGGCGCGTGTCTAGTGTGGCTGTGTCAGATTGCTCGGACCACAGGGCCGCCTCACCTCCTGAAGAACCAACCATACAAAATTATATTCAGACCATCATCCTCCTAGCACTTATTTATTCCAGGTGTACCCGTCGGGAGCCTGGGGTCCGCTTTGGACGCACTAGTTTTTACAAAGGACGAAAGTGGCTGTCTTCTGACCAGAGGGAAAACTAGACCTTGTAGGAATTAGACCTCACGGTGTTTTCTTTCACCGAAATTATTAAGTACAGGCCAGGCAATAGAAATCGATTCGGTAGGTAACTCTGCGAACATTTTGTATTATTGTAAATTAGTTAAAACTATTAAATACCTATTAATTATTTGGTAACCGAGAAAAGAGACATGACATGACCAGCACTAGGATATTTTTATGTCCAAATTAATCCACAAAAGTGTCTTTACCTAGAACTAGATGCCTGTTTTCGGTAACCATGAGCGATATACTGTTGTCGTAAACCTTTTGCCAGCCGATGTAGGGAGAACACCAGTTGTTTCCTGTAAATGCCAAATTTTAGAAAGTAAATACAATGGACTCTAAATATTATACGACTCATGAAAAGAACATCACGACTACTTTCTTTAAAGGGTTTTTAGATTAGGAGGGGTATAATTTCGGAGATTACCCCCAACATACAAACAAACAAACATGGTAATTTAATATTGACATAGAATAAAAAATAAATCACCAGTAGATACAATACGGCTGTCAGTTTTGGAAACATTGTAAAAAACTAAAAAAGACTAATCTTTTATAAATTTTCTTAGTGTTGTATCCACATGTGGCCGACTCAACATTTATAATTGCTTATCCTGAAGAACTTTCTACATGTTTGAGTTCAATTCTTGTTTATTTATTTTACATCAATGATGTAATATAAAAATAGGTCGATATGATGTCTATACGAAATTCCGTGTTTAAAAATGGCCACCAAGTTCTGACAGCATTCGTTTCCATTGACGACGTAAAACTATGGCAAGCTGTGTGACTTGACCAAAATTTAGTGTGCCACTTTTGGACCGCTTATAACATATCTACGTATATTTTATACTAGCTGTTGCCCGCGACTTCGTCCGCGTAGAACTTTTTATCGTCTTAGAAAATGATTTCTCTCAATACAAAATTTGAACCCTCTTTTAGGAGATAATTAAAAAAAAAGTTGATGTTCATTTTCTAGTTTGTGAACAAACAGACTAAAACCAAAGTTAAAAATCTCATACTTTAAAAATGCCTTGAAATACTCAAACTTTGAACCAATTTTAACACTCTTAGGGGATGAATTTGGAAAAACTCTGAAATCAGTTATGTAGTCTTTTAACGTACAGAATAAGACCGAAGTTAAAAATCTCTTACTCACACTTTAAAATTTTATTGCTCGCCATTTAAAATTTGAACCCTCTTTTAAACCCCCTTAGAGGTTGAATTTTTCTAATCGCTGAAAGAACTTTTTTCGTAAACTTTTAAGTCTCTAGCTCAAAAAAAGTGTTGCCCATACAAAGCTTTCTTAACCCCCTTAGGGGTGGAATTTTCTAAAACTCTGAAAGTACTTTATTATTAATTTTAATAAGTAACATTTTGAATAGTTTTAAGTCTAGTAAAAAAAAAGTTTTTCCCACACAACACTGGCTACCCTTCTTAAGGATCTTAAGGATCCCCTTAGGGATGGAGTTTTTTAAAACGCTGAAAGTTCTTTTTTAGTATTCTAATAAGTAATCTTTTTGCAAAGTTTTAAGTCTAACTAAAAAAAAAGTGTTGCCCATGCAAAGCTTGCTCTCCTTTTTAACCCTATTAGGGCTGGAATTTTCTAAAACGATTTGTGTTATTTTTTTGTATTTTAATAAGTAATTTTTCTACAAAGTTTCAAGTCTCTAACTCAAAAACATAAACTTTCCCTGATAAAAACTTTGCACCCCTTTTTATCCCCCTTAGGGATAGATTTTTTCAAAACGCTGAAAGTCTTTTTTTTTGTATTTTTATAAGTAATCTTTCTACAAAGTTTTAAGTGTCTAGCTCAGAAAAAGTGTTCCCCATACAAACCTTGCACCCTTTTTTAACCCCCTTAGGGAATGATTTTTGTAAAACGCCGTATGTAGTATTTTTCATGTTCTAATAAGTAATTTTTCGTCAAAATTATAAGTCTCTATTAAAAAAAATATGTTTTTCCCATACAAACTTTGCACCCTATTTTACCCCCTTAGGGGTGAAATTTTCCAAAACGCTGAAAGTACTTTCTTTGTATTTAAATAATCTTTCTACAAAGTTTTAGGACTCTAGCTAAAAAAAATAGTTTCCCACATACAAACTTTGCACCCCTATTTTAGCCCCCTATTTTTAGGGGTAGAATTTTCTAAAACGCTGAAAGTACTTAATTTGTATTATGATGACTAATCTTTCTACAAAGTTTTAAGTCTCTATTTAAAAAAAATATTGTTTCCCCCATACAAAATTTGCACCCCTATTTTACCCCCTTAGGGGTAGATTTTTTTAAAACACTGAATCTAGGTACTTTATTTGTATTCTAATGAATAATTTCTCTACAAAGTTTTAAGTCTCTATTTAAAAAAAAGTAGTTTTTCCCATACAAACTTTGCACTCTATTTTACCCCTTTAGGGGGAGAATTTTCTAAAACCCTGAAAGTTCTTTATTTGTATTCTAATGACTGATCTTTCTACAAAGTTTTAAGTCTCTTTTTAAAAAAAAAATGTTTCCCCCATACAAACCTTGCACCCCTATTTTACCCCCGTAGGGGTGGAATTTTCCAAAACGCTGAAAGTGTTTCATTTGTATTCTAATCACTAATTTTTCTACAAAGTTTAAGTCTATAGCTCAAAAAAAAAAGGTTCTCCCATACAAACTTTGCACCCCCATTTTACCCCCTTAGGGGTAGAATTTTCAAAAATCCCTTTTTATCCCTAGCCCACGTTATAAAAGCAACATACTGTGCAAAAATCAACTCTCTAAGATTAGTAGTTTCGGCTGTGTGTTGATGAGTGAGTGAGTGAGTGAGTGATTGAGTGAATAAGTCAGTCAGGACATAGGCATTTATTATGTACTAGCTGTTGCCCGCGACTTCGTCCGCGTAGAACTTATACTTAGAAAATATAATGCAAACAAACTTCTACTTACCATCTTAAGGGATGATTTCCGAGGCAAAAACTATTCTATATCCTTCGAAGGGTCTCAAATTATCTCTATACCAAATTTCATCTAGGTACATGGATTTCATCCAAACTTTCACCCCCTATTTGATACCCTTAGGGAATGATTTTGAGGATAAAAACTATCTAATATCATTCTTCGGGACTCAAACGACCTTTATACCAAATTTCATCTAAACGGGATTCATCCAAATTTTCACCCCCATTTCACCCCCTTAGGGAGTGATTTCCGGAATTAAAACTATCCTATGTCCTTTCTTATGACTCAAGCTATCTCTATACCAAATTGTATTAAAATGGGTTCCATCCGAATTTTCACCCCTAATTTCACCCCCTTAGGGGATGATTTCTGGGGTAAAAACTATCCCATGTCCTTTCCCAGGACTAAACCTATATCAACACCAAATTTCATCAAAATAAATTACATCCAAATTTTCACCCCCCCCCCCTTTCACCCCCTTAGGGGATGATTTCTGGGATAAAACCTATTATATGTCCTTCCCCGGGACTCAACCTATTTATATACCAAATTTCATCTAAATCGGTGCAGCGGTTTTAGGAGCTCCATACAAATTTCCACCCCCAATTTCAGCCCCTCAGATATAAAAACTACCCTTTGTCCTTCCCCGGAGCTCAAACTATCTGTATACCAAATTTCATCTAAATCGGTTCAGCGGTTTAGGCGTGAAGAGGTAACAGACAGACAGACATACTTTCGCATTTATAATATTAATATGGAAGTATGGATTATTAGTATGGATAATATGGGTTATTTCCGCTTGTCTTCCAAATAGAGGTGTAGCTGTAGACTCACTTCAAAAGAAAGAAGAAACGAAAAACTCATTCAAATATCTCAAAAAATTAACCGTTTTAATGTCGCTTGTTAGAGTGAGAAAACGATCAGGGACCGTGACGTCACGATCCTCGAGCGTCATAGTAAAAAACAATCGTTTCATTATAAAGGTGCGTTTTGCGGAAAAGAGACGCAACAAACCCCCTCTTCAAACTTTATACACTTATAACTTAGTGATTACCTATACGAGTATAGCCTCTTGCGTTGTTTTTTTTCGAGATAATACAACATTATGATTATTTTGTTTAGTGTCTACATCCCTATTTTCGATAAGATAAGATAAAATAAGATTTCTTTATTGTCAGAACTGTGTACATTTAGTTGTTTTGGGTAAAATAAAGTCCATCAGCTTGCCCATTTCGGACGTACAATATTAAACTTAAAGCTAGTCAAATATACTAAAACAATAACAACAATAGTATTTCCAAATAATTTTAACCATATTCACACATAAAATATTAATTTAGATCTATCCGACATCCGTATTTTCTTTTAAACCACGAACTTCGGAATTCAAAAATATTCGGGTATCTCTATCTCTATTGCACTAACAAATGACAGGAATGCAGATATACGAACTTCGAGTTTCAGTTTTCGTGGTTTGGCTGAATACGCAAAGAGCGCACGCGCGTGCCATTAAAAAAAACCAAGTTTATATTGTTCGAATTTGTTGTTATATATGTAGAAATTACGCCTTAATTCGACATTTGCGCATATAAGTTCGCATATCAAAATCGATTAATTTTATATTTGCTTTTGGTACCTATGTGTCTCGTCAATGTATATCGTAGACGGGATTAAAATTATTAATAGGCGAAAGAAAGGCAAAGAAATTCCGCCATTTTGTCCGTAGTATTTCTAATTAGTCTGAGATTTTGACGTTTCTTTTAGCTGACAGATGTGGCGGCGATATACTTTAAGAATAATAAATGAAGAATTAAATGAAGTCGTATATTACGGAAAATAAATTAATTGCCGCAGTCGGATAAAAACTATCCTAAGTTGCAGCTGGAATAATAATGTACTTATATAAAATGTTTCATATTTTTTCGTCCATGGGCTGCTGAGAACATTCGTACCCCAGAAAGCTTAGTTTCAAACTGGCTGATTCTTTTTTTAATTTAGAGATTTATTATAAGTGGAGATAAATAGATAGAAGATAATGAAACTCCCATTCAAATATCTCAAAAAATTATGAAGCTACATCCGTTTTAATGTCGCTTGTTAGAGTGAGAAAACGATGAGGGACTGTGACGTCAATATACTCGAGCGTCATAGTAAAAAACAATCGTTTCATATGAAGGTGCGTTTTGCGGAAAAGGGACAGAACATACCCCCTCTTAAAACTTTGGACTCTTATAACTTAATCATTACCTATATAACCTCTTGCTTTGTTTTTTTCTCCATTTGACTATATTTATTTTAAATTCTTTTTCGAGAAAATACATTATGATTATTTACCATATTTTCGATTCCTGAGCTATAACCACGAACTTCGGAATTCGAAAATATTCGGATATCTCTATCTCTATCGCATTAACCATACTCGAGTGACAGGGATGCAAATATATGAACATTGAGTATCGGATTTCGTGGTAGCGCCGCAGGTACTTTGGCTGCAGCAGCAGTGCACATGTCGGTTGCCATATAGGCGGGGTGTGTTTTAATAATATAAGTTACGCGGACGACATGGCACTGCTGGGACCCTCAGTTGACTCGGTGAGGAAGCTAATCAACATCTGTGAGGGGTATGCCGAGCAGCATGGTCTTAAATACAACACTTCGAAAAGTGAACTGCTAGTTTTCAAAGCACGTAAGTATAATCCGATTACGGAACCTAAGATCATGCTGTGCGGGGTACCACTAAAAGTAGTCGATCGTTTTAAGTATCTGGGACACATGCTCTCAGAAGACTTAAATGATGACCTTGACTTGGAAAGGGAAAGAAGGGCAATGGCAGTTCGAGGTAATATGCTCGCCCGCAGGTTTGCACGGTGTAACGAATCAGTTAAATTGACGCTCTTTAGAGCTTACTGTCAGACATTCTACACATGCAGCCTGTGGGTGAGGTTTACACAAAGGGCCTGTAATGCGTTACGCATACAATATAATAACATCTTGAGGATGCTGTTGCGGCTGCCGAAATACTGCAGTGCATCTGGCATGTTCGCGGGAGCGCGACTCGATGACTTTTTTGCCATTAGGAGAAAAAGAGTCGCCTCCATGCTAAGGCGAGTGCGCAGCAGCAGCAACGGTCTTCTCGGGGCGTTGGCTGAAAGTTTCGACTGCCCGATGAGGCGATGATGAAGTTTTGGGTTGAGGTGGCTATAGGGAGAGTTAAGTAGCCTTGGTGTTCTCTTCACGCTCTCAATAGCCAACTCTCGTTAGAAAACCTAAAAATTTTATGTATTTTTTAAAGCTTTTATTTTCTTACTTTATTTTATTTTTTGTTCCCAAGACTAACATAACACGTAAGATTTTACTAACAAAACTATGGATCTGTATGGTCTGAAATAAATGTTTTTTATTTTATTTATTTATTTGGCTGAATGCGCCGAGCGCGTGCCATTGTCATTCAAAAAAAACAAATTCGTGTTAATTATATTGTTCAAATTTGTTGATTACTTATGAATTACGACATAAAACGACATTTGCGCATATAAGTTCTCATATCAGAATCGAATATTTTTTTATGGTTTATATTTTAGCATTTGTCTCGTAAAGGTCTATCGTAGACGGGATTTAAATTATTAATAAGTGAAAGGCAAAGCAATTCCGCCATTTTGACGAAAATTTGACGGTTCTTATAGCTGACAGTTGGAGCAGCGTTTGATTTCAATAAAAATAAATTAAAAATTAAATGAAGTCGTATATTTCGGAAAATTAATTGACTGTCGCAGTCGGATAAAAACTATCCTAAGTTGCAGCTAGAATAATAATGTACCTATATAAAATGTTTCATATTTTTCCGTTCATGGGATGCTGAGAACATTCGAACCGCGCAAAGCTTAGTTTCAAACTGGCTGATTCTTTTTTTAATTTAGAGATTTATTATAAGTGGAGATTACATCATTGCTTTACATTGTCATGTCAAGTCAAAACAGGAGTTACGTCACGTGACGTCTAGCAGCCAAAGTCACGTGGTCAGCGAACAGTAGTTTTAGAGTTCTCGTCAATAAAAAAAATCCACAGTTGACATAATAAGTTTTTGTAAATATTGTTTAAAAGATCATTTATTTTCTATTTTCTTAACTTTCTTAGTGTTGTTGAATCGGCCACATGGATAGATGTGCCTGACTCAACATTTATAATTTCTCATGCTGAAGAACTTAGTACTTAGTAGGTTTGCGTTCAATTCTTGTTTATTATTTTACATTGTCATCTCGAGTCAAAACAGGAGTTACGTCATGTGACGTCACGCAGCCAAAGTCACGTGCTCAGCGAACAGTAGTTTCTTTAAATGTATATACCTATTAGTACTTTTTGGATAAAAAATAAAAAAAAACGAAGACCTTATTGCAAATCTCTAGCGTTAGACGAATGGAATGACATATCATTTCTAAAAATCGGACCATAACTGTAGATCTGATGGCATGTACAAAAATCGGCCTCGCGTAATATAAAATATAAATATAGATAGATAGGTATGAATTGTATGATCATTCGTATAAAAATAAAGTAGAATAATCAGTAAATTTCTTATACCAACCTGCTCCGACCCAGGCACCAAATCCACAGTCCAAGTACAATGCATCATAGTTGGACATGATGAGGCGGTATCCCTTCGAAAGTAACCCTTGGATTTGAGGGTCTACCCCGGTCGTCCATACCTGAAATTGAATCCGTACTACACTCTAGCTATCCAAATGTTAAACAGAGTGTTTTTAATAATATTTCCATTATCAAGTTAATTGAAGAATGCAGTCACGGAAAGTAAAGATAGAGTTGAAATGGTATACTTAATATAATGTAATGATTTTTTTAAAGAATTAATAATAATAAACCATTTATTTCAGGTATCTAAAAGGCCCATTGTTACAAATACTTTAAAGGCTAACAAACATACAATTAAAAACGAAAGAAAACTTTCACTGCCAGGAACACGCCTAGCGGGCACCTACGCCGTAGCCGCTTTCCGCTACTTATCGGGGAAATCACGGTATCGGCTACGAGCGTAGCGCGTAGCGATTCCTGGCAGGGAATGTGTTAAGATTTATTTTTTTCAACACATTTGCTCGTAACGTGCCTCTTATTGTGCCGCTTTTAGGTCCATAATCCGGGGTATTAAACACGCGTGTTTTATAACATTACGACACTCGTGGTTATGTTTATATCCCGATTAAGACACGTTGGCACCTTGCAGCAAGGTGTATGTATGGACTCGGCGCATTCTTAAATTGACCGGGTTATACAGGTTTGTTTTTAACTCTCGGCAAATGGATTCTTGCTCGACTAAACAAATTAAATCATTCTTGTGAATTAATTGATTATTTCTTCTTGGATATGATATAGAAACGTTTCATTTAGTAAAACTATTTACTTTTGATAACATTTTACATGAATTTATATTGAATTAGAAAAAATGTTATATTGTTCATCTAAGCCTCGCTGCGGGCGCACTGCGCGAACTTCACGAAAAAAAAATAGTTGCACGCCATTATAAGTAATTTCACAAATATTTGTGAACATTGATGATGCATGTTTGGTTATTATTAAAAATGTTGACTCGTGGTGAATAGGAAAGTGATAAATAGAATTGACGCCACTGTACATTCTTGGAGATGTACAAATGTATGTGAGTAAAAACCAGTTGTCATCAATAACTAAAAGAAACAAACTTAGGAACCTGTAACATTTTCATTTTATGAAAATGATTTTTTCCTCGCAAATGTGTTGAAAAACGTCGTATGACACGCGTGAGCTTTGATAATTACTCTACCTCGGCTCTATTATCACGCTCACCTGATGTAATGATCAACATAGCTCACTTGTAGGTATTACAATGTACTATTATTTATCCCGTCTTGAATTTTCTAAGCATTTTCATGGCAGAATATTTGTGTGTGTGCTAATAATAAGTTTTTATCTACTCCTTTACCGTTATCTGTCATTTATATAGGCTGTAGCTCAAATACAATGACATCCACATCACTAATAAATCGTCGAAAAACTCTATGCTCTATGGCCCAAAAACGCACTGTTTAGCGTACTTTTTTGGTTCATACATTTTTCATATTCATATTCATTGTATAGTCATGTAGGTACAATAATGTTGGTGTTTAGTTACATTTTTCAAGAAAGTCTGTACATGACGCCCTGTCAGGTCACACAATAGCGCTTATATACTAACTTAACTGAAAATAGTATTTAAATTCAAAGGGTATAGTCTCAAGGCATTCCTGATAAAGAAGAGCTACTACTCGGGTATAGCCGTTTTTGTATGGCGAAACTGCCTTTGACGAGAAAATGGTTTTCCTTTTGCTTGGATCTTTATATACGTTGTAATTTCACAAAATGCCCCAAAATCATCGTGATTTTTGAGATAATTAAAAAAAAAGAAAAAACGTTTTTATTTATTATCTATTAAAGTAGCGACTCGATTTTTTTGAAATTTGTATATATTAAGTAGATAATAGAGGACTTTTTATAAAAAAAATTACCATGAAATTTTATATCTAAGTTAAAAAAAAAGATTCTATATATTTCAAAAATTTTTTTTTACTTGCAAGGTGGCGACACCTTCCGATATTCGATATTTTATAAACCATCTAATACTTGTGGGCGGCGGACCTTTAAGTTCGTTTTATTTATCTAAATTCATGTTTTATTTTCATGAGCTAACCTCATGAAAATAATAATGGAAATAATTGATAATTTTAATAGCTAATTGTTTAAAAATAATAAAATTACATGTGTTATATGAATTATAAACTTAGAATTATATTTAAATATCATTTAATGTAATTTACCAGTAATATTAGTATAAAATTATTTTGTTAGAAGCTAAATTCACTTTGAGTGACGTCACTTGTTTTGCTCGAACAACGGGTGGTGTGATGGAAGGAGTGGGGTGGTTTGTAACTTGGTATTTAAGAGCGCAGCGCACCAGAACTGGATTCATTTTGCAATATAAATTTGTGAACGTTGTTACTCTGCCCTAATTATTAATAAAAGTGATTTGTGTGTAAATATCGTTTACATTATACCTCTCAAATGGATTCCCATGATAGTGGTGGTGACACAACGCCGACAGCAGCGGTGGGATCGCAATCCCCTATACTCGGTGCCTCTAGAAAGACCGAACATCGGCCCGAGCCTACTTTTTCCATGGAGCAAGTTATGAATCTGTTAATGAGCGTAACAAAAGAAGCAGCTTCAAGTGCAGTTACGGCCGCAATCAGTGCCAATCCTATGCCTCGTGATCGCAGCAGCTGACTGATTTTAAAGAAGTTTGTGTTAATGAAAATTTGAGTGCAAAGAAAACGAATGCCCCTCGGCATACACAGCAAGATTAATGGCTTCGCTTATGTCGAGATGGTCTGAGCTGTCTACAAAACAACTAGCCATAGTGACTCTGACTATTATGTCACATGCTGCCAAATCCACGTGCTCATAAATTCGGTGAGATCAAACCATTTTTTTATTGTTTTTGCTATGATGAAACTAGATTCATCATCTTTTCGTTAACAATAGTGTTTTTCCTACATTATCTTTAAAAAATATCGTAAAATCCTGGTAACTTAATGGTGGTACGTTAGTGTAGTCATTTGGTTTTGATAGCTTTGTGAAAATCTAACTACTTGCGCATGATTTAGAACGGTGTTAAATTGGGTATATTTCATCCTTTTCCTTAACAATTTTATGACAAGTAGGTACTTTGAAAACGTATAGGGGTTGACAATATTTTCTACGCGTTTAAAATTAATGTTTCAGTGCGGGCTACAGTACTCTTGACAGCGAACGCCTCGTCCAGTAGGCGTGGACCATTGCAGACTCGAGAACGTGCAGCATCGGCGGTTCTCGGACGTCGGATTATCAGAGGACAAGTTTTGTGCTGACGCTAGCTGCGGACACTGCTGGCAACTACTGTATTGGAGCAACGGAAATAAAAGGACAGGTTTCGTTCCAAAATAAGAACCAACAAACGATAATTAGTGTTTCAATCATTATTGACGAGAAGCTTATTGTTTTTTTTTCATGTTGTAGTTAGACCACGGCATTGGTGTAATTTACTAAATAAACATCAACTTTAATTTCAAATTGAATTCAAGACAAATTAGTTTACTCTTGAAGAATATCTTGATGTAATTGTAGAAGTCATGGTCTGTACGATAAAACTTTTTACAGGATGAAATCTGGTACCTACTTCGTCGCAGTGGAGATTTCGTGCTATTCGTGGTCAACATCAGCGAGCAGGCTGGCGGCTTGGCAGTGGGCGAGAAAGTGACAGAATACCCTCTCCCTGGCTACAATGTGCATCGTGGCAACGCACTATGCGTACATTCTATCCGTTGAGTAGTTCTCATTTAATTGGAATTATTGAGCAGAGCGCTCACATGCTATAGCAGCTATGTAGTAAAAGGTAGTAAGACTAGTAAGGTTATCAAAGGAAATTCAACAAACGTTTTAATGTAAATAATCAAGTCACCAGTGTAGTTGTGGGTGTCTTTGGCTCAGACTGCAATGTCATTCGTAGACGCAGAAAATACCGGGCATAGATTTCCTGTTGCTGTGTGGCCACAACTGTGAGTGGCGTGCGTTTGGTTTGAAGGTGTGAGTAGTCGCCGAAATCGCTGGATAGAAGCGATATGATGTTTTGTGATATGGATACCGGAAGCAAGTAGTCCACACGTTGTTGAAAATTGTTCGGTAGTGACAACAAAATAAAAACCGGCCAAGTGCGAGTCGGACTCGCGCACGAAGGGTTCCGTACCATTATCAATAAAAATATTTATTTTATTTTGTTTTTAGTATTTGTTGTTATAGCGGCAACAGAAATACATAATCTGTGAAAATTTCAGCTGGAACTATCACGGTATCAGTGAGATACAGCCTGGTGACAGACAGACGGACGGACGGACGGATGGACAGCGAAGTCTTAGTAATAGGGTCCCGTTTTACTCTTTGAGTACGGAACCCTATAAAAAAGCATTGCATAGCCAAGCTACTACTGTGTTATCACTGTGTTGCGAATACATTTTTGATTATTGATTCCAAGTAAATGATACTGTGTTAAGTTACGTGAACCCTTGAGTTTCCTTTGAAATGAAAGAACTTTATAAAATCAGAGTTTAATTTAAGAAGAGTTTAGATCGATCTCTCAATGGCCCACTATCCATAAATGTAAGCTCGTGATTTTATTAAACGGTTTGATTTAACCGAAGTACTTACATCAAGTTGAATGGAATTTGGAGTAACAGAAGTACTAAGTAGCCATAGATAGATACACTTTTTAGAAAGTTTGAACTCGAAGCGTACTTATAAATAGGCGCATGACAGATTGAGGAAAATGCCAGAAAGTCAAGTACCATTTAAAGTAGATGAAGAAGAAAATGAGTAAGAATCAGAAATAGAGGTTCTCAGTTCGGCTGGTCAGACTATACCAGAGGCTTTACCGTAGCCTTAGCCCGTTAGAAGTCGGCATCTGCTCTGAGCAGTCCGTGGGTGCGCGGTTCGCGATAAGGCTCTGACGGAGGTCAGGGGGCCTACCGCGAACGGCGTTCGGAGTTTTCCCTCTCTGTCGCACTTACGTATGAACTCGTAACTATGACGGGGACGGGAGGCTTCGGGTGCCTTTCGCGGTGGGCCCTCAGGTCTTATGGAGACCGTAGAGTCACGGGGCCGACTCGGCGATCCCGTGGGGATGCGCGTAGTGTGGCCATGTGATAGCCGTAGGCCACGAATGAGATGCCTATTTGATGATTTTGATAATTAATGTGTTGTCATATTGTTGTGAGGCCACAGAAGGCTTTTAAATGATGGTACTTGATTGCTCTTGCATTTAGCTAACTTAAGCTTTGAAACTGAATGTAAAGTAATGCAATGATCCCAATTTAGTCACATACCTGTCATTTGTCACAAAGTATAGTACGTTTTATTTGAATTAAATGATGATTTTGAAGAATGACGTTTCACTTAGGGTAACATCAGGAGTGACCGAACGATGTACTGTGCTGTTTTCTCATTGTTCCAGGGTATACACACGAGGACGTGTGCGCGCAGGGTACCTGGCATAGGGGTTCCCCCAGGGCGAGACTCTCCCATTGCACTCCGGTTGGGTTGACCCTTACGATTATCCCTAATGTGGATAACTCAGATGCGTACATAGATTTGTTGGTTGGTGTTATTGGCCACCAGATTAATAATAGATCAAAGTAAAAACATGACTTCTTTAGATTTCAAAAAGTTTTGTCAAGATTTCGGTATAGAACATCACGTTGTAGCAAAAGGCGTTAGCAGGGCTAATGGTCAGGTAGAGCGTATTATGAAAATAATTAAGGACAATATGTCAGTGGTGGAGCTTGATAAGCCGTGGCATTCTCCCATGCAAGAATTACAATTGGCAATTAATTGCAGTGTCTCGAAAAGCACTGGTAAAAGTCCATTAGAACTGTTACTGGGTAAAAAATGCTCACCACCCGCTATCAAGCTCCTCCAAGTTGACGATGATGAGCCTGTAGAGGATCTTATTTCTGTAAGGAACGCATGTAAAAAAAAGGATGGACGAGCGATCTTTTCAAGATAAAATTAGATTTGATATGGTTAAAGCACTGATCAAACCTTTCAAAGTGGGTGATTTTGTTTTGATACGGCGTCATGAAAGACATACGACTAAATTGGGTGCTAAATTTGAAGGTCCAATGGAAATATTAGAAATATTACCCAATGACCGTTATAAGTTAAAACATGTAAACTTTCGAGGGAGTTCTGAAAAGATCGCAAGTCATGATTTTTTAAGACCTGCCCCTGCTGGACAGCTTGATCCATTCCAAAGCTATGATGATGATCCAACCGTGTGGGCGGACAGTGAGATGATAAACAGTTCTCAAAATGAGGACTGTTCAGAGTCTGAGACACGATAGCAAAATAACATAAGTTATAAATCCTGACTGTGATTAGCATGCAAATTACATGTCATAACTTAAGACTATATTTATATGTAACTTTGTTTCACCCATCCACAACTCCTTCCTTACAACGCTGGCTGGCCACCACGCGTTTCCTTTTCCCGGTCTTGAAGGCTAGATCTCTGTGTAGTAGAGTGATGCCTGTGTTGGCTAGATCCCAGGATGGGTGATGCCTGATGTCGGTTAGCTAGATCCCAAGGTGGGTGATGCTGATTTGAGGTTATGTTGTAATTTACAGTTTGTAGTAATAGTAGTTAATATTTGGTGTACTTTAGTAGTATGTATTTAAACCTGTAGTGAAATTGTATGTGAATCAGCGCAGAGAGCGCGCTGGAACAGAATGGCCGTGTGGGCGGCGGACCTTTAAGTTCGTTTTATTTATCTAAATTCATGTTTTATTTTCATGAGCTAACCTCATGAAAATAATAATGGAAATAATTGATAATTTTAATAGCTAATTGTTTAAAAATAATAAAATTACATGTGTTATATGAATTATAAACTTAGAATTATATTTAAATATCATTTAATGTAATTTACCAGTAATATTAGTATAAAATTATTTTGTTAGAAGCTAAATTCACTTTGAGTGACGTCACTTGTTTTGCTCGAACAACGGGTGGTGTGATGGAAGGAGTGGGGTGGTTTGTAACTTGGTATTTAAGAGCGCAGCGCACCAGAACTGGATTCATTTTGCAATATAAATTTGTGAACGTTGTTACTCTGCCCTAATTATTAATAAAAGTGATTTGTGTGTAAATATCGTTTACATTATACCTCTCAAATGGATTCCCATGATAGTGGTGGTGACACAACGCCGACATACTCTACCACATATATTTTTTCCAAAAAATATCACTAGGATCAACAGGTTAAAAAAAGTGAATTTGTAACCTCTCATACATAAGATAAGTTTCCCTTTACTAGGTAGGGTAGACACAACACTCTTTATGTACTAAGTCATTGGAAATATAATATTAAAGTCCTATAAATCTTTGCTGTTAAGACAAATACAAATCGTTTATTTGTTAGACTCTGACATTATATACATATATATCTAAAAAAATATATAAATAATGGAAATAGATTTTGGATCAGTGAGGGCAGCTACCAGACAGATCCCGTATTGCTAGGTGAAAATCGTCTTAGGAGACCTTCCTTCGATTTCAAATTAATGAAGATTGGCGTATACAGATTTTGGAAAAAACATACAGGATGCGAGAAAATGGTCATTTTTGACAAACTTTTATTTTGATGCCAATCGATCCCGTTCCTGTACAGGATCAAAGCTTGTATTGGACTAAAAAGAAATTTCCGACTAGAAATGCCATAAATCGAGAAAAACTTTCCCCATACAATTTGTATGAAAATGAAAAAAGTTTTTTTTATATGTATTTTTTTTATGTCAATCGATTCCATTACTATCCAGTATTAATAGTTTCCTTGGGGTCAACTTTCGGTAATGTACAAAAAAGCCATAAATTAAAGAAAACTGTTTTCATACATTTACTATGGAAAAACAGTTCTTTAATTTCTGGCTTTTTTGTACATTACTGAAAGTTCGATAGGCATCAAAAAAAAAGTTTGTCAAAAATGACCATTTTCTCGCATTCTGTATGTTTTTTCCAAAATCTGTACACGCCAATCTTCATTAATATGAAATCGAAGGAAGGTCTCCTAAGACCATTTTCGCCTAGCAATACGGGATCTGGTAGCTGCCCTCACTGACCCAAAATCTATTTCCATTATATATATATATATATATATATATTTTAGATATATATGTATATAATGTCAAAGTCTAACAAATAAACGATTTGTATTTGTCTTAACAGCAAAGATTTATAGGACTTTTATATTATATTTCCAATGACTTAGTACATAAAGAGTGTTGTGTCTACCCTATACCTACTTAGTAAAGGGAAACTTATGTATGAGAGGTTACAAATTCGCTTTTTTTAACCTATTGATCCTAGTGATATTTTTTGGAAAAAATATATGTGGTAGAGTATTAGATGGTTTATAAAATATCCAATATTGGAAGGTGTCGCCACCTTGCAAGTAAAAAAAAATGATTTTTAAAATATTAAAAATCTTTTTTTTTACTTCGATATAAATTTTTATAGTATTTTTTTTTATAAAAAGTCCTCTATTATCTACATAATATATACAAATTTCAAAAACATCGGGCCGCTACTTTAGTAGATAATATATATAAACGATTTTTCTTTTTTTTTTAATTATCTCAAAAATCACGACCATTTAGGGGCTGATATTTGGTGAAATAACAACGTTATAAAGATAATTATCCGAGCAAAAGGAAAGCCATTTTCTCGTCAAAGGCAGTTTCGCCATAAAAACACGGCTATACCCTTTATACAAAATGTATCTATTTATTCATCTTTGTCATCAAGGAATTCGTTTAACGAGTAGTAGCTCTTCTTTATCAGGAATGCCTTGAGACGGTTGTTGAAGATGTTTCTAGAACTTAGGCATTTTATTTCGTCGCTTATTTTATTATAGTACATTATGATACAAGTGAGCTATGTTGATCATTACATAAGAGGCGGAATTGTCACACGAACCGCAGGTGAGCGTGATAATAGAGCCGAGGATGTAATTATCAAAGCGCACGCGTGTCATACGACGTTTTTCAACACATTTGCGACGAAAAAATCCTTTTCATAAAATGTAAATGTTACAGGCTCCTAAGTTGTTTCCTTTAGTTATTGATGACAACAGGTTTTTACTCACATACATTTGCACATCTCCAAGAATGTACAGTGGCGTCAATTATATTTATCACTGTTCTATTCACCACGAGTCAACATTTTTAATAATAACCAAACACGCATCATCAATGTTTACAAATATTTGTGAAATTACTTATAATGAAATGAAATGAATGAAATGAAAGCATTTATTTCGGACACACATCCATATTATGTTAGTAAAAAACTTATACTACTTTACTTATCATTACTAATGTTAGTGGAAAGTATAATTATAGTTGGCATACACATGCATGGACACCCAGTGAACTAGAATAGGGCTGTCCATCCTCCCAGCGATCACCCTCAGGAGAGCGTTGGCGCTGCCCCGTACGCGCTCGGCCAAGGATGCGACCCGCTTGCGCAGCACGGCTTGGAAACCGTCGGTGCTCCACGCGGCGAACATCCCTGACGCGCTGCAGCGCCAGGGCAGCCCCAACAACCCCCTGAAGGCGTTATTGTACTGGACGCGCAGAGCACTGAGGGTATTTTTGGTGTAATTGCTCCACAGGTTGCACGTGTATAGATTTTGGCAGTAAGTTTTAAACAGTGTTATCTTCACCTCGCGCGAACAGCGTGCAAACCTGCGTGATAGCATATTACTCCTAACCGTCAGTGCTCTGCGTTCCCTTTCTATGTCGACATCGTCTTTGAGGGTGTCTGTGACCCAATGTCCCAAATATTTAAATTTAGACACAGTCTGAAGAGGAGAACCGTTGAGACTTATGGGCGGAATAGAGTACGTTTTATTGCCAGATTTAAATACGAGAACTTCACTCTTTTTAACATTATATTTGAGACCGTGGGCCGCAGCAAAACAATAAAACATAAAACAATAATGGCGCGCAACAATTTTTTTTTTCGTGAAATTCGCGCAGTGCGCCCGCAGCGAGGCATAGATGAAATCTCTAAACAGCCAATACAAAATTAAATAAATATTTTGTTATTCAATATAAATTCAAGTAAAATTGTATCAAAAGTAATAGTACATTGTTTAACAAGGGGCGTATGAGGAATATTGCAAACGAGAGTCTATCAGGAGCCCGACGCCGTAAGGCGGAGGGCGTTTGATGACTCGAGTTTGCAATATTCTTACGCCCGTGTTATACACAATGTTTTTCATCACATTTGCGAGGAAATAAATAACCAAAAAAGACAGAAAACCTACGTGTTATACAAGCGCATCAATCAAATGTTGACGAGATTGACAACTTCACTTTCAGATCAGTGCGAGTGGAGGGCGTAGCTTCAATATTTCAACCAATCACAGAGCCTGCTTAATTATATTTCCAACCAATCACAGAGCAGAATTCTTGACGCTAGCGGCCGTCCAGATTTGCTTAACCAATCAGATCACACACAAGCTCATTACTTCCCATGGGCCATTATTTCCCGCGGGAACAATTTAGGCCATTGTCTTTCTGTATACAGGCAAGGAATAACACCATTTATGAGCAAGTGTGATGAAAATAGTTTTACTAAATGAATCGTTTCTATATCATATCCAACAAGAAATAATCAATTAATCCACAAGAAGGATTTAATTTGTTTAGTCGAGTAAGAATCCATTTGCCGAGAATTAAAAACAAACCTGTATAACCCGGTCAATTTAAGAATGCGCCGAGTCCATACATACACCTTGCTGCAAGGTGCCAACGTGTCTTAATCGGGATATAAACTTAACTACACGAGTGTCGTAATGTTATTAAACACGCGTGTTTAATACCCAGGATTATGAGCCTAAAAGCGGCACAATAAGAGGCACGTTACGAGCAAATGTGTTGAAAAATATCTTTATACACATCACGTTAGGACTATTACTATGCAGGGTTAATTTTGACAATACGGTGCATGCTAGTTTATTTTTATACCGTCTCGTATCGTCGCGGTTGGTCGGCGAGTCTAGTGAACAACTGAGGGTAATTTCTAACAAATTTGCAAACTTCAAATATATAAATTGATGTTAAAGTGAGCATACCGTACTTTTGAAAATAGAGTTAACAGCTTTCGGTGTTTTTAATGTTGGCAAGTATGCGAACGCACTTTTTTTGGAGGATGTATAGGTCATCTATATTTGTGCTATTTCCCCATAAAAGCACTGTTTAACTTTTTTTTAATCGGCCGCTATATTGCAGTGTTCCCAACTTCATAAACAAATATTTCGAAATAAAAGTATTTATTTACGATTTAACATTTGTATATTATAAATTATTTACTACAATAAAAATAAATCATCATCTATTGTGTGTTAAATTACACGTTTTATAAATTCTTGGTATTATTTATAAAAATAAACAGCTCGAATTCGGTCCGGGTCCGGATTTGGTTTGGTTCGGATAGCAAGTGCAAACAAATTAAAAACAAAACAAACCATAAGCAAGAGGTGTCACATTTTCGATTTCCCACCAAAATACAGTTCAAAATTAAAAGACGAAAGATGATAAACTATTAGTCCTAAACGATTAAGATTTTATTCATGTTTATGAAGACAAGTGTACGTTCTTTTTAAAATGGTCGAAGAAATTAATACCTGCACTCCTGTAGAAATTGCGTGTGTAGCAAAAGTACGAATATAAAACTTGCTGCCAGAAAAGTTTTTTTAATACAGTTGCTCAAAAAGTGGTACTTTTTGTAGCTGCAAATCGTGCGCAAAGTTGTATTTTGCGCACTAGTGCTTTTTACTTTTCCACGTGTATCGAACGACGTTTTTTAATACAGTTGCGAAAAAATAAGAAAAACAACAAGTAAGGAATTTGAAACTTTTATATTATTAATTCTGTAACATTATTGTAATACAGTTGTAAAGTTCTTACTTGTTGTTTTTCTTATTTTTTCGCAACTGTATTAAAAAACGTCGTTCGATACACATGCGGAAATGTCATTCTTCACTCGTCCCGAGTCTTACCACTCGCCTACGGCTCGTGGCAAGATATCTCGCCACTCGTGGATTAATGACATACTTTCCGCACTAGCATCGAAATATACTAAACTATTCTGTAGTCTGCTATTTATTTAAAATTTGTCGTAGAAAAATTATTGTATGCAACGGTGTATAACTGGTCTAAAAACGCTCGTGGCGTCTTTAATCGCGTTTTAAGACCCTTCTTATACAACAGTTGCATAATATACTATTCTCAAACATGCAATGAAATATTCTCTTTACGTTCCTTATAATAGACTTGGAAGTATCCTTTTTCGGGCGCAGCATCTCGAGGCGGCCTGAAATGGGATTTCATACAACTTTTCAGGCCTAGGCCTGCAAAGTAACTTTTTAATTTTCACTCCACTATTTGTGGCACATGATCACGGCATTCAGCTATGAAAATTAGTTTGATTTGAGGATTTTTATTTATTTATTTCATTGCATGTTTGAGAAAAGCACTATACATACTTCGGCGTGAAAAGGGGTTCCCAGCATCTTACATAACTATCTGTACTCGGCCGGCAACCCCTTGCTTCCCGGCCTCTGTAGTAATGTACTATTAAGCAATGATGATGCTATGTGACCGTTATTATATCACTGTATATTTTTTATTCAAGCAGACAATGAACATTGTATGATAGTGTAATCGTATTGTTATTAGATAATTAAGTTTATATATAAGTTAATTCTGATTTGAATAGCGGTGACTCACCTGTATTATGTAATCATCTTTGTTGAGATATTTGTCAACATAACTATAGTCCGTCAGCGTGCTGGTCCACAGGATCAAGGGAAGTTTTTTGCCGAACGCCTGCAAGAACAATGGCCCAATTAGGTATTCGTAATGTAAAACAGCCATTGATTGCCAATCAAAATAGCCACATTGTCACACAGTTTATGCAATATGGCCACCGATAGGAAGGTAGCTGTCAGTTATAATGGGAGGTAAATTGAATAAACCTCCTTTTCAAAGTCTTGGCCGATTGCTTGAATGTAGACAGCCGAAACATTCACTCGATCTCTCTTTTTACTAGTCCATGTAAATAGGCGATTACTTGCCACTACTCGTCATGTGTGACAAAGTTAGAGAATAAGGATCAGACACGCGATTTTTAACGTATAGCCAAGATCGGAATATCCCTTTTCAGGCTTAAGCCTATCGCTTTGGTAACCCTATCAATTCAATTTGGTACCTTACTGATAGGGTAACCCTATTGTTATGGTAAGCATATCGGATGTGGTAAGAGTATTATAGCATATCGGAGGGTTTTGTTAGGGTTATCTTATCTTATCTTATCTAGGTGAGTTATCTTCTGTGCATTTGGCCTCTCCTTTATACCTGCTCCCAGGCTTGCTCCATCATTTCCACAAAGCGGATGATGCAGTACACCGGGAGCACCTTGAATTCCTTTGTTTGCGGGTAACCGTTACCAAAGTAGTTCATTATTTGTCTGGCAAGGGCATGACATTCTGTTAGGGTTACTTATCATAAGGTTACCATTATGGATAGGGTTTCAAAAACAACTTCTAAAATAACCCTCGAAAACCCCAATAAGGGAAACCAATTCCGGTCCCTGCCTATAGCCCCTTTTTGGACTCGTCCCTTCTCATAAGAAATATGTCCGGCTTGAACACTTCACTTCTAGTGAACATGACAAATGTTTACCCTGTAGGCTTTCTCTTGCGCTTTCTTCTGGAAGTAGTCCCACAGGTTGAGGAAGCCGGCCTTGCTCAGGTCCCAACGATGCTGGATCATGAACTGATGGATCTCCGTGGACACATTCCAGCAGCGCTCGCTCACTTCATCTCCTCCCATGTGGAATATGTCCGGCTGGAAGACCTCTGTTGATGGAACATGGAAAAATACCTGTATTTTACTTGGTTTATTTTCCCAGCGTTGTGTCATTACATTAATAGTACATTGTTTAACGAGGGGCGTAAGTGGAATATTGCGAACAAGAGTTTTGATGACTCGAGTTTACAATATTCTTACGCCTGTGTTGTGTTATACACAGTGTTTTTCATCACATTTGCGAGGAAATAAATAACTACAAAAGACAAAAAAATCTATGTTTCATATACAAGCGCACCAATCAAAATTGACGAAATTAACAACTTCACTTCCAGGTCAGTGCGAGTGGAGCGCGCAGCTTCAATATTTCAACCAATCACAGAGCAGTATTCATGCAGCGCGTGGTCAACTACATTTTTTTTTCAACCAATCACAGAGCGGTGCGCGGTGAACTAGATTTGCTTAAACCAATCAATCGCATTACTCCCTCGGGAGTTGTAAAAAACCATAACTCCCGCGGGAACAATTTAGGCCATTGTCCTTCTGTATACAGGCATGGAATAACACCATTTATGAGCACGTGTGATGAAAATATAGTTGGTGAGTGAGACCATCATCCTACACTTGAAATCTCTCACCTGATCTCAAAAATAAATGGCGAGTTTAGATAATTTACTCTCTGGATGCGGGTGGCACAGGACCGGTAATTGTAGCAATCTTTGCATGGGGCCATTGTCCAGCAGTGGACTTATTTCGGCTGTTATGATGAAGATGATGATGATAGCTTTCTGAACAAACAGACTACAAAACGTTAAATAAATACTTTACCAGCCATATCCGTGTAAATATCTTCCAGCACATCGTATAGCTCATCTCTAGTGGGGTTCAGTTGGCCACACGGCGGCTCCACGCAGAACGATGCCCAGGGTTCCGCCTGTAAACAAAACCATATCAGACACCGGATTCCCTGGTGGGGTAGCCTTTGTTTAAAGGATCCCTATCTACTTCTAATATGCCCGCAAAATTTAAGTATTAGGGTTTAAATTCAAATAACAACGGAGTTTCACAGAGTAAGTGGAAGTGCTCATTTATCGCCACCGTAATTTCGTCGTTCGTGTCCAGTCCATGCCTTCATTGTGCGATAAAATTGTCACAGGTATAAAAAACAATTTTAGTAAGATGGTAAACCTTTTCTTGAGATTGTACCTTACACATATTTTTATCCTTTTTTTTGCATGATTTTTACAGACATTTTCAGTACAAGGCGCAAACGAGGCTTGAACTCGCATTGTAAGGTATATTGTGATCGTACCTTGAAGCAGACGGTGAGGTCGGTTTCCTGCCAGCCCTCGCCCACGTGCGCGGGCGCGTCGAACTCGGGCAGCACGCGCACGCCGCGCACGCGCCCGTATTCCACAACCTCACGCATCGCCGACACGCTGTATACCTAAAATACATCAAGGGCAATGCTTTCATTCAGGTTTGGTGCGTATAAGAGCACCCTCATATTACAGCCACTAGTAGCGAGCTCGAGAGCTCTATAAGGCTCTTATAGACTTGCATCAAGGCCTCACCTCCGGCTCAACACTCGAAATCAGTCGTCCATGTATCTACTGTTTACTTTCTGGCTTCTACAATGTAGTATCGAACGTCTTGTCGTACCTTGGCAGGAGAATAAGCGCCGTACTTAGAGAGATCAGGCCTCTTCTCGGACACGAACGGGAAGCTCTGGCTGTCGGTGATGTGCCAGTGGAACGTGTTTAGCTTCACGGCAGCCATCGCGTCTGCCGGGAGAAATATTTTATGAAAATAGATGCAAGAGTGTCCAAATCCAATTTGCAAACGCTTTATTAACTGCTTGTAAGTAAGCTATCCGCTCCAAGGGTGGAGCTTCGTATGTGGAGCTTAGGAGAGAGTAAGGAATCTAATACGAAGCTCCTCGAGGGCGTGCATATCGCCGAAAACAGACAGACTTGGAGAAATATCATTACGGCCCGGCCACGACATTGCGCTAATTGCGGCGCGGCAAGTGTTTTATCTGTGCATTGCGCGGTCGAGACGCGCAACGCACTGTGGTTAGTCGGGATCGCACGCAATGATTTAGAAAAAACGCGGCCGCTGCCGCCGTCGCGCAATGTCGTGGCCGGGCCGTTAGAGAGAAGACAAGGGGCCACGGCCCTCAGCATTGAGGATAACGACGCATAGCATGGAGGAGGAAATAAGTGAGCGCCTTGGTCCTTACGATGTGTAATGGCGACTACGTCCGCGAACACATCTACGTCTTTACATGTTGAATCCATGAGTACCTATACCTACTTATTGCGGGCGGCTAGTTTTTAGTAAATACACTGTAGTAAAAGTCCGATGTGACGCGCTCATACAGACACGCGTCGATACAGTAAACTTAAGGCGCTATAGTATCATGGTCTTCGCTCCCTCTCGCTGAGCATAAGCGTGAGCGAGATGGAAGTGCGTGTTTGGAAGCGCGGATATCATGTTTTTTAATTTTAATTTTTTGTGCGTTTAAATAAATAAAAAAGTAATCACTAAGTTCCCTCAAACATGATATTGCCGATTTTTAGAAATAATGTTAATATGTTTAGCTATTGTGCATAATTTGCTACGAATGTTTTAAGTGAATTTTAATATGTTTTAGACCTATGTTCGTGATTTTTTTCTATCGAGCGAAAATTGCTTAATCGTGTTTCGAATCACTGATTTCCCTGCAGAAAAGCCTCAAGATTACTATTCGTATTTTTTGAAACCATATTATTATAAACAGACGCATTATATTGTTTCAAAAACTATGTTCGCTTCACTTCGCTGAGCCTATAGCGCCTTGTGTAACTCGGGGTAGTCGGCGGCACATCAGTCCGCGTTGCCGCGCATGTGCCGCTTAGAACTGGTTTTAAATGGAGCGCAGGAGTTAAAAGGTCTTAATTGTGTACTCACCACGGGCGGTAATAAAAGTAACCTCAGATCTTATATTTATCGCCCTTGCCTTCGGCTCGGGCGTCAAATACCTGCGATCTGGGAAGTTCTTTGTTTTACCGCCCTGGGTAAGAAATGTACTACACTGTGGTGTGTAGCCAACGAAACGAATACCTAAGTAGGTAAGCTCATTCTAAGGTATAAGGTAAACGCCTCAGTGCTTGTCACAGTCCTAATAAATGACAATTACAATCTTATGTCAAAACTATAGACACGAACAATAGGTGTCAACTATTAGGTATTAAGGTGTAGAGCATTGGGACATTTACCTTACGGTACATAACAAAATGCTAATCCTAATTTACCTATCGTTTTCTTAATAGAATCAACTGTGTAATAGTTCCTCGCTGTGTCCAGGAGTATACCCCGGTAGGGGTAGACCGGGTTGTCTGCAATGTTAACATCTCGAACAATCTGAAAAAAATTATCGGTAAGACACCAAGGTCTAAATTCCTTCGGAACGTTTTTAGGGTTCCGTAGGCAAAAACGGAACCCTTGTGGATTCGTCATGTCATGTATGTCTGTCTGTCTGTCCTTTTTCTAAACTGAATATTTGGCGCGAGAGACACTTCTAAAATAAGAGAATAATAAAACCAAAAAAAATATGATGTATATACATTACCATGCAAACTTCCACCGTAAATTGGTTTGAACGAGATCTAGTAAGTAGTTTTTTTTTAATACGTCATAAATCGTAAACCGCAATTTATTTTACGGAACCCTTCATGGGCGAGTCCGACTCGCGCTCGGCCGCTTTTTTTAATACGTCATAAATCGTAAACCGCAATTTATTTTACGGAACCGTTCATGGGCGAGTCCGACTCGCACTTGGCCGCTTTTTACAACACTGCACGTTACGGTGTTGCACTGTTGCACGATCTCTATAATTATGTACAAAAATATACCTACCTACTAGTATCCTGGTCTTTGGGGCCGCATATAGAAAAGAAATTCTGATGAACAATAAAAGATTCATATCACAGAATAACCTAATCGATATCGATACCCACAGTAATGGTCATTGACATACGAGGGCTGTTCCGAAAGTTTATATAGCAGATTTTATGACTCGGGCATGCGAAACGCTTTTAGTGCCAACTGGCCAATATCGCACTTGGTAGTATTTATTTATTTATTTTATCTTTATTCCACAAAAGGACAATGCAAAAAGCAAAGGGATATACGTCAAATTTTCTTAACCTTCATACAAAACATCTTGGCTAAAAAAATTCAAGCTACCTAACCTACTCTACAGTGTTCTAAAATATATGAAGTTCTGAACAGGCACTCTATGCCTTGAAAAATAGTGTTTCAGTGATTTGTGAGTGTGTCGATCGTTCCTGCAGGTAAGGTACCTAATTGAAATACTCCCGATTCAATAAAAAAATTATATCCCATGAATAGACTATAGACCCGATGGAAATTAAGTCTTCGTAACAGCAAAATACTGTTCGGTGTTTATCGGACTACATTGCTTGATTACAAAAAAAAATGTTATTAGGTATTGTATTGTTTAACTTAGTCAATCACATCACCTAATTATGTACCTACCACAAAAATTTAATCAATTCTAAATTGTTTTGTAATTAATGTAGTCCGAAGAAAACGTTTGAATATTTAGTACCTACTCTGCCAGTTGGAGTAAGAATACCTATACCCTGTGAACTTTACGGTTTCGCTCTATGAAAACACAACAATATATCGATATCAGCCATATTTTTACACCAAAAAATAGGTTGGGTACTTAATTTGACTAAATATTCATTAATAATCCACCTAAATTTAATACCGATACGGTAAAAAATAATGAAAAGTACCTAATCTTCATAAATTCCGTAAAAATCAGGCTAAAATGGTATAAACTTTCTTTACTTTATAATTATACGTTACGTTTTTTGGGATACGCGCATAATCCACTTATTTTTGTTAATGAATAAACCTTTCTATAGGCCAGATACAATATTATCTCAAGGTCGTAAATATTTAATTAAAATGCCGTTATTTCCTGATGCATATATTTTTGAATTCAGATAGTAAGTCTCCAAATTTGTGTACTCAAACATGTTTTCATTATAAAAATACTGATAGTATTTTTGCTTGCGGGTTAAATTTTTTTCCTAACTTCCGGTCCATAGAATTATTCATTTCAATAGTAAAAGTTATTTAAAATAACATTTAAAAGCTCTATACAAATAATTAGCCTGATATTGAATTATTTCCAAAAAAACCATAATTTTCTCAGGGTACTATAAAATGTTAGTCATACATTTTGCGTTAAGTCATAAACTTATATTCAGACGTGTATACCAGAATAATATATTATAGGTAGGTAACATCGTCGTACCTACATTATAAAACATTAACTTGAAGGGAGATGGATAAGAAAATAACAATAGGTATTCATGTATGCTGCCCACGTTCCGTTAAGAAGTATTCACAACACTACACTTACAAACGATCGATAAGTGTATGGTATCAAATCAACATACATACCTACCTTCTTTAAATCTACCGTCTCTACCGATAATAAATCTGAAGTGTAATGTACAGAATATGTCCGAATAGTGCTAAGATAAAATATGGACTGTTATCAGGTTATCACCCATCGACCTGCACGGCTATCACAAGACGGCCGCGACATACTCTCGAGGTCTCTCGCACTATGCGTCTCTCTTTGATTAGACCACTTAGAAAGAGACGCATAGTGCGAGAGAGCTCGAGAGTATGTCGCGGCCGTCTTGTGATAGCCGTGCTGAAAGACAATAACTCACCAAAAGATGATCTCTGATATCATCGTAAAGAATGAGCTGAGAGAGTGTTTCTAGCCCATGGCGGACTCCGAAGAACGACCCTCCCGTGATATAGGCGTCCACTTTATCGTTGTTGCCGGATATTTTAAGCGTGTAGTTTTCATGCATATCCAGGGAAAAGTCTAGAAACAAAAGAATATGTATATGCAACATAAGTAAAGAAAGTCGTTAGTGAGTTTAGGACCAACGCTGATTCGTGCGGGCGCCTGCGTAGTGCGCTGTGCCCTCTATGCCATACTATAGTGTTTTTCAACCTTTTTCATGACGCGACCCCCCTAGAGTAAGAATCCAAGCAGCCGCGACCCCCCTCGGGGTCGCGACCCGCAGGTTGAAAAACACTGCCATACTAAATTAGGTACCCGTCGCGCCTACAAAATTAACAAAAAAACATGCAAAGTTTCAAATCGATACCACTAATAGAAGTCGGTGAAAATCTACTTGCAAGATTCGATTACATTAATGTCTAACAATTGTTACTTAGTTACAGGTGAAGTTAATAAACCTACTACCTACCTAAGGCTGGTAAAATTTCTTATCAGCAATAACTAATGCATGTGTGTCATAAAACTCATTAAGATCATAGTAAATACTACCTATAGGGACTGGAGTGTTGATGATGCTAACCTTGAGGAACCTTTTAGTCGTTAAATTTAATGATACCTAAATACAGTTTAGTTCAAAACCTTCAAAACATGTTTCCAGTTTTATGTGAAATATTTTATCGTTGAGTTTAGAGTAGGTACTTATACGCAAAGTTGAAAATAACACATTTCTTTGAGTTCAACATCCTGGGTCGTGACTTCAGAACCGGTCGGACACATATTTTTTGAGATCGCTCTGTGATAGGTATTCTAATTCGATTCGACACACATAAGCGTCATTTGCACAAGGGAGCATTGATCCTTAAACGTAATACAAGTTTTTTTGTTAGGTAGGATTGAGACAACGGTAGCTTGATATTTCTGACTGTTACTGTGTGTGTACCTATTTACACCGGGAGTCTCAATTTTTCTGGATATGTTCTGCCGGCTACGAACAGGTAACTACATATTTGCAGTTGATTGCACACAGAACTAGCTATGCTAATGTAACACAACCAACCTCAAGCCATACATTTTGCCTAAGTATAATTTTATTTTCGCAAAAAAATCCATTACAAACCGAGATTTGCTCAGAAATAATAAAAAAACAGAAATAACTATTAAATAATAAATACGTTAGGTAAGGTTTGTTTTTGATAAATTTATTGAAAAAGCATTAGATATGCTTGCGCTGCCGTGCGCTGGTGTGGGACGCCACCTGTACAGACACCCTGGCGGCGTCCTACCTACCAGCGACTACCAAAAGTGCGGGGGCGGCGGCAGACGCCCGGGAACGCCTCAAGGTCTCAAAGCACAGCTGTCTCAGTGCCTAATATCAGTTCTTTGCTTTCGACGTCGAGACACTAGGTCCTTGAGGTAAGGGTGCGCTGGAGCTCCCACAGGGAGGTAAGCAAAAGGTTGAGGGAGGCAACGGGTGACCCTCGCGCCGGCAGCTTTCTCGCGCAATGAATCGCAATCGCAGTTCAGCGCGGGAATGCTGCCTGCGTGATGGGCACCCTGCCAAGAGGCCCAGGCCTCTTATTTAATTAGTTAGTTATTTTTAATTTTTTTTTAAGTTTAAGGTTTAGTTTTAGTTATTTTAATTTAATAATAGTTTAGTCTTGTAAAAGTTTTATACATGTTTTTATACTGGTGTTTTAATAAATGGGTAATTACGTTTTAGATATGCTACATAATTATCAGCATATCTAATTCAGCGAAAATTCGGACAGTTGTTTTCCTTCCTTGTAGGTATAATTTGACGCCTACCAAGTGCATACATCCAGTAAGTAAGTAATACGTATGTCTTTCGATTACCGATTGTTGTTGCGAATCTAGGTGTCAAAAATTGTTCTACTAGGTGCGAATACACAGTCAAGTATAAATGTTTTGTGAATACAAAATCAGGAATGTTCTATTTTTATTCCTCCTATGGAGGTCGTTGTTGTTTTACGTCCGTAGGAATAACCCTAGAATCCCTACACGTGACCTCCGGGTGGTGCTAAAAGAACAACAAACTCGGCAGCTGCACTGTTCCTTCTGAACCTCGCAGCGCACACTGGAACTCTATCAGCAACATCGATACGAATACATACATATATGTACCATGTAAGTGTAACCGCCATACGATAAATAAATAAATTCCTCCTATTTAAGATTTATAAGAATATACGTACCACCATTTTCAGGATCTTGATTAATAAGATGTACATCTAACGCCTTTCCTTTGGTTTTGGGCGTCGCATCTTTAGGTATAGTATTGGCCACAATACTCAGAAATCTCTGTAAAAAGAACATAAGTTAACTTTCAATATTTTTAACCCCCGACGGAAAACGAGGGGTGTTATACGTTTGACGTGCCTTTGTGTGTGTGTGTCTGTATGTGGCATCGTAGCTCCTAAACGAATGGACCGATTTAAATGCGGTCCGAAAGCTGACGTGATCGGGATAGTTCTTAGCTACGTTTCAACAAAATCGGTTCAGCCGTTTTTGAGATATTGAACTTTGAAATGAAAATGTCGGGGGTTTTCAACTTTTCTAAGTTGTAAATAGTTATAACATTCTCGATCTAAAAGGCGCGAGCGTACGGGAACAACAAAACCAACAACAACCCAACATGGGCAACAAATTGACCGATTTTTACCTAATCTTTGAAAGCATTTGAGTACTAAAGTCGACTTTAATTTATTGTAATATTTAATGAACTACATAATAGTACATTACTGCAGACGCCGGGCAAGAAGAGCTTGCCGGGTGAGTAGGTCTATACGACCGTATGGAGGCCGGATAGTGGTACGAAGCCGGCAAGCCCTTTTCACGGCCAGGCATGTATAGTGCTTTTCTCAAACATGCAATGAAATAAATAAATAAAAACTCCTCAAATCAAACTAATTTTCATGACTGAATGCCGTGATGATGTGCCACAAATAGTGGGTTTTTTTTTTAAATACTTCCCGGCCTACCCCTTCAATTTCGTATGATATTCCTTTACAGTTCTCTCGAGTTGATCCGCCCGTAACGTGATACTTTGAAGCCTGTTATGACGCACGGAATGATGACATTTCATTGCATGTTTGAGAAAAGCAATTAAGTAATGATATAAGCTATTATTAATACGTCTAGAAAGCGACACAATAAAAACTATTTATAGAAACAAATGAGGGGTCGTTTACAAAAACAACATAACTGACATATTAACGAAATCGAGTTATTGCTATGATTACCTATGTCCGTCTGTGAAGACGCTACAATTGTGCAATAGACATTGTTTAATTAGGAACCCGTTTGCCCAAAATTACCCAATTAATCTTTAAAATGGAATTACTCAGCTCTACGGAACTTAAAGTACAATCATAATTACATTGCCTTGTACATTTATGTATTTAATTTAAAAGCATTTGGTAATAAAACAGTTTTCGTAAATTCAATAATTATTTTTACTATAGGAATGTAAATGATTTTTGCACAAAAATAACATAACTGATAATAATTTTACAAAAACAGCATAAGTGTCGAAGTTATTTTACATATTTTTGAAGAGATAACCGATTATTAATGGGATCCAAGATGCAAGTGTAACTCTATGGCCATACGCCTGCATAGTAAATGGGAAGGTATTGTTTAAAGAAATAATATTTTAGGAGAAATTATGTTTTTTTCGCTTCCTGTAGAATCAACACCAATGTAGTTAACTAGTTATGTTGTTTTTTGTAAACATGCCTTCAAATGCTCTATAGTGCATGTTGTTAGGGGAAAATACTTTTCGACACAAAAGTTGCTTCGCATTGTTGGTTTTTTATGCACAATTTTCCCATTTTTGCTCGTCTTAAAAAAAAGAAAATGTAAAACTGAAATACTAGATATCATTTGTGTTATACGAATGTAATATTCGTGTATCTTTTCTAGTTTTGCCTCAAAGTCTGAAAGTCCTTAGATTTGTCTTTGATCTTTTTATACTTTTGCTAATACTACTTAAACTAGCATATATATTGAAATATAGTGCAGAAATAAATTATTGCCAATTTATTTAGCTTTCATTTGGTAGGTATAATTTACACTTTTCCAAGCGCGGCCGCGGCGTTTTTGCTGACGTCATTACAGGGGAGACCAACTCCTTAGAGATTGTGTCCCGGCAGTTTTGGATTCCAGGGGACATGCCTATATAACAACATACTAAAAGATGATGCTGGTATCCGAAAGTGAAGTATTTGTTCGACGGAATCCCCTAACAACACTACCTACTAGCGACATAGGCCGCTCGCAAAGTTATTATGAAATGCAAATCTAAATAGACTTCAAATGTTTTAGCTTGACCTTTGCGCGAATCAAATAATATTTGTCTCATATCAACAGTAGAATGCATTTGGAATTTTATTATCATTTATCATATAGTTCGTAAATGTATGAAAGATTTCGCTTATATCGTGTTATAATATTCTTTCATACGCAATTACGTGCTATGGACGAAGAACTACAAAACAAAGATCTTATGGTTGAATTTACTAAAAACTTTTGAGTGGTAGTAAAAAATCCCAAACTACAAAACGTTAGGTACAGTATAGTTCGAAAATATGTAGGTACCTACACAGGCAAAAGTGATAAAAATACGACAACACGACTTTGTTTTTAAGGTTGCGCATATATTTTTGAACCTTTGAGAACGTTCATATATCTATTTATGAACTCGATTACAATACGATTGATTTATGACCATTCCATCTAATTCAAATAATTTACTTAACGTTGTAGTGCAGTTTCTCCATAGCTACCTGAAAAGCTGCTTGCAGAAGTCTATCAGTTTCGCCATGCCGTTCAATCTTCATTTCAATACTGTTCAGATTGATCTTGGAGAGGAAGTTGCCAAGATCCGTTTCCCCTGTTGGTCTTGGCCAGAGGAGACCTGAAATAGTTATTTGTAAACATGGCTACAAAGTCGTTCTTTACCGCCAACTACTCAGGTTGGAAGTGGAGCAAGTGAGCGACTCTAAAATTGAACCACAAGACCACGACCAACGCGAGTGGATAAAAAAAACTTGAGTGCAACGAGGTCGCCAAATAATTTAACTCGTTTCGTCACGACAATACTAATATAAGTAATTTGTTTCCAAAACATTCCTGAAATTATTATTTTTTAATACCAAAAATACTCACTTTACTGAATTATCAATTATATCCGACTCTACTACACTTGAATGTAGCATTTCATACCTACCTACATATTTCAGGAATTAAATTATGAATAAGTAGGTACTTATAGTAATCGCCATTGACCATACTATACTTATGGTTATGATAATTATCGCCGGTACTAATAACCGGCCATAAATTTCGGACATGTGATAATTAGGACACGAGAACTATCACCTGACCTATTATGTAAGTACTTCTTTTTCACTCTCTACCTGCTATGAACTACTTAAAATAAAATCATACATTATTATCTGTTATTATAGGGTCATATATTAGCATTGTTTTAAGTAGGTACGATGTTTTTTCTCTGAGACCAAGGTTTAATTTGGACCACCGGTTTCTTTTAAATTTGCCAAGTTTTAAAACAGACGTTACCATATTCGTTGCAGAACATTTTGCAGGCCTCCAAGCATAGGGCGGGTTCGTTGCTTTTCGGGTCATGGCGTGTCTTGAGGCATTTGCCGTTGTCGCACACCCATTTGTAGTCGTCGTCAGCTGCGGCGCTGAAAACACGCTAATGTCAAACGAGCGAAATGCCGCAGCGCTTATATTAAACTGGGCCGATTCGACTTACTAAATAATGTGGCGTGACCCCAGCATGGTGTATCATGTAGGTGTCATTATTCTGTCAAATTAAAACAAGAGATGTGCCTTTGATACCGACCACGTTTTGTAAATCGAATCCCAGTCCTGGAGAGTTAGAGTCTAGCTGATTTGGTTCCCGATTTTAAATCGAGAAACATTTCATGAAAATCAAATGTATTCTTTCGCAGAAAGAAAAAGATATCAGAAACCATTAACATTTTAGGTACCTACAACAGCTATATTAGCTGAAGGGTCATTTGTATAGAAATAGAACCCATTACGTGTATAGGTCAGGTTTGTTTTAAGTATAACAATCCTCATAAGTTTAGGTACTGTTTATGAAAACAAAAAAAATTCTATGGAATATGGAATGAAAAATTCTGCGAAATGTATAAACATTTGTCGGTATAACGAGGTAAAACCTGTATAAACACCAGCATTTTGCTTAACAACATTTCCTTAACGAGTTTTTGTTAAAAATAAAACGTATTTTTTAAAGGTCTTCCTTACGTTTGACTTAGAAATCTTATCTATAGTGAAGTAAGCCATCCCCAAACAAAGATAAACAAAGATTGACATACAGAGAAAGTTCATAACTTGCAACTTCACAAACAAGTTAAATTGCAGGTCACCCTTCATTTGATACAATCGCATATCAATAGCTAGAGCTAGGTCATTTAATTTCAGAACGGATGTTAGTATTTCCGTTCTCATTCATCTCCACTTATAATAAATCTCTAAATTAAAAAAAGAATCAGCCAGTTTGAAACTAAGCTTTGCGCGGTTCGAATGTTCTCAGCATCCCATGAGCGGAAAAATATGAAACATTTTATATAGGTACATTATTATTCTAGCTGCAACTTAGGATACTTTTTATCCGACTGCGACAGTTAATTAATTTTCCGAAATATACGACTTCATTTAATTTTTCATTTATTTTTATTGAAATCAAACGCTGCTCCAACTGTCAGCTATAAGAACCGTCAAATTTTCGTCAAAATGGCGGAATTGCTTTGCCTTTCACTTATTAATAATTTAAATCCCGTCTACGATAGACCTTTACGAGACAAATGCTAAAATATAAACCATAAAAAAATATTCGATTCTGATATGAGAACTTATATGCGCAAATGTCGTTTTATGTCGTAATTTCAATAAATGAAATCAACAAATTTGAACAATATAATTAACACGAATTTGTTTTTTTTGAATGACAATGGCACGCGCTCGGCGCATTCAGCCAAAGTACCTGCGGCGCTACTACGAAAACCGATACTCAATGTTCATATATTTGCATCCCTGTCACTCGAGTATGGTTAGTGCGATAGAGATAGAGATACCCGAATATTTTCGAATAGGGAACATTACTGCAATGTTCTGCCGCCAGAGTGCAGCACTAACACAATTAGTAAACAGTTTTTTTGACAACTTTGACAAGTCCTTCAAAGCTCTGGATCAAATAGTGAAGAAAATATTTCAATTAATAAAATGCATCAGTGCCGCGTAATTGGATGCAAGAATGAAGGGCATCATTCATTTCCGAAGGAAACGATGATATGAAAACTATGGGAAGCGGCAATACGTCGTAAAGCAAAAAAAAGCCCTCATCCACCTTTAAATGGCTATAGGATGCCATTTTAATATCACAGTACAGGTATTTTACACACGAATGATAATAAAACGATTGTAGTTTAACGCGTTTTCATCAATTATTCGTTATTGTTTGTTAGGTAAATAAATATGACATTGTACGTCATGGCGGTTTGTTGGTGCCGGTTAATGTACGGCCCGATAATACACGTCCATATATCGTTATCTCTCTCTTTTTGTATAAGTTAAAAAGAGACATAGATATAGAGGATGCCAATTATTGGGCCGTACATTAACCGGCACCGGTTTGTTTACGGGTTGTGTTAGTGTCGCCCCCTACGCAGAGCTTTGCGTAATGTTCCCTATTCCGAAGTTCGTGGTTATAGCTCAGGAATCGAAAATATGGTAAATAATCATAATATATTTTCTCGATAAAGAATTTAAAATAAATATAGTCAAATGGAGAAAAAAACAAAGCAAGAGGTTATATAGGTAATGATTAAGTTATAATTATAAGAGTCCAAAGTTTTAAGAGGGGGTATGTTCTGTCCCTTTTCCGCAAAACGCACCTTCATATGAAACGACTGTTTTTTACTATGACGCTCGAGTATATTGACGTCACAGTCCCTCATCGTTTTCTCACTCTAACAAGCGACATTAAAACGGATGTAGCTTCATAATTTTTTGAGATATTTGAATGGGAGTTTCATCATCTTCTATCTATTTATACATAATAAATGCCTATGTCCTGACTGACTTATTCACTCACTCACTCACTCACTCACTCATCAACGCACAGCCGAAACTACTAATCTTAGAGAGTTGATTTTTGCACAGTATGTTGCTTTTATAACGTGGGCTAGGGACAAAAAGGGATTTTTGAAAATTCTACCCCTAAGGGGTAAAATAGGGGTGCAAAGTTTGTATGGGAGAACCTTTTTTTTTTGAGCTATAGACTTATACATTTTGTAGAAAAAATTGTTATTAGAATACAAATGAAACACTTTCAGCGTTTTGGAAAATTCCACCCCTACGGGGATAAAATAGGGGTGCAAGGTTTGTATGGGGAAAACATTTTTTTTTTAAATAGAGACTTAAAACTTTGTAGAAAGATCAGTCATTAGAATACAAATAAAGAACTTTCAGGGTTTTAGAAAATTCTACCCCTAAAGGGGTAAAATAGAGTGCAAAGTTTGTATGGGAAAAACTACTTTTTTTTAAATAGAGACTTAAAACTTTGTAGAGAAATTATTCATTAGAATACAAATAAAGTACCTAGATTCAGTGTTTTAAAAAAATCTACCCCTAAGGGGGTGAAATAAAGGTGCAAATTTTGTATGGGGGAAACAATATTTTTTTTAAATAGAGACTTAACACTTTGTAGAAAGATTAGTCATCAGAATACAAATTAAGTACTTTCAGCGTTTTAGAAAATTCTACCCCTAAAAATAGGGGGCTAAAATAGGGGTGCAAAGTTTGTATGTGGGAAACTATTTTTTTTAGCTAGAGTCCTAAAACTTTGTAGAAAGATTATTTAAATACAAAGAAAGTACTTTCAGCGTTTTGGAAAATTTCACCCCTAAGGGGGTAAAATAGGGCGCAAAGTTTGTATGGGAAAAACATATTTTTTTTTAATAGAGACTTAAAATTTTGTCGAAAAATTACTTATTAGAACATGAAAAATACTACATTCGGCGTTTTACAAAAATCATTCCCGAAGGGGGTTAAAAAAGGGTGCAAGGTTTGTATGGGGAACACTTTTTTTGAGCTAGACACTTAAAACTTTGTAGAAAGATTACTTATAAAAATACAAAAAAAATACTTTCAGCGTTTTGAAAAAATCTATCCCTAAGGGGGATAAAAAGGGGTGCAAAGTTTTTATCAGGGAAAGTTTATGTTTTTGAGTTAGAGACTTGAAACTTTGTAGAAAGATTACTTATTAAAAAACAAAAAAAGAACACAAATCGTTTTAGAAAATTCCACCCCTAATAGGGTTAAAAAGGAGAGCAAGCTTTGCATGGGCAACACTTTTTTTGAGTTAGACTTAAAACTTTGCAAAAAGATTACTTATTAGAATACTAGAAAAGAACTTTCAGCGTTTTAGAAAACTCCATTCCTAAGGGGATCCTTAAGATCCTTAAGAAGGGTAGCCAGTGTTGTGTGGGAAAAACTTTTTTTTTTGCTAGACTTAAAACTATTCGAAATGTTACTTATTAAAATTAATAATAAAGTACTTTCAGAGTTTTAGAAAATTCCACCCCTAAGGGGGTTAAGAAAGCTTTGTATGGGCAACACTTTTTTTGAGATAGAGACTTAAAAGTTTACGAAAAAAGTTCTTTCAGCGATTAGAAAAATTCAACCTCTAAGGGGGTTTAAAAGGGGGTTCAAATTTTAAATTGCGAGCAATAAAATTTTAAAGTGTTAAGAGATTTTTAACTTCGGTCTTATTCTGTACGTTAAAAGACTACAAAACTGATTTCAGAGTTTTTCCAAATTCATCCCCTAAGAGTGTTAAAATTGGTTCAAAGTTTGAGTATTTCAAGGCATTTTTAAAGTATGAGATTTTTAACTTTGGTTTTAGACTGTTTGTTCACAAACTAGAAAATGAACATCAACGTTTTTTTTAATTATCCCCTAAAAGAGGGTTCAAATTTTGTATTGAGAGAAATCATTTTCTAAGACGATAAAAAGTTCTACGCGGACGAAGTCGCGGGCAACAGCTAGTATCTAATAACTCGATTCCGACCTCTATTCGGATTTGGTTTTTCGGTTCCCTGTCGCAATAATATGCAGTTGTGAAACTTTTTGATTGCGATAAACGATCTAAGTACTTTGCGTAAGTAGACAGATGAAGGCAGAGATAATGCTACTATAACTGATCCCGTTGTTATGTCGCTCAGAGGCTAGTTACAGTTTTCTAGTATAGTACCTACAGTGAAAAACAACGAAATGCCAACATTTTAATGAACCCTTTGTTTTTGGGTAAGACCGCATCGCAGTGGCAGTTTCTAAGTCTCTTTCTAAGTTTTCTAATGAGAGCGAGACGGATAGTGCGAGAAAAGTCGAGAGAGCTCGCGCGCCGTCTTGTGATAGCCGTGCTGTACCTAACTCATTTCACGTTGCACTTTAATTGATCCATTAATAGCGGTAGGACAAGACAAGACAGTGTAATTTATTCGCAAAAGTAAATTCCCAATGCTCCTGGGAATATTCCCAGGAACAATGAGAACATTTCTATAGTTACTGAGAATATTCCCCTAGCCGAAAAAAAACAAATTTTACAAAAGTGTTCAACAAACAAGTGTTCAAGTAACAAAAACGATACAAAATATAACAATTTAATTTAAAAAACTACTTACAAAAAAATATGAACGAATACCAAATATGAAAATATTCACACATTAAATTAAATGGTAATTGAGATAAAAAGTCAGAACAGAACTAGTCCAAAGTCGGGGCACAATTCATTTCAATAACTTTCATTACAATTTTCCTAATTTGTATAAAAATTTTCTCTGTTTGGGGAATATTCCCGTGAAGAAGGGAATATTCCCGGGAAATTCCTATACGGGAATATTCCCCGGCACATTAGTTGGAATGCGAAGGAAAGATATCTTTCTCCGTCTAACGCATAGTTGCGGCCTGTATGTTGGGCCATGGTGGCCCATGGTGTAGAGCAGCCTTTAGATTTAAGAAATGTAGTAAATGCTGAACTGTAGGAAATGCCTATAAAACTTACCTGTATATCACAAACGCTATGTGAACTACTAAAAATCTATCTAGCCGCATCGTAACCTGAAACAACGAAAAACAACATTAATTCCAGGTTTTAAGGGGGTTCGATTGCCATACAAAACGTTATTTGACATTCGTAGGCTAACGGCGTGATATTTTAAGAAACTTATGTAACAAACTTTCATTAATTGGCTTCCCATTTGCGCCAAATTCCCCCTTTCCTAGAATAAACTAACATAAACTAGATTAATTTGAGAAATTGGTTTGTCACGTGATATTTTGGGAAAACTATTTTTCTCAAATTAATCTAGTTTATACAAGTTTATTCTAGGAAAGGGGGAATTTGGCGCAAATGGGAAGCCAATTGATGAAAGTTTGTTACATAAGTTTCTTAAAATATCACGCCGTTAGCCTGCGAATGTCAAATAACGCTTTGTATGGCAATCGAACCACCTTAAGATTCTTTATTTATGCACAAAATCCCGTTATAAATATCCGAATTTGAACCTTAGACGATTAAGTGGATGAACATTGGTGGAAATTACAGAGATAGTCAAATGTGGCACTAGATCTTGCGAACAACCAACCAGGACTAAATAGTGATGAGTGTGATGGTGTTTAATCCAATTCCGAAATCAAGCCTGGAAGACCATTTCGAACCCCGTATTGGTCAATTCGAAAGAATGTCGGTTGGGCATAAACGATCGGTTGGTTACCTACGCACCCTGCACAAAGAAAATTAGGAACAGAAAACACATGATAGGGCTCACTCATGTAAGCTATTGTCGAAGATGAACCGATGACTGCCTGGATGTTGGACAAAATGTATACGACAGATTTCTAAAATTGTAACTGTAGCTTCGCGAAACGGACCTCAGCTAAGTAATATTTACAGTGGAATGTATTATTAAGACCCGGGAGCCGTGTGCATTCACACACCTGTGCAATAATCGACGCTACTAGCAGAGGAATCAGCTACAGAGTTCATCAACACGTACAAACCAAACCTTTGGTCCTTATGTTACCTGCCGAGAGCCCCTCGGGACCAGGGTCTTAAATATGCGCTTATGCCATAGCCATCTATAGCAATTATAGTATTGAACACGGCTCCCGAGTCGCCGGTGTGATGGACATGTTTTAAAAAACTCGAGAGCTGAGTCCGCGGTCGTGAATTTCAATTAGGTATAATAACAACTCAGTTTTACGAGGATTTCGTGATGTAAGTTAAGTGCACATAAAAAAGTACGACAACACGCAATTTTTAACACAAATCCTAATGTAGAGTTTAATGCTAATTAGATTTCCGAATGTTACTCTCGGAGAAAATACCTACTAGGTAGGGAGCGCTAATCTTCACTCCTAACATTTTATGACTGTATGTTTATAAGTAGATGGTAATCTTCGGAACTACTCATTCGATTTTCATAAATTATTTCTCCAGTAGTTAATAGGACCTTTGGAATGGACACAGGCAATAATTTCCAAACCCACCGGCAATTTCAAACACACAGTTGAAATAGTAGATTGTTAACCAAGAGCTGAAAGGCACCCATTTCTGACGCGATATTCACTCGAACGAAGCGAGAGCGCCAATATTTCGAGTCAGAAATGAGTGACTTTCACCCAAGTTAAACACGCTACTTTTCATATCGAATACGAGGAAAGTAAAAATAAAACCGGCCAAGTGCGAGTCTGACTCGCGCACCGAGGGTTCCGTACAATGTTCATACACCATACTGTCACGTCAAGACCCCCATTCATTCATGAACAATCTTAACAGCTCATAGTAGATGTTACCGTTGTAAAACGCCATCTGCATTTTTTTACTTGCATAGTATAAGACATATTAGTAGTATGTTTGTTTATCAGCGATATTTTTTTAACACGCGTATTTCGATTATTATTATTTTATTTGAAAGGAGGGACTTTGATGATAATCTCATACCAATTTGAAGAAAATTAATAAAATTACAATCTTAGTTAAGAAGTGATTTTTGATAAATAAAATAAAATAGGGGTATCGTTTTATTTTTCCTGATTTATTTATGTTACTCTTAATCATCTCCACTTGTAATAAATCTCTAAATTAAAAAAGCGGCCAAGTGCGAGTCGGACTCGCACATGAAGGGTTCCGTTAAATAAATTGCAGTTTACGATTTATGACGTATTAAAAAAAAAACTACTTACCAGATCTCGTTCAAACCAATTTTCGGTGGAAGTTTGCATGGTAATGTACATCATATATTTTTTTGAGTTTTATCATTCTCTTATTTTAGAAGTTACAGGGGGGGGGGGGGGGGCACACACTTTACCACTTTGGAAGTGTCTCTCGCGCAAACTATTCAGTTTAGAAAAAAATGATCTTAGAAACCTAAATATCATTTTTGAAGACCTATCCAATGATACCCCACACGTATGGGTTTGATGAAAAAAAAAATTTTGAGTTTCAGTTTTGTGTATGGGGACCCCTAAAACTTAATGTTTTTTTTAGATTTTTGTGTAAAAATCTTAATGCGGTTCACAAAATACATCTACATACCAAGTTTCAACAGTATAGTTCTTATGGTTTCGGAAAAAAATGGCTGTGACATACGGACGGACACACAGACAGACGGACGGACATGACGAATCTATAAGGGTTCCGTGTTTTGCCATTTGGCTACGGAACCCTAAAAATGAATCGGCCAGTTTAAAACTAAGCTTTGTGCTGTCACGAATGTTCTCAGCATGTATGATAGCTGTAACATAATCCTACGTACATAATACTATGTAACTTACAGTTTTTATCCAATTGCGACAATTCATTATTTTTTCTACTCCTGTACCGTTATCTGTCATTTATATAGGCTGTAGATCAAATACAATGACACCACTAATAAGTCGTCGCAAAACTCTATGCTCTATGGCCCAAAAACGCACTGTTTAGCGTACTTTTTTGGTTTATACATTTTTCATAAAAGCACTGTTTAACTTTTTTTAAATCGGCCGTTATATTGCAGTGGTGCCAATTTCATAAACAAATATTTCGAAATAAAAGTATTTATTTACGATTTAGCATTTGTATATTATAAATTATTTACTACAATAATAATAAATCATCATCTATTGTGTGTTAAATTACATGTTTTATAAATTCTTGGTATTATTTATAATAAACAGTTCGAATTCGGGCCGGGCCCGGATTTGGTTTAGTTCGGATGGGAAGTGCAAACAAATTAAAAACAAAACAAACCATAAGCAAGAGCTGCCACATTTCCGATTTCCCACCAAAATACAGTTCAAAATGAAAAGACGAAAGATGATAAACTATTAGTCGTAAACTATTAAGATTTTATTCGTGTTTGTGAAGACAAAAGTGTACGTTCCTTTTAAAATGGTCGAAGAAATTAATAACTGCACTCCTGAAGAAGTTGCGTGATTAGCAAAAGGTCGAATAGAAAACTTGCTGCCTGAAAAGTTTAACTATTCTGTAGTCTGCCATTTATTTAAAATCTGTCATAGAAAAAGTATTGTTTGCAACGGTGTATAACTGGTCTAAAAACGCTCGTGGCGTCTTTAATTGCGACTCACGCCACTCGCCTTTTAAGACCCTTCTTATACAACAGTTGCATAAAATACTATACCGAAATATACGACTTCATTTAATTTTTAATTTATTTTTATTGAAATCAAACGCTGCTCCAACAACTGTCAGCTATAAGAAACGTCAAAATGGCGGAATTGCTTTGACTTTCACTTTTAATAATTTAAATCCCGTCTACGATAGACCTTTCCGAGACACATGCCAAAAGCTAAACCATAAAAAAATATTCGATTCTGATATGAGAACTTATATGCGCAAATGTCGTATTATGGCGTAATTTCAATAAATGTATCAACAAAATTGAACAATATAATTAACACGAATTTGTTTTTTTTGAATGGCAATGGCACGTGCTCTTTGCGCATTCTGCCAAAGTACCTGCAGCTCTATCACGAAAACTGAAACTCGAAGTTCCATCCCTGTCACTCGAGTATGGTTAGTTAAGCGCGATAGAGATGGAGATATCCGAATATTTTCGAATTCCGAAGTTCGTGGTTATAGCTCAGGAATCAAAAATGGGGGTGTAGACACTAAATAAAATAATCATAATGTATTTTCTCGAAAAAGGATTTAAAATATAGTCAAATGGAGAAAAAAACAATGCAAGAGGTTTATATTATAGGTAATCACTAAGTTATAAGTTATAAGTGTCCAAAGTTTTAAGAGCGGGTATGTTCTGTCGCCCTTTTCCACAAAACGCACCTTCATATGAAACGATTGTTTTTTTACTATGACGCTCGAGGATCTTGACGTCACAGCCCCCGATCGTTGTCTCACTCTGATAAGCGACATTAAAACGGTTGTAGCTTTATAATTTTTTGAGATATTTGAATGGGATTTTCGTCATCTTCTATCTATCTATAAATGCCTATGTCCTGACTGACTCACTCACTCACTCACTCCCTAACTCATCAGCGCACAGCCGAAACTACTGAGGCTAGAGAGTTAAAATTTACACCAGAACTACCTTTTACAACGAACGCAACGGATAAGAAGAGATTTTTGGAAATTCCACCCCTAAAGGGGTTAAATAGGGGTGCAAGGTTTGTATGGGGGAAACTTTATTTTTTGAGCTAGAGACTTAAAATTTTGGCTCATCATCATCATATCAGCCGAAAGACATCCACTGCTGGACATAAGCCTCCCCCAAAGAGTGCCAAAGTGACTGGTCCTGCGCCACCCGCATCCAGCTGACTCCCGCGACGTTTACCAGGTCATCAGTCCACCTTGTGGGAGGCCGGCCTACCCACGCCGCGCCCCAACGAAAAATTTTGTATACAGATTACTAAGTATATTAGAATACAAATAAAGTACTTTCAGCGTTTAGGAAAATTCTGCCCCTAAGGGGTTAACAAGGGGTGCAAACTTTGTGTGGGGGAAACTTTATTATTTTAGCAAGAGACTTAATACTTTGTAGAAAGATTTCTTATTAGAATTCAAATAAAGCACTTTAAGCGCTTTGGAAAATTCTGCCCGATATGCATAAAGGGGGTTAAAAAGGGTTGTAAAGTTTCATCATCATCATATCAGCCGAAAGACGTCCACTGCTGGACATAGGCCTCCCTCAAAGAGTGCCAAAATGACCGGTCCTGCGCCACTCGCATCCAGCGGACTCCCGCGACCTTTACCAGGTCATCAGTCCTTCCGGTACCTAGTCGCCACTCGAGAACCTTTCTGCCCCAACGGCCATCGGTTCTACGTGCAATGTGCACAAAAGTTATAAAGTTTGTACGAGCGAAACTCCTTTTTGAGATAGAAGCTTAAACGTTAGTAGAAAGATTACTTATTACAATACAAATAAAGAATTTTCAGCGTTTTGGAAAATTCCACCCTAAGGGTATGAAAAAGGGGTGCAATGTTGGTAAAGGGGATTTTATTAAGCTAAAATCTGAAAACTTTTTAGAACGATTACATAAGAAAATAAAATAAAATACTTTCAGCGTTTTAGTAAATTTCACCCCTTAGGGGTGTATAAGGGGGTGCAACGTTTGTAACTATATTTTTTTTAGCGAGCGACTTAAACCTTTGTTGAAAGATTACTTATTACAATACAAATAAAGAACTTTCAGCGTTTTGGAAAATTCCACCCCTAAGGGTGATCAAAAGGGGTGAAAATTTGTATAGAGGAAACTTTGTTTTTGAGCTAGAGACTTGAAATTGTATAGAAAGCTTATTAATTAAAATATAAATATATAGGTAAATTACTTTCAGTGGTTAGGAAAATTCCACACGCTAAGAGGGGGATAAAGAGGTGCAATTTTTGTATGAAGGAAACTTTTTTTTAGGTAGAAACTTAAAACTCTGTAGAAAGATTAAGTACCTACTTATTAAAATACAAAAAAAGTACTGCCAGCGTCTTGGAAAATTTCACCCCTTAAGGGGTTAAAAAGGGTTGCAATGTTCGTGTGGGAAACACTTTTTTTTAGCTAGAGACTTGATAGTTTTTAGAAAAATACATAGTTGTTACAATAAAAAAACTTAGTGTTTTAATTTTAATTTCTCCCTGAAAAGCGTTCAAAGTTTGTATGGAGAGCAAGAAAATAATAAAGAATGAGATTTGTAACTTCGATCTTAGCCTGTTTAGACTACAAAACTTATTTTTGCGTTTTTTGAAATTCATCCCCTAAAGGGGATTATAAGGGTGTTCAAAGTTTGTATGGAGAGCAAGACATTTTTAAAGTAAGGGATTTTTAACTTCGGTTTTAGACTGTTTGCTAAAATACTACAAAACTTATTTCAGCGTTTTTTTTAATTCCTAAGAAGGTTAAAAGGGGGTTCAAATTTTGTATAGAGAGCAAGAAATTTTTAAAGTAAAAAATTTGTAACTACAATTTCAGACTGTTTACTATGAGGGTTCAAATAGGGTTCTAGGTTTGTATAGAGAGCAAGACATTTTGAAAGTAAGAGATTTGTAACTTCGGTTTTAGACTGTTTAATAAAAGACTAGGTACAAAACTAATTTTAATGTTTTTTTTTATTCATTCCTTAAACAAACATTTAGAAGACGATAACATGTTACACGCGGACAAAGTCGCGGGCAACAGCTAGTGTGTAATAATTAATAATTTAAGAATTTTCGCTTGGTAAACTTCGGAGATAAAGGGGAGGAATGTTATTTTTTTTTACAAGATCATAATTTACCCACTGTAGAAAAATAAAACGGGTTTAGAAAGCGCAACTCAAGCCCTTTCATATGATACCCCACTTGATCTATTAACTAGACTTTTAATTTTTAACCCCCCTCATATTCGTCATTTACACAGAAAATAAAAATGTATATATTTTTTTATTTATTTTGCATACACGTGTCTTAACTTTCTTAATAATTGTTCCAAATTTCAAATTGATAGCTTCAGTAGTTCCTGAGATATTTAACGTTGTGACAGACGGATAGACGGACAGAGTCGCACCCTTCCTTCCTTTCCTTCCTTTTTTACTTTTTTGGTACGGAACCCTAAAAATAACACAGACGGAAAATTTAACAATATGTTTAATTCAAAGTATACAATTACTTGAAATTAATGGAAAAATTTGAGCAATTAGCTTATTTAAATGTAATATTTTTGTCTGGAATATTCACTATTGTGAGATTTGACTCTAATTTTGAGGTATATCAGTAAACGTCGGATAAGGCATTCTTATGTTGGTCATTAACGCTCGTAAATTGTCTTTTAAAGCAATTTGCCTTTTTAGAAACGATGTCAGCTTACTGTAGTTCTTTAAATTCACACATCATGTTTGGCGGTTAATTTCTTCGATAAATCTCTGAAATAAGTTAGCATCACACTTTTCGAGAAAAATTTTACTGTCTTTTCGGATTGTCATTTTATAAAATCGGTATATAATTTCATAGGTACATCTTTCTTTTCAAATTTGAGGTAATAGGCTTTTCACGATTTGTTCTTCTGTTCTGATTAAATCAGGCGTTAAGTCGTTAGTCAAAACATATGGTTAAAAGGTAAAAAACTATACAGTAAAGGAATTTCATACATTTTCCTGGCCGCTGAAGCTGTACAATAATGACTTTTAACTATTTATCTATCCAAATATCATACATAAACCCTCCATGATGCGTTCAAGAACCGCACATTATGACCACCATAAAAATAGACTGTTTTGTTAGAACAAATTTCTTATCTGTGAAAATTCTATTATTTCTAAATAATAACATCGATTTCGATAATATTATTTCATTCAAATTTCGAACACCTCTGAAAAACAAATAAATTTGATTTGATCTCTATTCCAATATCAGTCGAGATGACGTTTAGTTCGAAATTAATTGTCAATTTGCATACAAATATGACAAATTTCGCACGTAAGTAAGATATCGAACGACATGAGAGTTGAGGCCGACTCTAGTTTGTCTCTAAATAAAAAAAAACTATGACAGCTGCCAGAAAACAACGCCGCGATGCCGGTCATAATATGCGGCTCCTGAATGCATCATGGAGGCTTATGATATGTGGATAGATAAAGTAGTGTATGTAACTGTACATATTTAATTAGGCATTAAAACACTCGTGTGATGTTATTATGAAACTCGCCTATCTGTCTCACACCGCTCTGCCTCCCGACCCGTATCGTGCGATAGAGAGAGCTGCAAGTCCTGGAGGTAATTGCCTACATTTTCTTGTTGAAATATGGTTTCGGGTGATAACGTTTTTACCCCCCTAAACCTTAATGAAATTAAATAATTTTGGTATGATTAGATTAAGTAAACTTTAATCTATTTCTGTACGTTTTCCTTTTTTAGTAAATAAGTTTAGATTAATTAAAAAAAAATAAAAAGATAGACAAAGTTTTTAAGTCAAAAATATAGATTTTTAGATGCTAATAACTTTTAACGTAAGCAATATATTTCAAAAATCAAAACGTACAGACCTAGTATTTCATCATATCTACAACATGTCCAAAAATTATAAAAATCGAACGATGTTTACGGGGTGAAAAACGTTATCGCTTTTTGTATGAAAATTTACAGGTTCACAATCCTCTTAATGCCCTTCATTATGTACAGTCACATAAACTACTATTAAATTTGCGCTCGGCAGTAACGAGGAACTTTACGGGCTATTTTTGATACAGTAAGGCGGACATTTCCGAGCATATTGGAGAAAAATAGTATTACATTCGTATTTCCTAAAGTCAAAACTATATAAATAAAAATTACATCCTACTTTCATAATGACAACCGCTTTAGCCTAGTTAGTAGTGACGCTGCCTGCGAAGCAAGAAGTCCTGGGTTCGAATCCCGGTAAGGGCAATTATTTGTGTGATGAGCACGAATATTTGTTCCTGAGTCATGGATGTTTTCTATGTATTTAAGTATTTATTTATTTATATAAGTATGTTTATCTTCGTCTAGTACCCATAAAGTACAAGCTTTGCTAAGTTTGGGACTAGGTCGATTTGTGTAAAATTGTCCGCAAATATTTATTTTAATTTAATTTAATTGTGATAGACGAAAATAGCCTATTCGTCCGTCCTAATAGAGTATTAGTTGAAGAGTGGCTGTATGCGTTTCTGCCTTCGCTCACATGCACAACTTTTAATTTAAACAAAAAGCGGCCAAGTGCGAGTCGGACTCGCACATGAAGGGTTCCGTGAAATAAATTGCGGTTTACGATTTAATGATGTATTAAAAAAAAACTAATTACTAGATCTCGTTCAAACCAATTGTTCGGTGTAAGTTTGCATGGTAATGTACATCATATATTTTTTTTAGTTTTATCATTTTTACCACTTTGGAAGTGTCTCTCGCGCAAACTATTCAGTTTAGAAAAAAATGATATAAGAAATCTCAATATAATTTTTGAAGACCTATCCATAGATACCCCACACGTATGGGTTTGATGATTTTTTTTTTGTTTGAGTTTCAGTTCTGAGTATGGGGACCCCTAAAACTTAATGTTTTTTTTCAATTTTTGTGTGAAAATCTTAATGCGGTTCACAGAATACATCTACTTATCAAGTTTCAACAGTATAGCTCTTATAGTTTCGGAAAAAAGTGGCTGTGACATACGGACGGACAGACAGACAGACATGACGAATCTATAAGGGTTCCGTTTTTTGCCATTTGGCTACGGAACCCTAAAAAGGTTTGTGGGTGTATTCCACCACCTCATAGAGCCTAGTGAATATTTTAGCTAAAATAAAAGTAACGAATTTACAATATAAACTTAAATTATATTTAATAAAATAAATTCCATGAACTTGTAAAAATAAAATTATTTCCCTTTGTCAGTGGCGGGGTAATTATTGATAATTATTAGAACTAATTCCCCGCTTAATGCTTATAAGGCGAGGACTAAATTGAAATACACTACTTTTCTGCACTAGAGGCTAGAGCAGAAACGTATCACTTTCTGCACACTTTTTAGAACAACAATGCATGAAATGAAGCGGTCCAGTGTCAGTCACAAAATAACAGTCGAGACCAATTCATTGCGATCGGCATTAGTGAGTAGTGACGAACCAAACATTACATATTTATGTAAAAATATACGACTCCATTATACTAGAATAAAGAACCGATTTTATTAAATTCTAAAACGCGCGGTATTATTTACCGAAAATGGATGCATAGAATTATTTAAAAGCATGAAGGACATTTTAACATTTGGCTCTCGATAAGCTGTTAATTTATTTACTGTCCATTGTGATTTAGATAAATGGAGTTAGTTTCAATAATGTTTTAAGACTTTTAAGCGCGTTGGTAGTCTAGATATTTTTACAGCCAGCTGTGATAATCCGATTTGTTATTAATTGAGCCGATGACGTGATAAATAAACAGGTAGGTAGTAGTGCTGAAGACGTACCTAGGTACATGTATTGTGTTAACCAATAAATATCTAACGCAAAGACAATGATGTCAAATTGTACCTACCATACGTTACTCGTTTTATTTATTTAAACTCACTACCTGACGAAAAAGTGGTCACTTGTTTTTTTTTTTTACTTATTTATTGTTGAACGCTAGTCACAATGACTTGTTCCATTTGACCGGATTATGTATTGAATAACTTATAAGTTTGACGCTGAGTACCTATTGTAGGCAACAAACCAAGTTGTTTAGCTGGAAGTCTATTGACCTCGACAAATTGGTATCATGTTTTATGTGATGTGTTGCGCGCACTCTTTCTGTTCTGACACCGATATGCTCGGCAGCTCTCGGCACCGTGGAACCGAACGCACGTGATAATAAAATCACATAACAAAATTTAAAAATCAAAATAAATATTTATTCTGCAAATAGGCCTCGAGGGCACTTTTACATGTGTAGGTACGAGTAATACAGTCAAGGTCACCAATATGTATACACCACAAAGTGACAGAAATATGTATACAGACCTTATTACTACGGAAGTAAGGTTGTTGTATACACCAATATGTATATACCCAAAGTTGCAAAAATATGTATACAACAATCTTACTTCCGTAGTAATAAGGTCTGTATACATATTTCTGTCACTTTGTGGTGTAGGTATACATATTGGTGACCTTGACTGTACCAATAAAATACCAATATGCAGATTCGAATAGACTTCCTCAGCCACCTCACAGTGATAACAGACAAATCACTTAAAGCAAACCAGTGTAAATCTGACTTTAGATTACGCGTACCGGTAAATAATCGAGGTACAGTAGACGGCAAACTTCGTGCGCAAATGACCTTGCCTGCGCAAAGGCGATTTGTACGTGCAAGCTGCCCCCCCACTTCCCCTCATTTGCGCACGAAGTTTGCCGTCTACTGTAGGCTGTGTAAAGGTAGCTGGTCAGTCTTATTCAAAGTACTCGGGAGGAATCCAAATAATTAAATTAGTGTTTCTATTCCCAATTATGTTTAGAAAATGCACAGTCCTATAAAGTAGGAGAGGCTCAGTTTTTTTTAACGTAGGTGTTTTTGTCATGTCTCTTCTATTAAAAAGAGAAACAAATTATAAACGTTGCCAGCAATTTTTACTCGACAAGCCAACATTAGTGTAAGTATGACAATAAAAATAATTGGACCTACTATTTTTTTCCTTACGACCTCATGAATTGTTGTATAGGTAAGCTGGTAAAAATATTTGGATTCCTTCCGAGCACCTTGCATGAATTATATCTACAATGGATGTTTTATCTGTGTCAATAATTACCCCCGTGTGGTGTCAGAATAGTACCACTTCTTTCATCATGTGGGTGTCGTAAGAAAACCTGTCACTGCAATTACAATTATTAACTCCGTCTTTTTGAATAAAAACAAATTGACATTATTTTTTTTCCATGAAATTTGAACGTAACTGTAAAAATACTAAAAGGGACGAAATCGAAAAGTGACGTGAACGAAAAAACGTGAGCTCAGAAAACGGTTTTTTAAAAAGTCGTAACTCTTGTTTGAATTATAATACGGATGTCCTAAATTTAATTAGCAATCTTGAGGCCTTTCTCAAGGGACAACAGCTATTCGAATCCTGAGTTTTTGACTTTCGCTTGATAGAAAAAAATCACGAACATAGGTCTAAAATACACTTTAAAAATTCGTAACAAATAATGCACAACAGCTAAACATAAGTATTTAAATTGGTTCTAAAAATCGGCAACATCATGTTTGAGGGAATGTAGCTATTACTTTTTAGGGTTCCGTACTTAAAGAGTGAAACGGGACCCTATTACTAAAACTCCGCTGTCCGTCCGTCCGTCCGTCCGTCCGTCTGTCTGTCACCAGGCTGTATCTCACTGATACCGTGATAGTTCCAGCTGAAATTTTCACAGATGATGTATTTCTGTTGCCGCTATAACAAGAAATACTAAAAACACAGAATAAAATACATTTTTATAGATAATGGTACGGAACCCTTCGTGCGCGAGTCCGACTCGCACTTGGCCGGTTTTTTTTTTTTTTTATTAAAACGCACAAAAAATTCAAATTATAAAACATGATATCCGCGCTTCCGAACACGCACTTCCGTCTCGCTCACGCTTATGCTCAGTGAGAGGGAGAGACCACGAGCGGTGAATGTGGCGGCTTTTTTTTTTTTTTTTTGGTTGAATCTTCTATAAGCCGGGCCACGTAGGGCCCTTTTGCTCAGTGTTGGCTGTAGCGTGAGTTGGCCGCAGAGGGCCAACCAGTAGAGATTTTTTTTATAAACTAAGCTTATTCTAGTCTTATACTTAGCTAAACAATTCCAATTTGCCCGGTGCCTTAGGGGCTTCCGGGTCTTTCGTTCCCAGGAGGTGGGAGGGGCAAAAATTATATAAAATTATGCTTATGCTATACTTATGATTTAGTTATACACTATGAGTTGCCCGGTGCCTTAAGGGCTTTCGGGTCTTCGCTCCCAGGAGTTGGGAGGGGGGCACTACCCCTATCAGATGACATGCTTGTTGAATTTATGCTTTGAGTTTGAGATGATACCCTTGGGAAAGGGATCCGGGGGTAGTGCGGGGGCGACCGTGGGAGTCTACCTCGTCGCAGATGGGGCCTGTAGGGCACCCTAGGCTGAGTGAATTGTGAAATGGTGGAGCCAGAGCCCTTATCTACCAGTGCCAGGTTGTGAGTTATGTTAGTAGTGGTGTCACCACCACCTTCGTTTTTGCGTCTAGCTTGGAGTTCTTTGGCTAGGCGGACCTCTTCCTCGTGAGCTAGCGTGATATCGTCATCGCTGTCCAAGAGAACGTTTTTGGGACGTCTCTTCAACCGCGATGACGATTTGGATGGGATGTAGTCTGTGAATTGTCTGATGAGTGGATTGGAGTGTGTTTCTGCTTTTTCGTGTAGGTGTTTGGATAGGAGTTTCATGTGGAAGTGTACGGAGGGGATGTGTAGGTCTTTGTGTAGGTCGACGTTCCGGATGTACCATGGTGCGTTTACCGAGCGACGTAGGTACTTGTTTTGTAAGATTTGCAGGGATTTTAGTTTCAGTTTGGAGGCGTGCGCGAATGCCGTGCACGCGTAGGAGAATACCGGGCGTATGCAAGCCTTATAGAGCGTTAGCTTGTTCCTTGTGGACATTTTGGATGATTTATCTATAATACATTTTAATCTGCCTGCTATGAATGCAGCTCTATTTCTTACTGTTTTTATATGGTGGTGGAAGTTTAGGCGAGGGTCAAGGTGGACCCCAAGGTATTTTACGGAGGAGACCCAAGGGATAGGAGTGTTGAAGAGTTGGATTGGTGTGTGCTTGGAAACTATTGCTTTATAGCCAAGACATCTGGAGAAAATTATGGCCTGACTCTTGGACGCGTTGACCTCGACCCTCCAGCGGCGACACCAGTCCCCAAGGGCACTGATGGCACCCTGGAGGTTCTTGCTCAGCGTGGCCGGCCGATGAGACGTCGCATACACGGCGGTGTCATCAGCAAACAGGGCATAATTTACTCCAGGAATCTTGGGTATGTCGTTGATGAATAGGGAAAAAAGGAACGGGGATAGGACTGAACCTTGTGGAACACCCGCCCCCACTGTATGAGGGCCGGAGAGAGTGCCCTCGACTCTGTAGCGAAAGCCTCTGGCAGTTAGATAGTCCTTGATGGTATGGACTATCTGGCGTGGCACTCCGATCGAGTAAAGCTTGTATAACAAGCCGTTGTGCCACACCTTGTCAAAGGCCTTCGCTATGTCGAGGAAGATGGCACCGGTGGGAATGGATTTCTTCCAGCCATTCATCCAGTAGAGCGCGTGCTCCACAATGCGGTGGATCTGTTGGGGGCAGGAGTGTCCGGCACGGAAGCCGAATTGTTCGTTGATAATGACGTTATTTTGGCTAACGTGCCGATTTAACCTCTTGAGCAGAATGCGCTCGTAAATCTTGCCCATTGTGCTCAAGAGGCTAATAGGACGGTAAGAGGAGGGGATATTGGAGGGTTTGCCGGGTTTGTGTATACCTATGACCGTCGCCGACTTCCAGGCGTCGGGAAAGTGACAGTTTGATAGAGCTGCATTAAATATTAGGACTAGGAAGCTAATTACTGAGTCCGGGAGGAATGTGGCGGCACCTTTGCACCTTTAATTTATACCGAAATCGTAATGACGTCAGAAACGAACAATACATTTCCGCGAGTTTCTACCGTGTGAGAAAAAACAGAAAAATAGGTACTTAAAGCGCTGACAATTTAATTTCATCTCTTTCTAAATATCATTATTATATGTATTATATAAGAATATTTTTCGTCGTCGTCTAAAGAATTTCCATGATTATAATGACATATTCTCTTTAGAGATTCTGACTCTACATAGAAATTTTATCCTAAAATCAACTACTTTTTATGAAACGTCAAAATTGTTATTTGTGCAACAAGGGAGCAAAGTTTATTTGAGCTGCGAGTATTGATTTTGAGTCCCGAGGAAGCGAAAGGTTCTAAAATTGAATCACGAGCGTAGCGAGTGATTTTAAGTTAGAATCTTGAACGCAGCGAGGGACTCAAAAGCACGAGACGCAAATACTTTGCTTTCCGCCGGCTTAAGGGTAAAGAGCCATAAAGATATGCTAATTAGTGTACTATTGTAAAAAGAGCATAAGTGATTTCTTATGTAGAGAAAAAGCTAACTTAATAGTTTGTACTTAGGTTCAATTTCAAATGACATCACTCAACTTGCAAATGCAATAACAAAAAATGGTGGGTAGGGTTGCAACAATCGGGAATTTTCGACTAGATTAGTACTCCGTTGATGATGAATGAACTGATTAAGTGACTACGTGTTTACACAATTTAAGATAAAAATACCTAAGTATGTTTCGTCCGTGGGAAGATAAAAAGGAATGCGATTGCACTCGTTTTCAGGTTGGGGTATAGCAAAAGGGGCCCGATTTTAAAAATATTTCACATTTTTGCAACTTTTTGATTGGAAATTTAACGAATGCAATGAAATAAGCATCTTTTATTGATTACAATTTTTAGGATAACTTGCCCGTTTAAGAACTAGTGCCACCCAAAGTTGCGATAGGATTACTAAGGCGCCAGGTAAAAAAACTATGGCAGAATACCATAACTTTGAACCACTCTAGTTCGTAAACGGTCAAGTTTATGAAAAAATTTCAACATATAAAAGATGCTCATTTTAGCATGTTATATATGATTCAGTAATAAAAAATAGAGGTTGTACTGGTTAAATTTTTTCATCGTAATTTTTGTAAGTCCTGGCTCTGTAGTAATCCTATGGCCGAACTCGCAACTTTGGACCGCTCTAGTTCTTAAACGGGCAAGGTAATCAAAAAAATGTAATCAATAAAAGATGCTTATTTTAGTGTATTTTTAAAGCTCTAATCAAAAAAGTAGCAAAAATAAGAAAAAAATTTTTTTTTACAAAAATTCCTAAAATCGGGTCTAAGTCCTAAAATCGGGCCCCTCTTGCTATACTCTGACCCGTTTTCGAACTCATTTAAATAGCGAGAGTAAGCAAATGGTGAAAAATGTGTACGACGGACTTTTTAGAGATAACTGACTCAGGTGCCATACGCAACAGTGAACAAAATCATACCTACGTGGCGGTACAAGCCGTACAAGTGAAGGAGATACTAATAAAATCAAAAAGCAATAGCAGAAAAATTCCCTAAAATTTACAATTTCACAGAAGATCTTTAAAGTCGAATATATACAACAATATATATATATATATATGTACAAGCCGTACAAGTGAAGGAGATACTAATAAAATCAAAAAGCAATAGCAGAAAAGTTCCCTAAAATTTACAATTTCACAGAAGATCTTTATAGTATTTTATGCAACTGTTGTATAAGGGTCTTAAAAGGCGAGTGGCGTGGGTTGCTGATAATGGTTGATAATAAATCATCATCTATTGTGTGTTAAATTACATGTTTTATAAATTCTTGGTATTATTTATAAAAATAAACAGTTCGAATTCGGTCCGGGTCCGGATTCGGTTTGGTTCGGATGGCAAGTGCAAACAAATTAAAAACAAAACAAACCATAAGCAAGAGCTGTCACATTTCTGATTTCCCACCAAAATACAGTTCAAAATGAAAAGACGAAAGATGATAAACAATTAGTCCTAAACTATTAAGATTTTATTCGTGTTTGTAAAGACAACTGTGTACGTTCCTTTTAAAATGGCCGAAGAAATTAATAACTGCACCCCTGAAGAAATTGCGTGAGTAGCAAAAGTACGAGTAGAAAACTTGCTGCCTGAACAGTTTAACTATTCTGTAGTCTGCTATTTATTTAAAATTTGTCGTAGAAAAAGTATTGTATGCAACGGTGTATAACTGGTCTAAAAACGCTCGTGGCGTCTTTAATTGCGATGCTCGCCAAGGCTCGCATCGCAACTCGCGCCACTCGCGTTTTAAGACCCTTCTTATAAAACAGTTGCATAAAATACTATTAAGATTTTTTAATAAATTATATGTCAATGAATTATTTATGTTGTTTATTTTACTCACTTAGGTATTACAGTTTTGACAGCTCTATGCATCCGTGAAGATATATTTTGTTATTGAAACATAAAAGGCATTTTAGGCTAATTGAAACTATGTTTAGTTTGAAATTCGCTCATATGTATTACGACTAAAAAATAAAAATGTTAGTGTTACAAGTTTCAAGTTTTATTACTATAACGCTGGCACTCTCACCTCAGCAGTGAGAACATATTTTTCTCAAAAATGGCCCGCAAAGTGAACATAACTCGCTACATATTGGAAGGTAAAGTGTATAGTTTAAGGCCAGATCAAAATTAAAAAATAAAAAACATTGCAGGCTGCCTGGAATGTTACATATGAATTCCTTTATTTGTCGAGTACCAAACTTTTTAAAACGTAGAAACTGGCATATAAAAGACGGCACAGGTCGTATTCAGCCAAATCAAGTCGTATTTTTCTGTTGCAAACGCGACATTTTTGTATGTGTCATAAAAAGATTGCGTTTTTCGGTGGAAAAATACACTTGCGATTCTGTTTAAAAAAAATATTATGACGTTAAATTTTATGTAATTTGCAGTATCCTTAATTTGTATTTAATAATAACGCTTGATTTCAATTTAGTCTTTTTTATTCCCCCATTTTTGAGAAAAGCACTATATTAGCCTCAGCCGGAATGGCAATTGCAGGCTTCGTATTATAATTAAACAGACTCGCAAGCTCGTCCGTTTAAACAAAATACTCAGCCTGCAATTGCCTCCTTCCTGGCCACGGCAATAATGTACTATTACCCAAAAAAAAATATTCTAAGCTTTTTCTCAAAAATGGCCCGCAAAGTGAACATAACTCGCTACATATTGGAAGGTAAAGTGTATAGTTTAAGGCCAGATCAAAATTAAAAAATAAAAAACATTGCAGGCCGCCTGGAATGTTACATATGAATTCCTTTATTTGTCGAGTACCAAACTTTTTAAAAAGTAGAAACTGGCATATAAAAGACGGCACATGTCGTATTCAGCCAAATCAAGACGTATTTTTCTGTTGCAAACGCGACATTTTTGTATGTGTCATAAAAAAATTGCGTTTTTCGGTGGAAAAATGTACTTGCGATTCTATTTAAAAAAATATTATGACGTTTAATTTTATGTAATTTGTAGTATCCTCAATTTGTATTTATAATAAAATAACGCTTGATTTCAATTTAGTCTTTTTTATTCCCCCATTTTTGAGAAAAGCACTATATTAGCCTCAGCCGGAATGGCAATTGCAGGCTTCGTATTATAATTAAACGGACTCGCAAGCTCGTCCGTTTAAACAAAGTACTCAGCCTGCAATTGCCTCCTTCCCGGCCACGGCAATAATGTACTATTACGTACCTATTCTTTTGAGAATATTCAGGAAGAAAACTTGTTTTGGCGTTCTTTACTCCCCAATGCGGCTAAAAGGTACCTATACCTACTAGAAGCACGCGACAGCGCGGGGCGAGACAAGGCGCAACAAACCAAAGCATATTTTACTAATCTACCTACACGAATCTCGTGTGACACTAACACAACACTAAAAACTAATCGTACCTATTATTGTTAAAATACTGTCACTCGTATTCTCACGTTTCACTCATATTTTTGAGCTAAGTATTTTTGAAATATTCAACACTAATAATCGTCTGGTTCGCTTACGCTCACCAAAAACTAGCCGTACCTACTTATTGTTGTTTAAATAGGTACCTACTGCCGTCTTCACTGGTTTCACAATATTTCCTAATTGGATAAATAACTAATTTATCCTAGTCGTTTTTATGTTTAAAACTAATATCAATAGCGCAAGAATGAATAATAATATATCGAATTAAATCTAAAATAGTTTAACTGCGCGCATTTTTTTAAAGGGGCGGCGCGCCCGGGTGCGTTCGGATATTAAAACTAGAATCACAAAGTGGTCATGAATGAAAATGTATGATTACCTATTTAAGCAAAATGGACATTATTCTGAGATGTTTCACGTTTTTCTTCTTCAATTTATAATATTCCTTTGTGTTAATTTTTTGGTAATTTAAACTTAATGAGTAGGTATGACACATTCAGTGCCGAGAATCGCTGCGCGCTACGCTCGTAGACTATCCCGTGGTTTTCCTCGTATGTAGCGGAAAGCGACTACTGCGTAGGCACCCGATAGTTGTGTTCGTGTTACTCTTGCTTCGCGCTGTTTTGGAGTTCTACTTTGAAATTCGAATGTCGAACTATGAATCGACTTATTCGTGTCGTAGGTACCTATTCTTTTTTCGTAATGAAATGAAAGGGGCAGAACTCATAAAGTTCAATAATTCTGAATTTGTAATAGACCCCACACCAGGAAATATGTCAGTGCTAGACATCAAGATTGATAAGCTACTTTGTCTCACGGAGTTCTCTCACTCACAGGTTATTCAAATCGCATTTTGCTCACTGTTTTCTCACAGCAAAATATGCTTGTTCAGTCGCCATCACATACATAGAAACACTATAGGTGTTCAAAAATATCGGCACATGCACCCTAATGCCTTGAAAATAGAGGTGTGTTCCGATGTTTGTGACGTGCTTGTTTGCTCCGATGTATGTGATGGCGACTGTTCGAGCTGCTGAAGTGAAAACGTAATTTTTTTGTGAGTTTTATTTATAGGAAATCCACATCATTCTTATATTAATGTGTCTGTGTATCCGACATATTAATAAATATTAAACTAGCTGACCCCGCGAACTCCGTTCCGCCGTACAAAATGCAAAAAAAAAACTTAATTTTTTCGATTTTTTTATAGTTATTCTGCTATTCGGGGCGAAGACAAATCCAACAAATCAAAAATCATGAAAATCCGTTCAGCCGTTCTCGAGTTATAAGCAAAGGAACTAACACAACTTTCTTTTATTAATATAGAAGATATAAATTGTATTAAAAACGGTAAGTTCAATTATTGTGAAACAAAATAGGTACAGTCGCCATCACATACATCGGAGCAAACAACCAGCTCACAAACATCGGAACACACCTCTATTTTCAAGGCATTAGGGTGCATGTGCCGATATTTTTGAACACCTATAGTGTACCTATGTATGTGATGGCGACTGTACAGTCAAGGTCACCAATATGTATACACCACAAAGTTACAGAAATATGTATACAGGGGGCCGATTTTTGAATCTCACTTGTGATATCAAAGTCACCGGTGACTATAATTATCACCGATGACTTTTATGTCACCATTTTCCAAAAGCCGTATTTTTGAAAGTCACACGCTGTTTACCAACATGCAGAAATTTTACAATATCAGTCAGAGACAATCTTCCCGTTACGTTCCTTTTTACGCAAATGTTATATTGTTGTCCTTGATACCGGTTTTTATTTTTTCATACTATAACTTTAAATAGATTTATCAAATTGGTCAAACGTAAAACGTAGCGTATCTGCCAGTGTCATATAATGGACGTACCACACTTGGCGGTGTTTGCCCAAATATTCGTGTTGCATCTTTTTCCTTCCTACGGCAAATGAAAGAGAGGCAACGACGCAACGCGAACACGAACCCCCAAGTGTGGTGCGACCATAAACGAAAATTAAAGTTTTGAAAAATTCACTAGAAAACGACGAGCAAAGAGAATATAACAGATTTTATAATTTATAAGAAAAGGTATGTACATTTGTTAGTGGCATATGTTTTACAAGTATATATTTAACTTTATAATTTTATTAACTAATAACTTGGATATTGTTTTTCTTGATAATTGTAAGCTTTTTATAAATAATTGTTAGGAATAAATAATTTGTTGTTGTTAGGAGCCGGAATCAACGGTCGTAACTCTTCAATTAGAACCCGCACCAACGGTTTCGTAAACAGATAATATTTTTTAAATTTCGCATTAGACATCGCAAATGCTTGTTCGTGATGAATTCTTTCTACGACGCCTACCGCAGCTGGATTATGTTGACGGTGAGGAACGTCGTCGTATTCGTCGCTGTCCGTGTCCGTCATCGTCATCATAATGTACTCCTCCAGGCTTGCATTTTTAATAAATCGTCCCACAAATATCACAATCAAGCCCCGCTGCTAATTCTTCCAAAAAACATACTTTGGCACTTTTGGCAGATGTCACATACGTCAACTGTCAAAAACAATCGCATGGTGATTTCAATTACGAGTGGGTAGGGGCACTCGTAAATCGATATCATAGGTATGACAAATGTAAGTCACCGATGAGTTTCAAAAATACGAACTTTCGGAAATCACTCACATCGGTGAGAATTAGTCACTTGGTGAGATTCAAAAATCGGCCCCCGGCCCCGTAGCATGGATGGCGTTATCACGCGATAAGTGATAGGATAAGCGCGTCGTCTCGTTCTATCGAACGGTGTCAGCCAGGGACGGATGCTCTATCCTGTCACTTATCGCGTGATAAGGCCATCCATGCTATGCACCTTATTACTACGGAAGTAAGGTTGTTGTATACATATTTTTGCAACTTTGGGTATAAACATATTGGTGACCTTGACCGTACAAGTATAACAACAAAATAATAATAAAATGGGCGCGCGGATACCTACTGACGCCCTTGAAGTCTTGACCGAAATGATTTGATCTTACGTAAGAACTATCTACCCCTCTCGCCCCCATGTCAGAAAACACAAGATCCACCCTCCCCATAACAATTTATGATGGATGGTGGGTCTGAGATAATATTTAAGCCTGTCATGTCACCGATATGTTTCTTTATCAACGTGTCCCTAAAAAAAAACCTTATTTTCCTATGTCGTCTCGGGACTCGTGAAATACCTAGTGACATTTCCACAACTTGCATCAAAATATAGGATAAGTATACTATGCTATCTATGCAATCTAAGTGGCTTGCTTTTAATTACTAAGTGCTTTTTCCGTAATTACGGCCGAGTTGAGACAGTTCGGAATTGCATATTGCATAGCAGTAATAATCACGTTTAAACGGAATCCGGCTTCAAAGGTAAGCCTACCTGTCTGTCATGAACTCTTTATGCAAACACAACACAACACCGAATATGTAGTTACTAGATATGTATTTGATTTCATATACTTTTTAAACACTTAATTATTTGACCACATAAATGAGCTACATGTAGGTAGATATGTATTTAAACAGTTCATTGCAGTATGAGCTGTTGAAATTTTGACGTCATACCGTCATACAAACATTATATTTGCATCCTACGATGAAAAAGCGTCTAAAAAAACATATACTTAGTTATAGAATATATTATAAGGCTGTTGTATGTTATTTAATACCTTTTTAAACGTTCACAGTGCTCGCAGTTCACGTTGTTGACCAAACACTAAACAAAAACAAGGAGAGACAACCGCCCGGCAGCGCGAATCGAACAAAATGTACTAAATTTGCTCGCTCACGCCAAGCCAAGACGCGACCACGGCGCGACTATAGTCTAGTGAGGTGTCAAACAAATTTAACCACTGTTGCCTCGTTTTAAGAACTGATTTACCAGCATATTTTAAAGACTGCTTTCTATGAGCTATATTTACATACCTGACTCGGAAGATCGGCAATACGATCTTTCAAGTTTTTATTTGGTACTAGCTGTTGCCCGCGACTTCGTCCGCGTAGAACTTTTTATCGTCTTAGAAAATGATTTCTCTCAATACAAAATTTGAACCCTCTTTTAGGGGATAATTAAAAAAAAAGTTGATGTTCATTTTCTAGTTTGTGAACAAACAGTCTAAACCCAAAGTTAAAAATCTCATACTTTAAAAATGCCTTGAAATACTCAAACTTTGAACCAATTTTAACACTCTTAGGGGATGAATTTGGAAAAACTCTGAAATCAGTTTTGTAGTCTTTTAACGTACAGAATAAGACCGAAGTTAAAAATCTCTTACTCACACTTTAAAATTTTATTGCTCGCCATTTAAAATTTGAACCCCCTTTTAAACCCCCTTAGAGGTTGAATTTTTCTGATCGCTGAAAGAACTTTTTTCGTAAACTTTTAAGTCTCTAGCTCAAAAAAAGTGTTGCCCATACAAAGCTTTCTTAACCCCCTTAGGGGTGGAATTTTCTAAAACTCTGAAAGTACTTTATTATTAATTTTAATAAGTAACATTTTGAATAGTTTTAAGTCTAGTCAAAAAAAAAGTTTTTCCCACACAACACTGGCTACCCTTCTTAAGGATCTTAAGGATCCCCTTAGGGATGGAGTTTTCTAAAACGCTGAAAGTTCTTTTTAAGTATTCTAATAAGTAATCTTTTTGCAAAGTTTTAAGTCTAACTCAAAAAAAAATGTTGCCCATGCAAAGCTTGCTCTCCTTTTTAACTCTATTAGGGGTGGAATTTTCTAAAACGATTTGTGTTCTTTTTTTGTATTTTAATAAGTAATGTTTCTACAAAGTTTCAAGTCACTAACTCAAAAACATAAACTTTCCCTGATAAAAACTTTGCACCCCTTTTTATCCCCCTTAGGGATAGATTTTTTCAAAACGCTGAAAGTCTTTTTTTTTGTATTTTTATAAGTAATCTTTCTACAAAGTTTTAAGTGTCTAGCTCAGAAAAAGTGTTCCCCATACAAACCTTGCACCCTTTTTTAACCCCCTTAGGGAATGATTTTTGTAAAACGCCGAATGTAGTATTTTTCATGTTCTAATAAGTAATTTTTCGTCAAAATTTTAATTCTCTATTAAAAAAAAATATGTTTTTCCCATACAAACTTTGCACCCTATTTTACCCCCTTAGGGGTGAAATTTTCCAAAACGCTGAAAGTACTTTCTTTGTATTTAAATAATCTTTCTACAAAGTTTTAGGACTCTAGCTAAAAAAAATAGTTTCCCACATACAAACTTTGCATCCCTATTTTAGCCCCCTATTTTTAGGGGTAGAATTTTCTAAAACGCTGAAAGTACTTAATTTGTATTCTGATGACTAATCTTTCTACAAAGTTTTAAGTCTCTATTTAAAAAAAATATTTTATCCCCCATACAAAATTTGCACCCCTATTTTACCCCCTTAGGGGTATAATTTTCAAAAATCCCTTTTTATCCCTAGCCCACGTTATAAAAGCAACATACTGTGCAAAAATCAACTCTCTAAGATTAGTAGTTTCGGCTGTGCGTTGATGAGTGAGTGAGTGAATAAGTCAGTCAGGACATAGGCATTTATTATGTATAAATAGATAGAAGATAATGAAACTCCCATTCAAATATCTCAAAAAATTATGAAGCTACATCCGTTTTAATGTCGCTTGTTAGAGTGAGAAAACGATGAGGGACTGTGACGTCAATATACTCGAGCGTCATAGTAAAAAACAATCGTTTCATATGAAGGTGCGTTTTGCGGAAAAGGGACAGAACATACCCCCTCTTAAAACTTTGGACTCTTATAACTTAATCATTACCTATATAACCTCTTGCTTTGTTTTTTTCTCCATTTGACTATATTTATTTTAAATTCTTTTTCGAGAAAATACATTATGATTATTTACCATATTTTCGATTCCTGAGCTATAACCACGAACTTCGGAATTCGAAAATACTCGGGTATCTCTATCTCTATCGCACTAACCATACTCGAGTGACAGGGATGCAAATATATGAACATTGAGTATCGGTTTTCGTGGTAGCGCCGCAGGTACTTTGGCTGAATGCGCCGAGCGCGTGCCATTGTCATTCAAAAAAAACAAATTCGTGTTAATTATATTGTTCAAATTTGTTGATTTCATTTATTGAAATTACGACATAAAACGACATTTGCGCATATAAGTTCTCATATCAGAATCGAATATTTTTTTATGGTTTATATTTTAGCATTTGTCTCGTAAAGGTCTATCGTAGACGGGATTTAAATTATTAATAAGTGAAAGGCAAAGCAATTCCGCCATTTCGACGAAAATTTGGATGTTCTTATAGCTGACAGTTGGAGCAGCGTTTGATTTCAATAAAAATAAATGAAAAATTAAATGAAGTCGTATATTTCGGAAAATTAATTAACTGTCGCAGTCGGATAAAAACTATCCTAAGTTGCAGCTAGAATAATAATGTACCTATATAAAATGTTTCATATTTATCCGTTCATGGGATGATGAGAACATTCGAACCGCGCAAAGCTTAGTTTCAAACTGGCTGATTATTTTTTTAATGAGGAGGAAAACTGACATTTTCTCACGCCAGGTGGCGCATAAGCTACTGTACCCAGCTTTGACAATTGACATAAGAACTGTCAAATTGCAAACTTCTATAATTTCTTATAAGTATTTTTCCATATTTTTCTCAAGAATGCCTCAATGTTGTGCGCCAAATTGTAAAAATAGAGGAGTCCACTTATTTCCCAAGGACCCAACTCGCAGGAAACGTTGGGAGAGTGCATTGCGCATCAATAACTTTCGGGCAAGTGACACAGCCCGATTATGTAGGCTGCATTTTAAGGCAGATGATTATTTCGGAAAAAGTAGATATACAGATGCTGTACCACTAGCCAAATTTTTAAGAAAAACTGTTGTACCGTCTGTATTCTGTTTCACTACAACCAAACAGGAAACACTCCGTCCGTCCGTCAGCAGCATTGTGAAAAAAGAAGACGAAGAAAGCTGTTTGAAGAGAATAATGTGATAGAACACACAACAGTGACAGAATCAATAATTAGTCAGACTACTCCAGATGTAGGGTGAGAAGAAGAATTATGTACTACTGTGGAAATTGCAGAACCAGCTAAAAGTGAACACACAGAGCCTGAAACTTTGTCAAAGAGCACTCATATTGATCATGTGCATGTATATGGTTCAATAAACAGATATAAGAACGATGATAAGTCCATACTCTTCTATACAGGTTTTGAAACATATAAGAAATTCCATTTTGTCTACTCGACACTTAGTCCGATGGCACACAAGATTAGATACTTTGGCAGCAATGTAATTAGTCTATCTACCGAAGACCAATTATTCCTAACTATGATGAAACTACGACAGAATAAATGCATTTTTGAGCTGAGCAGGTTTTTTAACATAAGTGAAACTACTGTATCGAATATATTTATAACATGGATAAATTTTATGTACCAACTCTGGAGTATAATAAATATTTGGCCTAGTAAAGAATTGATTCAATATTACATGCCTAAGAATTTCAAAAAATATGATGAAAATGTTAGAGTCATATTAGATGGAACTGAAATAACTGTTCAAAAACTAAAAAATCCAACTTCCCAGCAAGCTTCTTGGAGTAGTTACAAACATGCTGATACTCTAAAAGTATTAGTCGGAGCGACACCAGGTGGATTGCTGTCTTATTGTTCACAGGCATATGCAGGATCTATTAGTGACAGACAAACAGTTGAAAAAAGTGGTCGAAGTGTCAAAGTGGTGATAGCATACTAGCGGATAGAGGTTTCACAATACAGGACATGTTTGCAGACAAAAATGTTACTGTAAAGATACCTACTTTTCTAAAGGGAAAATCACAGTTACCAGGACTAACAATCGTAAAAGATAGAGAACTTGCTAGTAAACGTGTTCATATAGAAAAGATTATTGGGCTAACAAAAACCTACAAAATATTAAAGTCAGAATTGGACCATAGTTACATTCCAATAGCAAGTAAAATATTTTTTGTATGTTTTATGTGTTGCAACTTCAGAGAATGTATAATGAAGAGAAGCCAATAAAAAAGTGTTACGATGAAACCCACGATTTAATTTGCCATAATCACCACTTTTTCAGGATTGTTATAAGTGTACACAAACCTAACCCAACCCAACCTTCAGGGCTCTATATAAAGTTTATTGAAATTGTCCTGGAAATGTTACGGTTTCATAGAAAATTACTTTTATAGCTAATGAAATACTTAATAATGAAGGGATCCAAAATAAAAACATACAACAGTTCAATGTCTTTTTATTAGTGACAAGTAATTTTTATATATATATTTATTACATATGGCAGACTCCAGGTCATGCACATAAAAGTTTATTAATGCTGTGAGCATCTCGGCTATGTAGGACTCATCCCTTTCAATAAATAAGACTTTCATATCTTTGAAAAATTATACTATAAAATTGCAGTACTTCCTAGTGCTGCAATAAAGCTGGCCCTGTATTTGAGCATAATAAGGGTGTCTTCTTTTCAAGTGTAAATTCCCATCTATCACTTCTAGGTATGACACTGTTACCTCATTTATCTCGCTATACCGTGCTGCATATGGGCACTTCACTTCAATCACCGTCTCCTCACCAAGTAACCCATCAGGAGAGGCGGCAAGGAATGGACATTCTTGTGAAATAAATAATCCACATCTTTGCACATCTACATCATACATTGCTTCATACTTTTGTAAAGCAATAGGCTCCTGTATCTTCCCATGGGTTACCGCTCTTGTGTGCAGCGGCTTGGGAGAGATAATTTTCTCAACTATTGCTTTTTTTCCAACATGGGTGCAATGACTTACAGTATAAAACATACTGGCAGTAATCCTGCATGATCGCATTTCATGCCATTCAGCAGAAGTATCTTGCCCTCTAGTGTTTTGTTCCACTTCCTTTATTGTTTCCGCAGTAACCTTTTTTAAGAATAGATCTTTAAGTAGATTTTCTTTTGCAGTCTCCAAAGTATAGGAGTGATCCCATTCTATCCCATGAGGATTTGCCGGTTCGAATGTTTGCAGTAGAGGCATAGATGTATCCCCATAACCTATGGCCAAGTTCCTCACATAATCTTCATAATTATCCATTATGTCTTCCCTTTTTAGGGGTTCAAAATTGCACGTTTTCAATCTCTTGCTGGGTAAATTTTGTGCAGCAATGGGTGATTTTTGAAACACCTTTTTAGGCTTGTTAAACATCATCAGCTGTTGAGTGCATACTTGATGTAACAATATGTAACTTTTATTTACAATATCATGTGCACCCAACAATAGTACAGCAACATGCTTGCAGCTCGCTTCTGTACCACTCCCTGCAGCACACTCACAGTGGCACGCTTCTATTGAACCTTCTTGAGACACTTTCACATCCACAAGGTAGGCTAGGCTCTTCATACTAGCTTTGCACTGTCCACGTAAATACGTGTACGTACCATCGGACGAGAAACGAGCAGTTACAAGGTGACGGGACTCATATAAAAGTTGGCCTTTTGGGTGAGTGTTGAATCTTTGAAAATATTCTTGTATTTCATGCTTGCTGATGTTGGGAATAGGCGAATCAGCGTTAATATCTCTGAATGTATCAGAGGGTGGGCACGCATATGAGCGGTCTTCTGGAACATCCAGGGTGGCACCAAAGTTTTGGTTGCGATCATATGCCTCCAACCTGAAAGAAAAAACCACACATGAGCATCGATTTTTTTATTAACACTCGAAATACCTAACATAACCTCAAATACTTGAGGCGATTACCTTTGTATCAAGTCGGCCTTTTTCCCTGCCACTGACGCTTTTCTTCTTCGAAGCTCAGCTTGAAGAACACGTACAGTCATAAACGCGTACATTTTAAGCTGTTAATCGCAAGGAATACTGAAAATATAGCAACCATACACTTGACACGACACGTAAACAAGGTATAGTCGATTGCAGCGCCATCTGCCTTGAGCTTCTAGTGTGCCTCCCAATTTAGAGATTTATTATAAGTGGAGATTATTATTTTTATAGACTTATGAGTATAAGTAACTACTGTAAATAGCGACCCGCCCCGGTTTAGCACGGGTTTATATGTATAATACATGCATGTATAATACATAGGTATAAACCGTCCTCTTGAATCTCTCTATCTCTAAGCTCTATCTATAAAAGAACCGCATCAAAATCCGTTGCGTAGTTTTAAAGATCTAAGCATACATAGGGACAGACAGACAGCGGGAAGCGACTTTGTTTTATACTATGTAGTGATAGTGATGATACTGATGATAGTGAAGATAAATAAGTTATACTTATTTTATTCTTTGTCACGGTCGCAACTTGTCTGTGTCTCCCCAACGTCACATAAATATATAGGTACAGTCGCCATCACATACATCGGAGCAAACAAGCACGTCACAAACATCGGAACACACCTCTATTTTCGAGGCATTAGGGTGCATGTGCCGATATTTTTGAACACCTATAGTGTACCTATGTATGTGATGGCGACTGTACATTACATACCTACATATGCCCGGCTAGCACACTAGCAAAATGACGACTTTTATGCACATGTTTTATGTCCACAACCGACGTATAAAATTTTACCGTCATGAGCTAACATGCTATACCATCATTTACGTAAAATGTGACCATTTATATGTCTTGCACATAAAACTATTTGTTTTACGTCAAATGCTAACATGCTCTTGATTTTGGCACATAAAACTTGACGATATGAGCCGTTGACGGACGAAATTTTATGTAGGTCACTCCAGCCCAGCTAGCACACTAATCGGACATATATTTACGTTCGGACGTATAACTTTATGATTGTGCCCATTTTTACGTTACTTAGCTAACATGGTAACCTCGCAGCATATATTTATGCCATAGCGTAAAATATACATAGCAAAATTATTACATTCATTTCATTCGTTCAATAGTAGTCTATGGTTAGAAGCCCATTATAATACTACCTAATTAAAGAGTAATGATAGGCACTGCACAGTTTACTAAACAGTTGTTCTCCTGTATTAAGTTGTGTTATAATAGTTTTTTGTTTTTATTTATTTATCCCACCCCGCAAAAAGTTTGATGGTAGTGGTTTTAAGTGATGAAGCGAGTACCAAAACACATGTAAGTAAGTTTATAATTGAATCAATAATATTTGTAAGTTTGTGTAATATATTTTATTACAACACAAGCAAAAAATCTTAATCATTGCGTTATTTATAGGTAGTATTCATGATCTATCTAAAATTCAAAATGCTAGATCATTGTTTCAGGAGATGATAGGAGTTTTGAAACTGAAACCGTATGTGTTGTGACAGAAATCGGAGAAATCCTGCAAAAATTATATTGTTTTCATAGTGTTAAAATTTATCCAGGGTCTCGAGTGACCTACATAAAATTTCGTCCGTCAACGGTTCATATCGTCAAGTTTTATGTGCAAAATCAAGAGCATGTTAGCATTAGACGTAAAAAAATAGTTTTATGTGCAAGACATATAAATGGTCACATTTTACGTAGATGACGGTATACCATGTTAGCTCATTACGGTAAAATTGTATACGTCGGTTGTGGACATAAAACATGTGCATAAAAGTGGTCATTTTGCTAGTGTGCTAGCCGGGCTGACCCCGGATAAATTTTAACACTATGAAAACAATATAATTTTCGCAGGATTTCTCCGATTTCTGTCACGACACATACGGTTTCAGTTTCAAAACTCCTATCATCTCCTGAAACAATGATCTAGCATTTTTAATTTTAGCTAGATCATCAATTACTTACTATAAATTAGTATAAATAACGCAATGATTATGATTTTTTGCTTGTGTTGTAATAAAGTACATTACACAAATTTACAAATATTATTGATTCAATTATAAACTAACATGTGTTTTGGTACTCGCTAAATTACTTAAAACCACTACGTAAAACTTTTAGTGGGGTGGGAGTAACGTAAATAAAAACAAAAAAACTATTATAACACAACTTAATACAGGAGAACAACTGTTTAGTAAACTGTGCAGTGCTTATCATTACTCTTTAATTAGGTAGTATTATAATAGGCTTCTAACCATAGACTACTATTGAACGAATGAAATGAATGTAATAATTTTGCTACGTATATTTTACGCTATGGCATAAATATATGCTGCGTGATTACCATGTTAGCTAAGTAACGTAAAAATGGGCACAATCGTAAAGTTATACGTCAGAACGTAAATATATGTCCGATTAGTGTGCTAGCCGGGCAGATATCTACTTATGCCCGGCTAGCACACTAGCAAAATGACGACTTTTATGCACATGTTTTATGTCCACAACCGACGTATAAAATTTTACCGCCATGAGCTAACATGCTATACCATCATTTACGTAAAATGTGACCATTTATATGTCTTGCACATAAAACTATTTGCTTTACGTCAAATGCTAACATGCTCTTGATTTTGGCACATAAAACTTGACGATATGAGCCGTTGACGGACGAAATTTTATGTAGGTCACTCGAGACCCCGGATAAATTTTAACACTATGAAAACAATATAATTTTCGCAGGATTTCTCCGATTTCTGTCACAACACATACGGTTTCAGTCTCAAAACTCCTATCGTCTCCTGAAACAATGATCTAGCATTTTTAATTTTAGCTAGATCATGATTACTAACTATAAATTAGTATAAATAACGCAATGATTATGATTTTTTGCTTGTGTTGTAATAAAGTATATTACACAAATTTACAAATATTATTGATTCAATTATAAACTAACATGTGTTTTGGTACTCGCTAAATTACTTACAACCACTACGTAAAACTTTTTGTGGGGTGGGAGTAACGTAAATAAAAACAAAAAACTATTATAACACAACTTAATACAGGAGAACAACTGTTTAGTAAACTGTGCAGTGCTTATCATTACTCTTTAATTAGGTAGTATTATAATAGGCTTCTAACCATAGACTACTATTGAACGAATGAAATGAATGTAATAATTTTGCTACGTATATTTTACGCTATGGCATAAATATATGTTGCGTGATTACCATGTTAGCTAAGTAACGTAAAAATGGTCACGATCGTAAAGTTATACGTCCGAACGTAAATATATGTCCGATTAGTGTGCTAGCTGGGATGGGGCTTAAGTATTTGTGGGTAATGATAATGACCCTGCTTGGGAAGGTGACGGTCCTGGGTTCAAATCCCGGTAAGGGGAAATAGTTGTGTTGTGTGATTTGCATGAATATTGTTTCTGGATCTTGGATGTTTTCTATGTATATAAGTATTTGCTTATATCTAAGTAGGAGTAATATATTACAACATATACAGGGCGTTCCACGCCTATGCCACATGGAGGGAAAGTACCTTGAATATTGTAGATAGAAGAGTTTACTAAAAGATGACATTATTTTAATTTAAACAACAATTTAAACTGCATTCATAGATTTTTAAATAATAACATGGTTGAACCGGGAATCGAACCCGCTACACGAGAAAAACAAATACTCTGTTGCTTTATCATACCGATCGAAAGGCTACATCATAAGGATTATTTTTGCTGCGTACCATAGTGTCAGAAATAAAAGGAAGACCATGAATTTTAACATTTTAATTCAAAATTAATCAATCAATTTAATTTATCAAATGCTCAAAATGAGTCCCATTGATAAAATCATTTACGCGTCTTTCGGCAGATTCAGGATACAGCAGAAACTTGATTGGACAAAAACTCGATTTGTTGCATACAACCAGGTACCATCGGCCAAAGCCAGAGTCGACCAGATTCAAAACAGAATTCAATGCTATACGGCTGGAACCAAAATGCGCCTTTAAGGTGGTTGACTCTGGCTTTGGCCGATAGTACCTACTAATTACGTATCTCTTTATAATTTTATCATGCACTTAAATTGTAATAGGGAAATGATGCGTACTTCTCAAGTGGGTACTGATTCATTCATCTCCATCTCCACTTATAATAAATCTCTAAATTAAAAAAAGAATCAGCCAGTTTGAAACTAAGCTTTCTGTGGTACGAATGTTCTCAGCATCCCATGGACGGAAAAATATGAAACATTTTATATAGGTACATTATTATTCCAGCTGCAACTTAGGATAGTTTTTATCCGACTGCGACAATTAATTTATTTTCCGTAATATACGACTTCATTTAATTTTTCATTTATTATTCTTAAAGTATATCGCCGCCACATCTGTCAGCTAAAAGAAACGTCAAAATCACAGTAATAAGAAATACTACGGACAAAATGGCGGAATTGCTTTGCCTTTCTTTCGCCTCTTAATAATTTTAATCCCGTCTACGATATACATTGACGAGACACATAGGTACCAAAAGCAAATATAAAATTAATCGATTTTGATATGCGAACTTATATGCGCAAATTTCGAATTAAGGCGTAATTTGTACAAATGTAACAACAAATTCGAACAATATAAACTTGTTTTTTTTGAATGGCACGCGCGCGCGCTCTTTGCGTATTCAGCCAAACCACGAAAACTGAAACTCGAAGTTTGTATATCTGAGGGCCTACCGCGAACGGCATTCGAAGTTTTCCCTCTCTGTCGCACTTATGTACGAACTTGTAAGTATGACACAGAGGGGAAACTTCGAATGCCTTTCGCGGTAGGCCCTCTGCATTCCTGTCATTTGTTAGTGCGATAGAGATAGAGATACCCGAATATTTTCGAATTCCGAAGTTCGTGGTTTAAAAGAAAATACGGATGTCGGATAGATCTAAATTAATATTTTATGTGTGAATATGGTTAAAATTATTTGGAAATACTATTGTTGTTATTGTTTCAGTATATTTGACTAGCTTTAAGTTTAATATTGTACGTCCGGAATGGGCAAGCTGTTGGACTTTATTTTACCCAAAACAACTAAATGTACACAGTTCTACAAAAAATAAATCTTATTTTATCTTATCTTATCGAAAATAGGGATGTAGACACTAAACAAAATACTCATAATGTTGTATTATCTCGAAAAAAAAACAACGCAAGAGGCTATATAGGTAATCACTAAGTTATACGTGTATAAAGTTTTAAGAGGGGGTTTGTTGCGTCTCTTTTCCGCAAAACGCACCTTTATAATGAAACGATTGTTTTTTACTATGACGCTCGAGGATCGTGACGTCACGGTCCCTGATCGTTTTCTCACCCTAACAAGCGACATTAAAACGGTTGTAGCTTCGTAATATTTTGAGATATTTGAATGAGTTTTTCGTTTCTTCTTTCTTTTGAAGTGAGTCTACAGCTACACCTACACCTCTATTTGGAAGACAAGCGGAAATAATCCATACTATCCATACTAATAATCCATACTTCCATACTAATATTATAAATGCGAAAGTGTGTCTGTTACCTCTTCACGCCCAAACCGCTGAACCGATTTAGATGAAATGAGCCCCGGGGAAGGACAAAGGGTAGTTTTTATATCTGGGGGGCTGAAATTGGGGGTGGAAATTTGTATGGAGCTACTTAAACCGCTGCACCGATTTAGATGAAATTTGGTATATAAATAGTTTGAGTCCCGGGGAAGGACATATAATAGGTTTTATCCCGGAAATCATCCCCTAAGGGGGTGAAAAGGGGGGGGGGGTGAAATTTGGATGTAATCTATTTTGATGAAATTTGGTGTAGATATAGGTTAAGTCCTGGGAAAGGACATGGGATAGTTTTTACCCCAGAAATCATCCCCTAAGGGGATGAAATTAGGGGTGAAAATTCGGATGGAACCCATTTTAATACTATTTGGTATAGAGATAGCTTGAGTCCTGGGAAAGGACATAGGATAGTTGTAATTCCGGAAATCACTCCCTAAGGGGGTGAAAATTTGGATGAATCCCGTTTAGATGAAATTTGGTATAAAGGTCGTTTGAGTCCCGAAGAATGACATTAGATAGTTTTTATCCCGAAAATCATTCCCTAAGGGTATGAAATAGGGGGTGAAAGTTTGGATAAAATCCATATACCTAGATGAAATTTGGTATAGAGATAATTTGAGACCCTTCAAAGGATATAGAATAGTTTTTGCCTCGGAAATCATCCCTTAAGATGGTAGAAGTTTGTTTGCATTATATTTTCTAAGTATTAAGTTCTACGCGGACGAAGTCGCGGGCAACAGCTAGTTAGTAATAAATAAGTACTTTAATATGATAATGTCCGTTGTACGTATACATGTCCTTACGGCAATGTCAGGTTTTAATTTTTCTGAACAAAATTTCACATCAAATGTTAAAATCCTTTTATTTCTGACACTATGTTATTTAGCAAAAAATAATTCTTATGATGAAGCCTTTCGATCGGTATGATAAAGCTACAAGGTATTTTTTTTCTCGTGTAGCGGGTTCAATTCCCGGTTCAACCATGTAATTATTTAAAAATCTATGAATGCAGTTTAAATTGTTTAATAAATCAAAATAATGTCTTCTTTCAGTAAAATGTTCCATCTACAATATTCAAGGTACTTTCCCTCGATGTGGCATAGGCATGGGACGCCCTGTATTATCGCTAGAACCCATAGAAAATATTAAAATTCCTACTAGGTGCGATCTCAACTGCATCAATTAATTCACACAATCGTGTTAGTCAAGGATTTGTCTACACTTACTAGGTAGTCTAGGTACAGTCGTCGGCATCATAAGTTGCTGAACACCTAAGTACCTTGTCGTTTTCACTCGTTTGAAAACTTCATATGGCAGTTTAACATGACGTTTAATGCGACACGGTATGTACAAAGGTGTTAAGCCCCTTGTGAGGCTGATCGTACCTACCTAATTTACAACTTACCAGTGATCGAATAGGTAGAGTATAAATACCTAAACTTAGTAGAATAAAGTCATGAAGTGGAGACTTCCTTGCGATTTGCGATAACATTTTTTTCCGGGACTTCCCGGATTAAATATTATAGTTATATAAAAGTAAATCCCATAAATGAATCCCGGATGTATAAATTATTTGTAATTCAGTAGTAGGGTAAAATGGGGTAATGGGAGTCACTTAAGCAAACATTACGAAATAATATCTTTATTGCAACCGCCTCATATCAAAATCTACTTAATTAGCTATCATTTGAGATCAAAAGTATTATCTTGGTAATCAACTTTTGAAAATACACGAGTTTAAAAAAAATACAGATTTCACTCCCATTGCTCCGACGTGAGGGTAATTGGAGTCACTCTGAGGGCAATCGGAGCCAACGAATTTCTAACCCAAATCGCAGACATAACCTGTGGCCGACTCCAACGCAGTGCAGTCTGCGTGAGCCCATAAGCCACATGAGTGTTTTTTATAGTGTTTGTGGTTTTGTTGATGTGTGGGTGATTCCCATTGCCCGCTGATTCCCATTTGGCGTCTTCCCCTAGTTAAATCACCATTACGTTTATTTTATTATATTTTTAAAACTGTTGTCTCTTTTACCGTCGTTTACATTTTGTATTTTAGTGTCATAAATTCATAATAGTAGTCTTATCTATTATATTGCTCGTGGTTCCTATTGTTATCCTGTAAAAGAGAAAGCAGACGTCGTTATCACTTGTTGGTGCTATAGTTGTTATTTTCTAAGCCGTCCGTTCCGCACTAAAGAACGCCGCACTGCAGAACGGACGGCTTAGAAAATAACAACTATACCTGCTACCCTTTTAATGCATTAATAATAAGTTGGCAATACAGTTTCATACCACGATATGACCCTTTGTCGAGTACAGCCCAGCTAGCACACTAATCGGACATATATTTACGTTCGGACGTATAACTTTACGATCGTGACCATTTTTACGTTACTCAGCTAACATGGTAATCACGCAACATATATTTATGCCATAGCGTAAAATATACGTAGCAAAATTATTACATTCATTTCATTCGTTCAATAGTAGTCTATGGTTAGAAGCCTATTATAATACTACCTAATTAAAGAGTAATGATAAGCACTGCACAGTTTACTAAACAGTTGTTCTCCTGTATTAAGTTGTGTTATAATAGTTTTTTGTTTTTATTTACGTTACTCCCACCCCACAAAAAGTTTTACGTAGTGGTTGTAAGTAATTTAGCGAGTACCAAAACACATGTTAGTTTATAATTGAATCAATAATATTTGTAAATTTGTGTAATATACTTTATTACAACACAAGCAAAAAATCATAATCATTGCGTTATTTATACTAATTTATAGTTAGTAATCATGATCTAGCTAAAATTAAAAATGCTAGATCATTGTTTCAGCCCGGCTAGCACACTAGCAAAATGACGACTTTTATGCACATGTTTTATGTCCACAACCGACGTATAAAATTTTACCGTCATGAGCTAACATGCTACACCATCATTTACGTAAAATGTGACCATTTATATGTCTTGCACATAAAACTATTTGTTTTACGTCAAATGCTAACATGCTCTTGATTTTGGCACATAAAACTTGACGATATGAGCCGTTGACGGACGAAATTTTATGTAGGTCACTCGAGACCCCGGATAAATTTTAACACTATGAAAACAATATAATTTTCGAAGGATTTCTCCGATTTTTGTCACAACACATACGGTTTCAGTTTCAAAACTCCTATCGTCTCCTGAAACAATGATCTAGCATTTTTAATTTTAGCTAGATCATGATTACTAACTATAAATTAGTATAAATAACGCAATGATTATGATTTTTTGCTTGTGTTGTAATAAAGTATATTACACAAATTTACAAATATTATTGATTCAATTATAAACTAACATGTGTTTTGGTACTCGCTAAATTACCACCAAACCACTACGTAAAACTTTTTGTGGGGTGGGAGTAACGTAAATAAAAGCAAAAAATTATTATAACACAACTAAATACAGGAGAACAACTGTTTAGTAAACTGTGCAGTGTTTATCATTACTCTTTAATTAGGTAGTATTATAATAGGCTTCTGACCATAGACTACTATTGAACGAATGAAATGAATGTAATAATTTTGCTACGTATATTTTACGCTATGGCATAAATATATGCTGCATGATTACCATGTTAGCTAAGTAACGTAAAAATGGACACAATCGTAAAATTATACGTCCGAACGTAAATATATGTCCGATTAGTGTGCTAGCTGGGCAGGAGACGATAGGAGTTTTGAGACTGAAACCGTATGTGTTGTGACAGAAATCGGAGAAATCCTGCGAAAATTATATTGTTTTCATAGTGTTAAAATTTATCCGGGGTCTCGAGTGACCTACATAAAATTTCGTCCGTCAACGGCTCATATCGTCAAGTTTTATGTGCCAAAATCAAGAGCATGTTAGCATTTGACGTAAAGCAAATAGTTTTATGTGCAAGACATATAAATGGTCACATTTTACGTAAATGATGGTATAGCATGTTAGCTCATGACGGTAAAATTTTATACGTCGGTTGTGGACATAAAACATGTGCATAAAAGTCGTCATTTTGCTAGTGTGCTAGCCGGGCAGACAGACGTATTTATACTGTGTTTTTATGATATTTTGCGTTGGCTTGTTTACTGGAATTTCATCTGCTATATCAGTGATTCCCAAAGTGGTCCAGGTGGACCCCCAGGGGTCCACGGGAGACTTGCTGGGGGTCTACGTAGGCGTGAACAAAAAATGGGGGTCCATAAAATGTTAATGGGGGTCCACGAAAATTTATCTGGTTTTGATAGTAAAGAGCAAAAATGTAAGCATAGTTTTTAAAAGGGCCTACTACCTACCTACATTGTTTTTAGTACCTAACTAAGCAGATTATATTTTAATAAGGCAAGCGACTGTTACTTGTTCAAACTTGCGTATTCGATATTACGTAGGTACAATTTCGTGTACAGACTTGCAAAGCGCTATCCGCCCGACAATGCTTAATGCTTGTTCAGACATGAATTTGATCACCACTATAAATACTTGATGCCAAAGGCAAACTCATTCATTTGTTTCCGGAATTACGAAAAGAAGGTGTGAGAAAATTTATATCAGTGTTTGCTAGTGCCGGAGAAAAGTAAGTACCTACCTTTTTTTTGTTTTATAGTACTTAAGTATTTTGTTTACGTGTACCAGTCGGTTGATCACAACTGTTTGTATTCACGGCGCAAACGGTGAGGGCAACGCACTCTAAACCGAATAGGTAGGTATCACTAACACTGCAACGGTCGGAAGAGATTAATTCCAATCTTTCCTTCATACTTAAACAGGCTTAGGACTGTCTGACACAATTTTCCGATGTAAAACATTAGTGGTAGATACGTATTTAACAAAGTAAGGGATTTCAGGCGTATTTAAAAGATTGGAATCAACCATTTGTAAATAATCCAGATTATCACTATCACTTATCACCACAGCTATCACTCATCGTCACACGCGATCGGACACTTGCCAATAACAAAGCAGCACTTGTGCATAATGTGCATTAGCCGAAAACCAAAATGTGACTGAGGTCACTGAGGCGGCATTTCACAAAGGGAAGCGCGAGCGCCTTAGAATAGGGATTACGCGCGGGGTTGAAAGGTGCCGCTCGCACGTTATTGGACGGTAGTCCACGTGGACTTATTTTTATTGGATATTGATTAGCAGGCTCGATTGCTAGGTACTATCACCTATTGACTGAAACTAAACAAGTGATTCAAATTAAAATTGTTATTTATTAAATACGTTATTTTATGAAAAAAGAGTTAAAATTTAATAAATAGGTATACCTTTCAATTTCTTATAATGGATACATTAAATGGGCTTTTGGTGTAAGACGGTTAAAAAAACACCTTGTAGATAGGTAACTTCGTAACTTACAGATATTTTAATTGTCCTCTTTTGATTTGAAGACAAAGAGCACGTTTTATTCAATTGTTTTTTCACGACAGAAGCACTGCCTTTCTAAAAAGGCCGAATAAGCAATATTGCAGAGCAATTAATTTTGTAATTTTTCTTGCAAATGACTACTAATTTTATAAAACAGTAATTTCACAATCATTTTAAATTGATTTTGAAGTAACTATTTTATCAAAACTATTTCTTTTTGGAAAGAGCAGGGCTTGAGCTTCGATGCCAGTTTGTCACGTTTTAACAATGAAGCCGCAGACAAAAAATACGCAAATACACGGAGCGCGTGAACTCATTGATTTGATGAAATGTTAGTTATCGCTTTTATGGACAATTTTGGGATTTCGACTTTTATTTTTTTCTACACAAATATGATCAGTATTTGATACTGAGTACACCAATTTTTATTTGTACTATTAAAAATTTGTGGTAAATTAGGTACTTTAAAATTGATACCGTTTTGTGAAAACGTCTGTATTTGTCTTAGCGGTTTATTAGTTGGTCCCTTTACAAGCCGTAATTCTATTACCGCGTGGTGACAAAGGCTGCGGTGTGATACCTATATTCAGAAAAAAACTTGGTTACTAAAACATTTTTTTTTACAGGTAAGGTAACTGACACGAAACATGGCTACAGCAAAGAAAAAATGTCGACAATATAGTGTCGATTATTTGAAATATGGTTTTGTTCCATCAGAGGCAGACAAACAATTGCCCATGTGCCTATTATGCAACAAAGTTTTGAGCAATGACTCTATGAAACCATCAAAGCTCGAAGATCATCTAAAAAGGTGTCATACTGATAAAATAGGTAAAGATTTGAAATATTTTCAAACATTGAAGGAAAAATATGAAAAGAGACCCACCATGCACAGTATGTTCGCTTCAACATCTCAAAGTAACGATGATGGCTTGCGGGCATCTTACAATATCTCATTACTAATAGCAAAATCTGGAAAACCGCACACTATCGGAGAACAATTAATTTTACCCGCTGTTGAAGAGGTTTTAAAAACTGTTTTGCACAAATCTCCATTTGACGTACTAAAAAGAATTCCATTAAGTAACAATACTGTTCAAAGACGCATTGATGAAATGAGCTCTGATACCGAAAGTTTTTTGTGCAATCATCTGCAAAAAACTCATTTTTCTATACAACTGGACGAGTCAACGTTACCCGGTAATGAAGCATTATTATTAGCATATGTTCGATTTATTATGGAGGAAGAAATTCACGAAGAATTGCTATTTGCCAGAACTTTGGAGACTGACACTAAAGGCGAATCAATATTTAATGTCCTGAGTAATTTTTTTACGGAAAAATCGATTCCATTTACAAACATTATTTCAGCGGCAACAGACGGAGCTCCTGCAATGGTCGGTCGATATCGTGGGTCATCTCAAAAGAATTATACCAGGACTTACAGCTATTCATTGCGTAATCCACCGACAACATCTTGTGGCAAAACATTTAAGTGACAGGTTGAACCAATCTCTTCATTTTGTAATAAAAGCTGTCAACAAAATCAGAAGCAATGCATTGAATACGCGTTTATTTGCTCAATTGTGCGACGAAAATGATGAAGACTTCAAACGACTGCTCTTACATACTGAAGTACGCTGGTTGTCAAAAGGTGCATGTTTAACGAGATTTTACTCTGTTTTCGATTCCGTATTAGAGTTCCTAGAAAGTAGAGATCCAGATTTAAAAGAAAACTTGATCAAATTTAAAGCAGACATTGCGTATTTGACAGATTTGTTTAAAAAATTTAATCATATTAACTTGCAGTTACAAGGGGACAGCCTGAATTTAATTAAAACAAAGGGGATAATTTCGGCTTTTCTTGGGAAATTGAAATTTATGAAGCAAAACATTAGTCGGCGTGAATTCTCTCAATTTCCAAACTTGTCGCAGGTAGAATGTATTGATGAGGATAACCATACCTACAGTCAACATTTAAGTGCCCTGCATGATGACTTTGAAACCAGGTTTGAAGATATGCTGACGATGGATATACCACCATGGATCATAAATCCATTTGATGAAACGGAAGTGGCTAATGTTGTATTACAAGAGGAGCTGCTCGAGCTAAGCACCAATGAGGAGCTGAAGGTGAAATTTAGAAAAGGCTACCAAACATTTTGGCTGCAAGCAGAAATACCCGAAAAATATCCTGGACTGTGGGAAATCGCAAGGAAATTTTTAATAGCTTTTCCCTCGTCATACCTTGTCGAAAGGAGTTTTAGTGCAGTTACAAACCTCTTAACAAAAAAAAGGAGCAAATTAAACATCACAGAACGGGGGGATTTGCGGTTATTGCTCACAAAAATAAAGCCAAACATTGATCGTTTGCTGACACTCCATCAAATACATCCTTCCCATTAATTAAAATTATGACCTGAACCTAGGTATATTAGTATATTACCTTATTATTTTTTTCTTGTAATTATATTCTTTTAATAAATAAAGTGTTATAAAATGTACCATTTTTCGTTTTTATTTTACCTATCGGAATAAAGGGACAGAACTCAGAAGCGACACAATTTTTATTTTTTGGTGACTTTAAGAATGTGGTAGAAATGTAGCAGCAGAGGGTCCACCGAAACCAGTAAAATTTTGGAAGGGGTCCACGAGAAAAATAAGTTTGGGAACTACTGTGCTATATCTACCTGATTACCTGGCCTGAACTTGGACACTGACTGTGCTTTGATTGGATTTGACAATTACTGGATACTGAAAACACCACAAATACTGCAAGACTACCAAGTTTCAAGGTAAGATGATGTATTCTTTTTCAATTATAATCAAAAGTTAGAAAATAAAAGGCTCAAATTTACGGTCTTGAACCTTGATAATGGGGTCACTTGGCCATGTAATGTACGTAAATCAACACGTGTAAACTAGCAAAGGGATAAAAAATATTTTTGAAAAAAATAAATTCGAAAAGTAAACCTGTATATACCCGAAATACATTTTTTTTATCCCATTTATAACAATATTAGTTGCTTAGTAAGTTCCCGGAACTTGCCACGGAAAAAATATAGTCGTAAGGAAGTCTCCACTTTTTGTCTATGTGCTACTAAGTTTAGGTATTTATACTCTGCCTATTCCGATCACTACTACTTACCTTTAAATGTCACGACCAGAACCAGAAAACATTTTCCTTGAGTCGATTCTCATGTACTAACTAAGATTAAATTAAAATATCAAGTCAACCTCGGCTGAATGAATAGGGTGTATTGTAGGCATGATTTCCGGAGAAAACAATATAGTTCGTCTACTTGGTCTGGCTGGCAGCCAAGTTGAATAATTATTGAAGAAAAACGATTTGAACGTCAGAGTAGCTAGTGCCGCGAATGAGTGTTCTATGAACTTATTTACATATCTAATTCTGAGGGATCAGACGACACAAGACAAGGTCAATATTTATATATTTTTTTTATTTTCCTAACATTACAAATTAAATCATGTTCATGTGTATGTAAGTGCCCATTCTCTCTCTCCAGCCAGGTCCCACGATGTGACGTGATGTAGAAATTAAAACGGCTACGGAATTCACAAACTGGCGGTCGATCAGACACTGACGTTTCGCATCCAATATGGTACTCAAGGTGTTCTGCGCGCTCGTTTGGACCCGTTAGCGAGCGCGCGGAACACACAAACAAGCCTCACAACTCACAAAGGGGTTAACAAATTTGTACCGTGTCGCATCGCATTAAACGTCATGTTAAACTGCCATAATATGATGTTGACGATGTTGTCAAACGAGTGAAGACGACAAGGTACTTAGGTGCTCAGCAACTTATGAGGCCGACTGTACTTAGGTGTTCAGCAACTTATGAGGCCGACTGTACTTAGGTGTTCAGCAACTTATGAGGCCGACTGTACTTAGGTGTTCAACTACTTATGAGGCCGACTGTACTTAGGTGTTCAGCAACTTATGAGGCCGACTGTACTTAGGTGTTCAGCAACTTATGAGGCCGACTGTACTTAGGTGTTCAGCAACTTATGAGGCCGACTGTACTTAGGTGTTCAGCAACTTATGAGGCCGACTGTACTTAGGTGTTCAGCAACTTATGATGCCGACTGTACTTAGGTGTTCAGCAACTTATGAGGCTGACTGTACAAGTATGTTTTACTATAAACATAGGTAAATATAGTAAACATAGGTAAATATACCTCTTGCATTTACTAGTGATGAACCGTTCCCGGGAATATTCCTCAGGTGGCAATATTCCCGGAAACATTCCTGGGATTCCCACTTCGTTCGGAGCAATTCGGGACGAAACATAAAAAGAGACGCTCCACCGAGCCGATTTTGTCGGACGGCCAAGCAAGGTCACAGAAAATCTAGTATGGAGTCCGTCTTTTGTACTCTTTGTTTGTGCAATAAAGTTTATAAATAAATAAATTATTGGTGATGTCAGTTTGACAGTTGCCAGCCCCATTAACGAACGTAAGAAAGCACGGCACAAAACAATTGTTACCATGTTAATGTTAATGAATTTTTTTTATTAAAACTTGTTTGAGACGCTCGTCGGTAGAATGAGATGAAAATATATCCTGCTCCCTGTCCTGCGCCATAATGGCCCATGGTGTGTAGGAGCTTTAAAATATTCTTGCGACAAGAAGCGTTGGCATAAAGTACGTAAATCAAGAACTGGAAAGTAGTGATTGATTATTTCAACCGAACTAAACAGCCTGAAGTAATCAAAAGATACATAGTAGTTTTTGTCGAAAATTATAAGTAATCCGAGTAGATTTCAATATTTATACTAGCAACACAGTACAGACTGTCAAACGAACGTCATTTTAACCAAATTGTATTGTAAACTTGTCAAAAGGTCAATACAAGTGAATTACGTGAAGACAATGAATTAAAATTGTGAAACTCATATAATAACTGGTGGTTTACTTACTGCTTATAAGGTCCCAGGGTAAATAATTGTCTTTAAAAATATGGACCCAGCTCTGCTTCGGGAACGTGAGGCTTTCAAGAAAAAGGCACTTGCGACACCCAGGTACGCGATCGCGACATACTTGGATACTGACTGGGCTGCCCGCCGGTCGGCGAACCGCTAACTTTCTACTTCTCCCTCGCACCCGCGGTTTCGCGTCGCTTATATTGATGGGATCTCGAGTCCAATTTTCGAGAGTAAACGAAATTAGGATTACTAGTATGTGTTTGTTATGTGAAAACTGAGTTGGCATGATATTCATAGAATGTAGCCATCATTTTCTGTATAATTTCTGAGGAGATTATACATTTATTCATTGTTTTTTTGTGTTATATACTTATGCCTGATTACATTCCTGTAAAAAAAGCCTTCTAAATTATTAATTACCACTTGGATTTTTAGTGTTGAGAAGAAAAGAAGAGATGATTCATCACACTCCAAAGATGACAGCAAGAAGAAATCAAAAGCACCAACATCAAGCTCGGTCAGTGCTGCACCGAAGCTTGATGTCTCCAAGTATGTATTGGAAGACCTATGAAAATTAAATACAGAGTATGGAATAACAAAAAATCCTAAACACTTAAAATTCACTGTCAATGACTGGCTCAAGATTTTGAAAATAATTTATGAATGATAGATAAAGATAACAATTATTATTTTTAGTTACAAGAACATGTCGGGCAGCTCATCATACCGTTTTGGTGTGCTGGCCCGAATTGTGCGGCACATGAGGGCTCGACATCAGGAAGGTGATGACCATCCCTTGAGTTTAGATGAAGTATTGGATGAGACCAATCAGTTGGATGTTGGAAATAAAGTCAAACAAGTAAGGAGTTTAACTATTCAAATCATTGATTAACTCTCCACACTGGGCCAGCGTAGGGACTACTGCCTGTTCCCTGTCATCCATGAGAAGAGGCCCAGCAGTGGGACGTGTATTGGTTTATTTATTTATTTTTAACTCTGGAAAAAACTTTGACACTATAGAATGTAATTGGTTTTAATCCAGTATGAAAAACCTACTATTTTATTAAGCTTAATTCCACTTTAAGCAGATGCTTGATCATTCTTATGATATATTTTTTAGTGGCTGCAAACAGAGGCACTATTGAGCAACCCAAAAATAGAATGCACCCCGGATAGTAAATACAATTTCAAACCAGTATACAAAATAAAGGACAAGAAATCCTTACTCAGGTAATTTTAAGTAGATTTGTTTATTTAATTGCAGGTATAATTTTCGTAAGTAAAATATAATTTGCTAAAGTTTACCATTAATTAAAGTTGCAGTGCTTAATATTCTTTTAATTTTAATTAATGTTTTTCAGATTACTAAAACAGCAAGATTTGAAAGGTCTGGGAGGAATATTGCTGGAAGATGTTCAAGAATCTCTGCCACACTGTGATAGAGCTCTTAAAAACTTGGCTCAGGAAATATTGTACATTACCAGACCTACTGACAAAAAGAAGATTCTATTTTATAATGATAAGACTGCCACTTTAGATGTATGTTCAATACAATTCTACTTAATTCCCCTTTTCCAAATAATAAATAAACAGTTTCAAACTTCAAATAAATATAATTTTTTATACTTATGTATGAAAATGAAATCAGCAAAAAAAAATTAAAATGTTAGAAAACTAATTCCATTTCATTAACACTACTTCTTAAACAGCACTGAATTCTGAATCATAATATGTATATTTATTATAATTACCAACTTAGAAAAGTTGAAAAACCCGATATTTTTATTTCAAAGTTCAATATCTCAAAAACGGCTGAACCGATTTTGTTGAAACGTAGCTAAGAACCATCTCGTACACGACACGTCAGAACGGCGGGAGGACTTTTATTACATACAGTTGGTGAAATAAAATTTAATATTTTATAGGTCCACCCGCCATTCTGACGTCAGGATGGCGGGTGGACCTAGTTTTGAAGATAGCTAGCTCCTTTTCAAAAGAGGTACATCGAATTTTACTAAAGGTACACAGAGGTACCAAATACCTGTAACCATTTCATTGAAATTCCCGAAGTCCACCCGCCATCCTGACGCACACATCACGTCAGCTTTCGGACAAAAAAACCGCATTAAAATCGGTTCATTTGTTTAGCGGCTACGATGCATGCCACAGGCAGACACACAGACACGTTAAACTTATAAAACTCCTGTTTTTACGTCTGGGGTTAAAGACAATATTTTTTTGTAAATAACTATGAAATTCTATTTGCTGTTTTCAGGTTGATGATGAATTTGTTAAGCTTTGGCGCGCTACTGCTGTTGATGCCATGGACGATGCCAAAATAGAGGAATACTTAGAGAAACAAGGAATCAAGTCAATGCAAGATCATGGAATTAAAAAACCACTTGCTCCAAAACGCAAAAAGGCATCACAAAAAAAACGACAATTCAAAAAACCCAGAGACAACGACCATTTGGCAGATGTTTTGGAAACTTATGAGGATAATAATTTGACTCAAAAAGGTGTCGCCATCAAATAACATTAAATCAAGTATGTTAAAAGTACAATGTTTTCATTTCGTGGCACCACCCCAACCAATTAAATACATAGTTGTTAATATTTTATTTCTTTATTTTTTATTCAGACAACTTTACCCACATTGCCAACAGCTTATGGTCGCATTTCACTTGGGGGTTCTGTTCGCGTTGCGTCGTTGCCTCTCTTTTATTTATCGTAGGAAGGAAAAAGATACAACACGAATATTTGTGCAAACACCGCCAAGTGTGGTGCGACCATTAGACCATACTTACAATATTTCAATATCTTAAGTACTCTGTGCCATCCTAGGCCAAGCAAATTAGATCCAAAAGAAACGTTTTGAGGAATTAATTCCCATAAAGCTGGAAATCGTATAATCTTCATTTGGTCTTGAAATGCATGAAATCCGAGTTTGCACCATCCCAGGAGGTGTGCTTAACTTTTGGGAGCCCAAAAACCGCGAAATTTTTGATCTTTTTTCAGTTTTTTGCATGTGCACAAAAACAGTACGACGGACGGTTTTTTATTCTATGGGTTTTTCAGCAGGTATATTTTTTTCAAAGATATGTCGGTCTTGAAAAGTCGCAAAATGGAAGTTTGCACCTAAACGACAAAATTTTCCTAGTTTCTAACCTTTGATTTCGACTATACCACTGAACTGAATTTGAAGTCTTGGATATTCATTCGACGCAGAATTTGACCCTCTTTAATATTGAATAGAATACATTTTCTGTCCGAAGTACCGTTTTTGTCCTACATGAAAAAAGAGCAAAAGTTTATGCACACCTCCTGGGATTGGGAAAACTCAGAGAGCCTACCGCGAAAGGCATTCGAAGTTTCCCCTCTCTGTCATACTTACGAGTTCGTACGTAAGTGCGACAGAGAGGGCAAACTTCGAATGCCGTTCGCGGTAGGCCCTCAGATTACACGCAAAAATATTACACGTATTTAGGACCAAATGAGGTATTAAAACGATTTCCTGCTTTACTTATGGGAATAAATTCGTCGAAAAATTATAATTTGATTGGCATATCCAAAGAGAATATAAATAGGCATATCCTTAAACTAATAAATAATAATTAAGTCTTCACAAAATCATGTTATAATAAAGCAGGCTGTAAACGCTCAATTAATTTGCCAAATTTTACGTGTTTGGCAAATTATTTGACTGTCTGCGGTCGTGTTTGTCAAGCAAACTACGTGTTCGACTATATGTTTGAAAGATTTGATTGACGGCGTGCTTGTCATACATGTTTGAAGGTGTACAGTCGTCAGTCATGTTGTCAAACAAACTCGCCATTTTCTGAGACAGGTTGTTTACTGAATACAAAAAATTGAGTCGGAGCGTCACTTCACGGGGATACTGCTTTGAAAGTGAAGTCTTGTTTGACAAACTTGTTGGTATGTGTGCGCTGCGCTGATGTTTGATGAAAACGTACAAACAAAACGTAAAGTTTGACAAATATGTTTGAGCGTTTACAGCCTACTTAACATCAATGCTTTTCAACTGTCAGATGAACTGTCAATCGCCTTTTTAATTTTAATAAAACGTCGCTCACGCTCTAGCCGTCGCTAAACTGCCAGTGTGAATAATGCAAATTAATGAATATGTATTATTAATAAAACAGCTGTAATTATTGATATAACGTAACCTTACACAAGCATCTTGCACATACGGTGTTCAATGGGTTAATAATTGTTAATCCACTTTATATTACGCTAAAATCACAAGACGGCGCGCGTGCTCTCTCGATTTTTCTCGCACTATACGTCTCTTTCTAAGTTTTCTAATAAGAAAGAGACGGATGGTGCGAGAAAAATCGAGATAGCTCGCGCGCCGTCTTGTGATAGCCGTGCTGGTTGCCATAAACGATTTACTTGTTTTGGAACGATATCTTTACTCCTATCATCACTACTTTAACAAACGTCATATGTCAAATAAGTAAAAAAAAAGCAATTGTCGACGTTTGGTTGGTTGGTTTTGTTTGATTGAGCGGAGTAAATCAAACTAAGTCTCTAATAAAATAAATATTCGACTATGTCGAATGCGCATTTTTCGTTGTCATGGGATGCACATAAAAAAAACATATGCCACGGCTTAAGTTCACTACAGCAGGTACAGTACATTATTCATACTTAGCATTATCTACTCAACATAAACATAATATATTTAATTTATACTCACTCGTAACACGGAGTTGTACATTCATAATATTTATCGGCGTAGCCTAGTTAGTACACATGTTATACGAGTTTTAGGGCCCCAATAAAGGTGTACTTGTTTATATTCCACTCCGGAGATGATATGTATTGTTTCCTTACAGAATGGTGAATTTGTAGACATGACTTTGGCTGCAGATGGTCACATGGTAAAAGTTCACCAAATTGTGTTGGCACTTGCCAGCCCTTACATCAAGGATCTTATAGCATCAGCTCAGTGCCCTCATCCCATTATATTCTTAAATGTATGTTAGAAATTTTTATTCATATATCACATTATAGTAAAGTCAGTACAAAAGTAGATAATAATCTTATATACCTTGTATATCTGTTTCACAGTGAAACTGTCAAGCCTAGAATATTATAATTGTACTGTCATGTTAGATTACTATCTAATAAACCTGAAAAAATATATAATTTTTTTTAGGGCTCTTCAGTGTCTTACTTCAGCATTATGGTTCTGATTACAGAGAATATCGTACCCAACATTATGCTCTATACTTGAGTACATATACACAGGAGAAGTGATGGTGGATAGTGACCATTTGAACCAACTCATAGAAGCTGGCAATCAACTACATATAAAAGGACTAGAGGACATGGTAGGTGTACTACTATTTATTTAATCATTATAAACCCCTAAAAAATCGGTCTTATTTAGACAGTCCCTTGCCCATTCTTAAACTGTTTTTAAACTTAATTAGCCTTAATTATAAACATTCATTAAAAACTAAATTTTAACTAAAATATTGTTAAAATTTGTTTGTCTTTAAGTAAGGGACATCATAAGAAAGGGACCAAACACATTTTATTTATCAGAGGCATTTTAAGTTATTATGAATAAGGTGGTTAGTTTTTAACCCATTTGCACCCCAGAGGAAACAGGTAATTTAATAAATAGTATATGTATTTTTATAGATTAGCCTTATAATTTATTTACTTACTAGCTTTTGCCCGTGACTTCATTTGCGAAAACTTCCTTTGTTGGACTTTTACTGGGATAAAAAGTATTCTATATGTTAAATTATGTTACTAAAATTCATCTTAATCCGTTCAGACATTTAATTTGCATGATTACACAACAATTTTCGTATTTATAATATTATAGTAGAATATGATTGACTCTTGCAGAAAATGAGCCACACAGTTCCCAGCAAACACCACACCTCTGGTCAGTATGTATCCAGTGCGTCACAAAATGAGGATGAAGATGTTTGTTTTTTTGAGATCAGTGACGTCCAAGACAAAGACAATAAGTTTCAGGTATATTCTAAAAATATGTAAGTATTAATATTTATTGTAGTCAGTTAATGATAATTCGTTAATAAAAATTGTGTTTGAATAATTTTAACTTATATTTAATAACGAATTTCTAATCTAGAAATTTAGTTCTTGATTCTTGTAACATGGGTTTAATAGTTATCTACATTGTCCGATTAGAGACTGTATTTTTTTGTGTCCGAATATGGATTCAGTAACAATGGGAAGGATTATTCCCCTGCACTGCATATCGCTTTAAGAAATTGAGTGAAAGTTATGTCCTTTTCAGTGATTATGAAGACAAAGAAAGTATTTTGGGCACAATAGATAATGTGAAATCAGTAGATGAGTCCTTCATGGAGTTGCAAGAAGATATGGAGGGTAATGTTGTGTCAATGACAGAAACAGTTCATAGGATTGACATGAATGATAGCAAAAGTGAGTAATCAAACATCCTGCTAGAAAATACTTATAATTAGACACAACTCTAGCGCATACACCGAAGTTCGTCACTTTTCGCACTGACAATTTTATTGTCAGGCTGGTGAAATAGGGGGATTCAGTTAATGTGTAGTGTTTTCAGTGGGCTAAGAGTGAACAGCCATAAAACTTTAAGCACCTTTAATCAATAGAATAAAATAAATGTTATTACAGCACTTTGTATTTCTAATGGTCATATATAATAGTCATAATAGGAACAGGTGAATATCCATATATATAAAACAAAGTCGTGTTAGTTACACCATTTATAACTCAAGAACGGCAGAACCGATTTTTGTGATGTTTGATTTGTTGTATTTGTCTTCACTCCGAATAGCAGAATAACTAATAATAAATGCTAAATGTAAAGTTTTTTTTTTCATACATTTTGTATGGCGGTACGAAGCACGCGGGGTCAGCTAGTAGACTATACAATGCATAATCCGCGTCCACTATACCTCTTTTTAACCCATAACCCATCTATAAAGAGAGAGAGAGAGAGAGAGGAAGAAACTTGGACGCGGATTATTTGACCGCACAACTGCACCCCCCATCCCCGCACTGTAAGTGCATCAAGCTTATTTATTCAACTATTGTTCCCAGATACCGGCATAATGCAGTACACAGTATCAAACCAAGGCAACCTTCAAATGATTCTGAACAGATATGTATACTACCTGAAGCATACGAACCGCAACAACAGTAGGCAGTGGAGGTGCGTCGACTACGTCACGTCGCTGAAATGTCCCGCGCATGTAGTCACTAAAGACGACGTTGTAGTACAAAGGTGAGACCCTGGCAAAATCTATTGGCAAACGCACCGGAATGATCGCAGGGCCAGCTGCTCTCAGCTACGGCAAATCGGGCTGAATGGAAGAAAATTGGAGAGGTGTATGCCCAGCAGTGAACACGCTGAAAAAAAAGGGAGGAGATATTTATGTCAAAATCAAAATCATCAATCAATTATTTATTCTGCAAATAGGCCACAAGGGCACTTTTACATGTCAAATGGTCTTCTACAATATAATCATTTTAAAATTGCAGATTTTAACCAATTAGTACCTAAACGGTTAACAAACTAAATGTCACTAAATGAAAAGTAAAAAAATCCAAAATTGTAAAATATTATCAATTAAATTCGATATAAGGTCTGTATCAGAATTAACAATAAGTTTATGATTATGATATTCATTTAGTACCCCAGAGATGTATAAGGTCTCTGAGAGTCCAAATTCAATTAATAATTATTCTAATGTTCTTATAGAGATGTATACTGTCTCTAAGCGTTTAAACAGAAAAAAAGGATCATTAATGTAATATTGTCAGAGATGTACAGGGTCAATAACAATAAAACGTGTCAAGAACAAAATGATGTCTCTCGTCAAAATAATGATAATAACACTAGTATTTAGGTAGTTACTACGCCCTTGCAAGCATGAACAGACCGGACTCCACAAACAGCACCCGATCACGAGTATGACGCATATCTCAGCCATCGCCTCCCTCAACCATTTGTTAGGGAAGGTGGCGACCCGATCAACGACGCCACCGTAAGCAAAGCCCTTTAAGCGAGCATGACATATTCAAGCCTCTGGACATTGATAATAGCAAAGATTAAAGCGACTTGTTCCGCGAGATTACGTGCTCTCATGTTACATAAAACGGAACAGCTATTTCCGGTTCTTATAATAATTACAAAGGTAATACGCCAAGACAATCATACTCGAAGGTATATTAATTCTAATAGAATTTGACTGCTACTGGCTTAAAGGCATTTTTGTCGTTTATGAAATCGTTGACATTATAATACGCCTTGCTTAGCAAATAATTTTTAATATGAGACTTAATTTTACTTAAAGGCAAATTAACAATTTCGGTAGGTATTTTATTGTAAAAACGTATACAGTTCCCCACGAACGACGTGTCACTTATTTAAAACATTGTTAATGTATTTGTAAACTCTGACATCTAAAAGAGCCCTTGAAGCCTACTTGCAGAGAGCATGTGAGGTATATTCCGGTATATAAATACGGAGGTATAATATGTATTACTTACTGAAAGTCGCCAGTAGGTAAATATTGATCTTATCGTAAATAGGAATTATGAAAGCAACAGTAGCCATGTCTTTCTGTTTGTCTGCGTGGCTATCTTGAGCAAAGTTTGCTGTGTGTTGCGAAAACAAAACAGAGGGCTTATCGTTGTATGGAATAACAAATTTTTGATTTATTAGAAATTTGTTGCTTACAGGATTGCTGCACATATTCATCCCTTCCACGACAAGAAAATTCTAAAAAAAGTCCATGCTGGCGCGATATTCTCTGCTATACAGGAAGCTGAAAAACAAGGAACTGCATTGCTGGGTAGTAAAAAGGCAAAACTTGCCCCAGAAAGTGAAGTAAATAAATAGAATGTATAAAAAAATTGGCTTTTTAATTTTTGTCATATAATGATGACTTTCTGTCAATTTGAATATGATTTCAAAGTTGTAATACAAAATTATTTTTTTTAAGACATATCCCCATTATTAACTCCCTGTGCTTGGTGTTAATGGTAATTTTTATTTGCTTTACCAATTTTTACTTGGAGACAGGATCGGCGAATCCAATACTACATATTTTTTGATAAAAAGTACATAATAGGGATTTGCTGATTCTACACCATGATCGAAGTCAATAATTAAAAAAAAATTGCTAAACTTCAACATAGCTTTATTATTGTTGACCCTCGCAGGGATCCAGTAGGTACGGTGGTTTATTTGGACCGCGGCGGAATGACTTGCTCGCCCGGACTGCGCCTTTTCCCTATTATTCGACTTCTACACGCGGTGCATTACGAGCAGTATGCTGATGGGGTCTATACATGTAATGATTTCATCATCATATCAGCCGAAAGACGTCCACTGCTGGATAAAGGCCTCCCCCAAAGAGTGCCACAATGGCTGGTCCTGCGCCACCTGCATCCAGCGGACTCCCGCAACCTTTACCAGGTCATCAGTCCACCTTGTAGGGGGCCTACCCACGCCGCGCCTTCCGGTACGTGGTCGCTACTCGAGAACCTTTCCGCCCCAACGGCCATCGGTTCTACGTACAATGTGCCCCGCCCACTGCCACTAAAGTTTAGCAATTCGGCTTAGTCAAACGAGTTGTATTGTACTGACAAATTGTATGCTTGTGGACAACCAACCCAATTTGACCATGGAAAGAATTTATGATCAGCCAAGTTTTCTGTCAGATAATTTTGAAGTAAACTATATATAATATTATTTAATAAATTGTAATGTCTTTCCACAAATTTTGCACGCATTTATTATAAAGTTTGTATTTTAAAGGTGTTATAGTGCTATAAAAACACATTTTACAGTCGATTTGAGCCACGCTTTGATGGCTTTATATTTGTATTATCATCACGTTACTGCGAATAGCGATACCTTAGGAAAACTAAGTATTAACACAATCATGAGACAGTGCTTTGTTATGGCAATATTATTTTTACGAAATGGTATCCCTAAATTGCCACAATAGAGTGTTGAGTGCCAATGTGATCATCACGTAATGCTCCCACTATTACGTTAGCTATTTGACGACCATAATCATCCGTGGTTTCGTCAACACTCACATATATATATTCATTTTTTAGCTCGCTCCGTATTTTATTCATTTTTTCATCGTAAGCTTTATTTAAATATTCCCGTCGCAGTTGACATTCCGAAGGAACTTTTGCAGTTTTTCCAAATTTACCGGTAACACAATTTTCGATAAAATCTTTAAATATCGGATTGTTTACCTGCGTCCATGGTATATTACAGCCCACAACAAATTTCAAGAGCTCATTATTGAAATCATATTTCATACCTGTATGTTTATTAGATGCGACATGTCGCGTTACACTAGATTTCGTTTAACGCATTCACTGCCACCGACGCGTATGTGCGTTCCAGTGACTTTCACCGTGTGCCATCGACGCACAGACGCGTTCGTAATTACGTAAAGTGCATTACATAAAGTACATTTTAAAAAGTGTGGCACCTGGCGAATGCCCAGGAAAAGGAGGTGGCAGTGAATGCGTTAAGCGAAGTTCACATTGCACTTGGTGCAAAATAATAAAGAATCTCGAACCTCTATCTCTGGATTATTTTCTATCCACGAACGCATAAACTCGTAACGAGTTTTTTTTCTCGGAGGCATATTTGTGTTGACTGATTATTTACAGTTTTTTAAAATACAATTGCATATAAGTTTATCTACTAGACAAGCAAGGGTAACGGTTGACAATAGGTGTCTAATACCAAATACAATGTCAATATTGACGCTCGATATCTATGAAGCATTTTCTTATAAATGAATAGACTTAACTGAAGAGGTTGATAATGAATGACCAATATAAAATATGTACCTATATGTATGATTAATCTTTATTTATTTTTCAATCAATTATTCATTCGGTAGAAATATCTCGTTCCCACTTGCGGTATTGTCTATGCAAGCATCCTTGTCACTCATTTGACAATCAGTTGTGCATGTGTGTGTGAATCCCTGTATTCCACTGACCTTTCTTTACTCATTGCTGTATTCCAATCTTTGTTCCAATCATAGATAATAATGTGTATACTGGTAATTCCAATACTCGTTTACTATTTGTGGTAGTGCTGCCTCTGGCGGCATAACATTGCAGTAATGTTACCTATGAAATTGGATGTGACAAATCAGAAGTGATAATTGTATGGTTTGTAGAGCCCATCTTCCTTTGTTGGCTGTCTAATAGCAATTCCTTGCTTTAAAAAAAAATTGCCAAAGAGAGTGTTGCCAAATTCACGAATTAACGAGTATTCATATATATATTACAAGCCCATTTTAAGCAGGGATTAAAGGCGAGTACTAGTGAAATATTAAACTACACGTCGCTTTGATCACGATCCAGCCACGTTCACAGCACCAATGGTACTACTAGCCAATCGGAGTTCAAATTAAATTAATGATATATGTGAATTTATCGATCAACAGAGTTTCAAAATATTAATTAAAAATGCAAATCTGGTTTTCATCTTATTGCAACACTGTTGACTTGTCAAACTAGTCAAAGTTCATTATTTTCTTTTCATTCGGATTTGGTGTTTGGTTGGGATTTGGGATTACAGTTTTATGTTTTATGCTTGCAGGTTCAAGTAAAGAATTTCAGATAGTAAAATAAGTGATATAGTGTCTTAAAAATGTATGCTTTAAACAAATGTCCCCGTAAAAACTTGTGTTTAAAAAGCATAGCGCAAAGAAGTTATGCCAGCAAGTCGAAAACTATTCGCGATGTTAACTATCAATACTTACAAAGTAGTAAGGTGCCAACAATGCATTTCCAGAAGTCATTACCTAGACTACCTATTCCAGAGTTGAACAAAACTTCCGAACGATATCTCAAAGCATTGCGGCCTCTGTTGACCGACGACCAGTTTAATGCAGCCACAACTCGAACTAATAACTTCGTTAATAATGAGGGAAAAACGTTACAAGAAAAGCTCATAGGCAAGGATAAAGCGAACAAACACACAAGCTATATTTCAGACTATTGGTTTGACATCTACCTCCGAGACCGTAAACCTTTACCAATTAACTATAACCCTCTGATTGTGTTCCAAAATGACACCAGACCGGAATACAATAATCAGTTAATCCGATCCACAAACTTGTTGACAAGTGCTGTGAGGTTCATGGAGTCTATGAAATCACAGATATTGGAGCCAGAGGTGTACCATATGAACCCTAAAAAAAGTAACACACCTCTTTTCAGAACCGTTACGGGCTTGTTGCCTGAGGCGGTGTCATGGTTTGTAATAGGTTCATTTATTTAACAGCTACTTATTAAAGAAATCTGGAATCTCTGTTGGGGTCAGTACTAACTGTTTTTGCTTCATGATGCATTTTTTTTTAATTTACATATTCTCCACATTAACAATATACTTTTTCTAGGTATGGTGCATATCTTTTCAAAGCATTCCCTCTTGATATGAGCCAGTTTCCGGGTCTGTTTGGAGCCACCCGTATCCCTCTGCTCAATAAGGACAAGATATTCCGAGACCCAAACAGCAAACATGTGTTGGTGCAGCGGAAAGGAAACTTCTTTGCATTTGATGTTCTGGATGCAGATGGTAAGACATTGCATTATTAAGTGTGTTGATCAACTTTTCTTGTAGTTATTCATGCCCACAAACCTGGGGACAAAACTGATATACAAGCTTCCTATGAAGATTGATGAAATAAAAGATACTAATATACTTAGGAGCAAATCAATAAAAAGGTGCTTAAAGTAATTTTTGGTGGTGACATTAAGGCGGAGTCCCACAGCCTGTGTTATCGAAGGTCAGGCCGGATCGTGCCCCGCCTGTGGACGCTCGTGGGGCTGATTGCGTCTCGCGCCGTTCCTACGGCGCGTGTCAGCATGTACAGGGGTGTGTAATGATCGGTATAAAAACAAATAATATAATTTCATTGGGTATAACCATTTTTGATATAATTTCAAAGGGTAGAATCATTCATAGTATATAATAAACGTTTGGTATAATATCAAAATATATATTTTTATTTAGTATAACTATCATTCGGTATAACGCTTATTTCCTATAACCATCATAGAGTATAATTCTTATTTGATATACATCTCATATTGTATAATGATCAAGCGGTATAATTTTTATGTGCAAATTGCGTTTTACGTTAGCTAACCTACTATTTTTCCGTTCTAACCTAACGTAAACCTAACCCAACCGCCAGCGTGTCGACGTCACCCCGCTTCGCGGGGTGCCTATTTCCACTCTGAGGGACACAAGTGAACCCTAACCTAACCCACCAATAGTACAATTATTGCGAGTGTTGGTTTTTTTTACTGCGGGGGGCTTTGCCCCCCGAACCCCCCTTTTTCTGGCTACCCTGGCTTGATTATATCAACTGTACATTAGACGGAATGAGCATTATATCCAATGTTCAATATAGCAAATATGCATTATACTTAATGTATGTTATACTAAATATTATTATATCAAATGATCGTTATATAAAATGATAATTATACCATATGAAAATATATTAAGTGTTGTTATACAACTCGAGAATTATATCAGATGAGCGTTATTGCGAGTAATATTATATCAAAAATATTTATAGCCATCGTTACGCACCCCATGTACGGGCCTGTGGTTACCGCCACTACCGCCAGTAGTATAGTGTTCGCGCATACGCCGCTGCTGGTGAAATGAATGAGTTTAGAATGGATGAAGGCGCGCCCTTGCAGGCCGCGACAGGGTCCCCGCCGCGCCTTTGAACTTATCGACTCCCGATGGATAGGACAGCCGCAAACAGGCCACCGCAGGCATCATTGGATGCGACGGCCCGTCGGTCCGACCTGGCGTGGCAGGGCCTGTGAGAAATCGGGTCGTGGGACCCCGACTTTAGTGTCTGGCTTGAGCCCAGGGAAAAGACCAAGTTACTCAACAAGGGAAAGTTGGTTTTCAAGTATCAATTTGACTAAACAATACAGTATATTCCCAGATTAGTCTATATGAATTTGATGTTTACCTGCTAACCGCAGGTAATTAAAGGATTGATGGATAGATAGATTCCATTGATGGGGCTCATTTCATTGCTTTAGCTAGATTAGCCAATGACAATAAGATGAACAAAATATGGCCCAGTGCCATTTGACCATGGAGACTGTTGGAATGCCCAAGTTTTAGGGCATAGTCAACAATATCACATATTTTGCTGTAATAAACCATACATTGACTGAACTGCTTACCTTATAGGTTAACCCGTGATGCTAAACTAGTTTAGAAAGTAGCAATTATATAGACAATTCACTTGCGTTATACATGGGCATTTTTTATTTTTCTTGTACCTTGATGTTTTTGGTGTGTCCAGTGCTTTTGACACCCTACAAATACGAAACACGTTGAAAAATTGTACTTGTAGTGATTTTAAAACGTCAATAGGGGCATTTCACGTGAAGCGGACATAAGAAAAAAAGTGATATCTTGAATTTGGCTCATATTCAGGTAAATTAAAGTCTTTGAGGGCATGAACATATTCATTCATTTTTTTTCTTGTACGGCACTTAGTTGAGAAATTATGGACTACTAAAGTTTGACCCACTATGAAATACTTCCGCAGTTACCATTACAGGAACCAAGAAAGTTAAAAAACTTACCTGAATATGAGCAAAATTCAAGATATCACTTTTTTTCTTATGTCCGCTTCACGTGAAATGCCCCAATAATATATCTAAATCGTATAAAAACCCAAAAAACCTATCATTTAGCATTAAATTTACCACATTTTCTTGGTTTTTCTGGCTGCCGACCTGCGGAAAGCCAAGTTCAAGTATCGATTCGAACTATTAGGACTTGTATATTGTGCCTGGAAATGCTTGTTTCTGATAGTGGAAAACATGAATTTTCTTAAATCAATCTTGTCCAGTGATTTTGGAAAAGTGGACATGTCCACATTCCGTTACGATGATTTTGTGGGAACGAGGTATTTTTATTACCAAATTAGGTGTTTATTTTCATCTAGCATCACATACCGTTACGTAACATCATTCGTTTTGTTTACAAACTGTCAGTAGGTAGCATAAATAAGAGTGTATATAACTGAAATAGATCGGCAACTTCAAGTCTTCTACGGTCACCACTAGTGGCGCCATCTAGTTCGTATGTGAGTAAATAATTTCAAGATATACATATGCATAACACAATTAATGCATATAGCACCCGGTTCGTTCGTAGCTACTGATATTTTTTTAAATATTTGTTTTTCGGCGGGAACAGGTGTTATGTAAATCAAACTGGATTTATGAAAAGTACTTTATTTAAATATCTTGTACAAATAACGTTTGTAATATCTTGTTTTCGTGATCGGTCCTATAAAACGCCTTAGTTCAAAGTAATTTGGATGTTGTAGAAACTTAAATCACACACAATTCTTATTGACCCTTGGACCAGGTAATAATAACTTTAGTCTGAATATTGTACATACAAAAAACCATGTATTTCTTTTCTACAACAGAAAAATGGACTGAGACCACAGTGTTTATGATTATTTGATGAAAGCAGTGTGTAATAAAACATTATCTCCGACAACACCAGACTCGTTGATATGTACAATCGACTAATAAGAGATACAGTACAGATACTATACAATTGTCAATAAACTGCTAATTTTATATTGTAATAATATAAGAGGAGCATGTGTATGGATGTATCCAATTTATAATAACAAAATAGGCGTATCTACATTTTAGCCAGATCAGTAAGTATTTATACATTCCTTGTTTTAGCAATATCTAAAATATCGTGCTTAGTACATGTTCATATTCGAAATGTTGCTACGTACCATGACAATTATCTAGGATATTACTCGCAATTAATTAATCAAATTATAAATACAGATAAAATAAATTTTCATCATATTCACAATTTTAATTAGCTTTATGGCTTATAAAGCTAATTAAAATTGTAAATATAATGAAAATTTATTTTATCTTTATTAGTAGAGGCATTCTCTTAGTATTTTAAGGGTGACTTTCAAGACGGTGGCGCTATTGCGACACTAATTGTTTTTTTTTTTCAATGACGGTGGCACATAACACATAAACAAGCGGTCTAGATGATGGTAAGCAGATAACTTTTGCCTATGGGCTATTGCGACTCCAGCATAATCACAAACGCGTTGCCCTTTATCGAGTTGAGGATGCGGGTCCCTCAATCTTTTATTTCTTTGTAAAGTCATGTACCTACATAGCAATTTAGATATTCTACAATTTGGTAAGCTCAAGTCAGACCATTATGCCATGGAAGGAAGGACACACAACATAACTTAAAAACAAATACCTAACCTAATACACTTACTTACTCAAATAAATAGTAACATCAAAATAAATCTAAGTACATTTTTAAAACGTTTATCATTTAAGAAATCCTAAACGGAAAGTTAAGTTAAACTCTTAGGGAGGCTTTCCACCAGAGATGTGCTATGCGATGTTTTCATACATTTGACACGTAGTTGTACCTGGAGCTACGTTTCAAATGTATAAAAACATAGCATAGCACATCTCTGGTGGAAAGGCACCCTGTGTGTGCGGCTTGTGTGGGCGAGAGGGAAGTGAGTCGAATAGTTTAGTATTTAATTCACAAAAGGGTTATTCAAAGTTTATGTAACTATCAATCAAAATAATGAAGAAACTTAAAATATCATCAGGAGACGTAATTTTTTTAATACAAAACATGGAATTTTGTTTAATGGCGTATGCTGTGTTGTTGAATGGCATATTCTCGGTTTTCGCAGCGACTTCGACGTTGAGAGCGTTTGCCAGTTGTTTCCAGGATGAAGTGCGATGCTGCCTTATCGACGAGCTGACATCCATTGTCTGCCTGGAAAACATAATTATTTTATTTGTTTTACAGCGTCCAGCGATCTTCTTATAATTGAATAGCTCCTTAATATTAAAATTTATAACGTAAGCCGTTGTGGAGCTGCATTAATTGAAACCCATTAGTTATTGTTATTACTGTTATTAGTATTACCTAATAATAAGAATATTAATAATTATCTCGGTATTTACTTAGTTTCTGAAGTCACTGCCAAACAAAGAACGCTGCACTTACTTGCATAAAGAATAATCAAAATCAACTATTTTAGTGATAGGTACCAACTTTTTTTATTTATTTATTTTAGGATTTTAACCCCTCATTGCACCCCCTCAGGAGATGATTTTCGGGATAAAAACGATGCATTGTCCTTCCCCGGGACTCCAACTATCTCTATATCAAATTTTATATAAACAGGTTCCATCCAAGTTTTGACCCCATATCTCATCCCCTTATGGGACCGGTTTTCGCGATAAAACTATCCTTTGTCATTCCCTGAGACTCAAACTATCTCTATACCAAATTTCATCTAAATCGGTGAAGCGCTTTAATTTAGCTCCATACAAATTTTCACCCCCTTTGGTGATGATTGTCGGGATTAAAACTACCCTGTGTCCTTTCCCGTGACTCAACCAATCCCTAGACCAAATTACATCTAAATCGGTTTAGCGGTTAAGGCGTGAAGAGGTAACAGACATACAGACAGACATACATCATTTTGCATTTATAATATTAATTATGTTGTATACCAAAACCTTCTCCAGAATGTGACGTATACTTTTCCACAAAACCGCATCAAAATCGGTTCAGCCAAACGCGAGATAATCGCGGACAAACATACGGGTCAAACCTTCCTTTCTTATTTTTTTTGAAGCCGGTTGATAATGAAGCTCCGGGCACACCTATTTACGCTTAAGGTAAAAGTGTAGGGTATAACTGAGCAGTGAAATAAATATTTAATAAAGTAGGAAATAACCGAGCAGTGAAATAAAGATTTCATAAAGTAGGATATAACCGAGGAGTGAAATAGATGATTCATTTCCAAAGCAACAACTTACCACATGCTAAACCAGTAAGTGCTACAGGTTCGGATGTCCTGAATGTGGAAGGTATTGCCCCATCGTTGAGGCCACCGATCACTGGAATTTGTCCTCGTGAAAAGTTTTGCAGGCCTGATATAAAAAAAAAACAAATGGGTATTAAAAAAAATGCATTGGGACACCTACCTATTGCTCATGGTATGGTGCGATTATGTGGGACAGATATTTCTACAATATGGCAATGTTTAAGTATACTATAAAATAAGTCCTTTGTTGTTAGTGAAAATTAAAGTCATCTTAAAGTATTCTTAAATTTTCTATATTCCACATTGGTTTTGCCAGGGGACTATGTGACACATAGGTATTTTTAGGGCACCATAAAATATTTTTGATACAATAAAGCTTATCTCAAGGGTATAGGTATGGGTTAGGTTTGGTCACAAAGTCATTCTGCATTTGTATCTTCCAAGTAACTTCATTGAGTTTAAATAAATAAGGTATTATTTTATTCCAACAGAATACAATTCTAGGTATTTTGTTACTCACATGTAGGTCGTCTAACCAGCACTAAATATGTATAAGACTCTCAGCTAAATGAGTATACCACCTAGCTAACTATGCTACTAATTATTATGGTAATGTACTTTTACTTCATCAAAGTTAAATTGTGTTTTAGCGAAGAGGGAATTCCTAGAGTTACTCACCGGTATATAATAATGCATGTACAATAAAAATAGCCACAATAAATCAGGGATATATAAATACTGCAAGTTGTATGGTATATTTCAAATACTTGTATTTAGGTATAGTGAAAAAAATTAGAAGTTTAATCAGGTGTAGTTTAATCTTATGTCATAAAGACCGCTAGGGAAAACTTTTTTCACTTTATCTCTAGGGTAAGTTTTTCATGGGTTGAAAAGTTTATATTAGGCCTAATCTTATGTGCTATTTTATAATTCTGTAGGTACTTTAGTAAGTATATTTCAAAATGGTATAAACAAAGCATTCATATGGAGAACTTACCTGGTACCTATATGAAGTGTTGGTATGGCCAATCGATTTAGTCGAAGTTCCGATGACAGACAAATCAGTTCCGATGTATGTATACATCTTCACCTACAATGTCACCTCCAATCCTCATGACCCACGTTCTAAACCGTTCCAGCTCCTCAGGTTTTTTAACATCACAAGGGTTTGGGAAGCAATGCAATGTTACATCTGAAAGTTTATAGATACTTTACGGAATCTGTTAGGTAGGTTAGGTACCCATCGAATGAGTAGAGGTAACTTTGTACAATATAACTTACTGTCTGCTGCAGTAACGTTGCAGGACGGCACACAACATCGCCGATATCGTGAGGACATCACGAAGGGTCATGGTGATTAATTTGATTAGGAACGTCTGTTCACAACGACAACACTGAACTTAACACAAATGTTATCACCACTAAGGTTTTTCACAGCGTGGCAATTAATGGAGGCGCTAAGGAGCTGCACTCAACATTAATTACACACAGAAGCACTGAATATAACCGAACAAATCAATACAAAACACGAGAAGCGCATACGTGAAGACCGACGAATTCAAATTGAAATGAAAAATGAAACCGGCCATTTTTTTCAAATTGTTGCCACACTAACTACTAAATTCTACTGATATTTTAGGATTTTAATTATTATGGTTGGAATAAAGCGGTTTTAGATGCTTTCCATGGAGACACAATAAAAATAAATATTTTATTATTATTGCTACAAGACAACAATAAAAAGAAAAAAAGATTTATGGAAAAACTACTACAATATAATTTTATATAACTACTATATTTTTTAATACAGCCACACTAACAAGGCTGCTTAACAGCGCCATCTAGCGTGTATTATGAAAACTATTAGAGAAACTGTGTTTAACTTTTCCATATTTACTATAGATGGCCTCAAAATTAATTTTTTGAGCGCTCTTCTAAGATACCAAAGCATGGTAGGTAGTGGCTAGAAATCGCGCGCGAACGGTGCGTCCAGTGGTGGACCCAAAAACTAGTGTCCTGGTTCCGTTACGAGATTACGAAGGTTCCTATAATTTTTCTGCTAATGCGACTCAATTATCTTAATCTGTCATTAAGTCATTATCATTAACCATGATTTCAGTAAAATACTATTACAATTGTTAAAAACAGTATATTAAACACGTGTTTTAATTTGCGAATAGACGTAACGGAACGAATACCCGTTACGTCCATTCCGTTACTATTTGTATGGTAAAGTAGCCCTCTTAAGTAATGGAATGACGCCTATTCAAATAAAATAGTACACTTTGAAAAAAAAATGCCCACATACTTACTACTCATCCGTATGTTTAAACATACTTACTGACACCTAACGAGATAATTTAAAAAGTAATACATAAAATTGTGTAATATCAAACTTCTTCATCTAATTCAAATGTATAACGTATTACAGGTAACATACTAGCACCAACTGAAATCCTGGCCAACTTGAAGCAAATCATGGATGATAGTTCTGCAGCGGCAGACCATCCTCTTGGGGTTCTAACTTGCCAGAATAGAGATGAGTGGGCCAAGCAGCGGGCACATTTAGAAGAAACTGGAAATAAGGAGGTGTTACATAAAATAGATTCCGCCATATTTAATTTGGTGCTTGATGATGAAATCCTCGGTGATTCAAAACATGCTCTGCTGAAGAACTACTTGCATGGAGACGGTTTAAATAGGTGAGACCCTCAAGGCCGAAATGCACTGTCAGCGGTGGCGGGGCGGCGCGGAGGCGATACCGGTTGTAATGTTCAAACTAATGAAAGGGCAGGCATAAAGGAGAGGGCAAATGCACAAAAGATCCCACTGGATCGAAGTACATCCGAAAAGGCCCTCACCTAGATAGATAAGATAATACGAAAGAGCCCGCACAGAATACCGCGCCACTCTGTGCGGATCCTTTCATATTAGCTCGAACATTACAACCAGTACCGCATGCGCGCCGCTCCGCCACCGCTGTTAGTGCGTTTCGGCCTTTGTCAGTAGTTAACCACATCCTATATTTTTCTAACTACACACTAAAATTTTTTTTTTCCCAATATACCAATTACCTTGTTCCAACGACAAGTGTAACAAGTGAAATCAAAGGATTTTTCAAAAAACCTAACTGCCCTTTTCAAATATTTTAGCCTGTGTAACTCACATGATTATGAAGAATCCAACAACACCTCATACATAGCCATAGCTCGTGAAATATAATTTTCATGTCCACATTATACAGGGTGTTCCCGGGAATTTCCGTTAACTTCCTTATATTGCAGAGTACATTCACAGAAACAAATCAGCATAATTATTTCTAGAGATTTTTTTTTTTTTTTTACATTTTTGTACAAATTCATTTTATGTAGCATTAACGGTTATTGTCTAATTGTACAAGGGTCTTGAAACGCATGAAATAAAAGATATGTATGTAAAAAATATGTAATATCGAACGAACTCACTTTGTAAACCTTCTTGAAGTGTATAGGAACCTTACAAAATTTAAAAAGCTGTTATGACGTCACAGCTAAGAGCCATTTACACTGGTTAAATCTGCAAAACTGATTAAATTAAACAGCGAATATCTTGATAACAGTAAAGCCCCTGCTAGACGGTTGCCAACTCGCCCCTCCGACCGAGCGACCTTGGTCCGCACCGACCGTGTAGACAGTTGTTTGCAGCAAAATTTCATACTACAGCGGTCGGTGCCGACCAAGGTCTCTCGGTCGGAGTGGCGTGTTGGCGGTCTAGCAGGGGCTTAAGAGTTAAGAACTACTGACTTGGAGAAATTAACTTTATTTGATCTAAACTATGCCCCCTTGTAATTAACGGAAATTGTCATGAACACGTTGTATACATACATACGCTCGAAAAACATAACCCTCCCTCTGAGGAAGTCGGTTAAAAAGCCTTTCAGCGCGGCTATCACATCTCTTTCCAACCGTTCTATTTAAATAGAACGAGACGGATAGTATATCTCGCCGCGACACAGTTCGCGGGCCGTCCTGTATAGAGTCATGCTGGATGTGTATATCTCGCCGCGACACAGTTCGCGGGCCGTCCTGTATAGAGTCATGCTGGATGTGTATATCTCGCTGCGACACAGTTCGCGGGCCGTCCTGTATAGAGTCATGCTGGGTGTGTATATCTCGCCGCGACACAGTTCGCGGGCCGTCCTGTATAGAGTCATGCTGGATGTGTATATCTCGCTGCGACACAGTTCGCGGGCCGTCCTGTATAGAGTCATGCTGGATGTGTATATCTCGCTGCGACACAGTTCGCGGGCCGTCCTGTATAGAGTCATGCTGGATGTGTATATCTCGCCGCGACACAGTTCGCGGGCCGTCCTGTATAGAGTCATGCTGGATGTGTATATCTCGCCGCGACACAGTTCGCGGGCCGTCCTCTATAGAGTCATGCTGGATGTGTATATCTCGCCGCGACACAGTTCGCGGGCCGTCCTGTATAGAGTCATGCTGGATGTGTATATCTCGCCGCGACACAGTTCGCGGGCCGTCCTGTATAGAGTCATGCTGGATGTGTATATCTCGCCGCGACACAGTTCGCGGGCCGTCCTGTATAGAGTCATGCTGGATGTGTATATCTCGCCGCGACACAGTTCGCGGGCCGTCCTGTATAGAGTCATGCTGGATGTGTATATCTCGCCGCGACACAGTTCGCGGGCCGTCCTGTATAGAGTCATGTTGGATGTGTATATTTTTCGCTATACAGTGCCCACTGCCCATTAGGCATTTTTTGATTATGCAAAAAAATAATGTTTGAAACAGGTGGTTCGACAAGTCGTTTAGCCTCATAGTCACGGGGGATGGAGTGTCCGGCATCAACTTCGAGCATTCCTGGGGCGACGGTGTTGCGGTGCTGAGGTTCTTTGAGGATATCTATGCAGAAACCACAAAGAAGCCTTTTGTACATCCCGACACGAAACCAGCCAGTAGCAACATGAGCGTTACTAAATTAGGTAAAATACTGATATAGAATGTGTTGTGTTCGTGTATGTTTGCACTCAAATGGAACATTTAAGGTGTAAAGGCCTCCACACACCGGTCGCGGGCGCGGGTCGGGCGCGGGCCCGCGCAAGTTGTAAAACATTAAAAATTACAAAACATTAATTCCGTGCCCCGCGGCCGATCATAGCCACGCGCGATCGATTGCGTGCGAGTGCGACAATAGTCAGTATGAAAATGTATGGCGCCGTTTACGAAATCTGCGATAGACGCGTGCGGCATTTTCATACACTGAATATCAAACACCGGATTGACGGGGGCAAATTTGTACTGACGTTTAATAGTGCGAGGACACATTAGGGCGACGTAGACTCACGGTGTTCTCTCCCTCTCACTGAGCATAAGCGTGAGCGAGATGGAAGTGCGTGTTCGGAAGCGCGGATATCATGATTTTTAATTTTAATTTTTTGTGCGTTTAAATAAAAAAAAAAGTTATCACTAAGTTCCCTCAAGCATGATATTGCCGATTTTTAGAACCAATTTTAATATTCGAATTTAAACATTCGTGAGTCATGTTGAAATAATGCTACAAATATACGGTTTATTACGAATGTTTTATGCTTAACAGGCTGAACCTAAGGCGCCTTAACCCTTCTATGCATGGTGATGGAAATTTCCATCATAACATTGTCCTGTTAATTAAAGGTAGTTTTGCGGGAGATTCATATTTATTTTAAGACTTATGTTTCAAGAACAGTATAGCTTGACATGGAACGTATTTGTGATAATTGATATGCTTAAGGTCAGAGTTTGCATAATGATGGAAATTTCCATCATATCAAAAAATAAAGATATTATGTAAAACTTACGTCATATATATTTTTTTATGTATTTACCGAAATGTGGAGGTCAACTGACATTATCGTGATTTATTTCAAAAATAAATAAAAAATCATGTAAAGAAGGGTTAAAGGTGTAATACCGTGCATCGCGGCCGATTATAGCCGCGCGCGATCGATTGCGTGCGACTGACGCGCGCAGCTGATGCGACACTCACTGTATGAAAATGAAAAGAAAATGTATGGCGCCGGTTCCGAAGTCCGTGACAGACGCGTGCGGCATTTTCATACACGGACTAGTGTCGCATGCCGCGCGCGTCAGTCGCACGCAGTCGATCGCGTGCGGCTGCGATCGGACGCGATGCACGGTATTATACCTTTAGCCTCTATGGAGCTTTCTAACAAAAACCGTCAAAAATAAAATCACAAGGAAAGACAATTTGACAAAGTGATTTACTGTAAAAAAAAACACAAAATCGAACACTGATGTAGATTAGGGTCATTTCGCCGGTTAGCGACCACCTAATTTCATGTGCCGGTTAGCGACCACTTAGCTGAGTTGGTGAACTGAAAGCATATTTTCTCGTTTTTTTAGTAAATTCCTATTCCATAACTACAACCAATAATGCATACGGCTAACTGTATCAATAGGCGTTGTAGAATTGATGTTATCTTCAATTGAAAAAACCATGTTCTTCAGGTGGTCGCTAACCGAAGGTGGTCGCGTAACCGGCGAAATGACCCTACATGTATTAGCATAAGTATGTTTGATAAGATAAGTTACTTACTGCTTATATCGCTAGCGCCGCAAAAAAGTGGTATGTATCGTGTTAATTTGCATTTGATCCTTATTAACTAGTACAGTAAAATCGCTATTTGATTAAATTATTTTGTTTTTTTCAATCTTAATAACTCGCTACTACCGCAAATAAAGAAAACAAGTTATGTGAACGTGTAATAAAAAAAACATTAGTTTAAATGATGACTGGTTTAGTTGTGATAATATTGACTTGTCTTCTTTCCAGATTTTAAATTGGATGATAAATCAAAGCAATTCGTCGACAAAGCCAAAAAGGAGTACAAGGAGTGGTATGAATCATTGAGCATTGATTACATATTATACGAAGGCCTAACGAAAGGTGCCTGCAAGAAGTATAAAGTTAGTCCTGATTGTGTAATGCAGCTCGGCTTCCAGGTAATTATTAATAAAAATATACATATGTATGATATATGTAGATCATTCAATTTACGAATACGCGCCCATTCCGACTTACGTTAAAAAACGCAATTTAAAGGCTTTTGTCACAACAATTTGCCGTAGTCAGAATGAGACAGCAATACGTACCTTTCATTCCGACTATGGCAAGTTGGAGCGACAAATCGCATCATTTCTAGTGTGCTTAACGCAACGAGAGGGAGGGTTTGACGGTTATACGTGTACTGAACGATCTGTAATCTCAAAATCCCTTAATATCACTCATATCAATACCCTAGTGGTAGGTGACTTCCATTGATTGTGACACCTATATGGGCCATCCATTAATTACCTATAAGTTGCCGTGCCGAATGTAATCTAATATTATGTGGGGGAGACTTTTAGCAAATATCACAAAATCTTATGACATTTCGTAAAAATCGCTTCAAGTAATTATTGGTGGCCGTCGCTCCCGTTCCCATACATATGTATAAATAGCGGCAGTCAGAGAATTAATATTTACTTTTCTAAAACATGCTTAGAAACGTAGACCTTACGTTCGCGAAAATAGATTGCAAAACAGCGTTACGAGCGTCACGAATTTACAGGTCGGTAATGAATGGGTTTTGTACAGGAAAGGCAATCCCTCCCTTCCCAGCCTTCGTAGTAGTGTACTAGTTATTTACTTTCAGGCAGCGTATCATTTGCTCCGCGGTAAATTCGTCGGTACCTACGAATCCTGCAGCACTTCGGCATTCAAGCACGGCAGAACGGAAACGATGAGGCCTTGTACCGAAAAAACGAAGGTACGACGTAAATAAATCTACACGTCTTAACCCGGACGCAGAGTCTGCATGTTATATTTTTGTAATCAATATTTTTTAGAACATAATAGCATTATATTGTAAATCAATAATAACTTTCACGATTCTCACACATAATTGTTACCAAACTGGACTTGATAGCGTATAATTTACTTATTTATTTATAGCTCAAGAAAACTAGATTCAAATGTATGGAAAAATTGGCAAAATTAATGGAGAACTTTTATTTATCAGGATATGTAGGGTATAGAGCAAAGTAAAATTTTATCTACTCTCCCCTCCCCTCCGGGGCGAGCTTCAACCCCCCGCGCCCTTGAAAGTGTCCCCGAGCGCGGTATTTTCCATTTTAAAAGAAAACCGTACACGATCAATAAAGTGTGTAAAAACGAAATAACCCTTGATGAATTTATTATAACCTTTTATATATCCAAAAACGATATCACTTATAGTTTTATCGCAATCTGCCACCAAATACGAACGTTTTTATTATATTTTTTTATTTTTTCAGCTGTATGTTTAGTTTTCTCAAAAACCTCACACTTTATCGGCAAGATTTGTATGATTGAAGTAAATAATAGAATATGCTCTTTTCAAAAAAGGTATAATTTATTTCCAAACTCGTTCATTTATGCTATGCTTTTTTTTTAATTTAAATCATTTGGCCATTCAGCGAACTAAAAATATTCGTACTGGTTAAACGGTGTTACTTTAAATACCATAGACTTTTATAGGTTTTCCTGAAATCTATAGGTAAAGAACTATTTTCTGTATTTTTTCCAAATTTTTAGGCCCAGTACTATAGGTGATAAGGGGGGGCGAGGAAATGGTCAATTTTCGCTTATTTCCTAAAATAACTTCAAAACTGTTTATTTTAAAATGATGAAAAAAAAAATTTTGAGATAATGTACCCTTTTATTTGATATATCACACGATATAGTTTGAAACTTTATAAAAATATAAAATATAATAAAAACGTTTGTATTTGGTGGCAGATTGCCCTAAAACTATAAGGGATATCGCTTTTGTATATACTAAAGGTTTATAGTAAATTTATCAAGGGTTATTTCGTTTTTACACACTTTATTTATCGTGTACGGTTTTCTATTAAAATGGAAAATACCGCGCTCGGGGACCTTTCAAGGGGGGGGGGGGGGGGGGGGGTCGCGCGTACGAATGTAGGCTGTACGCTCGCATTTCAGTCAGCGTCGCTGTGCGGTGTCCCATAGAAGTAGAACATGGTGTATATTGGTACGCCCGACCGACGTCAGCGTAGGAGGAAATCAAGCCTAAATGTACGGGGCGTTTAGCTCAACAATGATGGTTATTTCTAGTTTTATTAATATTGTTTTACTTATTGGGTTACATACTTACGACTTCAGTTTTTTGTTCTTTTTATATACCTTATATTTCCGGAGTAATCGCCTAGGCACACTTAAAGATTACACCCAGTACTAGTATACATTAGATATAATATTTTTACTACCATTGAGCTCCATCTATCTAATTTAATGCCTTGACTGATATTTGTCTAAGTTGCTTGTTATGTATTATTGCGATGATTACTAGTGTCACATTATTTCTAGATTTATGACATCCTTATAATGATTTCCCATAAGATTTATTTATCAGTCGCTACTGATAAATAAATCATACTCGAAGGCAATTCGCAGCGAATTTAGCTTATTCTTCTCTCAACAACCGTAAGATCGTTATGGTAATAGTTATATGAACAAGATGAAATACTTTTAATTTAACGTCATAATCCTATCACGCCTTAGAGCATTACTATTTAGCTTGATGCGATGCAAGCTACGGCACTGTTTATGGTAGTTTACTATGGACACCACGCCACTAGTACAGTCAAGTGTAAAAATATGGGTGCTCACAACATATTCATAAATATCTCCCATCACTCTCATGTCAGCGGATTAAGTTGTACATATTTATGAGAGGATTAAATCGATATATATTTTTGCACTTGTAGGTGCTAAACTCGTTTGGATAGCTGTATTAAATTCCTTTGAGACTAGAGAACTGTTTATGAATTAACTGATTGAGGGTTATTTATGGAGTTCGGAAAACATTTCATATATGTAGTCCTCACCCTGTACCGCCTTATTTAAACTGTCGCACATGTCTTCCAGGCGTTCTGCGAAGCCCTCCACCTGAACAAAACATCACAAGGAGAGCTCAGCGCAATGATGCAAGAGTGCTCCAAATACCACTCGGAACTAGTGAAAGACGCAGCCATGGGCCAAGGGTTCGATCGTCATATGTTCGCTCTCATGAAGATTGCCGAAGAATACAACCTGCCGCGGCCGGAGCTCTTTGATTCTTATGAATACAATTTCCTGAATAAGTCAATATTGAGTACCAGTACGCTGTCGTCGCCTTCCGTTTTGGGAGGAGGGTTTGGACCGGTGGCGCAGGAAGGCTTCGGTATAGGGTGAGTACTAAACTGTCACGTAGACACTACAACCTAAAGGACTCCAGAAGAAGTCACCCAAAGGGCAATGGAGAGGGCTATGTTGGGAGTTTCTCTGCGTGATCACATCAGAAATGAGGCTATCCGCAGCAGAACCAAGGTAACCGATATAGCTCTCCGAATCGCTAAACTAAAGTGGCAGTGGGCGGGAAACATTGCACGTAGAACCGATGGCCGTTGGGGCGGAAAGGTTCTCGAGTGGCGACCACGTACCGGAAGTCGCGGCGTTGGTAGGCCCCCCACAAGGTGGACTGATGACCTGGTAAAGGTCGCGGGAGTCCGCTGGATACCGGTGGCGCAGGACCGGTCACTTTGACACTCTTTGGGGGTGGCCTATGTCCAGCAGTGGACGTCTTTCGGCTGATATCATGATGATGATAAATACTATCTGGAAGATAAACTGAATGAGAGTGCTAAGCTATCTCTTCCCCACTGCGACCGCACTAAGCGACTTTATTATCGAATCGGTCAAAAGTCGATAGGCCAGTTAGTCGGTTAGAGCGATCCCGCTCTGTCGGTCGAATCGGTAGTTCGAATCCAACTCAATGAAAGGATATTTAATTTTCCTGTAGTCCAATATAAATTTAAAAAAAATTGCGGACAATCATACACAAATCGACCTAGTCCCAAACTAAGCAAAGCTTGTACTATGGGTACTAGACGACGATAAACATACTTATATATATATAAATAAATACTTATATACATAGAAAACATCCATCACTCAGGAACAAATATTCGTACTGATCAGCGGTCGTCTAATTAGCATTTGTTAGGTTAGGGACAATAGGGAACATTACGCAAAACTCTTCGTAGGTGGCGACACTAGCAGCGTTGACAGTTTATCTCATTCCCACTTGCGGTATTGTCTATGAAAGCATCCTTGTCACTCATTTGACAATCAATTGTACATGTGTGTGTGAATCCCTATATTTCTATAGTGGTTTACTATTAGTGGTAGTGCTGCCTCTGGCGGCAGAACATTGCAGTAATGTTGGATTTGATCTGTCGCCAGGTACTCGGCCTTCCCAGACAAGTTGGGCGCAGCGGTCACCAGCTACAAGGCCCACAACAACAGCACTGAGTTTGTCGAGGCCTTACACAAGTCCTTTATCGACATTACCAAAATTATATCCACATGAGAGATATTAAACTTTTTTATCTACGCCCATATCATAAATCCTCTATAATGTGTTCGGAAACCATATATAATGACCACCATTATTGCAACCAGTAACCTAACATCAGCGTTTTATCTGTGCCAGTGTTATTATAATGTATGAAAAATCATAATAACATCGATTTCGATGTTATTATGGAAATCAGTTGGTCATGATTTGAAATCTAGTCGGCCATGGCGGTGCAATGGCGCTTATTCTAATGGTTCCCGAACACATCATTGAGGATTTATAATATTTAAGTAGATGGGTCAATCAACTTTTTCTTGTTGTTATTCTCTCCCGGTAAGCCAAGAGACAACAGTAACAGACTTTCTTAGAAAAAATACTATAAACTGGACTCCTATCATGCTAAGGAGATGCGCCACCATGGAATGGGTTTACCAATATGACAAAAACACGTGTTTAGTGGATTTAAACCCCATGAAATAAAAGTTTTAAAGAGTGACCCAGGAGACGTAACCATGGCAACGAGCAACAAGAAATAGTTGATTGACCCAGATAAAGTAGTGTATGTATACATAATTAGGCATTAAAACACTCGTGTGGATCCTATTATGAAACGAGCGTCAACGAGTTTCATAAACCCACACTCGTGTTTCGTGCCCTTCATTATGTACGCAGTCACAAACTACTATTAGGATGTAGGTAGAATATTTGTTATTTTATACTTTAAATGTAGATGTTACGGCAGCAGAGGCTCTAGTATAAGTTTTATCCATACAATACGTTATCGAACGCGTTTGCGTTTAGTCTCAACTTGTATGGCAACGCGAACAGCGCCTCTGGTGGTAACTATTAGGAACTACGCGTTGCCATACAGAGGCTCTAGTATAAGTTTTAATCGATACAATACGTTTTCGAACGCGTTTGCGTTTAGTTTCAATTTGTATGGCAACACGTAGTTCCTAATAGTTACCACCAGAGGCGCTGTTCGAGTTGCCATACAAAATGTAACTAAACGCAAACGCGTTCGAAAACGTATTGTGTCGATAAAACTTATACTAGAGTCTCTGATTGAAACTAAACGCAAACGCGTTCGAAAACGTATATGTATCGATAAAACTTATACTAGAGCTACAGATACTTGATGAGCCAATAACAGCTAGAAAGGCCAGCCTCTGTCTAGGAGATTTTCACGCAGCAGCGGGTAGCCGGGTATTCCGGGAGTGAGCCAACAATATACATATGTATAACTGCATACTGCGGCTACATACACAATCCGTCTCTTTCTAAGCGTTCTAATTGAAAAGAGACGGATAGTCTATCTCACCGCGACATAGCCCAGGTGCCGTCCTGTGATAGACGCGCTGGACAACAATAATAGGAACGGGCAAAATATATTGGGATTGCATTTGTGCCTCAAAAACATAGTGCCTTACAATGCATAAGTACTAGAGTAATATTATAAAGATAACTATTTATTAGTCAACACTGTTTTGAGCTAAGTAAAGAATATATTTTATATATCGTAAACATTGTAAATAGTATATATTTTAATAAGCATATTTTTTGACAGAAGACTTCATTACAGACACAGATACATGTACAGTCGCCATCACATACATCGGAGCAAACAAGCACGTCACAAATATCGGAACACACCTCTATTTTCAAGGCATTGGGGTGCATGTGCCGATATTTTTGAACACCTAAAGTGTACCTATGTATGTGATGGCGACTGTACTGTGACAAGGTACTAAAATCTCCCTGGGATTCAACTGTAGGATCAACGAGCAATTTGCGCTCCAAAAATCCGCAATATTTATAGAAACCTTTTTTTTTTCTTTTTTGTGCAACACTAGCCTGAACATATATGTTGCGTCAAATTGTATGAATTCTACAGTCAGAAGTAGAAGTAGCTAAGCGGGCCGTATCGTGACTGTATCTCATGTTGTGTATTTATTTTGTAAGAATGTAATAATTAATGTTTTGTACTCTAACGAACTCGAACATATTTTTTATTATCATAGTGGGTTCTAATCGGTTCTATAAGAAAAATAAAAATATTTTTTATTTGTTATGTTTCAATCTTTCCAATCACAGCAATGTATGTTTCACCCTCCATAAATTTACGTCACTGAAGACAAGGACGCAGCAATACTTTGAAGTGGGAAGCTTCAACTCTCTCTGCCATGCCATAGGTAAAGTTTGTGAGTCTATTTTTGTAAGTTTAAAACCCTTAAGGGGACGTAGGTTCGTGGTCTTCCCTCCCTCTCACTGAGCATAAGCGTGAACGAGATGGAAGTGCGTGTTTGGAAGCGCGGATATCATGTTTTTTAATTTTAATTATTTGTGCGTTTCAATAAATAAAAAAGTAATAGCTGATTTCCCTCAAACATGACATTGTCAATTTTTAGAACTAATTTTAATATGTTTAGCTGTTGTGCATAATTTGTTATGATTTTTTTAAGTGTATTTTAGACCTATGTTCGTGATTTTATCGAGCGAAAGTCAAAAACTCAGGATTCGAATAGCTGATTTCTCTCAAAAAAGGCCTCAAGATTGCTAATTAAATTTAAGGCAGCCGTATTATAATCCAAACAAGAGCTAAGATTTTTTAAAAATCAGTTTTTGGAGCTCACGTCGCTTTAAATGCATAATGATGTAGATATACATCGTATATTTTGATGGCCCGTGGCTCAATATGAAGGTAGCCAAAATGACACTTTTTTTTAGGGTTCCGTAGCCAAATGGCAAAAAACGGAACCCTTATAGATTCGTCATGTCTGTCTGTCTGTCTGTCTGTCCGTCCGTCCGTATGTCACAGCCACTTTTTTCCGAAACTATAAGAGCTGTTGAAATTTGGTAAGTAGATGTATTCTGTGAACCGCATTAAGATTTTCACACAAATCGAAAAAAAACGTTAAGTTTTAGGGGTCCCCATACTGAGAACTGAAACTCAAAAAAAAATTTTCATCAAACCCATACGTGTGGGGTGGTATCTATGGATAGGTCTTCAAAAATGATATTGAGGTTTCTAATATAATTTTTTTCTAAACTGAATAGTTTGCGCGAGAGACACTTCCAAAGTGGTAAAATGTGTGTGTCCCCCCCCCCCCCCCCTCTCCTGTAACTTCTAAAATAAGAGAGTGATAAAACAAAAAAATATATATGATGTACATTACCATGCAAACTTCACCGAAAATTGGTTTGAACGAGATCTAGTAAGTAGTTTTTTTTTAATACGTCGTAAATCGTAAACCGCAATTTATTTCACGGAACCCTTCATGTGCGAGTCCGAGTCGCACTTGGCCGCTTTTTTCATAAATGTGACATTTACATGCTAGATTCTGAATGCATCCACAAACTTTTGACAGTTTTTTTTGTAGTGTAATAATTTCAATCTTTGGCGCGTAAGTCCCTACACTGGTCGCCGCGAATAAAAAAAAACATGCATTTAAGGGTTTAATGTAGGGGGGGTAATCTCCAGACCTAACTCATCGGATTTCAAAAAATCTTTCACCTGTAGGTATGGAATGGCAGACTGCAAAGTCATACCTTGTTCTTCGACGTAACCAGAGGGCCTACCGCGAACGGCATTCGAAATTTTCTCTCTCTGTTACACTTATGTACGAACTCACAGATATGACAGAGAGGGAAATCTTCGAATGCCTTTCGCGGTAGGCCCTCAGGATGCAATTAACGTAGTAGGTACACGATTGGTTACCTATTGTTTATAAATGATTGCATAATGAGTATGCGTACAATACTCAGTGTGTTAGGAACCATTACCTATCCGTTGTTGTTATTATGATCGACCGATTGACAGTGCACAGTCAATTGTTTCATTATACTGACGCATCAAACCGTACCTTCGATAATAATAAACATTTTCACTTCTCATGCTCTAAAAGTTCGTCTTTATGTCGTGCGTAGGCGACATAAAGTCGCTTTTTATGCTCTAGGTCTAGAGCATAAAGTAAAATCTTCGTCGAAGACCAAGGCAATCGCTGCAACAGCCACACGAACATCTTTAACTTCATACAACAACCTCTTTATTTTATTTCGTTTCGTTCGTATTCTAAGACCAAGGCAAAGATACCAACAGCCAAAGTACACAATAAAACTTCATGAAATAAACTTATAATTTGTATTTCGTCTCATTTATTATTTTTTATATTTGTTTATTTTTCAATTTAGTAGATCAGTATAGTATTTAAGCCATAACAACAACAATTAAATTAGCATTTACTATATTTACGTGTTGCTGTTTCATTTCCTCGCAATCGAAGTGAAAAGTAGAGTGTACAACTCGTCCATAAAACCCATTTTACACTCGACTTTATATCTATCCTCGCTCGCAAGCTCGCTCGGATGGATAAACGTCTCGAGTAAAATGGTGCGTTTTATGCACTTGTTGTACAATCTACTATTGAATACCTAACTATTATAAAGTCTGTCGCCGTCATATACAGTCATGGCCAGATAATTAAGACCATGTTTTTTTTCCCATACAATTGCATACAAATATGACTTGTCAAATGTAATGATGATTTAAAATATGTTTGGCCAATTTTATCTGTGTATAAATAAGATTTAATTTATTTTATATAAAAGTTCTGTAAAAGTTGTGCTTAAAAAAATACGGATGGTCAAATGGACAGTTTTTACGAGTTCATACTGTAATTAGGAACAATGTGTGAACTTATAAAGTGTTGATTTGATCGCCTGTATTCTTTAAGGGGACGTAGGTTCGTGGTCTTCTCTCCCTCTCACTGAGCATAAGCGTGAGCGAGATGGAAGTGCGTGTTTGGAAGCGCGGAAATCATGTTTTTTAATTTTTATTTTTTGTGCATTTAATAAATAAAAAAGTAATAGCTGATTGCCCTCAAACATGACATTGCCGATTTTTAAAACCAATTTTAATATGTTTAGCTGTTGTGCATAATTTGTTATGATTTTTTAAAGTGTATTTTAGACCTATGTTCGTGATTTTTTTCTATCGAGCGAAAGTCAAAAACTTAGGATTCGAATAGCTGATTTCCCTCGAGAAAAACCTCAAGATTGCTAATTAAATTTAGGGCAGCCGTATTATAATCCAAACAAGAGCTACGATTTTTTTAAAATCAGTTTTTGGAGCTCACGTCGCCTTAAAGTAAATTTTACAGAAGCTCTTTTGCACTATATTAAATACTGTTTAAACACGGTTAGATCCGTATAATCAGAAATAAAATTAATCAAACACATTATAAATTATCATCAAATTTCAAAAGTCATATTTGTATGCAAACTGTATAGGGAAAAAAAACATGTTCTTAATTATCTGGCCATGATTTTAAATCGAACTTAAGTACAAGGCGCTGAGGCCCTGGCACGATAGGTTTTATCTTCACGTTTTATTGTGATCTTACTGGATAAGTTCGTCCACTAGAATCACTTTCAAAATAATATTATTTTCTTGGTAACTATCCTACTGGATATAATTCAGTCCACTAAAATCACCCAGGGGATCGTGCTGGATATGGCGTACGTACAATAGGATCACCTGGGTGATCTCATAGGCCATATTCGTCCAATACGATCACCTGGGTGCGTCAGGTGATCTTAAAGGATATACCGGGCGAGTACCTACGGCGCGGCACCGCTTTATTTCAGACTGTTATCGATTTCAGTATGTCCATAATCTAGAAGTAACTGTGCATTATTCATAGTTACTATGCTGCATTTGATTAGTCTTAGTTTTAGGGTTCCGTACCTACCTCAAAAGGAAAAAAACTGAACCCTTATAGGATCACTTTGTTGTCCGTCTGTCTGTCTGTCAAGGCCCTTTATCTCGGGAACGCGTGGAGGTATCGAGTTGAAATTAAAACCATATATCTACTCAGCACGGCTATTACAAGACGGCGCGCGAGCTCTCTCGAGCTCTGTCGCACTATCCATCTCTCTCTTATTAAAAAACTTAGAAAGAAACGGATAGTGCGAGAGAGCTCGCGCGCCGTCTTGTGATAGCCGTGCGGTCTACACAGTCTACAGTCCCTTTCTGAAGCTGTGATAAAATCAAACTTCTAAGTTAACGTAAGAAAATATAATTATATATTTCGACACTTAACGGAATCAAAATGTATGGGTTACTTTTCTAAGTTGTTAATTATTACCTCAGCCTACATATATAGGTAGGTACCTATCTACTCAAACAATAGGTACCTTATTAATAAGCAACACAATAGTACATTGTTTAACAAGGGGCGTATGAGGAATATTGCAAACGAGAGTCTATCAGAAGCCCGACGCCGTGAGGCGGAGGGCTTTTAATGACTCGAGTTTACAATATTCTTACGCCCGTGTTATACACAATGTTTTTCATCACATTTGCGAGGAAATAAATAACTACAAAAGACAGAAAAATCTATGTTTTATACAAGCGCACCAATCAACTGTTGACGAAATTGACAACTTCACTTCCAGATCAGAGCGAGTGGGGGACGTAGTTTCAATATTTCAACCAATCACAGAGCATAGAGCATGTGGTTCTTGCAGGGCATGGCCTGCTCGATTACTAATCACAGAGCCAGAACTCTTGTCGTACGCGACCGTCAAGATTTGCTTAACCAATCAGATCACACAGAAGCTCACTCCCTTGGGGCCATTATTTCCCGCGGGAACAATTTAGGCCATTGTCCTTCCGTATACAGGCATAGAATAACACCATTTATGAGCAAGTGTGCTGAAAACAAATTTAAATGATGGTAATTTACCTTATCTAAAATTTCACGTTACTTCACAAAGTTATGTACTTAGATACCTATTCATTGAAATTTGACCAAACAAACCATTGCCGAAGAGTGTTGCATCTCGTTTTCTCGTGCGCGAAAGACATTAAGCGTCTGTCTCATAAAGGGGCGTGGTTTTCGCGAATCGAGACATCCCCTCAAGCCAGGGACTGATTTCGGTTACGGTTATACCGGTATGAAACCGGTATCCCATTACGGTACCGTTATGTCATAAAGGTTATGCGCGCCGCGCGAACATAACGGTACCGTAACCGTTTTGTAATAACGGTTAGTGGTATAAAGAAAGAAAGAAGACATTTATTTACTACACAAAAGACACACAGAGACAAAGGGAGTAGGCAATTTAACACATATTGTGTGTGTCTTCGCGGCAGTGAATAGGTCGCTGTCTCAGCATTATGCCGAGGTATCAGTTTTAAACGATACCGTATACCGGTATTATAAAGGTTATCGAGAAAAGTAAGCAAGCTGGCACTCTACAGAGGAAGCATTGGCTACTAAACATTTAAAGACAAAAATACAAAGCCTTTGCCGGCGGTTTGGCAATAACACCAGACCAAAGTAGGTACCGGAAAAATTCAAGGTATCGTTATATTTCGGTAGCGAAATATAAAGGTTCCGCTACCGAAACCGCTATTTGACGACCGATATGACGTCCTACCGTTAAAAAAGAATACCGGTATTTTTCGGTTATGCAGTCCCAGCCTCAAGAAAATGCTATTTTGAAATAGCGATTGATTTTTTTTGACTGTTTTCGAGTGAAAGAGTCCAGCGCTCGAAAGTCAAAAATCGGTCGATCGTAAACAGACACCGTAGTCCGTCGTATCGTAGCCCATAGACGCTTGCTTGTTTTATGTCGGCGAAAATGTACTGTAACGTCACATAAAACGCGACATAAAACGTAGTGTGCTAGGGCCTCTGTAGGTACTAAAACGTAACTCTACTCTTGAACTAAAAATAACTATGGAATTTACCAGTAATAAAATAACATTACTAAAATTTCAATGTGTGGAGGATGCGACTATGAATAAGCCCTTCATCTACTTCATCATGCCTTCATCTACGCAGAAATCGCGAATCAGTAATAATACAACGTTCCGATTTACGGGCACCCCGCATTTACTTACATGATGTTTTATTGTAATTCAATTTTATAAGTTTATGGTTAGTAATGTCTCAAAACATTATAATTATCAATAAAATCTAATAATATTTTATCATAAACGTAACGTATATTTATGTAATTATATTTGAGGGGCGGATTATTACAATGTAGGTACTGTATAGCTATAGCACACGATAGAACGTAGATAGATGCAGAGAAACGGTTTTTGTTTTGAGGCGTTTTGACATTTGGAGTTGGAGTTTGCGCGATGAAAATGTCAAAGTTCATTGCAATTCGTAGTTCTCCATCGGAGGGTTTGTTTGATGTGATGAAATAAAATTATGTTTGTGTGATAATGTGTCATTGTTGTGATGTGATATTTTATAAAACCTTAATAAGGATGTGAAATCAGGTGAGATGTCATTCAATACTATCTAATTTATTCGACGCAGACCATTCTTCATTTACATTTTAATTATCGCTAATGAAAATGTACGGTCATTTGCAGATATTTATTCAAATTTGATGAAACTATACGTAAATTATTTCGATTATGTCTAAATATTGGATTTAATGACTAGCACAGCGTTGGAACACGCTTCTTATAATTGACCTTTGTAAAAAAGTTACCATTATGTGTCTTCTAAAGAATTATGCGAAGTTCATATTAGAATCTCGAATTATATACTGATGGATCAGACTAACTGCCATGACCCCACTTATGTGATAGAGGTTAATGTCAAATACATATTAAAGCAAGTAATTTGAAACTTGTGTCAGCAAGTAGTGGAATATATTAGTAGTCATCAACTTCATGTTTTATGTATCATCAGCAGTTATGACAAAATCGTTTACCACATACATTTGAAAAATAAATTGTGTAATAAAATAAGATTCTGTAAAAAATTTTTTTTTCAGTACCACCAGCTTTTATTGCTGACTACTTTTCTGTAAACCGTCATCAACTGATCATTGAGACGATTCTAATGAGCCCAAAATAAACGGCGTTACGTCGGTTAAGTACTGAATTTTGTTACTTTTACCAACAAATGTTCCATCGAACATATGTTTCGCAGAATTTTCATTTTATCAAAAACCATTTTTTTCATAATTGGTAAACTTTTCAGGATTGTTATAAAACTAACCTAACCTAATGGGTTCTACAGAATGACGGTTTCTGAGTAACAAATTCGATGAAATGAAAATTCGGCAAAACAATGCATTCAGTGAAACATTTGTTGGTGAAATAAGGGGACATCACTGAATTCCCATGACCACCTTCTGTCTCCCATCATCAGATCAGCTCAATGGTACCATAATATTGAATTGTCATCCAAACAACCCAAACCTCCTATATCTTTAGCCAATATTTCAGCTCAATCCGTTAAAGATATCTGCTTCAAAATTGAGTTGCAACTTGCAAGATTCCACACGAACAAACATAGTTAGGTACATACTGACTTTTGAAGTACAGTAACATCATAAAAAAATAATAGTTGAATTGAGGCCACCTCCACAATGAAGGGTACATGGAAAGGATATGTCTAATTAATTTTTATAGCTCCTTACCTCAAATGTAAATAAAATAACCTTTATAGTATCACTTCATTGGCCATCTGTATGTCTGTCTGTCAAGATGTGATGTGCGGAAGAATCAAATTGAAATAAATGCCAAATGCAACCCCATGTAGCTATAAAAAATCAAACTTGTAATTCTTTGTAATCATAAGAAATTGCTGTTTATACCAATTATTTTGATACTTGCAAAAAAATCATCAATATACTTCCCGTTGACCTGGAGTCCTAGAATCATAAAATTAGTCCACAAACAAGGTTGAGACCTTGTTTGTGGACTAATTTTATGAGCACAAAAGTAGTGAAGAGACAAATTAGGTTAATTTGTAATTACTAGGGCCCGGAATTTTGCGTGCGGCTTTTGACAAGTCTTAGGGAGATAACACCAATGTTGGTCCATAGTTTTGTTTGTGTCGTTAAGGTGATATCAGACGGTTCACTTTTCGTTCATTTTGCATCTTTCACTCAAAGTGAAACGTCTGAACGATGAGTGAAACAAAAATGCCGAATGAATTCATTAGTGAACCGATCCAACAGTGTTGGATCTTTTCATTCGGCATGAATGAGAAATGAACAGTCTGAATACAGAGAGAACATTCATTCGGATTCGGCTATAGTCCAGGCAATGAACTGATAACTTGTTGGAAAAAATTACAAATTTGGAAATATTTATAATAGCAGATTTTTTCTATGTAATGGATATATTATCAATTAAATAGTTACCTAGCGATAAATAATAAAAAAAAATAATTTATATTTATATAAATACTTCCGGATTGAAAGTTTGTTGGATTCTTGAATAAAGCATCTTAGAATAATGTTTTAAAATGAAATAAAGAAAAAAAACGCTATCATAAATTAATGTTTTTCAAAACCGTATTTTGCCTGGAGTAGTATTCGAAGACGCACGACTTCATTGATGCCATATTGAAAAAGACTACGGATGAATGTTCATTTCTACGTCATTCCAGCTAAGCCGTGTGATCATGGAATGAAGGAAGGATGAAGCATTCACTTGAGTGAATGTTCATTCGAGTGAACCGTCTGATATCACCTTTATGAAATAATACCTCAAACTTTCCGATGATAGTCTTTTCAACAGTCAAAGTTCAAAATATCGGAAAGTTTAATCCGTTTCATTTGCTTTATTGAAATGAGTATAATTACGAAAACTTTTATAGTTTATAACAAGAACAAATTTCTCAACCCTCTGAGACTATATGCATGTGTTATTTAATTTAGATAAATTAACCTCAATGATAGAGTGAATTACTGATATTATATCGATAAAAAGCAGTGCTCCCTCCCTTACATGTACCAGTAGTCGCACGCAAAATTCCGGGCCCTAGTAATTACTGTATCATTTTTAAAAAATAAAAATATTTTTCGAAAAGATAACTTTGTTTTTCATTGTTTTCATACTGTCTTAGAGAAATATTATGGAATACAAACTTATTTTTCCTCCTGTTACAATAAAATAGACTATTCATCTATATATACAAGTTTGTATGAACCCTCGGTGCGCGAGTTAGATTCTCTGGTATATCACCTTCTTTTTTATTCTTAATGAAATTTTAATCTCTAAATTTAGAGCTATATTTGATCTTAAGACCAACGTGATCTTGAAATGTCCTATATCGTAGCTCCATCAAACTTTCATCTGGAAATCATCACCTAAGGGGTTAGGCGATGATTTCCCGGATAAAAAGTATTATCTGTCGTTCCCCAGGATTCCAGGATTAAAATTTCATCTCAATCGGTTCAGCAGTTTGAACTCTCTTCACACATTAAAAACCGCTGAAATTTCTCTCCATCTAAATCGGATGGAGAGATATTTGGTATAGTGATAGTTTGAGTCCCGGGGAAGGACATAGGATAGTTTTTATCCTGGAAATCATCCCCTAAGGGGATGACATGAGGGGTGAAAATTTGTATGGAGCTACAATATAAACGAGTTCCATGCGGACGGAGTTGCGGGAAGAAGCTAAGTAGTTAACAAATATGTTGTCTACAAATGTTCTTGAAATAAGGAAGTCTTTGTAGTCATAACATTAACATATAAGGCCCGATTCGTAACGGATCTGCCAAATTGAAAAATCTGTAACTGTGTGTGTGGTTTATTTGTCTAAATTGTATGATTTTATTTAAAAAAAAAACTGTAAAATTATCATTTTACGTCTATAATTAAGATTTCTACTTTTTCTCCCACTCTTGCCGCAATTTTTGTCGAATGCCCTCCATCAGCCCTGCATGCGACAGTGTCATTAGCAACTTTCTTGCAAGCTGAGTTCCACTTTCTCAGGAAGTCTTGCTGGTTGCTGGCAGTCTTACCTGTCTTACGCAAGATTCCTTTGACGAGAGCCCAATATCTTTCTATAGGACGGCACTGTGGAATATTCGGCGGATTCAGTGCTTTAGGCACGATCTGGATATCATTTTGTTTGAGGAAGTTAAGGGTATCCTTCGCATAGTGGGCTGAAGCCAGATCTGGCCAAAATTATTGTGTTTTTGAATGAACGGTAGTAGCCGTTTTTTTAAGCATTAATTGATGTAAATATTCTTATTAATTGTGCCAGTTGTAACACTTGTAACATATGTACGGCTGCGATCACCGCATGGGCAAATTGCCTGCCAAACCAGATACTTGGAGCCGAATTTCTCCATTCCTATGGTTGTTTCCGAATCTGGAAGAGTTTCTCCATCAGCTATCGTATAAAACTGATCACCAGGAAGTGTCGAAAAGTCTGCCTTCACATAGGTTTCGTCATCCAGAATCAAATGAAAATTTTCGGTACCCAGTAAGTCATACAGCTTTCGAGCCCTGGTTTTGATAGTGCATCTTTGTTTTTCCGAAGTTTTCGGCACCTTCCGTTTCTTCTTTGTCTTCATACTAGCCCGTTCCTTTGCACGTCTCACCATTGACTGACTTGTAGATTTTTTTTTAGCTATGTCTCGTTCCGACATGCTGCGGTTTTTGCAAATCGTCTTAATGATTTTCCTATCTAGCCCAGGATCACGAGCACCACCATGTTTTACGGTTCGAGGCTTCTGAGCGGTAGACAAGGTCTCTAAGTATCGTTTCAGGACCGTATCAACGGTTCTTCTTGGGATTTTTAAATCTCTTGCGATGTAATGGTTAGGACGCTGTGTATTTTCCATCCATTTGGCGACTATCTGCTCACGGCGTTCACGTTCATTCATTTTTATTTCGTTTTATCAGCTTTTACACATAAAGAAACGATGCCTACATAATTTGGTGACATTGGCAATGTCAATGCTATAAACAAAGCTAGGTGCCAGCATTTTGAATTTGGCAAATCTGTTACGAATCAGGCCTTAGGTGTGAACATAAATCGACTTTGTATCATGGATCCTTTTGTTTAAAATTAATATTGATATAGCCAAAGCTGGATGCTGGATGTTGTCATGCAGCATTGTACTGAAGTATTTCAATCATCATAACATGTATCAGTAATCTATTCAATCAATCAATAATAGCAAGAATCATCACAGTCTGTATCATATTAGTTATGTTTTATTATCTTTATCTATTCAATCAATCAATAATAGCAAGAATCATCACATCACAGTCTGTATCATATTTGATTTTTTTTATTCTCTTTGTTTCAGATATTTTTGGACCCTAGAAAATACAACTTCAGCCAAGATGTTGATTAAAGAATATAGAATTCCTTTACCTCTCACAGTAGAAGAATATAGGATTGCGCAGCTGTACATGATTGCAAAGAAGAGTAGAGATGAGAGTTCTGGTGAAGGCAGTGGTGTGGAGATCCTGGTCAATGAACCTTATGAAGATGGGCCTGGAGGTAAAGGTCAGTACACACAAAAAATATACCATGTTGGTAGTCATTTACCAGGATGGTTCAAAAGTTTACTGCCAAAATCAGCTTTAACTGTGTCTGAGGAAGCTTGGAATGCTTATCCATACACAAAAACCAGATATACCTGTCCATTTGTTGAAAAATTCTCATTAGAAATAGAAACTTACTACTTTGGTGATAATGGCCACCAAGAAAATGTCTTCAAATTATCTGGCAGTGACTTAAAAAATAGAGTAGTTGATGTTATAGATGTTGTCAAGGATCAACTATATGGCGCTGATTACGTTAAAGAAGAAGACCCGACCCTATTTGTGTCTCAGAAATGCAACAGAGGTCCCTTAGCCGAGTCTTGGCTAGAGGACTATTGGAAAGAAGTTCATGGAAAACAACAACCATTGCCCAATGGGAAATCACTAATGTGTGCTTACAAGCTTTGTAGGGTAGAATTTCGATACTGGGGTATGCAAACCAAACTAGAGAAATTTATTCATGATGTTGCTTTGCGGAAAACAATGCTTCGCGCTCATCGGCAGGCGTGGGCTTGGCAGGACGAGTGGCATGGGTTAACTATGGAAGATATAAGGGAAATAGAACGCCAGACTCAGTTAGCGCTCCAGAAGAAAATGGCACAAGGGGGGGACACAAGTGATGAACAGGATATTTCTGAGGAGAATTCTAAATCTCTAGCTGCCACAATGAGTAGCCTGGAAAAAAATGAAGATGTGCCAACTCCATTAGTGGCAAAGAAACATAATTTAGAGAAGAGGATGCAAAAACATTTGAGCCCCGAAGGAACTCCGCCATCAGAACACAAAAGCTCTAAATCTAATCTGAGGTCATCGTCTTCTGGATCTATAAAAAGCTTGCAAGCTCAAGCAGCTAATTGGCGCATGGAAACCCTCGTTAGAGAATCTGAAACGGAAACTGGCTCTGAAGACGAGTTTTACGACTGTGAATCTTCGTTTAACAAATGGTCGTCAATGTGTTCGCTTGATGAAGCAGACATCGATATATCACCGACACAGACCGATCAAAACCAAGAAGATAGTATTTTCAATCCCTCTTTCCTAAAACGTGTTACTTCTGAGAGGGGTTCTCGCCGGATCAGCACACTACAAAGTCACCAAAGTATTGACGGCAGCCCCGATACACCAGTTCATGGGACATGCCAAACCACAGTATTAATATTAGTATTTCATGCTGGTAGCGTTTTAGATGCCAATATTGATATGACAGCTAAGAAATCAGATGTGACAACGTTTAAAGGTGCATTTGAATCAGTCATGCGCCAACACTATCCGACTCTTGTGGGTCACATAGTAATAAAACTAGTTCCATGTCCATCAATTTGTACGGAAAGTCTAGGGATACTATCTACACTAAGTCCTTATAGTTTTGATTGTTCACCATCTACAATTGAAACGCCATCCCTTACTAACGATTTAATTCCTATTGGCGCAATTCCTTTAATTGCTACAAATTCGCCGGACTACCCTGAATCGGTGACGAAGACAATTAATTCTGCCAATGCGGTATATAATGAATTCGTAAAGTCAAGTGACGGGAAAGGGTTTAGTGGTCAAGTGTGCATAGTTGGCGATAGCATGGGCTCTATTCTCGCATATGACTCACTTTGTCGTACTTTGCAGTACCAATCGCGGCATGATAGCGAGAACAGCATTTTAGATACTGAAATAACCATTCCTAATGACCCAACAGATAATTATATGAACAAATCTCATCTCCAAGCTCCCACTCCGAGAAGAAGATCGTCTTCGACGAGCGACAATCAAGTTAAACTTGAATTCGAAGTTAGTGACTTCTTTACATTTGGCAGTCCTCTGTCGGTTATTGTAGCATCAAGAAAGATCGCTGATGACAAATATCGTGATATTGTTAAACCACCGATTCAGCAAGTGTTTAACTTATTTCATCCCACCGATCCCGTAGCTGCTAGATTGGAGCCTTTACTTTCGGCCAGATTCACAAATTTGCCACCGATAAACATTGCGAGGTATGCCAAATATCCGCTAGGTAATGGTCAACCATACCACTTAATGGAACTAATTCAAAGTCACCCGCAATTGTTTGGGGACCATTTGCAAATGCCCCCAACTCCGGTGTTGAGACGGCTTTCAGAAGTATCCATGCAAAGTACAGTCAGCGGCTTGGTTGATAACATTCCACTAATTACTATGAATGCCTTGCAACAAAAATGGTGGGGATCGAAGCGGTTAGACTATGCGTTGTATTGCCCAGAGGGATTAAGTAATTTTCCTATGAATGCTTTGCCTCATTTGTTTCACGCTAGCTATTGGGAGAGCTCTGATGTTATAGCATTTATACTACGACAAGTTGGACATTTCGATTTGGCTTTATACGGCCACTCGGAAGACAAGGATAGCCAGTCGTTCAAGCCGGGACAAGAGAGAGAAAAATGGATTAAAAAGAGGACGTCCGTCAAACTCAAAAATGTTGCTGCTAATCATAGAGCTAATGACGTGATAGTCAAGGAAGGATATTCACAAACTTTCTCTGCCAGATTCATGTATGGTCCCTTGGACATGATTACTTTGACTGGTGAGAAAGTCGACATTCACATGATGAAAGATCCTCCAGCGGGAGAATGGACACTGTTGTCTACAGTGGTGACAGATAAAACTGGTAGGATTTCATATACCCTAACTGAAAAACAAAGCGTGGCTTGCGGTATATATCCGCTTAGACTCGTTGTCAGAGGAGACCATACGAGTTGCACTTTTCATCTAGCTGTAGTTCCTCCCGAAACAGAATGTGTAGTTTTCAGTATTGACGGCTCCTTTACTGCGAGTGTTTCTGTGACTGGCCGGGATCCAAAGGTCAGGGCTGGCGCTGTGGATGTAGTACGTTTCTGGCAAGACTTGGGTTACCTCATATTATACATCACCGGCAGACCTGATATGCAACAACGGAGAGTCGTGTCGTGGCTAGCAGAACACAACTTCCCTCACGGGCTGGTATTTTTCTCTGATGGATTCTCGACAGACCCCCTTGGCCATAAAGCAGCACACTTGAAAAGCCTCGTAAGCGAGCACGGCGTTATTCTCCATGCTGCCTATGGATCCGGGAAGGATATTAGCGTGTATAACAACTGTGGGTTGTCTGCTAAGCATATATACGCGATTGGGCGTATTAGTAAAAAGTATAACCATATGGCTACCACTTTGAGTGATGGCTACGCTTCCCATTTGGCTGATTTGAAATCGCCTGGCGCTGTAAGACCAGCGAGGGGAAACGCGCGCTTGCTCGTGCCGCGTCGTTTACTTGCCCCGGTGACTAGCCTATCTAATCGCGGACGCCGTTAAAACTTATTATAGCTATTTTATTTATTTAGAATTCTTGGCATTGGTCTTACATGCTAATAAGATGAAAGCATTAACATTGAATGTAGATGGTGAGCAATATAAAATGATATTTGAATTTTCAGTGGTGCGTCTTTATGGTGTATGTACGTACAGTCGCCATCACATACATAGGTGCACTATAGGTGTTCAAAAATATCGGCACATGCACCCTAATGCCTTGAAAATAGAGGTGTGTTCCGATGTTTGCGACGTGCTTGTTTGCTCCGATGTATGTGATGGCGACTGCACACTGTTACATGGCGGTCTGTTAACTACCGTTATCCAGTCGCCATCACATACATCGGAGCAAACAAGCACGTCACAAACATCGGAACACACCTCTATTTTCAAGGCATTAGGGTGCATGTGCCGATATTTTTGAACACCTATAGTGTACCTATGTATGTGATGGCGACTGTCCTTCTCGACTCAATATTGTTTAAAAAAATAATATTATTGAGTGTAGGTCATGTCCTAGTCTTTCTAGATTCGCCATAATTATGCATAAACTAGCGTATTCGTCGAGCAATGCCGCTATGAATAAGCAATTTAGTATATTGCGAAAAAAATGCTAGACAATCTATCGTCACTATGTACCTTACTATTTTAAATAACGTAATAGTATGTTATGCGTAATCTACGATAGGGGTAGTATCTTTTCATATATATACATCTTGTCTCAAATGTCAGAAATACGTAAATAAGATGGTGTATGAGTCGGAATAGAAAATGGTATTGTAATTTAGCTTAGCACTGTACCCCATGTGCAGTTGTGCTGTTGTGCTGTGCACCTATCGTGGATGGCGCATCCCGTACTACTGTTTTAATCTAATAGTTATAAGGATTCTTGTTACCTACTTCTCGTGATTTAAATTGGTGAAAGCCGATTGTTTTAGATATTTATAATTTTAAATGTATATTGTTGGAATCTCTGAACATTGAGACCAACAATTCGATGTTCTAGTCGTACCTACGCGTTTTTCTCGTTCGTATTCTTATATATGTAAGCTACATTTGTAATAAATAATAATTATATGTAACGTAACGTGACCTATTTATGTTTCGGTTATTGAGCTAGCACGTGTGCCGTACCTGTATGTTCTGTGTACGTAGGTATCTAGATTCTAGACGGGCAGTGCCACACTGCCCTCGTTTTATAATACCGTGAGCGCTGACCGACAGATCATTCGCGACGTAATGACATATACCTATTGCTTTCTACCTATTGAGTTGGGATTAGAGACTTTCGTAGTTTTATATACCAGTAAACCTATAAGCCACTATGATGTTCATATTTACTTTGGTTGTTTTCCAGCTAACCGAATAAATTTTACTGTAGGTATTTTTGTGAATAATATCTATCGTGTGCGTCAGGATGGTCGGTGGACCTATTTTCGAAGATAGCTCGTTTTTAGGAGATGTACCTACAAAGGATTTTACCAAAGGTCCGCAGACGTACACAAAAGGTACCGAATATCTGTAAACATTCCGTTTACATTACCAAGGTCCATACCCGCTATCCTGTTGCACACAATGTGAGATAGTGATTTGTGGTTCAAATTAGACCTTCTTGAAGCCAGCAGACTTGACTTGATCTTCAAAATTATTTCTTCTGTTTACCATAGTAAATATCACAGAACATTAACTCATTTGCGGCGCCCGGTGCACTCGTTTGGGGACAGTTAACCATACAGTAGGCTTAATCTGGGTTTAATTGTTCTGTGGTTAAATATCAAATCAACAGATTTCCACAAAACACAATAGATGTGATTTTGTGATGCCTACCTAAATAACTAAGTAGGTGCTACAAAATGTGTTACTTATATTGAAATTACCGTGTTAAAAATAGGTTTATCGTTGTATTTTTCAGTATAATTGTTATTATTGCAAGTTGGATGAAGCAAAAGTATTTACACTAACTACCGCTAATTCAGAAACTGCTTACCGATGTGTAAAAAATAGTAACTAAAGTAGTATTGCGAATATATAATTGTTATTATGTATGTATAATTCGAATTTATTATTAATCGGGCCCTCTAGATCGACGTGTATTATGGGTAGTAGGTTGTATTTGAAGCTTTTATTTAATTGGTCTCTTAATTAACTAACAAAATGTACGGTTAAAGTTATGAATTTAAGATTAGATACAATTTTAATTACTTTTTGGCAAACATATATTCAAATACTAATTCTAAGTCACAAATATATGTATATGTATAATAACTTTTTATTATTCTCAATTTGTAATATATTGGCATTTAAAATTTCCATTGTTGATATTATAATATGCCCTAATACCTAACAAATTTATTTTTGTAGACAACCTTAAGCTACATAGTAATTTAAAATAACGTATAATTATAAAACTTATAAGTAGTTAAATATATTCCTGGTTCAGATATTTCTATTGTTGTGAGAGGTTTTGGTATCGATTAATGTTGATTAATTCATATTTGCAACTCGAATACTTTCTACAGACGCACTTTCGAGCACGGTATAATATGTTTAATGATAATGAGAAGGGCAATAAATAACCGCTATAATATTATGCCCTCCGCTTTATAGAGGTCCAAGTTACAATTACAACTGACAACACCGGCAAATAACTGCATAGGAATCGGTAGTGTCGCTAATAATTGGCTTCGAATATGGTTAAACCGACCTATTTATTTTCCACAACCGGAACTGTTAGTGCTAATTGTCTCCATACTCTTCTATCAAGTAGGGGAGTCGTGTATTTAATTCTTACATGTATGATCATGTATGTGAACAATTCAAGGCTAACTTGTTTCTACTTAGTTCATATAAAGTAATATTTTTTAGGGTTCCGTAGCCAAATGGCAAAAAACGGAACCCTTATAGATTCGTCATGTCCGTCCGTCTGTCTGTCTGTCCGTCCGTATGTCACAGCCACTTTTTTCCGAAACTATAAGAGCTATACTGTTGAAACTTGGTAAGTAGATGTAATCTGTGAACCGCATTAAGATTTTCACACAAAAATCTAAAAAAAAAACATTAAGTTTTAGGGGTCCCCATACTCAGAACTGAAAGTCAAAAATTTTTTTTTCATCAAACCCATACGTGTGGGGTATCTATGGATAGGTCTTCAAAAATGATATGGAGGTTTCTAACATAATTTTTTTCTAAACTGAATAGTTCGCGCGAGAGACACTTCCAAAGTGGTAAAATGTGTGTCCCGCCCCCTGTAACTTCTAAAATAAGAGAATGATAAAACTGAAAAAAATATATGATGTACATTACCATGCAAACTACCAACGAAAATTGGTTTGAACGAGATCTATGAAGTAGTTTTTTTTAATACGTCATATATCGTAAAAAGCAATTTATGTAACGGAACCCTTCATGTGCGAGTCCGACTCGCACTTGGCCGCTTTTTTCTAATTCCAGACATATTCTTTGGCAGTTAATCTTAGTTGTATCTTTTCTATATGAAAAGAAGAGCCTCATTTGAACTCATCTGGGTCTTGGCTCCTATTCGTCTTTCATCTGTGTATAGCTTGATTCCATTAGAATAGTTAAGTTGTCATGTCATATAGCTAAGGCAAGTCGAATAGATTCTCTGATGTTTGGAAAATCAGACATCAAAGTATACTACACTCGCGGACAATGAATACGGGTCGGTAAAATACTGTCATATTTCCTAAAATAGTGCAGGGTTGTACAGTTTTTTTAATCCTGTCAAGATCTTTATTTAATTATACATGTAAAATATACTATGTTAATAACTAGTGTTGAATATTAAAAAAAACCTATTTCGGTTATTTAATTTAGGGTGACCCGTATTCATTGTCCGCGAGTGTATTTCATGAAATAATAAGTTATACGTAGGTATGTCTTGGTAAATCACAAAGTGATTCATTGACTATTTTCGTAACTAAATGAAATTGCATTGCGGGTATTTAAGTTTAATACAATGTGTACAGTACCGGTCAAAAGTTTAAGTTCACCCTTTGTTTTTGGTACAAATTTGTACTTTTGTGCGATTATGTTTTGCAGTTCAGATGTCGAAAATTGTTTCCAACTGATTTGTTATTGTTTACGGAGATGTGTTTGATTAGTCAGACACAATTTACGTAGATTTCTAAACAACTGATTCCCTAAAAACCAACATTGTATCTGATCATTGTACGTTTTAAGTGGCAAGCCCATATATGGCCCAGCCTTTGCCGTCATTCCTATAAGATTTTAGGGAATGTGTTTGGGAATTGTGTCTGACTAATTAAACAAATCTCTGGATACAATAACGGATCAGTTGGAAACAAATTTCGGCTTCCGAACTGCAAAAAATTATTATCCAAAAGTACTCATTTGTACCTAAAACAAAGAGTGAACTTAAACTTTTAACCGGTAGTGTAAGTAACACGAGACAAAATCCTGATTTTGTTATTGGTGTAGGTTTTTATTTTTGTATACAATATATTTATAACACTTTAGGATTTTGAAATGCCAAATTATATAATCCTGTTGACTTGAGGAGGTGTTTTTAAGATAAGTAACTCAAGCCATATTTTACCCTCACATTTTCATATGACATATGATGTGATAAGATTAAGTCTCGTTAGTATCGTAGCTGTACTTGCAACCCCATGGGTAGGCAAAATCATTCGTATAGTATGTATTTATGCATACTATGTACACAATACCCTTATCGTGAGTTACAATCGTAACCTTACGTTTATACGTAACTACAGACCAGAGCGAATAAACGCGCTTCGAATATATTTCGATTCGACCCGTCAAACTTGTAACTCACACTGCCGTTGTACTACGAAACCAACTGCAAAACGTTAGACGCTAGCGTTTAGTTTTCGATGCGTAATTTAACGTTCGATTCGTACTACCAATCGGTAGTGTGAGACATTTCGAATCGAAGAATACCGTCGCGACTGTAGTTTACTATTTCACTTGCAAAATGGCGCGTGATATCGTATTATTCCGTCAAGAGTTACCGTAGATCCGATCGAAATTTATTTCAAAATTAAAGAACTTATAAAAATGAGGGTTTTGAATTGACAACATGTATCCGCAAAATTCAGATTGTCGCGTATTTTGAATTTAAAAATGCAAAACAATGGCACACGCGCCGCCATATTGTTTCGACACTGTCGACGTCGCGATGCGCGCATTATGTAATATCATAACCGACAAACGCTAGCATTTAAATTAAAACGATTAATGCTTGTGATATAAAGTTGAATATTAGAAAATCGATTAAACTATACGAACGATCGTGAAGTTGATCGCGGGTAAAGTAATGTATATGTGACTCCCGCTACGGTTTGGATTTTTAGGTGACCGCCAGGGGCGGTGTATAGACTTTTCATACTAAATCTTAACGTTAGGCGCTAGCGTCTGCAGTAAACGCAACTCACTTCAATCCCACGCTAAGGGTACAGTACCCTTATTGTGAGATACAATCGTAACCTAACGTTACGTAACTAATACGAGATCGAATAAACGCGCTTCGAATAGATTTCGATCTCGCTACGGTATTCTTCGATTCGACCCGTCAAACTTGTAACTCACATTGCCGTTGGACTTCGAAACCAACTGCAAAACGTTAGGCACTTTGCGTTTAGTTTTCGATGCGTAATTTAACGTTCGATTCGTACTACCAATCGGTAGTGTGAGACATTTCGAATCGAAGAATACCGTCGCGACTGTAGTTTACTATTTCACTTGCAAAATGGCCCGTGATATCGTATTATTCCGTCAAGAGTTACCGTAGATCCGATCGAAATTTATCTCAAATTAAAGAACTTATAAAAATAAGGGTTTTGAATTGACAACATATATCCGCAAAATTCGGATTGTCGCGTATTTTGTATTTAAAAATGCAAATAAATGGCCCCCGCGCCGCCATATTGTATCGACAGTGGACACTGTCGACGTCGCGATGCGCGTATTCTGTAATGTCATAACCGACAAACATTTAAATTAAAACGATAAATGCTAGTGATATAAGGTTGAATATTGGAAAATCGTGAACGAACGTGAAGTCGATGGCGAATTAAGTAATGTATAAGTGCCTCACGTTACAGTTTGGATTTTTAGTTCTATGAGTGACCACCAGGGGCGGTGTATAGACTGTTCATACTAAATCTTGACGATAGGCGCTAGCGCCTGTAGTAAACGCAACTCACGTCAATCCCACGCTAAAAGTACAGTACCCTTATTGTGAGATAACAATCGTAACCTAACGTTACGTAACTAATACGAGATCGAATAAACGCGCTTCGAATAGATTTCGATCTCGCTACGGTATTCTTCGATTCGACCCGTCAAACTTGTAACTCACAATGCCGTTGTCCTACGAAACCAACTGCAAAACGTTAGGCTCTAGCGTTTAGTTTTCGATGCGTAATTTAACGTTCGATTCGTACTACCAATCGGTAGTGTGAGACCCAAATTTGACATTTCGTATCGAAGAATACCGTAGCGACTGTAGTTTACTATTTCACTTGCAAAATGGCCCGTGATATCGTATTATTCCGTCAAGAGTTACCGTAGATCCGATCGAAATTTATCTCAAATTAAAGAACTTATAAAAATAAGGGTTTTGAATTGACAACATATATCCGCAAAATTCGGATTGTCGCGTATTTTGTATTTAAAAATGCAAATAAATGGCCCCCGCGCCGCCATATTGTATCGACAGTGGACACTGTCGACGTCGCGATGCGCGTATTCTGTAATGTCATAACCGACAAACATTTAAATTAAAACGATAAATGCTAGTGATATAAGGTTGAATATTGGAAAATCGTGAACGAACGTGAAGTCGATGGCGAATTAAGTAATGTATAAGTGCCTCACGTTACAGTTTGGATTTTTAGTTCTATGAGTGACCACCAGGGGCGGTGTATAGACTTTTCATACTAAATCTTGACGATAGGCGCTAGCGCCTGTAGTAAACGCAACTCACGTCAATCCCACGCTAAAAGTACAGCTCTGTAGGTCAGGTAAAGTAAACTTGAATTGGATTGCGCGTTGGATCTTCCCGAGTAAGCAGCTCGCTAGTTTCGTACGGCTTCATGTTCGCGTTCGCGGCCGATTCCATCTAAATTTAGAGATTTATACACAGCATGGATCGTATGATGTATTAGTGTTTATAATCCAACATTTGTGTATCTACCTGCCGATATCTGGCTTTTGTTAACATTGATTTTCCCTGCTTCTTGGATTAGGCGTTTTTCCTAGATTTTCATCGTGTGTTACATGTACACGCATGTTCGTAATGATTTTGATGGAAAAGCTTGGTACTTATTACTAGTAGGTACCGTGAGTCTGAGAGCGTGCCGCACTCGTAATATAAACGCACCAACCCTCAAATCAATAAGGGTCGGGGCAACGCGCTTGTGATTCTTTTGGAGTTGCAAGCGTCCATATGCTTGATCTTGATACGCTGCACGCTACGGTATGCTTACCATCAGGCGGGATGTGGGCTTGTTTGCCACCGTCGTAGCATAAAAATAAACTCTTATATACCCTTGGAATGCTAATAGATAATTCATTTCTGGGGTTATTGGTTTTTCCCCCAACCATTATGACGTCGTACCTACGGTATTCACTCGGGCCTCGTATTTAATAATATCCGTAAGTGATTGCGGGTACATCTAATCTAAATATCTAAGTATCAAGCGCTAACAAAAATATTCCTATAAATATTAAGTGATTTGATTACGCTGAAGTGCCCTGATCCTAAATTAAATTCTGTTGAATCGTTCCTGCGATTTCCTGGCACTAACCCTCACAAAATTAATTTATAAGCAGTTCCTAAGGTAAGCGTTGTTACAATGTGAATCTACGTTGCATAAGTAGGTACAGTCAAAGAATTTAATTTCCTACCCATTTAGGACTATTTCAAAGTGACACTGTAAATAAAATCATAAGAAGTCTCTTACGTTTTGATTGATTACGTCACTTTGACAAAGTCCAAAGTGGGTAGGAAATTAAATTCTTTGACTGTACCTGTCATGTCTGACATTTCTTAAAACCGTCCACCCCCTTCTTTATTCGCAGTTCGTACCTAAGTATAGTCATTACATTTTGTAGCAATAGCAATGGAAAGGGATTCCCCGAGGATTTCATTTTTTTAGGGTTCCGTACCCAAAGGGTAAAACGGGACCCTATTACTAAGACTCCGCTGTCCGTCTGTCTGTCTGTTCCTCTGTCACCAGGCTGTATCTCATGAACCGTGATAGTTAGACAGTTGAAATAAATACGAAAAAACAGAATATGATTTACTTTAAAAACAAAGTTTAAACCGACTTCAATTCAGTACTTCGCCAAGCCACATGGTACATGAAAATTTCCACATTTTCTTTCCTATTTACCACATGAACTGCATTCCGAGAGCAAATGCGTTGATTATTTAAAAAAAAAACCCGAGTCGCTATATGTGGGCTGATAATATTTGAGGAGTTCCGTCGATGAGGATCTCAGAATTAACACTTCATTAGTTGCTACTTCAACGGAATCATGTCAGAATCTTTGACGTACTTTACATCTTTGAGGAGTTCCATAAGTCATCTGCGGTCTTCATCATCAGTTCCACTTCACCAAAATTACGAGTTCCGAGGGTAAATACACGAGTTATAATAGAAAATACCGAAATCACTACACGCGTACCTATAAAATTTGAGGGTTGCCCTCAATTTCCCTGGGACCCCATCATAAGATCCTGGTGACTTGGTGACAATGGGACCACCTCAAGAGTGTACTCTTTCGAATAAAAAAAGAATTTTGGAAATCGGTCCACAATTGACGGAAAAATCAGCGGAGAAATGTTAATTTAAGTGCGTGTCCCGCGTCCTCTTAGATCTTGAAACAAACACGACTAATAAAACCTTGCAAGCTGGCACTGATATCGTAGCTTCTTGCCAAAATGTCCAATTTCCTGTGTGTGCGTGGATGGGTATTTAATATACCTACCTACATTGATTACCCTGTCACTTTTCACAAATAGTACCTTGAGGTCACCAATATTACAAAGTTACAGAAATGTGTATACAGACCTTTACGGAAGTAAGGTTGTTGTATACATATTTTTGCAACTTTGGGTATTTACATATTGGGATATTGGTGACCTTTACTGTACCTGTACCAACTATAACCGAACACCCAATTTCGTAGTCAGACCAGAGGCCCTAGCACACTAGGTTTTATGTCGGCGAAAATGTACTGAAACGTCACGTAAAACGCGACACAAAACGTAGTGTGCTAGGGCCTCACGTATGAATCATTGTGTTTAGTGTTTATTTTATCGGTGTTGGTATACCTACTTAATACCAAGTAGTTATGCAACGTTGTTAGAAATTCGATGATCTGTGTTAATTTATTATTCAAATAAGTGCTGTGCTAGCTTTTAAATCTTTGTGTGCATAAATGTGTGGGTAAATAAATTATTGTTGTTGGCAAATCTGGTTTTATTTTATTTATAATTTCACAAACATGTTCGTGGTATATAGATCCTACATATATGTGCAAATTGCGGAAAGTTTCAAAATATATGAGAAGTAGGTACCGTCATACATGCCTACTTTGCCACCAGGGGGAACTTTGCCCAAGAGGAAGATTTTAAAATTTGCTTCTTGGGCAAAGTTCCCCCTGGTGGCAAAGTAGGCATGTATGACGGTACCTACATATCGATACCCTCGTTCAGTCATAATATTGAAAATAAAATTGTCACTGAAATTGTAACTTTATGATTTGCACTGACATCCTAACTACACCACTTTTCCCCCGTAATTAGTGAGTTTGTGAGCTAGTTTGTGATCTATTGGAGATTTAAGGAAACTAACTCAAGAATTTAGGAAAATTTCCTTTTTAGAAATTATGAGAAATTACCAAAAGGGAAGTTTTTTAAACTTTGGAATATCGTCCTTATGTTAGGATAGCCCCCCCACACCCCACATGGGCGCCAGTCATGAGTTGTCACAAAACATAAGGGGGCTTTGTCGGAATCGGAATGTGGTCCCTTTTTAGGGTTCTGTCTGTACCAAAAAGGTAAAAAGGCACCCTTATGGTGCCACTCTGTCCGTCTGTCACAACGTTAAATATCTCAGGAACTACTTAAGCTATCAATTTGGAACAACTGTTAAGAAGGTTATGGAAAATTAAATATTACATTTTTATTTTCATATTCATTTTTATTTTCATTTAATAGATCAAATGGGGCATCGTATGTGAATGGGCTTGAATTGCGCTTTCTAAATCCATTTTTTTTCTACAGTGGTTAAATTTTGATTTACCGTTGCAAAGCGCTTTCTGCATTTTGGTACTAACAACTTACAACCTAAGTAGCATGTTTGTTTATCAGCGATAGCTTTTTATCACGTGTACCGAATTCGATTATTTATTTTTATTTGAAAGAAGATACTTTAACGATAATCTGATAGGAATTTGAAGATATAACATTTCATACAAAAGTAAGTAAATTACTAATTTAAATAAGAAATTACTTTTGATAAATAAAACTAATATAAGCTAGATAGAGATATCGTTTCATTTTTCCTGGATTATTTATGTTAATCTTAATCATAATATGTAAATTATTTCAGAATTTTCGCTTCGTAAATTTCGGAGATAAGGGTGGGGATGGTATTTTTTTCTACATTTTCCTAAATAAATCAAAATTTAACCACTGTAGAAAAAAATAAAAACAGTTCTAGAAAGTGCAACTCAAGCCCTTTCATATGATAGGTATTCCACTTGATATATTTACTAGACTTTGATTTTTTAACCCCCCTCATATTCGTCATTTAAACAGAAAATAAAAATGTTAATTTAATTTTTTCATTTTCCATTTCTTTTAACAGTTGTTCCAAATTTCAAATTGATAGCTTAAGTAGTTCCTGAGATATTTAACGTTGTGACAGACGGACGACGGACGGACAGAGTCGCACATAAGGGTTCCTTTTTTACCTTTTTGGTACGGAACCCTAAAAATGAGCTTTGATTCAGTGCGTCCATATACATGTCAATTCAATGTGTATTCAACGAAACACCTGAATTTTATACAATGAAACAGGATTAATCTACACTGAAAAAGTGTTAGGTATTATTATTAGCATCGACATTTGATTAAATTTAATCGAGTTTTACATAGGTAGTTATTATTAATGGGTCATTTTATATAAATTTATTTAATTAAATGTTGTACATCGCTGTGTCATTTGCACACACATTGTTTTATTAGGGTTCCGTACTCAACGAGTAAAACGGGACCCTATTACTAAGACTCCGCTGTCCGTCCGTCTGTCTGTCACCAGGCTGTATCTCACTGATACCGTGATAGTTCCAGCTGAAATTTTCACAGATGATGTATTTCTGTTGCCGCTATAACAACACATACTAAAAACACAGAATGAAATAGTTTTTTTATAGGTAATGGTACGGAACCCTTCGTGCGAAGTCCGACTCGCACTTGGCCGATTTTATTGTTTTAGTGTTTCATTGTGAACAAACGAGGTTTTTTTTATTATTAATTAAAAATGCCACAAAAAGTGAAGCATTTTTATCAACATTACAGCTTCATAGACGCTATGCGATGTACAGAGTACTGAAGGCAATAGGATACAAACAATATACGAAATTAAGTTCTATAATTTGTCAAAAAAAATACCAAATATTATTATATTTTTTACTTTTTTGTGTCAAATTTAGAAAATTGTTTGTTGTGACTTTTCTTTCCACATGTCGCGTCTACAAACAGAGCGTGTACGAGTACGAGGGTTTCCTCAGGTCGTCCTAATCCTAATGTGCTATACAGGACTATCTTAGCATCAACAGCGGGTTTTGGAAATATTGAGGTGTTTCACTGTACACCAAAGTTCCAATGTTGGACAGTTGACCCTACATGTACGAGTATATGTTACACAATAAATAAATTGTCTAGATCAAAACACTGATACAGGTACAGTCAAAGAATTTAATTTCCTACCCATTTAGGACTATTTCAAAGTGACACTGTAAATAAAATTATAAGAAGTCTCTTACGTTTTGATCGATTAAATCACTTTGACAAAGTCCAAAGTGGGTAGAAAATTAAATTCTTTGACTGTACATCATTTGCATGCTCAGTGGCCAGCAGGGGCGGTCGCCTCCGCCTCGTGCAGTATGCGTCAGTTCGCCGTCCTAAACCCAAAACGTAAGTGAGGAAACTGTTTATATTTTTCAAAAATAATTGACGCAGCTGAAAACCTGCAACTTTTTTCTGGTTTTTTTTAAGGAAGGTTATTCCAATCACCAAAAAAATTATCAGGCACTTCTAAAATTTTCATCCATTCCCAATTTAGGCCATTGTCCTTCTGTATACGGGCGTGGAATACCACCATTTACGAGCAAGTGTGATGAAAAAGTAATTATTTCACATTTATCAATGTTAAATAATAACCGGTTTCCCAGGCTCCAACTGTACACCGCGTCAATATCGTCTTGGAGCATTTCACAGTCCGGTAAAACAGCAATACGGTAGATTTTTGTATCACGTCGGGGAGGTCGTTTATCTATCTATCTTCTATATTATTATTACGCGAGCCCGATTTTTGTACATGCCATCAGATCTACAGTTATGGTCCGATTTTGATATGTCACTGGATTCGTCTCATGCTGCAGATTTGCAATAAGGTTCGTTTTTTCATTTTTATCGGTAAGTTACTAAAATATAAATTTAAAGACTAATCTAAAGACTGTGCGCTGACCACGTGACTTTGGCTGCGTGACGTCACGTGGCGTAACTTCTGTTTTGACTCGAGATGACAATGTAAAATTATAAACAAAAATTAAACTCAAACCTGTACTAAGTTCTTCAGCATGAGAAATTATAAATGTTGAGTCGGCCACATATGGATACAACACTAAGAAAAGTAAGAAAAATAGAATTGTTATCTACAGCAATCTACAGTAATCAAACATAAACAATCAATTGAAAAGCCCACTTAAAGTAAGTATGTAGATATTGTAGATAGAGAGACGTGTTAAAAACGGTGGTCACTTCGAACACCTACTATGATAAATTAAAGTATGTCAAAACAATGAATTTTATTCATTTTAGACATTACGTTTCTTAGAGACATTTACAGCTTAAGACCTACACAATCGATATTTAAATAGAAAAAGTGAAAGTTTATTTTTTCTAAACAATTGGGTTCGATTCCCGAGCTGGGTACAGTTTTTTTTCAAATGTATGAATGCAGTTTTTCTTTTTATCAAAATCGGTGACATGGTTCCTAAGAACAAATCTTCGTATGTCTTATAGTTTCAGACATTCCCATACTTACCGATTTGAATGAGCCACCCTGTATAGTTAGCAGGAATAGCAGGTATAGTTGTTATTTTCTAAGCCGTCCGTTCCGCACTAAAGAACGCCGCACTGCAGAACGGACGGCTTAGAAAATAACAACTATAGTACCTACATACGATATGGATATAATTAATAAGTACCTATGGTATGTCGGCATAAGGAAAAAACATGTAGAATTAGGAAAGTAGCTACCTGCTAAATTTAAACACACATCTAAAATAATACGAAATCTTTATTTACAGTTTCAAAATGTTACTTAAACATACGGGTAAAAGTACCATTACTTACACATCGATCAAATTGAGAGTTGAGATACCGAGTCTGCCCAGGGAATTGGGCAAGAAGCCAAATTCACGTTGCTTCTGTATTAAATTCACTTAAAGATAATGTAAGTGATGCCCACTCGAGTTTCTATTGCGCAGAGGCTCTAGTATAGGTTTTATCGACGCAATACGTTTTCGAACGCGTTTGCGTTTAGTTTCAATTTGTATGGCAACGCGAACAGCGCCTCTGGTGGTAACTATTAGGAACTACGCGTTGCCATACAAATTGAGACTAAACGCAAACGCGTTCGAAAACGTATTGTATGGATAAAACTTATACTAGAGCCTCAGTTCCCTGGCCAGGTGTTATCGCTTTGTTTTTGATGTTACATTTAATGTAAACGACCTATACGTTTATCGCCCCCCTTTGCTCAGGCCAGTCAAGCCACACGATGCAATGTTTTGTTTTCGATAGGATAGCAAGACATAAGAGTACCAGTTCCAATCGTCTATCCCTGAGGGCCTACCGCGAAAGGCATTCGAAGTTTCCCCTCTCTGTCATACTTACGAGTTCGTACTTAAGTGCGACAGAGAGGGAAAACTTCGAATGCCGTTCGCGGTAGGCCCTCTGTTTGGCACATGCTATTGAGTTACGGTAAATCTACCAATGCCGATGCAACGTGGTACCTTTAATAGCTGAGTTTAATTTCTGCGTGCCTTCTGTATGTACTGTACATGTATATGTTATACAATGAATTGTCTAGATCAAAACACACTGATATACATTATTTGTACATCCTGTAAATGTCGGTATACATTTCATTAGATAGTATGTTTTTATAGCAAGGGGACGATATAAATGGTATACTATCTTCAAAACCAAATTTTCAACATGTTTTGGCTGTTGGCTTGGCCAAAAGTATTGGACATCCATGCGATTTTTTATACAAGTCAAACTTTAATACGAGCATTTTTATTAAGTACTCGAGAAAAAATTAAAAAATTGGTACCTAAGGTAAAAAGGTATGCTCAATACCTAGTTTTGGCCAACGCGTAGGTGCATAAATTGCGGTGGAATGAGTTTTGCGTAATCGTAAATTAAGTACCTTACCTATGTTTACAAGTAGGTACCTACTGGAAGCAATTCATGTTCACGTGACGTGCAAAGTAGAAGTCTTCTCCAAAATCTAAAATCGAAATACAGGCAACTCATATACGGAGTTGACTTACATTCTAAGTTCGGATGACCTAAAGGGACCATGTAGAATCGATAGTTACTGTAACAACGAAAAGCCATGTTGACCAGAACCCATTAAAGTACATGTTGTGTATGGTGAGAATACTGAGAATATTTAATGTAGCAGACTTTTTTTAAACCTGTTATTGGGATTCGAATCTTAAAGAAATCTCTCCATTCAAAAAGCAACTCTGGCCGGTCCTGCGCCACCCGCATCCAGCGGACTCCCGCGACCTTTACCAGATCATCAGTCCACCTTGTGGGGGGCCTACCCACGCCGCGCCGCGCCGGTACGTGAATGGAGTACTTTAATGCAATTCGGCCAACTCAAGTATAGGTAGGTGAGAAATAGTGTACTTAATGTGTCACTGTGTTAACCACTCGAATGCTGCTATAAATATTTTTCCTAATATGTGGTTTCCTCGTTTGCGGATCCACGTTCTGGCATACGATAGGTACCTCCTAAGAACCAACAACGCTACCATGAAAATCGAAAGTTGAAGTTCGTGTATCTGCATCTCTGTTACTCACAAGAAGTGCAAGTGCGATAGAAACGGATACCCGAACTTCGAATTTAAATTTTCGTAGTTATAGCTCATTTACTAAACACGAACTAAAGCGTACATATGGTCCTTCCGACAGGATTATGATATTGAAGTGATAGAAAGTGCTCTACAAAATACAATACATATATATCGAATTACATTATATTATACCAGATAATACCAATTGATTAAATGGGTTAGCCTTGGCCTTTCGTTGTTACATACCGTAGGTTATAAGTAGCGACAGCTGAAGTAACAATCTCTTTTTAACTGATTAACCCGAGACATCGTTTTGACAAAAAAAAATACGTTCTACAATACGTACTATTCGAAAGCTTACTAAAATTTACGAGACTAATTAGGTACTTAAGGTAGGTTAATAAATATTGTTCGAATTAAAGCAAAATAAATTCAACAGTTTTACAAAAAAATACCACAATCACAAAAAAATTCCAATGACTAAATACATATAATAGTGGTATAAAAAATGACAATGATACCTACATATAGTGGCATAAAAATTGTATTTGTGTACTTGCCAGCGCTAGTTCCTGGCAAACAAAACTTGAACCCACATTTAATAACGCGGCAACACTATTGGTAAAATGTATGTGTCTGACGTTCATTGTTGCCGCGTAATTTTATCTAATAGGGAACATTACGCAAAACTCCGCGTAGAGGGCGACACTAGCAGATTTGGTATTGTACCTTGTTCCCACTTGCGGTATTGTCTATGTATGCATCCTTGTCACTCATTTGGCAATCAATTGTGGATGTGTGTGTGAGTCCCTATCTTCCTCTACTGGTTTACAGTTTGTGCTAGTGCTGCACTCTGGCGGCAGAGCATTGCAGTTCGCAGTAATGTTCCCTATTTAAACATGGTTCAACTTTCGTCCGCCAGACTATTGCCAAGAAATTGCATGCAAGTTACATTACACTGTAGGTTACTGTGCTGTGGCATACTGAATTCGATTCATCTATCAAATCCCGCAATGTAGTTAATCTTGCACGCAATTTCTTGCATGTGTATTTTGCGCTTTATACTTACATGCGTTTAATAGTAAATATTCCACGAGTTTTTGAAATGGATACTTCTTTGCTCGCGTTCTTGTATAGGGGTACAATTCAAAATGTATCACGTGACTTCCGGAATAATTATTTGTAGAGAAGCCTAATCTGATTTCAAATAATTGTTTGTTACATGTTTTAATCCTTCTTTATTTGCCATTAGTTTTTAATCACAAAATGTTATTTAGTTTATATGGCGGACATGCAAATAATGCTGAAATGACCGCCATTTTCAATGTATCGCGAGTCAAATGAGCTACTGACGTAGTCAATGTTGCCGTATTATACCGATTTATCTGTACTTATACAGATTTTAGTGAATTCATTCAGATATATATTTTACGGGTACAGCCAAGAAAGAAGTATCCACTTAAACTTAATTGACAGTTGCATCTCCGGCACAACCCGCTTCTTTTTAGTATTATATTAATCTTAAATATAATGGGAAATACATTTTAAATTATAAGTCGGCGAGTAAAAAAAGTTGTAATTGTACATACATACAAATTATATGCAAAATGTACCATATTTCATTGCCTTGACTTGAGCGTATTCATTTATATAACCAATAATAAGTATACAAAGACAATCAACATATATAATATAGTAATTTTTTGAGATCTACTTGTACTTTAAGCATTTCGTAATATAATATCTTAAATTAAATTTATTACAATATGAAATGTACACACACACCTACACATTACACCTATACATTTATTTACTAATTTAATTCATAAGAATGTGTACAGTACAGACGACATTAGCGTAATATATTAACAGTTAAACTTTTTACTAATATAGTGCTTTTCAAATTGTTCGGATATGGTGACTGGGTGACAAATGTTATTCCAAAACAATGTATATCCCCTCATATTGTATTATGGTTTTAAATTGTGCTGGGATGACAGCCAAATCAGCTAAATGACAGAGCGGCTACTATGAAACGCCAAGTGCGTTCGATCAAGTATCCCCATCTCTGTCGCACTTCCATATTCAAGCTACAAAGAGGGAGATATTGCGAGTTTTGACTTTCGATTTTCGTGGTAGCGCCGCAGGTGTCAATGTATCAAAGCAAATTGAGCCGCGCTACATAAGATAAGATATTCGTAAAACAAGACTTGGAAAAAAATGTGCAAATATCCGTATCCGTTCTGTACAATTTACCGCGCCGTCATGAGAAATAATTTAATAGACACGCGAAAAGTTCTCACACCGAGGAGTCAGCCAATTTGATTGAAAGCAGGCAAGACATCTCACAGAAAGGTATATTGCATTAACTATTTTTTTGTACAGTCAAGGTCAACAATATGTATATACCCAAAGTTGCAAATATATGTATACAACAACCTTACTTCCGTAGTAATAAGGTCTGTATACATATTTCCGTAACTTTGTGGTGTATACATATGGGTGACCTTGACTGTACTTAATTTATTAAACAGATAAGAGCGTTTATATTTTTATTACATTTTTTCTTCCTAGTTTTTTGCATGTCATTATTTCTATGATTACCATTTACAAATCAAGTGTACATAGTCACTTCGTTTTTAACTACGGGGCTATTTGTACTACCCGCCATCTCCCTTACACTGCTGAAGTATAATAAAATAAGAAAATATAAGTATATAATAAGAATCTGAAAGAGACGGGTGTTTCTCACCAAGGGCGCGATCCGTTGTATTAGCCCCGCATTATACAAATACAACATTCAAATATATCATAAAACATTGAATAATTTCAATATAACATCTTACATTTTAGTAAATTCAATTTGTTTATAAATATATTTTTGCCATGTTCACTGATTAGAGTTAATTTGTAAAGGAACTGATATTTATTTACACTTTGCGCTACAGATAATTGACTATTGTCGTTACAGTTACTGAAAATACCGATTTTTTTTGAGGGATGTGAATGTTTCCTAGTAAATAAAACAATGCGTAATTAAACTATACATTTCATATTTAGTACTTGAGTAAAGCTTCCGTCAGATTACTAATAATAATATTATTAGTAATAATAATAGCCCACGCGAGTTGCAATGCAAGGAATTGTAGCTAACTTCACACCAGTGCGCTTTCCGTTCAACAAGGGCATGCGTCATATTGCTGTCACACTTATTCTATCAAAATGTGAGACGCAAATACACATTGGACAACAGAGGGCCTACCGCGAACGGCATTCGAAGTTTTCTCTCTCTGTCATACTTGCAAGTTCGTATTTAAGCCCTCTGGAATACCACCCTTAGACTCTTAGGTTTCCGCGCTTTTAATGCCCTGCACTGTTTACGTACTAAGTCTGACTTCTGAGAAAGCCTGACCTGACAATATTTATTTAAAAGTAATGCAAAGCCTAATGGAGTTAAGGGCAATTTTCTTCGACTTCCAATAAACCATTAGATACCTAGCCAGGGTAAAGGGCTTTCAGATTATGAGTTTTAATGTTAAGTTAATATGAACTATTAAGGCTTTGTGCATAAAGGTGCTTAAAACTCTCAGTTTAAAATCAAAATCATAGTAGGCAGCGGGGCGACGTTCATAGATTGTACTCGATCAAGTGTACGAGTTGCCGCTTGTCGCCCCGCTGCGTCATGACCGCAGCCTTAGTGCCAACACCAAAACTTCGCGCGGGCGCACGCTTCTCATACTAAGTTTTAGGACTGGCCATTTAGTACTGCCCTAATATACTCATTACTATGGAATTTTGCAACTGAAGCGAAATCTTCTCGACCCAAAGATTGGCACATTTAATGACACTCATTATAACATTCATAATTATCTACGTACTAATTATCTAATACATGTTACCAGCAAATAGATTAATAGTAGATTGTACAACAAGTGCATAAAACGCACCATTTTACTCGAGACGTTTATCCATCCGAGCGAGCTTGCGAGCGAGGATAGATATAAAGTCGAGTGTAAAATGGGTTTTATGGACGAGTTGTACACTCTACTTTTCACTTCGATTGCGAGGAAATGAAACAGCAACACGTAAATGAGACGAAATACAAATTATAAGTTTATTTCATGAAGTTTTATTGTGTACTTTGGCTGTTGGTATCTTTGCCTTGGTCTTAGAATACGAACGAAACGAAATAAAATAAAGAGGTTGTTGTATGAAGTTAAAGATGTTCGTGTGGCTGTTGCAGCGATTGCCTTGGTCTTCGACGAAGATTTTACTTTATGCTCTAGAGCATAAAAAGCGACTTTATGTCGCCTACGCACGACATAAAGACGAACTTTTAGAGCATGAGAAGTGAAAAATAAATTACAACATACAACTTCCATAGGTACTGGTAAAGCCGTACCAGATTGCCGGAGATTAAAATACAAATGTGTTCCGACAAATTGTCATATGAATGAGAGAAAAGCGTCTCCAGTCTTCTTTTAAATATGTCTACTTATTTGATTTTTAAAAAGATAAGTATGCTCAGGCTAATTCCTAACGTGCCTGAACCTAACGGCAACAAATAATTCGAGAAAACAGACGCTTTTTACTGGCTACTTACAACTACTACTATAACTGACTATAACATTTTGATTTGACACTGCGCAATAAAATATTCTATACCTAATCATTTTAAAACAATGTTCGAGGAACTATTATTTTTACTCGTTTGTTTTCTTTATGTAACTGTACCAGCATTTTTTGTCCTTTATCACTACATTAGCTGCCCAATAGTGTACAAGTTAACACTATGATCGTATTAACAGACAACGCTCAACATTACCACACTCAAAAAACCCCATTACATGAGTGCAGTCTACGTATCTTCATTCGGGAATGAAAAACTCCATAAATTCCACTATTCGCTTACCATAATCGCTCGTCATTGCATCCTAAATGAGATGTCAGTGAGAGTGCATCTCGAAAGTTTAAGACAAAATCCGAATTCCAACGCAGATTCAAGATTTTTCGCAACGTACACGACCAAGGATTTAGCACCTTGTACCGTCAACGATACGGAACTGCCCATTCACGGGCCTTACTGCAACGAGATAAGGGCCGTTGTTGCTTGTACTTGCCCGTGTAACAGCGTGCATCGGGAATGTTCTCGAAGTGGAGTTGCTTACTCCCGCTATGAGTAGATCGCGTTGTTGTGTGCGCTGCGCGTGAATATGACGTCTTCGTCGTCGACGTTGACGCTCCCGGCGGCGGCGGCGAGCGCGGCCGAGTCGCCGTGCACCACGTGCGGGGACTCGTTGAACTCGTCCAGCTCTTCGATGCCCGCTGGGAAAACAACAACAGACATTTAAAAAAAAGAAAAACAAAGGAGAAATACATGTCACACCTTTACTCGTAAATAGCCCTATTTTCGCATAGCGCTATCGTTTATAACGTTATTTTTTCTTTAGGCTTTTTAAAGCGTTATACTCAAAACGATATTTGAAGCGCTGTATCCATTATAATAAGTAATAACGTTAAAAATCTAAACCAATATATAAAAGCGACACTTGTTTAAGCGATATAATAACGTTATAGTGCGTGTTGTTAGGGGATTCCGTCGAACAAATACTTCACTTTCGGATACCGGCGCCATATTTTGGCATGTTGTTAGGCATGTCACCTGAAATGCCGGGAGACAGTCTCTAAGAAGTCTGTCTCTCCTGTAATGACGTTATCAAAAACGCCGCGGCCGCACTTGGAATAGTGTAAATTACACCCAAACCATGCAGCGTATATACACATATGGGGTACCAAATAAAAACTGGATAAATTGTCAATAGTTCATTGATACATTATATTGCAATATATACGCTAGTTTAAGTACTATTAGCAAAAGTATAAAAAAATCTAAGGTTTTTCAGTCTTTGCGGAAAAACTAGAATAGATACACGAATGTAATGTATGACAGAAATGATATCTAGTATTTCAGCTTTACATTTTGGTTTTTAGGGTTCCGTAGCCAAATGGCAAAAAACGGAACCCTTATAGATTCGACATGTCTGTCTGTCTTTCCGTCCGTATTACAAAGCCACTTTTTTCCGAAACTATAAGAGCTATACTGTTGAAACTTGGTAAGTAGATGTATTCTGTAAACCGCATTAAGATTTTCACACAAAAATAGAAAAAAAAAACAATAAATTTCTGGGGTTCCCCATACTTAGAACTGAATCTCAAAAATGTTTTTTTCATCAAACCCATACGTGTCGGGTATCAATGGCTATATAGGTCTTCAAAAATGACATTGAGGTTTCTAACATATTTTTTTCTAAACTGAATAGTTTGCGCGAGAGACACTTCCAAAGTGGTAAAATGTGTGTCCCCCCCCTGTAACTTCTAAAATAAGAGAATGATAAAACTAAAAAAAATATATGATGTACATTACTATGCAAACTTCTACCGAAAATTGGTTTGAACGAGATCTAGCAAGTAGTTTTTTTTTAATACGTCATAAATCGTAAACCGCAATTTATTTAACGGAACCCTTCATGTGCGAGTCCGACTCGCACTTGGCCGCTTTTTTATTTTAAGATATGAGTAAAATTGGAAAAAATGTGCTCAAAAAACCAACAACGCAAAGCGAGTTTTCCCTACAAGATTAATTTTATCGAAATTACTATTTTCCAGAAACGAGCACGAACTTTTAGTATGTTGTTAGACATGTTATGTGCATCACGAAACTGCAAAGAGACAGTCTCTAAAGTATCTAGTTCATCAGAAATGACATAATCTTCATTGCCGCGAAGGTTTTTTGAAAAGTGGGAATTTTACCTGTACCATGAAATATTATAGAAACGTGTGTTATATCATGTAAAAGCTAAACAAATATGCTATAATTCTTGCGAACATTGTGATTCCGTATATCCATAAATTTAAGAGGTATTTGCAAAATTGTAGAGAAGAGAAGTGAAAAGCCTGTGCTAACATTAGATTTTCGGGAATTGAAATTGCTCTGAAACGTATCAATATACTGAATTACAATGTTAGAACGAGTTATAGCACATTTTGTTAGCTTTCATATAATATCATATTTGCATTCAGAAAGTACATAGTTTGGGTTTAATTAAGACTTTTCAAAAAGCGGGAGCTTTTCACTTTTCTTGTCTAATATTTTGCAAATACCTCTTAAATTTTAGAATATATGGAACCAGTACATCAGGGTTCTGCACTCAGCCCACTGCTGTTCAACGTTGCCATGGACTATATAACAAGAAACTGTCAAAGACCCGTACCCTGGAGTATTTTGTACGCGGATGATGATGTGCTCATATCAGACACGGTAGCAGACCTACAAAATCAATTTAATCTTTGGATTGAGTCGTTGGAAGAAAATGGTCTAAGAATCACTCGAAAAAAAACCGAGCACATGTCTTGTGTATTCGATGGTATATCGGATGAGCAGCAAATCAAATTTTTCATAGACGATATGTCTATTCCCACCGTCAAACAATTTAAGTACATCGGATCCATAATTAACAACGATGGTAAAATCGACAGTGACGTGACCTACCGAACCACAGCTGGCTGGAATAAATGGAGACAGCTCACAGGCGTAATGTGTGCCAAAAAAATGCCCCTAAAGGTCAAGGGAAAACAATACAAAACTGCAATCCGCCCGGCCATTCTGTATGGCACAGAATGCTGGGCCTCCACCAAGCAACATCTCACGAAGCTGCATACTACTGAGATGCGCATGTTACGCTGGTCAGCGGGCGTCACCCGGCTCGACAAATGAATATGTCCGTGGCAGCTATAAAATAGCCCCAATCGTGGACAAAGTTCAAGAAAAACGTTTACGCTGGTACGGTCACGTGCTCAGACGTCCTGCAGAGCACATTGTGCGGATAACCCTCGATATACCAACGACGAAGCGTGGGCGTGGAAGACCCCCGCCACCTGGCTAACGACGGTCCAAAAACACCTGAAGCAAATACACCAAATCCTACGGAGATACCACAGACTAACAGTCCCTACTGTATCAATTAGCAATAAGAGAAAAGTCCGTTACCCAGTCCCACGTTGTCACAGCGCTTGTGCTGGGAGACATTTTAATTTCTTAGCTCCTCACGTATACAACAAATGTATTAAGTCACTTGACAGTGACACCAACCAACTAAGCAATTATCAATTCAAAAATCGAATAAAATCCTGGCTGAAAACCTTAAACTACAACGAAACAGAAGAGCTATTACATGTCCTATCTTAACGTTTTCTGTTAAAAGAAACACGCACACGCAAACACACACACACACACACACACACACACACACACACATACACACACGCGAGCGCCCGCAAACATGCGTGACTAGGTTAAAATAGAATATAAGTCTAATGTTGTAAAAATTTTTTAAGCCTTTAATTGGGAAGGAACTGGCTCTTGAGACACAGGGAAAGCTAGTTTGAGAGCCAGGGCTTTAACTTATCATGTACACTGTAGTTACAACAATAAAGAGTTTTATTATTATTATTATGTTTTTGTTTTTATTTGTTTTTCTCTCCAAAGTATTATTATTAAATGTAATCTGGATCCAGAATCAACCCCAAATCGCACGGAATGGAGAAAACGGACAAGGAGAGCCGACCCCAGATAATGGGAAATGGCGCACGCAGATGATGATGATGGAACCCTAATGTTGACAAGAATTATAGCATATTTGTTTAGCTTTTACATGATATAACACACGTTTATATATAATACATGGTTGAGGTAAAAATGTTACTTTTCAAAAAGCCTCCGCAGCAATGAAGATTATTTCATTACTGATGAACTAGATACTTTATCCAATTGAGCTGATTTTTGCAAGCATATGTATATCGCATGACAATGCAATATTATGATGACTTGGAGCTGGAAGGTGGCCATAGGAACTCCGCAATAAAACGACACAACCCCATCGAGTTTGGGCTCGTTAGAATCGTCTCAATGTGTAGTTGATGATGGTAATACCACCATGGTATGCAGAAAAGTACAGTCGGCAATAAAAGCTTGTACCAAAAATGAAAATTTTGACAGAATCTTATTTTTTTTTGTTATTTGTGTTGTACCTACAACGCGCGCGAGTTTAAAGTGTTTAAATAAATGATCACTCTACCTGTGTAATCAGAGGGAGCGAGCAGCAGGTACTGTTCGGATCGCGTGGGCCACAGCAGGTGAGCCATGACGCAGAACGCCAGGCAATCCGCAGAGTACGTTATTCCTGAAATTATTGTTTTTTTCTTATTTATGGACACATCAGGGCTTCAATCTTATCTATTTAACATTATAAAGACGAAGTCAGTGAGATTGTAAGTTTGTATGTATGGGCAATGGAGCCGCTTTCTCCAGAGCCACTTACCCGATTACAAAATTTATTTCACCTGTGTAAAGATTCAGATTCAGAACTTTATTGATAAAATGTCATATTTTACAGGTCAATATCATGCATGTCAAATACATTTTAAAATTTCTTATTGTCTTAGATGTTATATACCTATCATTATTGAATAATTTTGAAAGTGTTGTTGATTTATGAGTGGGTCAATGATATATTGGTCATAAAGTCGTCTATGCTGTAGCAAGCCATTTTTATGAGGAGCTGTTTGAGCTTGTTTTTAAATTCTGCATCAGTTACGGCGTTTTTAACGTCAGGCGGTAGGACGTTGTAGATTTTAGTGCCTAGCACGCTGAGTGATTTCCGAGCCTTGGCTAGCCTTTGGTGCGGCACGAGCAGCAGGTGCTGGGCGCGCGTGGACATCATGCCGGGCGCGTGGCCTTGCGTCCAAAGCTAATATTATAAAGAGTTACCCGATTACAAAATTTATTTCACGTGACGTCTTTTGGGTCACTCTTTAAAACTATTATTTTATGGGGTTTAAATCCACTAAACGCGTGTTTTTGTCATATTGGTAAACCCATTCCATGGTGGCGCATCTCCTTAGCATGATAGGAGTCCAATTTATAATATTTTTTCTAAGAAAGTCTGTTACTGTTGTCTCTTGGCTTACCGGGACAGAATAACAACAAGAAAAAGTTGATTGACCCATATATAAGCGATATTGGATCCCGCGGGTTTGCCTGCGTTCTTTGCAATACGCAAGCGACGCCGCGCTGGCAGTAAGTACATTGGTAGATCAACCATTTTCTGTCACTAGTTGCCATGGTTACGTCCCCTGGGTCACTTTTTAAAACTGCGATTTTATGGGTTTCATTTCACACAATGTGGGGTTTTCTTATCACGTTCAACCCCTTTTTGTATGGCTCATCTTTTATGCAAGTTTTAAGTCCATATTCTAATTTTTTTTCAAGAAACTGTCATATTGTCTCCTGGCTAACTGAACAAAATAACAACAAGATATAGTTGATTGACCCATATAATAAAGCAGCTCTAGCACAATATAGGCCGTCTATCTTTAGACGGCAGTGGGTATTTCAATATAAACAACAACTCACCAAGCAAAAACTTGAACCTCCACAACGGGCTGATCTGCAGCGCTATCAAAGCTATCACCGGCAGATACACGAACCAGACGAGGCTAGAGGCGCCAAAGTGCAGGAGGAAGTTCAGCTTCGCCATGTTGTGTTCGTACATCATCGTGTTGCGCAGCTCTAGCACGAACCACGACATAATGGCCACGCGGAGCGTCAGAATCAGCCAACCCGGCCACGTTTGGTACTCGTCTATTTCCTCTATGATGTCCACTTCCGTCTGAAATGGAAGTGTCATTTTGAGAAAGGCAGCTCATTAACACTTTCAATGCCAGGAGCCCACCTAGCGGGCGCCTACATCGTAGTCGCTTTGCGCTACATACGAGGCAAACCACGGGTTCGGCTACGAGCGTGGCGCGTAGCGATTCTTGGCAGGGAATGTGTTAAGAATATCTACAGTCGAAGGAGTCGGATTATACACGTCTATATTAAGGCGACGGGTAGGGCAAGGCATTCTCCATCCAAACGTTGTGGTTTTTTTTTCGTCGGTTTTGGCACTACAGAATTTAAATTTTTTTTGCTTGTTCATATTGGATTTACGCATGCCATGATGTTAAATTTTTTGTTAGATTTTTAAATAATAATAAAAAATTACACTAGTGAATAGCTAACAAAAAAATAAGTGTACTGACTAAAACTTATATTTATAGCGCAAACACAAATGAAGAAAAACTTGCACAACATTTGTATGGAGAAGGCTTGCCCTACCCGCCGCCTTAAGAGATGAAGACAGGGACTGATTTCGGTTACGGTTATACCGGTATGAAACCGGTATTCCATTACGGTACCGTTATGTCATAAAGGTTATGCGCGCCGCACGAACATAACGGTACCGTAACCGTTTTGAAATAACGGTTATCGGTATCAGTTTTAAACGATACCGTAACCTTTATAATACCGGTATTATAAAGGTTATCGAGAAAAGTAAGCAAGCTGGCACTCTACAGAGGAAGCATTGGCTACTAAACATTTAAAGACAAAAATACAAAGCGGCAGAGCCTTTGCCGGCGGTTTGGCAATAACACCAGGCCAAAGTCGATATATCGGTACCTTTAAATAGCGGTTACGGTACCGGAAAAAATAAAGGTACCGTTATATTTCGGTAGCGAAATATAAAGGTTCCGCTACCGAAACCGCTATATGACGTCATACCGTTAAAATAGAATACCAGTATTTTTCGGTTATGCAGTCCCTGGATGAAGATGCTAATGAACCTATTATTCCTATCAGGCCGTGGCTTGGACGGCAATGGCTTGGACGACAATATTTATACTTAACGACACAGTCTTTAATAGCATCATTATCAATATATCAGCCGAAAGACATCCACTGCAGGACATAGGCCTCCCCCAAAGAGTGCCACAATGGCCGGTCCTGCGCCTTCCGCACCGCCCCCGCCGCCTTAATAGACGTGTATAATCCGACTCCTTCGACCATGTCTACTGTAGATATTCTTAACACATTCCCTGCCAAGAATCGCTACGCGCCACGCTCGTAGCCGAATCCGTGGTTTGTATCGTATGTAGCGGAAAGCGACTACTGCGAACTTACATTCCCTACCAACAGAGAATTAGGAAAGCCCTACGAAATGCTGACAACCTACATTTACCACAACCGTGTACGAACAAATATGGCAATAAAAATATAAGATTTGAAGGAGCAAGGATCTACAACAACCTACCAAAATCGGTGAAAGAAACTACAACTATACAAAGTTTTAAGAAGAAACTAAAAGCCCATGTATTTGAAAATATTCCTGTCACATAAGTACGGCCCTGACTCGAGCATAACATTGTTGCTGACTGCATGCCATTAACAAATCAAGCGCTCATTACCCGACTGCCGAAGGAGAGGAGGGCTATTTTATATTTCCACCCGTAACATTTTATGTGATTTTTATTACTAAGAATGTTACGTGTATACTTGTTTATTTAGTCTTAGGTTTAAGTAATATTAATTTATGTAAATAAACACGCTCGCTGGAATAGTATTAATTTGTAAATAACTATAAGCTCTCATTAAGTGAAACGTAAATTTCTTTTGAGGCAGTAAATTTATTTAACTTGACATAGTATAAAACAAAGTCGCTTCCCGCTGTCTGTCTGTCCCTGTGTATGCTTAGATCTTTAAAACTACGCAACGGATTTAGATGCGGATTTTTTAAAATAAATAGTGTTTCAAGAGGAAGGTTTATATGTGTAATACATGTACTTTAATACATGTATTATACATATAAACCCGTGAGAAGCCGGGGCGGGTCGCTAATTGCTTATAAATTAAGAGGGCGTTCATGTGCACACTAGCGCCACTGGTAAATAATTGTTATTATTTAAATTTAACGATAGATATTTAAAAAACCGGCCAAGTGCGAGTTGGACTCGCGCACGAAGGGTTCCGTACCATTATCTATAAAAACGGCGTTTGTTGTATGGGAGCCCCCCTTAAAAATATTTTATTTTGTTTTTAGTATTTGTTGTTATAGCGGCAATAAAAATACATAATCTGTGAAAATTTCAACTCTCTAGCTATCACGGTTCTTGAGATACAGCCTGGTGACAGATTATCTATAAAAACGGCAAAAAAATCACGTTTCTTGTATGGGAGCCCCCCTTTAAAAAAATATATTATGTTTTTAGTATTCGTTGTTATAGCGGCAGCAGAAATACATAATCTGTGAAAATTTCAACTCTCTAGCTATCACGGTTCTTGAGATACAGCCTGGTGACAGACTGACGGACGGATGGACGGACAGCGAAGTCTTAGTAATAGGGTCCCGTTTTACTCTTTGAGTACGGAACCCTAAAAAAGGAGGCCTTGTGAATACATCAAACTAGTTTTTATGTTGCTGGATTCGTCGATCTATGAACACAAAAGAAAAACGGCCGTTTTAACTTTGGACCCATATATTGACGAATCCAGCAACAGCAGCTGTACTTAGAATAAGTTAAGGTATATCCAGGTCTGTAATTAGTCTATGTATCTTCAGATACCATAATAAAAAAATTACAGCGAATTTAAGTTTTTCATACAAAATTTGTTTTTGCTGTATTTCGTTTGTTTTATAAACTGGAGCCATATAAACTAATTACAGACCTAGATATACCTCATGTCATTGTATATGCGAAGTTTCGTTACAATCCAACACGTAGTTTTAAAATGAGAACGAAACTCCGTTTGTATGGGAAGGTGAAATTCGGCCTAGCTTGCCGGGGACTCTTAAGATGGAGTAAATGAGACATTGTAGTGTTTGTTTGATAGACTAGCCTATCGCCCACAACACAACCCAACCGTATTCCTACAGTCAACACTCACAAGCAGAAAGGGGGTGGTGCTTTTCTAATCTGACACTGAACAGGGTCTTTAGGAAACGGTGCGTCCACACCGGACGCATGCTCGGCCGCACGCCTCGCCCGACCCACTCCACATGCTCGGCCGTGTGGCTCGGGAGAGCCGTCCTCATGCCTGCGACCGGGTCGGTCCAATTTTAGCGTGTCTGAAGCAAACGCGCGCGGGAAGTCCGAGCCAGACTGGCTCGGACGAATTTACCTAAACGCAATTTAGTTGAGCTCGCGATCGCCACGAAAATGCTTTCGTATGTCCGGCTGTTGCCTATATCGGTCGCATCTCTCAACCGATTCTCGTGAAATTTTGTGAGCGAGTTCAATATTTATAGGGCAAAAATCGTCCGGCCCTTTGATATCGGTCAAAATGCGACAACGCTGTAGGTAGACGGCTAGCCACCGCCGCCGCCGACTTGTTCGAAATTCGCGCCGTGCAAGATAGCAAACTCGCCCACGATTGACCAGCGCTAGGCAAACTCGCGTCTAAGGCTCTAAGGCTCATCTTTGCTTAGGTATTCATAATGTGGTAACTGTGGATGGAATTAAGAAGGTATGCGAAATTGACGCACTTGTTACGAAGTGCAAAAAATTTGTAAAAGCCGTTCGGTACCGTCTACCAAATTTAGAAAAAGATGCCGATTCCCAAGTGCAATACTTGACGATGAAGGGACTCTACATGATGAATTCCTTCTTCAAGAAACGCGAGAAAAAAAAGGGGGAACTGGTTGAGTCCCGACGGTGTGACTAGAAACAAGATTGATTTCATCATGTTGATGATGTGGTCGTATTCAATGATGTCAATACGTTTAAAACCGGGAGTGATCACCGCCTGGTAAGAGGCATATTGAATGGATGTGTCAAGCGAGAGTGCTCTCGGCTGATGAAGTCTACGCTCCGTCCAACATCCATCCAAATCCAAACCCCCGAGAGCTTTCAGCTAGAACTCCAAAACAGTTTTGATTGCTGAGGTGGCGATGTGGACGAACTCAACGACGGGTTTGTGGAAGCTGTCCGTGACACTGGGTCTAAGTTCTTCAAGGCGCAGAGGGCCAACAGAACTAAAAGGCTCTCTAGCTCCACTCACAGCCCACTAAATAAAGGAGGGAGATAATTCTGCAGTCTTCAGCCGATGCGACTTTATACCGGCGAAATAAGGGCTTTAAAGTGTTCTCACGAGATCTGTCTTTTGGGCAGAGCCATCTCGCAAAATTGAAAACTGAAGATGGAAGAATCGTTTCTTCCAAACCTGAGCTTTTGAGTGAGATACAGCGTTTTTACGGACACGTAAAACTCTCTCTACACATACACATCAACCCGCAGACCCGAAGTTGGTCTGACGGATGACCCTAGAGCTAGACTAATCCGACAATATACCGACGACATCTCAGAAATCAGCCTGTACGAGATTAGACTGGCTCTGAAACAGATTAAGAACAGCAAGGCGCTCGGTGAAGACGGAATTACAGCCGAACTCCTGAAGGCGGGTGGAAAACAGATGCTTACGAAACAAAAATCAATGAATGCTTTCAGAAGTTGTTGGAAACCGTCTTATTAGAAGGGAGATAGAGGTGAGGTAGTGCTGCTCTTCAAAAAGGGTGACAACACTCTGCTTAAGAACTCCCGACCCATCTCACTTCTGAGCCATGTCTATAAGCTGTTATCAAGAGTCACTACGAATCGTCTCGCACGCAGGCTTGATGACTTCCAGCCTCCCGAACAAGCCGGTTTCCGAAGAGGTTTTAGTACCGTAGAACACATTCAGACGCTCCGTTAGGAGATCTGATGAGCTCGTAAAGAAGACTGAGGAGTATAACCTGCCACTGTGCTTAGCGTTCGTGGACTACGAGAAAACCATCGATTCGATCGAAACCTGGGCTGTACTACAGTCTCTCCAACGGTGCCAAGTAGACTGCCGCTATATCGAAGTACTGAAGTGGTTGTACGAGAGCGCCACTATGTCAGTCAAAACTATTCACCACTGCACTGGAGGATGTTTTAAAGACTCTGCACTGGAGAAGGCTAGGCATCAACATCGACAGCGAGTACATCACTCACCTTCGGTTTGCTGATGATATAGTAGTCTTGGCTGAGACCATGGAGGACTTCAGTACTATGCTCGATGACCTCAGTAAAGCCTCCGAGCAAGTTGGTCTATGTAAGGATGAACATGGATAAGACGAAGATCATGTCAAATGTCCACGTAGTACCAACCGAGAAAGAAAAAATAAGCCGCCGGCTAGACGCCGCCGCCGCGAAAATTTTGCCGACGCGCCGCCGCCGACTGTTTCGCACCCGGCTCGCATGTATAGCTGTAGGTCAGGCAACGAAATGCTTGAAACACAAAGGTTCAATTATTCGGTTTTTCACTTATATCTCGGAAACTATGCATCCTAGCAACATGACTATTCTATACAAAAACCGAAAACTGGGACCTACAACCCTTACATTATTGACTAAGGAAAGACAAGTTTTCTTTTTAGGGTTCCATACTCAAAGAGTAAAACGGGACCCTATTACTAAGACTCCGCTGTCCGCCCGTCCGTCCGTCCGTGCGTCCGACTGTCTGTCACCAGGCTGTATCTCACTGATACCGTGATAGTTCCAGTTGAAATTTTCACAGATGATGTAGGTATTTCTGTTGCCGCTATAACAACAAATACTAAAAACAGAATAAAATAAATATTTTTATTGATAATGGTACGGAAACCTTCGTGCGCGAGTCTACTTGCACGTGGCCGGTTTTTTCATTCTGTATGACCTATAAGGATAACATTCTTCATAAATTGCGTATGAAACTAAATGACTATCAACACCAGTACTGTGTTTACAGAAATGACTAACAATTAACATGACTATAACTTACAGTATTCCAGACATAGAGCAGTATATGTACAACTCCATATGCCAGCCATACTCCGAAGACCAATGGTTTGTATGTGAGCTCCAAACGAGTCACTGCCCAGCCTTTTGCTAACAACAGCAGCAGCAGCATGAATAGGGTCTGGAATTATTAACAACAAATTAAAGTACCATTTAAGGAAATTTATAAGTTTTATAACATACTCAAACTCTATTCAACCAATTTTTTAACTTGACGCAAAAAGAGAGGTGTTGTGTATACAAAATCGACAAATAATGTATTTATTATTTGTCGATTTTGTTCTATTAATTTCTCACATTTCAATTTCTGATTACACAAACAAGAAATAACCCAAAACAAGAATTCGACCGAGGTTTGTTAACTTTTATGATAGGAAGATTTTACAATAGTAAATCAGATTATAACTCTATTAAAAAACTATATAGAACTTAATAGATACCTACTAGGTTCCTTTGAGTATTTTCCTTCTGATATTACAAATCGTAACATTCATAAATGTAACATGCTATTATAACTGATAATGAACTCGAACTAGTCTTCATATATGAATGAATTAGATTACAATATGGCTCGGTGCTTAATGGTTGCATTATACTTATCATACACTTTACAAGGTTACATGACTAAATATCTATAATATTACTTATTATTTTATTAACATTAGTCATTTTCACAGAGCAGAAATGATAATGCAGAAAAGTTCCTGTTAACTACAATATTTTTACATTAACAAATGCAAATTCTACTTACCCTACTCATAATATCAAGTATGTCCCCTGCTACAGCCAGGCCAGCAAATCCTATACCATCCGCAGCAAACTTTACAGTATGCAGAACATTGAAGAAAAGAGCCACAAATTCCAGGATAAGACTGAATGTAAACAACTTTGTAACAGGATGTTTTTGTGTCCTGTAAACAGAATTAATGTTGTTCAGTGCTAAAGTTCATTACACATGTGGTGTAGTAGTTATTTGTCTGTAACTTTGATATTTTTTTGTATGTAGCATATTATGTATACAATTTTACTCTTGAGTGTATTTAAATGACTCACCTGACAGCATAAATCTGCACTGGCACAAGAATAATATAGCACAGTAAAAACACCAAATACAATTCCAGTGTGTTCTGATGGTCAAAGGAAAACTGGTACATAAGTGTGTTGTATAGACTTTGATTAGGATTCCCGTTAACTAGCCAGAAGTCGTACTGCACAGTTTGCGGTACGTTGGTCATGGTTTTATTATCTTTTGACGGAGCTCCTTTGTAGTGGTGCCATGCACATGTTGTCTCATTGAGGTAGCAGGATACCATTGACACATACCAAAACCTGAAAATAAAAGACATCATTTGTAAGAAGATACAACTTTTTTCAGTAAACCCATGATCTCAACCATATATGTTTGAACAATATGATACAGAGAATGAATATAATGGAAAAATAAACCATCGTCTGAAGCCCAGGGCAAGATGAAGAAGAAGAAGTTCCGGTCTTGGCCTGGGCTTCAGACAATGATGGTTTATTTTTCCATTATATTCATTCTCTGTATCACATCATTAAAAAATTTGATTGTGGTAACTTCCACGTAAAAATAACACGAAACAGAAATATTAAAAATAATAATTTGTTTCATTAAAGAAGCATATATGTTTGGTTTATGACACACACCACACACCGTCAATAACTGTTGTGAACATGTTAACAATACTCAAATATAGATATGGTACTTTGTAATACAAGGGTTTGCCAAATTAAGGTGCCTTTTCCCTGAGAATTCAATGAGGCCTGTTGGAATCAGCATCATTTGTACAAATTTGTATGTGTCAAATTCCTTTGTTTATCCGTTTTAAATAATTTTAACACTTTACCATAATTAACAGCAGGTGTGTGTTAGAGGGATAAAGGGTACTCACCCACCATGGTAAATAATTCAAACATAAAGATTGTATAATGATACAATTTATTATTGTTTACTAACAATGATTAGTAATAAATAAATATATTATATTTAATATGCTCACCTGGGTTGACCTGGATTCTCTATATCATAAGTAAATTGGCTTTTCTTAATAACATTCCATAGGGAATCTTCATCAACACAAACTTCGTTTTGTGGACAAGGGATGCGCCTGAAAAAGTCCTGTCCGCCCGCATTACACTTCGGATGATAGGCTGATGTATTTAAGTTCTGGAACATGACTTTGCATGCCATTTCCTTGTTCTCTATATTTCGATTTTTGTAATAATGAATAAAATGATTCCGGTTCAAGACAGCGAATGTGATAGGATACATGAAATGCTCTTTGGACGTGATGTTGCCGAATATGAATCCATATGTTTCCTTCTGGTAATGGATGTCAGTTTTTTGAAAGCCGAATTTCGCTACGAATTTGAAGAACTCGCCGGTAGAAAATTCCCCCTTTATATGCATAGACGACGCATTGTCGAGCATGAGATAGAGGGACAAAACAAATACAGATTTTATGTACATATTGAATACTTTTCACTGATGATTCCACTTTATAACAATCTGATAATAACCAGATCACTAACTGAATCTTACTAACCAAGTAAGATTATTTGAAACTACATTTGTCATATTAAATAAGTGAGATGCCACGTAATTAACATTTTGACCTCCTAAATAATAAAACACAATTGTTCAATTCTCTCCTCCCTTGGGTGAGAAAATTACGCTGTTTTGTCGTCTCGCTCATCTCAATTTACTTGACAAATGTCAAACACCTGACAGATTGAATGACCATCGACATGCACAGACATTTTTTAAGAAAAATTGGTATATGGCGCATACCCACGTTCCAGCGAAGGCTGGCAGCATGAGCGATAAGAACATAGAGTGAGATAGATAGGAATACGAAACTTAGGCAGGGATCACACAGTGAGCATTATTTATTACAATATTTTTATGACAATTATTATTGCGATACCGTAAAACACCCTAAACTCTTCTACTTCTTGACATATTTTTTAAAATTTCTCCTTTACATCATTTTTATTGCAGCAACATTATTGTTTAAATGATTTGCATGAAAACCAGTATATCCATTTTAAAAACAACCGAATTGTATCGATATTAAGGCCTAAAATACGAGCTCGAAGCTAGTAGGCGAAGTTATATATTTTTGCCTAACTTTGCCGTCCCATCTAATATAAGTGAAAACAGGCACACGCCATTGAAAGTAAGCTCTATCTCCTGTACGATATAGGTAATGTATATTGAATTGAACTCTTGTGTTCCTAAGGCCTCATTTAGCACATTTTTTCATTAAAGGCGAAGATAGGATGAGATCTATTGTGTTTTATACAATTTACTGTGTTGTTTTAGGGTTGCCAAAAATCCTGTTTTTACCCAACTGTTACAAATCAAGAGGGGTTCTGGTTTTCATATGTAAAAAAATACTAACTCAGAAAAAAAAAGATTAAAACAATCAACTACACTAGTTGCTCTGTGAGACACGCGAGCATATTTTTTTGAATTTTGTAATCTTGGATCGACAAAAAAAACCATATAGTTATTGTAACCCACTCACTATAGGTAGAGGAGACCAGTCGGACAGCGGGACAGCGGGACATCGGACACCAGACATACAAACGATTTATGACCCAAGCTGTAGCAGAGAACTTCATTTACTTCGCTGCCTCGTTCAATAATGAATTATGAAAAAGTAATGAACTCCTCCTGTAAATAAATAGTTATTTATGATACAAGTGCGGAAAGTAGGTAATTCCCAACGAGTGGCGATGACCAAAAACACGACCGTCAGGGAGGCCTGAAATCCATTCCGCATGGGCGCGGTCTGCCCGGCGAGGCCGCGCCTTGCTGGCATGGACCACTTCCCTTTTTTACGTTGAACCATATAATGGGGCTCTTTTAGAGCAAGTGCATTGTAAAAATATTTACCTGCTCTAATCAGGTTAAGCACACAATATTGCAATTTTGTTCGTCTTTGTATAACGAGTCTCTTTTATTTCATTAGACCAACCGCAATTTAAAACAAAAACAATATAACGTTTTTTTAATACATAAAATAACACAATGAATAATAATTAAATTGCACTGAAGTGACGACCTAGGGGTAGGCAAAGTTCGGAAGGAAGATAGCGTTTTGACCCCGCCGATGGCATTTCAAATGATAGCTCTTCAATTACGCGTGAGGAAATAAATTATTTAATGTAAAAGAACATTGAATTGGAATATAGGTTGAAGTAACAATTAGATCTGTTAACCATGTGCCGCTGCCGCTACAGGCAGAAGTATTCAGGAGCAATAAACGTGGTCACACCCAACACTTGAAGGCGCTTTAAAAATAAAAACGCTGAAGGTAGTCAAAAAACTTTTAAAAACGTAAATAGGCAGATAAATTTCCTAACAGATATGGTCATTTACTTAATAGGCCAAGTTTCGTACAAATTTTAGTAGAAATTTAGACATTTTCTTTTTAGGTGAAGTTAGGCCTGACAGGCTAAAGATAGGATGTTTGACGGTACTCAGAATTGTATGGATTTGGATAAGTTGCTGCAATAACGTCAACATGCATAAGGGCATTTTTTTTCAAAGTGTACCATTTTATTTGAATTGATGATTTTTTGTTACGTTAATTGTTAGATTTTGATTTGCTTAGGGGGTGAATTGTAGCCTTAGGTAACTACGTGTTGGATTGTAACGAAACTTTGCATTGCATAAACAATGACATGAGGTATATCTAGTGATACGTACGAGAGTACTAAGAGATAAACCACGAGAAAACTTGGCTTTATTCAGCTAAAAAACATGACATCTATTTATAAGACATTGATTGACAGACAGTGGCAACAGGCCATAGGCCATAGGCCATGTGGCAACACCACATTCATCCCTCCTAAGATGTCTGGTAGTCCTCCAGGTAGGCAGGTCGACGCCTGGTGCGCGTCGTGCGCCAAACATCGGGTTGATTACTGCCCGTGGGCCTCGGTTCCTCTGCTGCTGTTGGCTCTACATCGTTCGCAGGCGCAGACGGTTCTTCAGATACAGCCTCAGGTGCCTCATCGTCGTCATCATCAGAGGATATGGAGATATATTCATCATCCGAGGGAATTGGTGCCAGATGCCTGTTCGATATAGTGCCTTCTCTTCCGTCAGGATATCTTATGTGTGAATAATTTGGGTTGCTTTGTAGGAGATGTCCTTCTTCCACAATAGGATCATATTTAGAATGACGCACGCTCCTTTTTATTAGAATGGGTCCCGGAGTAGTCAGCCAAGCAGGCAATGATACCCCGTTAGGACTCCTTCGAGGGTGACTGAATATTCTTTCGTGAGGAGTAGCATTAGTAGCTGTGCACAGTAATGACCGTATCGAATGCAAGCTTCTAGGCAGAACTTTCTCCCAGTCTGCTATTTCGAGGCCCTTAGATTTCAAACTTAATTGAATCGCTCGCCACAAGGTAAAATTCAGGCGTTCAACTTGTCCGTTTCCTTGTGGGTTGTACGGAGTGGTGCGGCTACAAGCTATTCCGAGAGAGACGAGGTACTGGGTGAGTTCTTGAGACATGAACGATGTTCCTCTGTCCGAGTGAATGTACATTGGCGTGCCAAATGTATAAAATACTTCGTTTAAGCAGTTTATGACCGTGCTTGACGTCATGTCTTTGCATGCGAAAGCAAAAGGAAAACGACTATACTCGTCAATGACAGTCAGTATATATTTATTTCGCGACTTTGATGGAATTGGCCCCTTAAAATCAATATTAAGGCGCTCCAAGGGTGCCGTTGCTTTGATAAGCTGTCCGCTTGTATTAGCATATCGGGGTTTATTATTATTAATTTCGGCGCATACCTTACAATTGGCAGTCATCTGTCGAATGTCATTAATTGAATACGGAAGGTTTTTCGATCGTACCCAATGATTCATACGGACGATTCCTGGGTGACACAGATTGTCATGTAAAGTTTTTAGATTATTTATGTCCATATGCGCACATACTCTAGTTAGCGCGTCAGCGACTACGTTTTCTTTGCCGGGACGATAAATTATATCGTACTTAAACCAGAATAACTCTAATCGCCATCGTTCAATCTTCTCATTCTTTATTTTGCTAGAATGGGCTTGGTTAAACATAAAAGCTACCGATTGTTGGTCTGTTATTAATAGGAAGTGCCTACCGACCAGATAGTGGCGCCATTTGCGTAGTGATTCCACAATCGCAGCAGCTTCTTTTTCAATTGAAGATTGTCAACTTTCCGATTCATTCAAGGATCGTGAGAAATAAGCTACGGGCTGTCCGTTCTGGGAAAGAGAAGCGGCGAGGGCATTTTCGGAAGCGTCAGTTTCGACAGTAAACATTACATTTTCGTTGATAGCAGATAGGGACGCTTTTGCAATTTCGCCTTTTAATTCATTAAATGTAGTGATTGCGATTTTGGAGAGAGGGAAAGTACAAATAGAAAGTAATGGTTTGATTCTTTCCGAGAAGTTTTGTATCCATCTTGAGTAATGAGCGAAAAGCCCTAACATTCGTTTCAACGATGCCGCGTTCTCAGGCGCGGGTAAATCGAGGAGTGGTTTCAGCCGGTTCTCGTCAGGCCGGATTGTATTATTTTGTATTGTATAACCAAGAAGGTCGATAGTTTCTTTATTGAACACACATTTGCTTTCATTTAATGTCAGATTGTATTTAGCGGCAGCCTCTTTGAACTTAGATAAATTTATGTCATGTTCCTCTTTGGTTTTGCCGCATACAGTGACGTCATCTAGATAGGCAAACGTACCGATTAAGTGCTCTTCTTCTATAATGTAGTTCAGGGTACGCTGAAATGCCGCGACGCCGTTGGTGACTCCAAACGGGACTCTTGTAAACTGATATAGCTTTCCGTTGGCTTCAAAAGCAGTAAAAATGCGTTCTTTTTGTAGAATAGGTACTTGATGATACGCACTTTTTAAATCGATTTGGCTGAAATAGTTGTATTTGGCTGCTTTCGCTACAATGGATTCTATCCTCGGTAATGGAAAAGCATCCAATTCAGTGTATTTATTTATAGTTTGAGAGTAATCTATTACCATCCTCTTCTTGTGTAGTCCTCCACCAGCGATAAGAACTTGCGCTCGCCAGGGCGAGATACTGGGTTCAATGATTCCGGCTTCAAGCAGCTTAGAAACTTCCGTGGTTATGAAGCGTTCATCTTCGGTGGTATGTCGCCTGGATCGGACCGCGATTGGTTTTATGTTCGGTGAGAGGTTGGTAAACAAGGATGCTGGCGGTACAGATGCTTCCATGACATTACAGATTCGTAATGGTTCCTGGGCTCCTCCAAACTCCAGCTCCAACGAAGAATGGTTTTTGAGAATATCGTGACCGATAATGGCATCTGCGCATAGATTGTTGACAATCAGGAGAGGTTGGTATTTGTAACAATGTTTGTCAAGTTGAATATTTACATAACAGACACCCTGGACGTAAGATACGGCTGAGAGAAGCCAATGTGATGGTTTGACGGCTAGGCCTTATCTTTAGTTTTAGTACCTCGGCCAGACTTCTATTTATGAAACTGACAGAGCTTCCAGTATCTATCAAAGCGTCTGCTTTGTATCCATTGATTGTTATTGGTGAGGTAGCCTTTCTTAGACTACTCGGAGAAGCAGCGGAGATTGCAGACAGAGCGGCATCACTCTGAGCGTTGTCATCTGTGACAGCATTGGCTCTTTGTGGCTGTTTTGATCGGCATTCGTTGGCAAAATGGCCCTTTTTTGAACAAAGTTGGCAGCATTCATTAGCCGCAGGGCATTTGATGCGCTGGTGTACGTTTTCACCACAAAAGAAGCAGCGTCGTTTCGAACTCGGATGAAAGGTGGGCGTTGCAGCTGCTGCGTTATTCGCATTATTAGATTCGGGTAAAGCGTTGAGATTCAATGATGTGCTAGTATTACCCAATGTTTGCGCGTTTATCCCTGCGTCTTCAAGAGAAATCGCCAGGTTAACAGCATCCTCCAAACTCAGGTTTAATTTTTCCAGTAGTCTTTCCCTTATCTTGTGGGAATTGATTCCTGCGATGAATGCCCCACGCATAGATTCATTTTGATGTTCCTCCGCAGTTACTTGTGTAAAGTGACACTAGAGGGCAAGTAGTTTTAGTGATTGAATGTACTCTTTAACAGTCTCATCAGCTCTCTGTTTACGTGTTGCTAGCATGTGCCGTGCAAGTATTTAGTTTTTGGGTTTTACGTATATTTTCTCTAGAGTTGCGATGGCTTCGTCATACGTTTTGCAAGCCCGTATATATGAAAATATTGTAGGAGAGAGATGGTTAACTAAGAGATTCAATTTCATGGAATCCTTTGCATCCGGGGTACATTCTTCGGCCAGAAAATTGTTAAAAGTGAAATACCAATGCGCCCATTTCAAATCAGATGCGACGATACTTGGTTCTTCATCAAATCGCTCGGGGCGAAGATAGCGTGACATATTCGCGATACTTGCTTTTTCAGATTTATTTTCGCTCCCCATGTAGCATGTTTTACTTCTTTCGGTAGATAAATTTTTAGCTGAATAAATTGATACGTACGAGAGTACTAAGAGATAAACCACGAGAAAACTTGGCTTTATTCAGCTAAAAAACATGACATCTATTTATAAGACATTGATTGACAGACAGTGGCAACAGGCCATAGAGATACACCATCTAGATCTAGAATAGATTTGCCAAGGATCCTGAAATGAAGAAACGCTATTCAGACGTCATTCATGAGTATCTTGAATTGGGACACATGGAAGTGGTTCCTCTAGAACAACAAATTAAACCCGGTGCAGTATACTTACCACATCATGCTGTCATCCGCGAGGACAAAACTACCTCCAAAGTACGGGTCGTTTTTGAAGCTTCGTGTTCAGGAACCAATGGTGCGTCATTAAACCAAGACCTCTTGAAAAAAAATGAAAAAAAATGAAAAATTGTTTATTTCCTTTTTAAAAAACACGTTACAATGCCTGCAGTGATTGGGACTTCCTTTTAGGTAAGTATACCTGTGTTAGGATGCCCCGCTCTTCCATAGCTGGTAAGTAGGTAGGAAACTTACATCTAGATTCTAGAGGTTAATCTTATATTTAGGGTTTTAGCCTAATTTAAGTGAAAAATAATACAAATACTATATTAAAGGTAATGTGTATGTGTGTGTCTGTGTATGTGTGTGTGTGTGTATGTGTGTGTGTGTGTGTGTGTGTGTGAGTGTGGGTGATTTGAGTTCAGTCAATAATTAGTACGATACAGTAGAGACTCCGTATCATCATAGCTTAGTTGCTTTAGCCATGCAGTTAGTTCAGTCTTACATTTATTTAATAATAGTTGATGTATGTTGATTATATTATGCACCTTATTGTAGATATATGCCGATTGCGCTTTATACTGCCGTTTAGCAAACATGGATTTACAGTTAGGTATATTCGGGGGCGACGGGTTTTTTACGCCGTCGTGTTTCTAAGGGAGGGTTGAAATCTAGGGTTTTGTGTAGCCTAAGTGTTGCACTCAAAACATACAGCTTCCTCATAGATAGTTGGTCACTAATTTGATAAAGTTCCTTTGTAGGAAACCTGTATGGTTTTGAGTACATCACCTTGAGCAGGCAGCGTTGCCTTCGCTCGACCTCCAAGAATTTGGTTTTGGCTGCTCCACCCCATACAGTGATGCAGTAGCTCATGACGGGTTGAGCTAATGTTATATAAAGTTGATTAATTAGTTCTTTCGTGGTGATATATCTAAATTTCTTAAAGATCCAGTTCAGTTTTCTGATTCTGTTGTTCACGTTTTCAATATGAGTGTACCATGAAAGGCGCTGATCCAGGAGTACACCTAAGTATTTGGTAAATTTAACCTTTTCTAATTCTATACATTTACAAGGTGGAGGGTCATGTTGGTTACAGGTATGTATTTTAAGCTTTAAGTTAACATTAGGTTGCGTACTAACATATTTAGAGAAACATATATAATTAGTTTTGCTGACATTAAGCGTAAGGAGGTTATTTCTAAGCCATGCAGTGACTTTACAGAGGCCAGATTCTGCATTCTTGAACACTGACTCCCAGGATTCTCCATCAAACACAATTGCAGTGTCATCAGCATAAGAGCCGATGTGCCCACGTTGTAGTTTGAGATTCGTCAAGTCATTTATATATAAAAGAAACAACGTGGGCCCTAGTACGCTACCCTGGGGGACACCATAAGTTACATCTAGTCCCTTACTTATGAAGTCTTCTATTTTCACTTTTTGTGTACGCCCCTGTAAGTAGTCACTCAACAATTTCAGAGGTAGGCCCCGTATCCCAACTCGTTCCATTTTTTGAATAAGAGTGGAGAGAGAGACCGTATCAAAAGCCTTTTTAAGATCTAGGAATATGGCGAGGCATTTCTTGCCTTTATCGATTTTGTGAGTGATTATGGATGTTAAGGACAGTACTGCATCTTCAGTGGACCTGGATTGCCGGAAGCCAAACTGGTTGTCTGATAGGATATTAAATTTATTAAGGTAAGAAACAAGTCTATTATTTATAATTTTCTCTATAACTTTGGAGATAGCAGTCAGAACTGAGATAGGTCGATAGTTGTTTACGTCATCTTTTTCTCCACTCTTATGCACCGGTGACACAATAGATTGTTTTAGTGGGGCTGGGAATACTTCTTAGTGAGTCCTACTCTTCAACCTGTCCTACGGCATACAATACTTCGTTGGTGCTGTCATCCCATATGCCTGGTGTCTGATATAGTCAAAATGTACAGACAGGTGAAACTGCATGAAGAAGACATAGATTTTCAACGCATCGTATGGCGCGAAAACCCTGAAGAGAAGTTGAACCACCTGAGACTCCTTCGAATTACCTTTGGTACTGCCTCAGCACCCTATCTCGCAGTGCGTGCACTTCAGCAAGTCGCCTACGATGACGGTGATCAGTTCCTGGCAGCTGCTGATAAAGTTCTGAAACATTTCTATGTTGATGATTTGTTAACAGGTTGTGAGTCTGTGGTGTGAACTCTTGCAAAAGGGTGGATTTGAATTACAGAAATGGAGTAGTAACAATGAAGAATTACTGCGGCACATGAATAAAAGTAATTTCGAAGTGGAAGGACACATCGAGCTCAAGATAGATGCAGTCATGAAAATCCTTGGTCTCATCTGGAATCGAAGAAATTACGAGTTTGAGTATTCGGTGCAGCTTCCTCCACTTAAAGTTCCTGTAAAAAAGAGAAGTGTTATACCTGACATATCACGGTTGTTTGACCTGCTTGGATGGTTGGCACCAGTGATAATAGTACCCAAGATCTTCATCCAAAAATTATGGCCCTCAGGAATTGAGTGGGATGATCAGGTTCCACCTCAATTACTGAAAGATTGGCTAAGTTTCAGGGAAAATCTACAGCAACTTACCAAATTCAGCCTACCCAGATGGAATCACTCTAGCTCAGACGTGATTACGGAGCTCCAGGGATCCTGTGACGCTTCCAGTGATGCATTTGCTGCTGTTGTGTACCTGAGAACTCTTGATAAGGAAGGGAACATACAGCTTTCATGGCTCAATAGTCATCCTAACAGATGGAAAACTTTCGTCGCCAATCGCGTATCTGAAATAATAACTACAGTCGAGCCTCACCAGTGGTCCCATGTCTCATCAAAAGACAATCCCGCATACTGCGAGTCCAGGGGTACACAGCATCTGGAAAACCACCACTCGACGCACCGTTCGCGCGCGATTTCTAGCCACTACTGACAGTTTGTAAACAAAACGAATGATGTTACGTAACGATATGTGATGTTAGATGAAAACAAACACCTAATTTGGTAATAAAAATACCTCGTTCCCACAAAATTATGGTAACGGAATGTGGACATGTCCACTTTTCCAAAATCACTGGACAAGATTAATTTTAGTTTATTATGTAAAAAAATACTTTAGCGAGATAAATATGAGGTTAAATTAAGAAAATTCGTGTTTTCCACTATCAGAAACAAGTATTTCCAGGCACAATATACAAGTCCTAATACTTCACAGGTGGACAGGCAAAAATCGAGGGTCGGCAGCCAGAAAAACCAAGAAAATGCGATACATTTTATGCTAAAGATAGGTTTTTTATAATTGTACATTATCACAATTTAGATATATTATTGACGTATCGCTACAAGTACAATTTTTCAACGTGTTTCGTATTTGTAGGGTGTCAAAGGCACTGAACAAGCCAAAAACATCAAGGTACAAGAAAACAAAAATGCCCATAAACGTATTGTGATATGAGTGTATAAAAAAACAAAAACAAAGAGTTTATTGGGTTTTTCGACACAAGTCGAAACAAAGGCAAGGTTGGAATCTTCCAGTAAGCGTATATAAATGCTTGTGTCGGAAGATCCCGTTCTTCCATTACTCGGAATTGTAAAATATAAACCAACAACAAACTGGCAACAAGACTTACTAGGTATCGCGTGAATTCACCGTGTAATCGCCCTATTCCCTAGCTCACTCTTTCTTATAGCTTCGTACCTTCGTGCCATATGCCTTCCGCCACGTTGGAGTGCGTGGATGCGGCTTAACAACTATACAAAATCCATAGCCAATCTATATATCTATCTATAGATAAATATAGAGAGAGATAATAGGTAAAGCACTGAAACGAAATATGGCGGACAGAGATACGATACAGCAGACTGAGTTTTAGTATTTGCAAGTTTTATAACTTAGATATTTAATTACAATTATTTATATTTGCTTTTATTATAAGTGCTCTAACATTTATTCCAACTCTTATTTTACTGCAAGTAGTATTTACCTCCAGGAAACGATGAACAATGTGCCCTAGTAACTGTCATTGCTCTCGCCCATTTCCTTTGTGAACCAAATTGCTCGGTTTTATGTGTCCGCGAATTTATCTGAACTTATGACTTACAGCTGAAGTGTTAACATACCTTTAGTGATCCAACTTGTTTTATCAATGTTTCTAAAGTGCATTAGGTGACCGTTTGGCTGGGTACAGGCGGAAGTAGTGCTCGTAGTGGAAGCCGGAATCTAGTTAGATATCGAGCTTAGTTAATGCAGTTTAGTAGTTTCTAAAATTTGGTGCTTATAATGGAATAATGGTTGAAATAGGCGCCCCTCCGCAACCCCCTGAAGAATGTCTCGAAAACTGTGAATGGTACTGGGGTGACATCACAAGGTAAGCTCCCTTTAAAACATTGTAATGCCATGTAATTAATAATTTTCATTAAGAATGACTTTATTTTACGTATATATGCATATATTTTACCTATACTGAATTACATCTTTTTGTGCATGATTAAAATCTCTGTGTAAAGGTTGGCTCCATTAAACATCTGTATGTAATCCCAGATTGTCCCTATTTTACACCAATTGAGTATTTCTGTCTGTTCAGTATATGAAGTGGAACTTTTAAATTCAATGTATTTATGTATTCAAGATGATATAGGCATCCAAAGTTTTGTTCTTTAACTTGCTTTTTCTTATTTAATTACAGTATATTTTTCTATTTTACAGAATTAAATTTAGTATTGTGATAAATATTTTATTGTTTCAATTTTATAAAGGACCATTTGAAAAATTTGGAAGCTATTTCACTAACATTCATTACCGATATTTTAATGCCAGTAACATGTGATTTAGAAATCAGTAAGGGGCAATACATTCTCATTTTTGATGAGACAAGCTTTAGTGGTCTTTGTGTAATTGAGTGTCAATAGGTATATAAATATACATATGTGTTAAGGTCATACTTTATAGGTTAATACTTGAGATTGGAGACATGAACTAGTTGCTTATCTGCTTGATTTTTAATACCCAGTCATACAATTTTACAAAAGAGATTTATCCTATCACAAATATAATTTTCAAAACAAAAAACATTATTTGAATGGAAACTAAACTCTTATCTTGATTTATGGCATAGTAACAATCAGTAGTGACCTACTGATCAGCCAGGGGTTTATTTGAAATTGCATAAGATTTCATGACTAAATTCATTTGCCTTAATGTTGTGAAATTCTTGCAAATAGACCTTTGATAAGAATTTAACTTTGGCTGCACTAAATTATAAACTTTAAAATCACATTATGCTATCATTTTCACAGTGACATACTTGCTTAGGCCTAATCAGTTTGTATAGCATTTCCTTTAATCACATTATGTAAATTAACATACTAATTTAATTTACAATGTAATCTTACTATGAAATAAATGAATCTATCTATCTATCTATCTATGGACTCTTACTTCAATGCTTGAACAAGATGCCCATATTTGCCAGCCACACATTTCCGGAAAAGTATAGCCTGTCTACAAGTCCCATTAAAATGAAAGTGAATATATTTTGATAACATGATAACATAATTATTATTGAAGAAATACATTCAATAGTAATCATGTTCATGGACTTGGATGCTGTAGCATTCAAGTTATCTTTTTTTTTGTTTTGTTTGGCCAATGACATGCACTGTCACTAGCTGTCTGTGAATGTATTAGGTCTGAGATACTTAAATACATAGGCAATATCCATGTAGATATTCTTGTTAATACCTAATTGAGATCGGACACATGAACTAGTTGCTTATCTGGATTTGTAATACCCTATTGATTATGTAATACCCTAGATTTTTGTGTCACTGTAGATAAAAAAGTGACAATATAGATTTATCCTGGCAAAAAATTCCCAAACCACAAACATTATTGTAATGGACAGTAATCCCGTATTTTGAATTATTGCACAGGAGCAGCTAGTAGTGACTTACAAATTAGCTAGGAATGATAAATAGCATAAGATTACATGAATGGGTCAATCAACTTTTTCTTCTTTTTCTTTTTTTTTTGACGACAGTGACAGTGTTTCTTAGAAAAAACACTATACATTGGACTCCTATCATGTTAAGGAGATGCGCCACCATGGAATGGGTTTACCAATATAACAAAAACACGAGCTTATTGGATTTAAATCCCATAAAATTATAGTTTTAAAGAGTGACCCAGGAGACGTAACCATGGCAACGAGCAACTATGTTTAGTTGATTGACCCGAATAATTCATTTCTAAAACTACTAAAATTCATGTAAATTTTTTTTTCTGGTATTTACTTGCCAGCACCAACTCATATTGGAGGCTAAAATCCCATTTGGGTTGTGGTGCTAGCGGAGTATAGTAGTTTGTTACTTGATAAGAATTTAACTTGACCTTTGTCTGCACAGTGACAATACTAGCAGTCCTAATTAGTTTGCATAGTATTCCTTAATTGCAGTAACATTCAAATAAATAAATATTGACTTGAAGGGCATGGCTGTGTTTTTAGCTTGTGTGTTTGAATTGTAGTACCAAAGTAACCTATGACAAATCGAGATTTTGTGCAGGAATTATGAGCCTAAACTTCAAATTAAAGGAAAAATTGAAAAATTTAGGCTCCGAGTCGGATTCGAACCGGGGAACACAGGCATACACGGCCTGTCGCTACTAACCAACTGAACTATCGGAACAATCTGTCTCAGCCCCTAAATCTTTCAATCAGTTCCTTCTTACAACACCTTTTTTTTTTTTTTTCCTTGAATTTGAAGTTTATAAATATCATTAGCAGGCGTAACTGCATTATACATAAATGAATTATGAGCAGCTAGCAGTGGCGGCGCGTGAAAATTTTCGATGGGCAACCTGGAACACAAAAAGTTATTAAAGAGTAGGGTATAAACTACAGAATCTTCTAATAAACAGAATTTTTAGGCAAGCCGGTGGTAATCAACTTGTATGGGCGCTCCGCCACTGGAGCCTAGTCTACAAATACACTTTACGTCATACCTGGCCATAAAGAAACCCCACTTCCTGGCCAGATCGAGACGTAAAATTTTGTACTCACCACGGGCGGTAATAAAGAAAGCCTCAGAGCGCATGTTTATCGCCCTTGCCTTCGGCTCGGGCGTCAAATACCTGCGATCTGAGACATTCTTTGTTTAACCGCCCTAGGTAAGTAATGTACTATTATTGCACACTTCAAAAATAACAAAGTACAGAACATAAAGATTACAGTTGAGGTAGACAACAGGCGGTCTTATCGCTGAAGAGCAATCTCTTCTTCTTTTCTTTATAATTTAGTTTTAGACTATGAAAACTATGTGACATTCATTATTATATCTCACTCCAAACTTATGCAATAAAATTAATTTTATTTAAAGGCAGTTGTAGAGCGTAGTCAACAATTTAATAAAATTAATCAATGCTTTTCTCATTACAGAGATGAGGCAAATGAGAAACTTAAAGATACCCCAGATGGCACTTTTCTAGTTCGGAATGCATCAAATAAAGGTACTGGATACACATTAACAGTGCGTAAAGGAGGAACTAACAAATTGATAAAGATATACTATCAAGATGGACGCTATGGTTTCTGTGAGCCTTTCCAGTTTCCTTCCGTTGTGGAGCTGGTCAGGTTTTACACTCAATGTTCCCTTGTTCACTGCAATCGTAACCTGGATATCACACTTATGTACCCTCTGCTGAGATCTCTAGAAAATGATGGAGGTGAAAATGACAGTGAAGAAACATTGGAAACTGAATACAAAAACATCCATAAACAATATGTCCTTAAAACAAGAAACTTTGATGAATGTTCTGACAAATACATGAGGCTGAGGGAGGAAGTTAAAGCTAAGAAACAAGCTCTAGATGCATTCAATGAAACTGTGAAAGTGTGTGAGGAACACCTCAGATATCAGGATGAAATGCAGTCTCAAGCACAACCACATGAGAAGATTGATCTTATACAAAATAACAAGCAGTTAATATCTAGAGTTAACACTTTAAAGCAAGCAAGTATTGATCTGCACAATTTACTTCGTGTTACTGTCAAAGAAAACTTGAAACTGGAGCGAGAAATAACTCATCTAAAGCCACAAATTGTAGACCTCTTTAAGAAAAAAGACCTGCACAAGGTGTAAGTTGATATGTAATTTATTTCAATCCTAACCATTTTTTTTTCTTTTCTTATTTGGTTTTGATATACTTATAATTGAATGTTGGTGATTTCAGATGGCTCCAGAGGCGTGGTAAGACTGAAGAGTATTTAACAAATTTAGAGGAGGATAATATACATAAGCTAGAAGAGTTATATGCACACCGTGAAATGAAAAGTTGGATGGAAGAGAGTTGCACACGCGCCCGTGCAGAGGTGATGTTAGACGGGAAACCTACAGGCACATTTTTAATTCGTCCCAACTCTGGGGGACAACTAGCACTATCCATATGTTGCAACAATGTGGTCTACCATTGCATCATCTTTAAGACTGAACGAGGTTTCGGTTTTGCTGAACCATATAATGTTTACAAGTGAGTATAATATGCCCCATTGTTCAAGTATTCCATATTCCCCCCTTAAGACACATTATTTTTAAAGATCATCCTACAAAAAAGATACAATTCAAGTATATAATAGATTATGTTTATGTAGGCCAATTTTAGCATGTCATAGTAATGAATAATTAGTTGTACACATTTCATGGAAGTCATTCCATGTGTTTTTCCTTGTTGTATGGTATTTTATTATGATAAGCAAAAAGGACATAGCTTCATGGGTGTTTATAATGACATACGCCTTTGTAGCTTTGGCTGGCAGTGTTGTCCTGAAATGTGAATCAGCCAGGCAAACTATATTTTATAGAAAACCTGTACCTATATCATGAAATATGAAAGAAATCTATACAATTGAATATGTTAATAGAACATTTTCAGAGCTTATGGACATTTTCTAATTCTGACACAATTCACATTGTTATTTAATATGTCAAATGCCCATGTAGTACCAACTCCCATTGCAATCGGACAATTTATGCTCGAAGTTGTAGACGATTATGTATACCTAGGACAGACTGTCTAGTTAGGTAGGTCCAACTTCGAGAAAGAGGTAAATCGTCGAATCCGACTCGGCTGGGCAGCGTTCGGGTAGCTACGGCACATCTTTTCGTCCATTATTCCGCAGTATCTCAAGACGAGAGTCTTTGACCAGTGTGTTTTGCCTTGCCAGTGATGACATATGGCACTGAAGACAAGTGGTCGCTTACAATGGGCCTCATAAGAAGGCTCAAAGTCACCCAAAGGGCAATGGAGAGGGCTATGTTGGGAGTTTCTCTGCGTGATCGCATCAGAAATGAGGCTATCCGCAGCAGAACCAAGGTAACCAGTATGGCCCTCCGAATCGCTAACCACTAAGCGACCACGTAGCGGAAGGCGCGGCGTTGGTACGCCCCCCACAAGGTAGACTGATGACCTGGTAAAGGTCGCGGGAGTCCGCTGGATGCGGGTGGCGCAGGACCGGTCATTTTGGCACTCTTTGGGGGAGGCCTATGTCCAGCAGTGGACGTCTTTCGGCTGATATGATGATGATATTGATGATGATGATCATGAAATTAAATACTGTCTACTAGGCCTACATGGATTACAGTGAACGATAATATCTAGAAGTCTAACTAGCGCCGAAAAGTGGCCCCACAAAAAGGATGCACATAAGTGCCCCGCCTATAAAGGCGGGGATTAAAAAGGATGCCTGGCAGCCCCTTCAGTTCGAACATGGCCACCGTGTCAAACTGTTAAATAAACCAAACGTTTGGTTTCAATAAATATGCATTGTTGTGCCGTAAAATGGTGTGTGAGTCGTTCAGACAAGCACAACAAAAAAGATGGAATCACTTTTCACTAGTTAATACAGCGCAAAACATATTATTTTGATTTTATTGTTAAGATCACATTTTGTATAGGGATGGTATTATGCCAACAGACATCATTACTTTTTTTAATAAGTTGGTTTCTTTTTTAATCATTGAATATCTTATCAATGTTTTGTAGTTTTTATCGATGCCTTTCTAACTATAAAATTTTAAAAAATGTTTTTAGATTTCCAACACATCCAATTAGAAACGAAATATGGAATGAAGCAGTGCGTTTGAAACGAAACGATTCGAAATGGCATCCCAAAAAAAGGGATGTTCTTTGTTCTTTACATTTCATCTTGCATTCATTGCAAATAAATGTTTTGGTTATATTTCCTCTTTCAAAGATGTGACTGATGCATTTAAATACGATTCTTGCAGCCATCAAATTCTAATAATTAAAAGCGCAATAGAACAGTTTTTAGTGATTCAGCTGCACTACATTGCAAAAAAAGTTTCCTTGATTTAGGCATCAACATGCATCGGAGTTTATATCGTACGATAAGACGTTAGCGAGCAATGGAGTAGACATGAGCAATAAAATTCAACTCGAATTCATCCTCATACTCATTTATTAAATTCTAAAATGCCTTTATAGCGATCGTGATTAAAAATCGGATTCAAATTAACAATAAAATGATTTTTCTTTTAGTTTACAAACTGATAGACTTTAGATAGCTTTAACTATTTTAATATAAACTATGACTACATAAACTACATCGCTGCGATAGACCTAATGTCATGTACTGACCGATAATTAAATTGAATAGTATGTACCATGTGTCATTCACTGACGATTTCAGACGTGTCAATTATTCACAAGTGGATATTTGATCATCAGAAAATATGGAAAAAGTCGCAGTCGCAGCACTCGTAAATTTTATTGCTAATGTTGACTCCATAGCTCGCTAACGTCTTACCTTGCGCTAAAAACTCAGATGCTTGCTCATCAAGATAAAAGTTAAATAAAGTAACTTTATTTAGAGGAACTTGTGATTTAGGTCTCATTACTAATCACGGTACCGATTTTTTTTCGTAAACAAACGAAGACTTGTGTTGTATTGGAAATATATCCATATGTAAAAACATAACCCTCCTCTCCTTCGGCAGTTGGGTAAAACTAAAGATAGCAATGTTTGCATCTCTTCTCACCCACCGTGTGGCCTTCTTGTATTATATTGTAAATAATAATAAATAATTTGGTATTTTCCCTCGCGACTCAGCCCTACTTCTGAAACAAAAAATATCACGCGAACGTTATCATGACTAAGTTGCTTCTTGTTGCATGTAACCATTCAACAATTATCCGTTTTCGTTGTCACTCTCACATGGCTGTCGTCCGACATGACGCACGACGGCTAATCACAGCAATGTATTCCTAAATTGACCAATCGCATCCATTTGTTTTGTTTGGTAATTGAAAATAGGCTGACATTTTGGGTAGCTGTGATTGGATACCTAGTTGACTATGCGCATACCGGGTTTTGGGCACGAGTTTGGGTAGACATTCCATAGCTCAAAAGCTAAGGAGCTCGTGTTCTATATATTTTAACATTCACTGATGGATTACTTGTTATTATTACGAGTATCAGAAGACATGCTCAGATAGTTACGATAGACTCCCATTAGATATTTCCACAATAATATCATGTTTATTTTTGAAAAAAATTGTTATGTTATCATAGTTTTATTTTTCATTCCAGGACACTGAACGAACTTGTTCTGCATTATGCTATTAACTCGCTTGATGAACATAATGATCAACTCAAAACTACCCGTTAGATTTTTCCACAACAATATCATGTTTATTTTTGAAAAAAATTGTTATGTTATCTTATATAGTTTTATTTTTCATTCCAGGACACTGAACGAACTTGTTCTGCATTATGCTATTAACTCGCTTGATGAACATAATGATCAACTCAAAACTACACTTAAGTATCCCATTAATGCTCACCTGGTGAGCAAGCCAGAAAAGAAGCAGTCACATGAAAGTGAACACCTGGAGACTCAGCATCAGCACAGAGAATTCCATCAAATGGAGTCACAGGCGTCACAACCGCAAAGGCCCAGGCAGTAGTTGAATCAAAATGTGAGTCTTGCTGAATTATCTAGTCTTCTATTTTTTAATAGAATGACTGATGTGATCTTTTCACATGTGACTAAGAGAGGTATCATGAGGTTCAAGTCATTGCTGTATGTATGGGCAGATAGACTGATCTCATGTTTCCACTAATGTTAGTGGAGCCTGGTATGTTTTGTCTAACAACAGCTAGGTTATTCTCTTGTATTGGGATCTGAATATGACTAAGGTGCATTGATAAGTATGTGATGGTGTAAATAACTAAGCATATTGTCGTGTGATATTTTCAATTGCTTAATGTATACTTCCATCACAAGAGGTTACGTTAAAGTTTGAATGGCCCAATAAACAACGAAAGTATAAATTTGTATTGCGTCCAGTTTTTGATGAATTTGATTGGGAGGTTTTAGGGGCGCGAGGGGGAGCAGACAAAAGTATTGTATGAAGTATATTTAAGTTGCTTGCTTCGTATGTAATTAGCTTTAGGGAGATGTCTGTCGGCCAAATGTACAAACGCGAGTACCAAAAATGTGTCATGTAAATGTTGATGCGTGCAACAGTCAACTCTGGAAGTCGAAAGTTATTTGATACTTGATTTGTTATTTGTGTTTGCTAATGTGATATTAATTTGTTAAAAGTCATATATAGGGTTGGAATTTATTAACTACGTCTGTAGGTAATGTACCTTTTATATTTATTCCTCAGAAATATAGACTACAACCTAAATACATCTTGCTAGTAATGTACGTTGGTATTGGTAATACTTTTTGATTACTGGCGTTCATAACTACTAAACTTTGAATTCATGTACATGTACAATATATAATGGCATGAATAGAATTGGGGCGAAATTACACAATTGGATAAAATGTAATGACATTTTAGATTTACATGAGCTGGATAATTTATGTGGATTTTGAGTGAGTGAGCAATGAACATAGAACAAGAAATTAACCGTGTTTTTTTGCACTAGTTGCGGGGGGTTGTTTGCATTTTATATACATAATGAAATCGTATCAATACTCAACTCGAGAACGAACAGCAATAGTACTCGTATCGATAACCTCCCGTTTATGACTCATGTGATAGTAATTAATAACATTTTGTCATATAATACATATATTGAATCGATTTTAAGAAGGTATTTGTATGTATAAAAAGAATTATCATTTTATATCAGGATCATGATCAATGTTGTGTAATTTGAACAAACGAAGAATTTGCTATTATTTTCCTTATAATTGATTGGTTTAAGCTTGATGCTATATTATATAAGTATTATGATTTTGTACTTATTTTACTATTTGCGAATTTCATAAAAGTTCATTATAATTCTTCCATTAGTATGATGAATTTGGTAATAACGTCGATTTATTGATGTGCTGGTCTCCGACACATTCATCAAAACTACCAAGGACCTATTGTTTCGTGTCCTGGTCAAATGGAGTTTACAATTTATCAACAAGCAATTCTGCTGAAATAATGTATTTCTCTGTCTCTCTAGTTTGCCACAATCGTTAACATGTTAGCGTTGGAAAGTTCCAGTAAAGTGACCCGTTTGTAACTTCGACGTTATGCAATAATGGGTGATTTTCTTTGTTCTCTCAACTTCAAAAACGATACCCAGTACTCTACAAAAAGCTAACTCACCTCCCGGCTTTCACGTATATAATAGTTTCTAATTTGAGTAAAATATTCTTGTCAATTATTCGATTGGTTATTTGGAAACATAAATTGGATTCACCGTTATGGTAATTCTAAGGTCATAATCTTAAAGTAGTTTTAGTGTAGGTAGGTTTAACAAATTAATGGATGAAAGTTTGTTACGTATTGAAGTATTCCTGAATGTTATTATTAGTTTTTCCGAGTTTCCATTGGTCGCAGAGCTTTAGTGGTGAATATAGTGTCAAAGACAATCTTTATTGGTGAAATTTAAGTAAAACTGCGGTTCTCTGTCAATATTGTGTAATCTCTCTACTTCGTTTAAGGCATTCGCTTCTGGTAACTCACACATATTTCCTTGTGCTGAGGTTAAATAATTGTTTTTGCTATAATATATAGCCTATTTTGATGGCTTATAAAATAATGTGAATTAAGAATAAACCCAACGACCAGCACTTTTAAAATTACATTAACATTATATTTGAAAATAAATGAAGCTTGGCTTTGCTGCTCTGGTAGAAGCTGGTAGAATCGCTTATATGATTATAACATTTTCCTGGTTTTGCAAATATTGGGCATGGCCCCTAGTTTGAATCATCTTGTGTTTGTATTGTTGTTGTTGTATTCGCAAAAAACTATTATGTTAATAAAATCCTGTTATTACCCAAAAATGCAGGGTTACCAAAATATGAGTAAAGAGGAAATATAATAAGAACATTGTAAGTGGAGTTCATAATTATATATCATATATCACATATACAGAACATATACCTACCTAGATCACTTATTCTGCTGACACAAGTGTAGTTTTTTTAACAATTTGTTATGCATACCTACCTATACATAGATACTTAGATATATTTTCCCCATTCAAATAAAGATACATAGTAGCTGTAACCCACACAAATGTATATCCCTGCAAAAATTGAAACAAGTAAACTTTATTCACAATATTAGGTGCAATATATATTTTTTTATTCTTTGTGCAATTTATCAACTTTGTATATTCGGGTGACTTTATTTTTTAAAGTTTTGCGTAAAATTGCGTTTTATTTTATGCCGTGTACCAAGTTACTTGGAAAATGAACGTTTAGGGCCTAATAATAATGATGTGTAAAATTGTACTGCCATCAACCGCGTACTGAAAACACCAACATATTGTTGCAATTGTTTACTATATGGCCTTTGTATGCCATGCCGGCCGTAAACCATTAGAGGCGGCCTCTCACGGCATGGCAGCACGATTTTTTTAAACAAATAGTAGTTAAATTTGTTTGATCAAGTTTAATTTCAGTCGCAATTATTTCAATGCGTGCCTATACGTTAAGGTGGTTCGATTGCCATACAAAGCGTTATTTGACATTCGCAGGCTAACGGCGTGATATTTTAAGAAACTTATGTAACAAACTTTCATCAATTGGCTTCCTATTTGCGCCAAATTCCCCCTTTCCTAGAATAAACTTGTATAAACTAGATTAATTTGAGAAAAATAGTTTTCCCAAAATATCACGTGACAAACCAATTTCTCAAATTAATCTAGTTTATGTTAGTTTATTCTAGGAAAGGGGGAATTTGGCGCAAATGGGAAGCCAATTTATGAAAGTTTGTTACATAAGTTTCTTAAAATATCACGCCGTTAGCCTACGAATGTCAAATAACGTTTTGTATGGCAATCGAACCCCCTTAAGCATGACTAAATTGTCATTGAAATTACAACTACAATGTCATTACATTAAGTTACATTTTGTTTGTCTCTAATAAAACGGTACCGTATTGGCTCGACTCGTTCGTTTTTCGTTGAATTCCTTTTTCGAATAAGACGAGCCAATACGATATCAAATACTGCGAGACGATGGGTACCCTTATTTTTTTCCCAGTTTTATTTACAGTTTTCTGGATAAGTTCAGTTCAGGGCGTCCGTTGTAGAGTGTATTATGATATTTATGTGATAGTGTATAACATGGCCCTAACTGCACTGATTACAAATCAAATTGCGTTATAATAGTATAATTTAAATTTATTTATCATTGTAAGTTATAAAAAGTTAATATAATGAGATTTATTCTAGTTATTTTTGTATTCGTGTCATTATAATTATGCATAACAAGAGTCCAAAAGTAGGTTCAGGATGGATGTAATTTCTGTGAAGTAGATGTTTTTGATCTCAAAGGCGAATTTTAAATTTAAGATAAGGTACCATTAAAGTTAGGAGCAGCCAAATTGGATGCATTCAAGCATAACTATTCCTTGCAGTCGCCATTTTATGTAAAATTATAATTGTAGTATGTTTTAATAAGTGTTAATAAACAAACAAATCTTTTAAACTAAGTATGTTTTATTCCAACATAATCCAACCAATTTTGAACCAATCTGTATAACAAGATAGCGGGGTCTTGAATCCATCCCAGCCGTTGGCAGAGCCAACCTATAAGCGAGCACATATCTGCTATGGAGTTAACAAAGTACAGACACCTACAGTAATATATCTGACGAAACAGAACAAAGTCACAGAATAAATAATAATAATAGTACTAAGTACAGAAGGTTCTCTGTTAACAAATCCTCTGTATAGGTACGCCGAACGAGCCCAAACGTGGCCGTCCCTTTCTATAAAAAGCAACGCGCTGCGATATAAAGCGTGTGTGCCGTAGCAGCGCTAACATACCACCCGGGACCGGCCCCGGCATGTACTTGTTGCGGCGCGACGAAATCATGGAGTGAGCCGCCCCTGACAAAGTGTAAAGGCTGCCTACTCAATGGGCCATCATGCCCCGTCCTACAGGACGCAATTATGTGTTAGGAAGTAGGTAAGACATACTTTCATCTCATTCCACCGCATAACTGCGTCTTGTCCTGTCCTGCTGCCATGTAATAACTCGCTGATCAACTAGGCTTGATATTGTCGATAGGCGGTATACACGGTGAAGTATTATTGTGATTTTATTCTAGCTGTGTCTATCTATTAACATGCAATGAGATAGAGACAGCGCATGGATTGCGTGATAATACTTCACCGTGTATTGGCCGCATTTGGGCCATATATATATATATATATATATACAGTGTGAATCTTTATAAAGTGCACAAAAAAAAATGTAGGAAAGTACAGTTCATTTTATTGACGGAAAAAATGAAAAAAAATTTTTTTTCCTTTATTTGATTTTTTTATGATTTAAAAAAAAAATTGGATCGCTATTGTGCCCTACTTGTAAAGAAAACATAATGTCTCTTAAATTAGTTGATTTATTGCAACCAAATAATAAAAAAAATGGTAACTAATAATAGGCTGTAGTGTTGGAATGATAACTAATACAAAATCTGACGCCATAAATTAATTATTACGAGGTTTATGGCGAAATCCTGGCTATTTTTCATCACTTTTTTTAAATAATGTAAAATTGCTCAATGAAACGTTCCATTTACAAAATTTTTTTATGATTTCATGTTAATCTACATCGTATTAGCTTTCGAACAGTGAAATTACCACGCGGCTAGCTGAAACACACCATTTGTTATCAGCGCCCAAACAATGGCCTTGCGCGCGCACCCCTAATTAGCAGGTAAAACCTTATCTGCTAGTGTGATACGTGGGTGGGGGAAAGTGGAGTAAATTTTATTTTTCATAATAAGTTACACGAAGATCAGTAAAATTATTTGATGTAAACTATCAAGGAAACTACCTAATGCATAAAATTTTCAAAATGTCCACCACATTGTTGCTGACAAAGCGCCGCACGAAGTAAAATTTGATGAGTTGCCCTCCTTATCATGTCAGGGTCATTTCTTAACTGATTCGCACAGTTTAAAATGCGCTGTTGCAAATCAATTTCATTTTCGATGGGGGTGCTGTAGATTTTTTGTTTCATTGTGCCCCACAAAAAGTAGTCGAGGGGCGTCATGTCAGGTGACCGTGCCGGCCATCCTACAGGTCCTTGCCGGCCGATCCAGCGGTTAGGGTAATTTGCATTTAAAAATGCCCTGACGATAATTGCATAATGAGCAGGACAACTGTCCATTTGCAAAAAACATTCTTCAGCGCAAATCCAGCGGGAGATCTTCCAATAACTCTGGCAAATTGTCTCTTAATAGCTCCAAGAATCTTGCTGCGTTCAAGGTCCTCGGCAATATCACTGGCCCAATTAATTTGTCGTCAATAAGAGCCGCCCAAACGTTAACCGAAAATCTTACTTGGAACCCAGATGAACGTTTCAATTTAGGATTTTCACCTTTGGGACACCACAGGTGTAAATTTCGGCAGTTAGTGATTCCGTCCCTTGTAAACGTTGATTCGTCCATCCACAGTATTGTCCCTAGTCCTGTTTTGAATCCAATTCGACATGATGCACCTTGGATGCTGGTCTACGTCTTCATGTAAATGGTGTACCCTTTGATAATGGTATGGATGCAGGCCTCCTTTTTTCAAAATCCGCCACACCGACATCTGCGATATTCCGAACAAAGAGTACTATGAATAATATAGAGATAGAGACGTCAGTCAAGGTTTTGCATGCCGCGCGTCATCTAGATTTATCCGACTTCAACAGCCCAAGAGTTAGCTCTAGAAAGTTCATATGTGTGCGTCAAGTGTACGCATGTGTGCGTGAATGGAGATACTCACACACACATATACACTTTACCTGTACCTGCATGCATACATATTGATGTATAATATGCCAATTCCTGCTTAACGAATAAATTTAAAATAATAAAGACAATTTATGAGTTATAATATATTTTTCAACACACCTGCTCGTAAAGTAGGTCTTATTACAGCGTATTTACACTGATAATGCAGAATATTACCCATGCCGTGACTTTTACATTACATTATCGCACTAGTGCCTTTTCATTACATATCTTTTTAAATATTAGCAAAATAATGCAGAATATTACCCATGCCGTGACTTTTACATTACATTATCGCACTAGTGCCTTTTCATTACATATCTTTTAACATTTTCATTTTTTATTATTTTGTTTTTTCCTCGCAAATGTGTTGAAAAACGTCGTATGAAACACGTGAGCATTGGTCATTACACTTCTCGTCTCCATTAAGCCTTCGCCTTCGGCTCAGGCTTAAAAACCGACTCGAGTGTAATGACCAACTTAGCACACTTGTATCATAATGTACTATTATTCGAGGAATCACAGTCAATTACGAACATGGAACAGTTATTCAAGCAGTAGGTACAGCAGTTTGGTATCCTATTACTAGTTTGGTACAATATTATTGACTCGTCTCGACTCAATCGTCAATAAGCAAATCAAGGTCCAAATGAGAAAACAGCAGGTCCAAGTGATCAGCGCATCCATAGCACACGATAATAAACGATAAATAATAATTTAAGGCAATTATGAAATCATTTTCAGAATAACGGTGACAGCCTGACAATGACGTGACGTGAATGACGGAAGCATAGACTAGACGGAAAGTTTCTTTGAGTAGATAAATACATGGAGAGGCCCTATTCTACTATAGATACATTTATGTTATGCAAATATACATGAAATCTACATAGAAGGTCAAAAACACAACTTATCTCTTTCTTTCCAACTTTCGATAGCGTATGGTGAAAGAGATAGCATGATATTACGTTGCTCTTACTTCCGATACTAGCAACAGACATTACAGCCGCGTGCCATGCGCCATTTTATGCGCCAAATGTCTTTGTAGTACATGCGCTGTCAAGTGGTAAACAACTCAGAGTTAAAATCGTAATTTTCCGTATTAAAATAGTTTTTTTGGACTTGGTTTTGTGTAGTGAACACATATAGATGTGAACGCAAAATGCCTGCGTGCTCAATAAAGCAATGTGGTGCACGGAAATCAAGTAATCAACCGAATTTGACCATTCATAGGTTAGTAGCCGTTTTTCTTTGTTAACTGCCAGTATATCGCACTATCCGCCAAATGATAGTCAGTTTTGAAATGGATTTATCGTTCCCAACAAGAAAATACTCGTTTCGCTATATTTACAGGAGTATTATTAACATTTAAATCATACATCTTATTTTGACTAGTGCTGCGCTCTGATATCGACAACTTGCTATTAAATTAAAGACTATGTGAGTAATTTTATGATGTTATTTCAGATCAATCCGTTGACAGGGAGAGGGTGAAATTTCAATTACTAAATTTGACCCAAGAAACAAGAATAAATAATAAAAACAAACGTGGTGAGCTAAATAAAAGCTTGTAAAAATACCATTGTTTTATTCATATAGTAATCATAGTATAAACAGTGGGCTGGGCCTGAATAACCCGACAGATTTTAATTGTATTTCTGATATTGGAAGGGTCCACGAAAAAAACATGTCTACTCAATTTTTTTTTTTCAAAATGAGTTTCTAATGTCAAAATGCTGAGCTCGTTATGAAAACTTGACATTAAAACCTGAATTTGAAAAAAAAGTGACCACCTGTTCTTACCGTGTCATTCACACTATAGGCAGCTGCGACCTTATCGGTTGTACCAATAAAATGCAATGTTGGTAAAACACTTCACAAATAATATAGTTACGGTAATAGAGTAGTGTACTTGGATATTATTATTCGTCTCGGTCAGTTTCAATTACAGAGAAAACTCAAATATTGATGTCGATATTTTTCAAAGTCCAAGTTGATATCGATAATTGTCTCTAATCGATGACAACCCTACAGCCACGAATTGACAGGCCGCCATATTATGCGCCAGGATTAGGTATACACGCTCATTTCGTAGGTATTTCGTGTCCATATAGTTTAATTAGTCTGAGGAAAGTTTACGTTCCATTTCATGTAAAATGTTCTAACCGTAAATTTAATGTTCTGTTTTAATCTATAAGTAGTAAGTTTTTTTAGGAGAATCAATTGTATAACGAATATACGTGGAAATGTAGTCTCAGTTATAATCAAACTACGTAAAATGGAATTATTCCTAAATGTCATACTTAGGCAGGCCTGTTTCCGCTTCCGCTTTGGATTGCCACCTGCAGGCGTCGAAACAGAACTACGATAGGTCTCCTCAAACTCGCCACTATTTTGACGTATAAACGTCAAAATAGGCTTTATAATTATAAGGCACTGACAACACCGTGATTCCGAACTGTAGAACAAGACGTCTAGTGCTGGCCGCAGGATTTGCGAATACCGCATATAGTACTGCTTCTTCAACAGCAACATCGATGATTCGTTGAGGTTCGCGGCGGCGGTCTCTACCATTTCCAAGACCAAATAATAGCCAATCTTCGGTGTACCTCTTGAAAGTTCATAATTTTGAAACTCATCGGTGACTTGCATTTGTCATACCTATGATATCGATTTACGAGTGCCCCTACCCAACTCGTAATTGAAATCACCATGAGTTTGTTTTTGACAGTTGACGTATGTGACATCTGCCAAAAGTGCCAAAGTATGTTTTTTTTTTCGGAAGAATTAGCAGCGGGGCTCGATTGTGATATTTGTGCGGCGACGATTTATTGAAAATATAAAAAATGTCAAGCCTGGAGGAGTACATTATGATGACGATGACGGACACGGACAGCGACGAAGACGACGAAGTTCCTCACCGTCAACATAATCCAGCTGCGGTAGGCGTCGCAGAAAGAATTCATCACGAGCAAGCATTTGCGATGTCTAATGCGAAATTTAAAAAAATATTATCGGCTTATGAAACCGTTGGTGCGGGCTCTAATTGAAGAGTTACGACCGTTGATTCCGGCTCCTAACCGAATTAGTGACTTGATGGTAGAAATTAATAAACTAATTAGAATGTCTGTATTTTGAATTTCAAATCATATGTAAGCTGGCAATGTCTAGGTCAATGTGTTGTAATATGAGCGTATATTTATTAAAAATGTGATTTATAATAATGTTGTGTTTCTATATTTTATCAGGAGACAGTGGATATGCATTAAGGCCGTCTATAAAAGAAAGAATGTACACAATTATTTATAAAAAGCTTACAATTATCAAGTAAAACAATATCCAAGTTATTTGTTAATACAATTTTTTACATATATAATTCGTTTACATGACACTGGCAGATACGCTACGTTTTACGTTTGACCAATTTGATAAATCTATTTTAAGTTATAGTATGAGAATATAAAAACCGGTATCAAGGACAACACTATAACATCTGCGTAAAAAGGAACGTAACGGGAAGATTGTCTCTGATTGACATTGTAAAATTTCTGCATGTTGGTAAACAGCGTGTGACTTTCAAAAATACGGCTTTTGGAAAATGGTGACAAAAGTCATCGGTGATAATTTTAGTCACCGGTGACTTTGATATCACCAGTGAGATTCAAAAATCGGCCCCCAGGCAAATCTTTTAAAGTATGATTCATGCCGAATTTATTGATGGTATTATAAACCGCTTTCAGGCTAACTGCTTCCTCTGCAGCTATCTTTCTCATAGACATACCCGATCCCTTGCAGTATTTGGTCACAATTGAAAGTCGTTTTTAGGGTTACGTAGCCAAATGGCAAAAAACGGAACCCTTATAGATTCGTCATGTCCGTCCGTCTGTCTGTCTGTCCGTCCGTATGTCACAGCCACTTTTTTCCTAAACTATAAGAGCTATACTGTTGAAACTTGGTAAGTAGATGTATTCTGTGAACCGCATTAAGATTTTCACACAAAAACCGAAAAAAAACATCAAGTTTTAGGGGTCCCCATACTCAAGAGCTGAAACTCAAAAATTTTTTTTTCATCAAACCCATACGTGTGGGGTATCTATGGATAGGTCTTCAAAAATGATATTGAGGTTTCTAATATCATTTTTTTCTAAACTGAATAGTTTGCGCAAGAGACACTTCCAAAGTGGTAAAATGTGTGTCCCCCCCCCTGTAACTTCTAAAATAAGAGAATGATAAAACTAAAAAAAATATATGATGTACGTTACCATGCAAACTTCCACCGAAAATTGGTTTGAACGAGATCTAGTAAGTAGTTTTTTTTAATACGTCATAAATCGTAAACCGCAATTTATTTCACGGAACCCTTCATGTGCGAGTCCGACTCGCACTTGGCCGCTTTTTTATCTGATAAACCCTTCATCTTGAATATTTATTAGAAAAATTGTGTTATTTTTAATATTAAATTCTAATATATACTTACCTGTCACATTGACATATGAACGAAAATTCTAAATATTGCAACCTCTTTTTTTTACCCTTACAAACTTGCTTCCATAATTTTCGATACGGTCCTTAAGATCGAAGTTACAAACCTCATACTGAAGTGGCGGTGCGGTGCAGTGCGTAGGCGGTACCGGTTGTAATATTCGAACTAATGCGAAAGGGTTCGCACAGAATACCGCGGCGGGACGCGGTATTCTGTGCGGACCTTTTGATATTAGCTCGAACATTACAACCGGTACCGCCTCCGCACAGTATCGCGCCGCGCCGCCACCGCTGTCTGTGCGTTTCGACCTTTAAGCTTAAGGGGTGGAGTTTTCCAAAACGCTGAAAGTACTTTGTATTCTAGTAAGAAATCTTTCTACAAAGTTTCAAGTCTCTTGCTAAGAAAAAAATGTTTCCCCCATACAAAATTTTCCAAAACGCTGAAAGTACTTTATTTGTATTCTAATAAGTAATCTTTCTACTAAGTTTTAAAGTCTCTAGCTCAAAAAATAAAGATTCCCCCATACAAACTTTGCACCCCTATTTAAACCCTTTAGTGTAGGCCTGAGTGGACGCTCGAGTCGGGCGTGCGGCGTGCATGTTAAACAAATGAGGCTCATACTGGTGTCCTGCCTGAGTAGACGCTGCACAAATTGAATGCACGCTCGCCCGCCCCGCCGAACGCTCCGCTCCGAGCGTCCACTCAGACCTTAGACTTAGGGGTGGAATTTCCATAAATCCCTTCTTATCCGTTGTAAAAGGTAGTTCTGGTGTAAATTTCAACTCTATAGCCCCAGTAGTTTAAGCTGTGCGTTGATGAGAGAATGAGTCAGTCAGGACAAAGGGTCCGGCCACATGGCTACGGTGCGGCACCACGACGCAAAATTTTGCGGCGCGCGTGTCGTAAAAACCCGCGTTTAGTACCGAGAATCGCCGGTTTTGCTCGGGAAAATTTTGCGTTGCGGCAACGCACCGCAGACATGTGGCCGGACCCTTTGTCCTGACTGACTCAATTCTCTCATCAACGCACAGCCTAAACTGCTAGAGGCATTTATATGTATAGATTAGTGTCTCGGGTCGAGGTTGAATGTCTGCAATTAGCAGTATTTCGTACGCCTTACCATGACCAAGCATACTTAGTAGCCCGTGTGCAATTTCAGAGTACACTATAGATAAATCTATATATAATAACAGAAAAAGTTAATTCATAAGTCATTTATTGATCGCAAAATACTCCTGTATCTTACACAAAAAGGAATGATAGCTCTTCCTCAGCAAAGAATCCAAAAACAGTATTACTTAACACACAAAGAAATCATAGTTAAAATAGTAAAGCTAGTTGTTCTGGTGGTCAAAAGTTGGTTAATTAGACTTCTTGGACTCTTTAGATGGCGATCTGGACCTTGAACGCGACATGGAACGTCCCTTGGAGCGCGAGCGGGAGCGAGAACGGCTGCGGGAGCGGGAGCCCGAGCGCGCAGACCGGGACCTTGTGCGGCGACGGGACCTCGAGCGGCTGCAAACACATGAAAAATCACATTAACACTTTGTTGTTCACCACATTTATCATCAACATCTGTGAAAACCTTCACGTATCATGATAGTCAATTGTAACGTATTTATGAAGGAAGTCTATCTTTACGAGGTGTTTACAGAATCGTGACTTGTTTTGCTTGCTTTCACAAGTTCTTTAAAATGTAGATTAGTAACTTGAGATAGTAAGCAAGTTAGTTTGTTGTATTACAACTAAGTTAGAGTATTTATTATAATTACTAAACCATATCATATGTATACATTGATGGACGTATTATAAATTCATGTTGACTTGCACCCAAGATTCTCTTGATGAATTCTTCCATTGTCGTCTTTGGTAAATCCGTGTCGATGGTGATCCCCCAACCCTATCATACTTACCTTGCTAGAAATAAATTATTGTTACTTATTTAATAAGATGTCTGCTCTGAACTCAAATACTGTGAATAGTGTGTAACTCACTGAGTGCACGCAGTGAGTACATTAGACGTGCGTCGCTGAGCGGACGAAACGTTACACTCAATGTAGTTGACGACAATTGAAGTGCGCACGTAGCCTGTAGCTACGTAGTTCGGAGTGGGTTACCGATGCGGGCGACTCAATCGGAGTACACGCCGCGACGTGAAAACTACGTAGCGCAGATAATAAGAAGTGCAGACACTGTAGAGTTCGGTCTCGGCGCACAGGCCAATGATAACCTATAACATAGTTATCATTGGTTTATGTGAGTCTTAAAATGGGATGGAATCTAATACAATGTTTTGAAATTTTTATGCACGGAAACCCCCCAACATAATGTGCACAATCATTTCCTTCAACCAAATTTTCCACTAAAGAAAACAAATTACAATATATTTAATATAATATCATCACCAAGCACCAGTGCATAATATCAGCAGGATTGGAGTGGTATCGCATTAAATTTGTTTAGTTACCTGGTGTGACATCAAATATCTGTTACTAATTTACCTAGTCATATTTGATAAATCCTTTAGATAGATTTAATAATTTGAGTATTTAGAGATTGACTAAAGAAAACACAAATATGATCTATAATGAGAATGGATTTGTTTACTTGTAAGGAAACTTAGATAAGATGTTCTTAGTTTGATCATTCATAATGTGAGTTCCTACAAATGCAGGAACTGACATCATTCAACATTTTGATTTTAATTTGAAATGAGATAAATACTTCAAATGCATTATTCATACTGAGAGTCATTGGTCTTCTGAACGGGCCATATTTCCACTGCAATAAGTGGCCGGCAACTATTGGTGTCCCTCTCTTACTCACGTTTACTGTTTGAGAAAGACACTAATAGTTACCGGCCACATATTGCAGTGAAAATATGGCCCGTTTAGAAGCCCCATTATGAAGATATGAAAGTGTAATTTCACTTTTGCTTGATTTAATATGTTCGAAGATATCAACTGTTGATTGCTACAGCTGATGGATACCAACTTTCTTTATAATTATGTATTTAGTGACCCATGTACCACAAAGACCAAATGTATCAAACAATAGTCACCTGCGGCGCCGACGACGTGTGCAGTCGCGAGCGTAGTGTCCGCGGTCCCCGCAGTCGTAGCAGCGGTCATCGTAAGGCCGAGGTGGCAAACGGGACCGGGGCGGAGGCCCGCCTCGGCCTCCAAACCCACGGCTACCGTTCGACATCTCCACCCGAGCCCGGCGGCCACATATCGTACGACCGTCTAAGCCACGAACCTGAAAGCATTACAACACAAATAGAGACTAAGCAACAAGCTTTTAGCATTCTATTCAAGTGCTATAATCTTATAGTGGCAGTACACTTGGCGGTATTTGCCCACATATTCGTGTTGCATATTTTTTTTCTTCCTACGGCAAATGAAAGAGAGGCAACGACGCAACGCGAACCACAAGAGTAGCACAACCATTATAATAAGTATGTGTAATTGATACAGCTATAAAAAATATATACCGCATCTTCAGCATCACGGGGATCCTCAAATTCCACAAAGGCAAAGCCTGGCGGATTTCTTGCCACCCAAACATTCCTAAGTGGACCATAGTACGAAAACGAATCTTCAAGTTCAGGCTTACTGGCATTGTTGCCCAGATCGCCGACGTACACTTTACAGTCACCGTAACGTGACATAGTCTGAAATAAAACCATTCTAATTAATATACGCAGTAATGTAACCTATATTGCACTTTCATGCGTAAAAATGTGAAATGCTTACCGAGGTTTACAATGAAGTGTTCAATTAATCACATTTATCCTTAGTTTCTCTGGTCACATGAATTCAACCAAATAAAAGCCAAATCTAACGTAAATCTATAAAATAACCTTAGCAAGTTTAGCACTAATGGCCGGCGTCGGGCGTTTTTGTTCTCAAATGGGCGGGTTCAGAAAAGACAGCTAACAGCCACGCCAAGCGTAGAAATCAAAATGGCGGATTCCATTGTTCATATTAACCATAGACAAAAAAGCTATCACAACTTTATGATGGGCTCTACAAACCAGACAATTATCAATTCTGATTTGTCGTATCCAATAGGGAACATTAAGCCTGCATCACACTGGCGCGGCCTGCAGTGGCGGACCATAGTAAATTTGACAGCTAATGAGGTTTTCTATTGTCCGCCGCGGCCAGGCCGCGCCAGTCTGTGAGGGGCCTTACGCAAAACTCTGCGTAGGGGGCCACACTAACACAACCCGTATACAAACCGCCATGACGTACAATGTCATATTTATTAAGTTAGTAAGTATTGTTAGGTTAACAAATATGCCATTGTTTTCAAACGCGTTTTCATCAATTATTTGTAATTGTTTGTTAAACAATAACAAATAATTGATGAAAACGCGTTAAACTACAATAGTTTTATTATCATTCGTGTGTAAAATACCTGTACTGTGATATTAAAATGGCATCCTATAGTCATTTAAAGTTGGATGAAGGCTTTCTTTTGCTTTACGACGTATTGCCGCTTCCCATAGTCCTTCGGAAATGAAAGATGCCCTTCATTTTTGCATCCAATTACGCAGCACTGATGCATTTTATTTATTGAAATATTCTCTTCCCTATTTGATCCAGAGCTTTGAAGGACTTGTCAAAGTTGTCAAAAAAACTGTTTACTAATTGTGATAGTGCTGCACTCTGGCGGCTGAACATTGCAGTAATGTTCCCTATTTCTGACAAATTGTGGCAATTTAGGGATACCATTTCGTAAAAATGATATTGCCATAACAAATCACTGTGTCATGATCAGTGATCGGATCTAGGATGCAATTTGGGGTGAACGACCTCAAACGTTATGTTTATCGTGGATGTGTCTCGGATCTCCCGGGATTTTGGGAAATGGGCTATTGTAAATTAAAAAATACGTCACTTAATATTTGCACACTTAAAGCACACTAGAATTGTCTAATAATGGGTACTTATAACTGAAATTATTATTATTTGTCGATAAGTTGAGAATGTGATAAGCAGGGCTCGATTTGATTGACAACGTCAGTCAAGAAATTATATACTGCTCATTTTAAGTGGTCATTTCATTTAATAAAAGAGGTTGATAAGTGGCAATTGTTTACGAAAAGACTATTTGATGGCATACTATGTGCGGTGCAGTGCAACGTCATCGGCACTAAAAGTTCGAGCCCTGGTGATAAGATTAACGAAATAGTGATAGTGAACTAATAACAATTATTACTTTTTCTTGTATACCCTGGTAAACACGTAAGAATAATAAAAATACATAAAAGATAAGACATACAAGATACGTTCAGTTCTTCTATGCAGTAGGTACTGTAAACATTTTTGTTGTTATAACATTTTCTGTTAATTTTATACTGTAAACTACTTAAAATTAAAAGTTATTTACTTTTTTGTAAAGATAGGTAACAAAAAAAGTCGCGGGATTGTAAGTCATATCCACCTTAATATTACGAACTTAAACCCCGGGAAATTGCATCCTAGATCCGATCACTGGTCATGATTGTGTTATTACTTATTTAAGGTATCGCTATTCGCAATAAGATGCTAACGTGATGATAAAAAAAATATAAACCTATCAAAGCGTGGCTCAAATCGACTGTAAAATGTGTTTTTATAGCACTATAACACCTTTTAAATAGTTTACTTCAAAATTATCTGCCAGAAAACTTGGCTGATCATAAATTATTTCCATGGTCAAATTGTGTTGGTTGTCCACATAACGGATTTGGCCTTTTCTTAACACGAACACTTTCGATTTTCGTTTACGGATCGATTTTCATGATGAACGAATGATTTTTCGAAAATGCCTACTCTGAAATCCGAAATTCGTCGTATTTGACAGCACGAAACTCTTCATGAAATGTCAAAATCTCACGATAGCTAAATTGTTATCGTTTTGCCTCGGTCTCACCATTTTTTATATCGCAGTCTCTTTCTCTCATTGTTTAGCGCCTTACTTGACATGTGTCAAGCTCATACATATCCTCGATAAGTAACAATAATACGTAACGTAGTTAGTAGATGTTCTTCAATAGTTTACACTGCGCTTGAAAACTGTTTTTCATTTTGTTTAAGTATATCTTCACCGATTGCCATTTGTATTTTATAATAATAATCCTCGCTTTTAACCCTGTGTAAGTAAAAGTTTTAAATGTAACTATTCTATTGATAATACTCACAACAATCTCACGTTCTTACGGTTTTTCTGATTAGAAATGGCTCGACATCTTCAAGACGCTTTGGCAAGGGAGCGCACGGGGCAAAGGCGCCAAAAGCGAGACGACCATTTTCAAAATTGTAAACGAAATAATAAATATTATGCAATTCCTTCTAAAACTCACTCCATGAAGCTTTATAATGAAACAAAATATCGTAAATATGATTTTTCATGATTTCAGCTTTCTTTTGAATAAATTAAACATTTACCGGTTTCTTTTATCGCGGCGTGCAAAACGCACTTTACATATTACTTCGTTCTTTCCAATATTTCCATTCACGTCGGTCAAAACGAAAGTAGTCTATGGATCCGACGCGTAAGTCCCCGATCCGAAATTGCTTGGTGGTAGCATTTACTTTCGGGTTTCGATCGGGCTTCGTTGCGGGCTTCGTGTTGAGTTTCGAAGTTCGTGGTAGCGCTCCAGCGCAACATGCCTCCAGACGATAGCAATTAGTCAGATTCTGATAAATTGGGGCTGACAAATCATTACATGTATAGACCCCATAATGGTGCGTAAACATAAGACCATAGAGATAGAATAGAGGGACAAAGATGTACCTCATCGCGTATGCGGATATTTTGTTTGTTTGTTGACCTGTCAAAATACTGAAACCGTAGAAAGAGGATATAATAGATGTCGTCCTAGCGCATTCCCGAAAAGGACGATGGCAAATAAACCTTAATAAATTAAGAAGTATCGAGCCACCACGAATTTCGGATTTCGAACATCTCCGTCTCTGTCGCACTTAGGGTTTATGGTGATCGAGCGACCGAAACGGAGATATACGAATTTCGAGATTCGAAGTTCGTGGTAGCGCCGCAGAAGACTAAACGAAGTTCGTTTTCGTTTCGCGGTACATAAGTACATTTATCACCAATTGTCAAGGTGTGTATACAGTTACATATTTAACTATTTTCGGTAAAAAAATATTGATAACTTGTACCTTATAATCCTATAGATAGGCGGCCTCTACACGGTGAATAATTACTGTGATCCTGGTTTGTCAGTATTTGCAGCAATATTCAGTATGGAAGCAGTATTGAATGGCCCTTTAAACGCTAATTATTTATCGCGTCAGTATTAAGGGCGGCCAGACGGTAATTCTGGTTCTTTCATATTCTCATCTCGCTCTATCTTATAGCTGCGTACCGCTCATACCATCCACCAAGCGGAACGTGGGGTGAGCCTTTTATTTTAGTTGCTGACAGTGACACTGCCTGTTGCGTCGACATTAAATAAAATAAACGTCGAAGGTGCCTTCTACAATTGTTGTTGTAATTTGAATTCAAATCTTTGGTAAAGGACATCGAGTTTGGTTGAATAATATTATTAAGACATGTCTCTTAATTCTTTATTATCTGTGGGCGGATTTCAAAATTTCCGGATAATTATAGAAATATAAATATTTATTCGACAAAAACATGATACACTAGGATACAAAGTCATTGGGTCCCGAGCTAGGATTCCCTGTGTTACGGGACGCAGTAGAACAGCAAGCATACGATATTAAATAAGAGACAAGTATAGAATAGATGTTTTACAAATTACAAAGCTACAATAATTTTAGTTCTGTCAGTGTAATGTGTGAGCGTGAGCAGGGGCGTACCGAGGGAACTTGGCGCCCCTAAGCAGCAAAAAGCCACAACACGGAAAAAAAAAAAAAAAAACTTGGCGCCCGGGGCAAACGTCAAAGTTGCGCCCTCCTCTCAGACTAATTAAGCTATATGGACACGAAATACCTACGAAATGAGCGTGTATACCTAATCCTGGCGCATAATATGGCGGCCTGTCAATTCGTGGCTGTAGGGTTGTCATCGATTAGAGACAATTATCGATATCAACTTGAACTTTGAAAAATATCGACATCAATATTTGAGTTTTCACTGTAATTGAAACTGACCGAGACGAATAATAATATCCAAGTACACTACTCTATTACCGTAACTATATTATTTGTGAAGTGTTTTACCAACATTGCATTTTATTGGTACAACCGATAAGGTCGCAGCTGCCTATAGTGTGAATGACACGGTAAGAACAGGTGTAGTCACTTTTTTTTCAAATTCAGGTTTTAATGTCAAGTTTTCATAACGAGCTCAGCATTTTGACATTAGAAACTCATTTTGAAAAAAAAATTTGAGTAGACATGTTCTTGTCGTGGACCCTTCCAATATGGTCAGAAATACAATTAAAATCTGTCGGGTTATTCAGGCCCAGCCCACTGTGTATACTATGATTACTATATAAATGGTGCAGAAGTGAATAAAACAATGGTATTTTTACAAGCTTTTATTTAGCTCACCACGTTTGTTTTTATTATTTATTCTTGTTTCTTGGGTCAAATTTAGTAATTGAAATTTCACCCTCTTCCTGTCAACGGATTGATCTGAAATAACATCATAAAATTACTCACATAGTCTTTAATTTAATAGCAAGTTGTCGATATCAGAGCGCAGCACTAGTCAAAATAAGATGTATGATTTAAATGCTAATAAAAATGCTGTAAATATAGCGAAACGAGTATTTTCTTGTTGGGAACGATAAATCCATTTCAAAACTGACTATTATTTGGCGGATAGTGCGATATACTGGCAGTTAACAAAGAAAAACGGCTACTAACCTATGAATGGTCAAATTCGGTTGATTACTTGATTTCCGTGCACCACATTGCTTTATTGAGCACGCAGGCATTTTGCGTTCACATCTATATGTGTTCACTACACAAAACCAAGTCCAAAAAAACTATTTTAATACGGAAAATTACGATTTTAACTCTGAGTTGTTTACCACTTGACAGCGCATGTACTACAAAGACATTTGGCGCATAAAATGGCGCATGGCACGCGGCTGTAATGTCTGTTGCTAGTATCGGAAATAAGAGCAACGTAATATCATGCTATCTCTTTCACCATACGCTATCGAAAGTTGGAAAGAAAGAGATAAGTTGTGTTTTTGACCTTCTATGTAGATTTCATGTATATTTGCATAACATAAATGTATCTATAGTAGAATAGGGCCTCTCCATGTATTTATCTCAATGGCCCTCCTACGGTATATGGAACTTGTACTACACTACACCACCAGATGGCTTACTTAGCTAATGTGTCCATTTAGCATGGTTTGTCTGGTGGTACTCTTTGGGGGAGGCCTATGTTCAGCGGTGGACGTCTTTCGGCTCATATCATGATGATGATGATCTTTTATTATAAAATAAACGAAGAAAAAAAGTCAATCTTAAGTATTTTTTATTTCCTAATTAGATAGGTTACATATCGGTATACCGACTACCGGTCGTCCCAAGACTATGCGACATAAAGGGAAAGTACCTTATATATCGTAGATAGGATATTTTGCTGAAAGGAGACTTTATGTTATTTTTAAAAGTTAGTAATACTGCAATCATAGATTCTCTAAAAATTACTAGCTTTGTCTGGGAATTCAACCGACTTATATGTGAAAAAAAACACCCGTTAATTTTTATAATGACAATCGAAAGAATGGACAAAAAATTATAATTCTTCTTAAGTAACATAGTATCCACCTATCCATAACATAGTAACCAAGCTTAAAAAAATCCTGCTAGAACAGTGTCTAAGTATATACAGTAGAGGAGTTTATGACTCTTGAGAGGTAAACGGAGTTTTAATTTTTCTAATCTTATTTGTTTTTTTTTGACAACCTATAGCAGGAAATATAATTACTTTTTGTGTGTACCTACTATATTTTTGACATTGTTTAATTATGCAAATATTGTTGTTAACTTACCTAATTTCATTATTATTCTGGTAGTGGCTTTCGGGCTGTCAAAGCCCTTATATCACTGCGACCATCGCTGATCTATTATGATCGACCTAATTCCATAGTTCTGACATACAAATTTGACGTGTTTACATTCTTCTGTGTTAATTGTATTAATATTTGACATGTAATTCTAATCTATTTTCAACGTGTATTTTCTATTTTTTCAAACACAATCATTGTATTGCTTATGAATAAATAAATGAAATGAAATATCTTAAAAGAAAGGAATAACGTAAAATTAATAATTTTAATCAAATTTAAGAACAACATTATTTTTCTTTCAAACTCAAATCATTTATTGAACTCATGTTAGTTTACAGTTCTTCAATTACACTGTAGGGCAGAGCAATGAAATAAATAAGTTAAATAACAAAAATAAAAATTTCCTTCTGTGCTAGGAAATCGTTTATTAAGTGGGTAAGTACTTATTTGCGAATCATCATCCTCATATCAGCCGAGGGACGTCCACTGCTGGACATAGGTCTCCCCCAAAGAGTGCCAAAGTGACCAGTCCTGCGCCACCCGCATCCAGCGGACTCCCGCGACCTTTACCAGGTCATCAGTCTACCTTTTGGGAGGCCTACCTACGCCGCGTCTTCCAGTACGTGGTCGCCACTACTGGTTAAACTTTCCCTATCACAATTTCCTACTTCCTATCACAATTTCCCTACTTCTTCCTTTCCTCTGCTTCCTAGGAGCTCCCACTGGTGGGGCTGAGCGAACACAAAAATAATTGGCGATTATAGCCTCTTTTATACTCCTAAGACATCAAAGGTGGTGGGGATACAATTTTAAAGACCTCGCCCACTTTCACTATAGAAAAACTACTTTTTACGTTTTCCTGGTTTTCAGGGAAACCCTAAGGGTTTTTACATATTTTCCTTTAAAAGAACTATTTGTAGGCTATATATTACAATGTCTATTAGTTTTCCTACTTTCCCCGTTTAAATTGGGAAAATCGATATTTACGTAAAATTATTAAGTTTGGTAACATTAAAAGGCTTTGCCAGGCCCTAGTGGCTTTAATTAACATTATAATAATAATAATAATCGCAGATTTCTGGTGCAATCAGTCAACGTAAGGCAGCTTGTGGCGGGCTGTTAGGGAGTAGCGACCCTACGTACCTGAGTGCTCCTGGGGGTGTCCTGTGGTAAGGCTGAGCCGATCGGGTGGTTGGTTGGACGGGCCCCCCACCTCTGGCTTGCCTTAACTGGCTGTCCAGAGTGGAGTCGCAAGAGCTGTTGCTCGAGGGTAGATAGACATATACATATACAATAGACACCTAAGTGGCTATATGTTTAAAGTCCAGTGCCACCTCTCTACCCCCCCAGCCTCTCTAACTGGTGTTGCCCTTAGGCCATTTTTTAATGTCGCTATTAATAGGGGCCCATCTAGCAGTTGGCGAGTCACCGTCTGCCAGAGATAAAAAATGAGACAGTTTATTAGGCAGGCGTCCGATGTTTCACCCAATAGCCCAGCCACTAGTCCATCATTTTCAACCAATAACCCGTTTTCTTTAGATTCCATCAACCAGCAATAGTCCCTATACACCCCAGCGGGTGCTGTCTCTGTGTGCGTCCCATGACACGGGCAGGGACAGCATCCGCACGGTGTACTCCTTGCATTTCATTAAATTGTCAAAAGGGCCTCTACGTGTTGGCTCAATTGGTACTTTGTAGGTACCTAGCCCCACGCACGCCTCCCAAAGGTCCGGGACATCATTGTCCCGTGAGCGGGAAAGACATACATAATAATAATAAATCGTTTATTTCCAAAAATGATACAGCAGGTATTTGTGAAGCCTCTGACTTTTGAGCTAGGCTGAGCCTGTGTTACAGAAGTCAGTGTCCTCTCCCAGTTTGTGAGTATAGTGGATACATTTTTGATATACTTTCCTTAGGTACTAGATATTTATTTTATGTATTCTTAAATATCATTGATTATTAAAAGTGATTATACATACGTAAGGGCATTTACCTTATCTTTCTAATGATACCTTAATTGCTTTCGTACCTCATCTGGTTACGAAGATATGGCCGGGTGAGACCGTGAATTTTCACATTCACATTAACGTGGTAGCATAAGTTTGACTTTGCTCCAATCTTTTTAGCCAATCAGAGAAATAAACCTGAACCTTGACCATTCTTGCACCATAATCTCCACTTATAATAAATCTCTAAGTTAAAAAAAGAATCAGCCAGTTTGAAACTAAGCTTTGCGTGGTACGAATGTTCTCAGCATCCCATGAACGGAAAAATATGAAACATTTTATATAGGTACATTATTATTCTAGCTGCAACTTAGGATAGTTTTTATCCGACTGCGACAGTTAATTAATTTTCCGAAATATACGACTTCATTTAATTTTTCATTTATTTTTATTGAAATCAAACGCTGCTCCAACTCAGCTATAAGAAACGTCAAATTTTCGTCAAAATGGCGGAATTGCTTTGCCTTTCACTTATTAATAATTTAAATCCCGTCTACGATAGACCTTTACGAGACAAATGCTAAAATATAAACCATAAAAAAATATTCGATTCTGATATGAGAACTTATATGCGCAAATGTCGTTTTATGTCGTAATTTCAATAAATGAAATCAACAAATTTGAACAATATAATTAACACGAATTTGTTTTTTTTGAATGACAATGGCACGCGCTCGGCGCATTCAGCCAAAGTACCTGCGGCGCTACCACGAAAACCGATACTCAATGTTCATATATTTGCATCCCTGTCACTCGAGTATGGTTAGTGCGATAGAGATAGAGATACCCGAATATTTTCGAATTCCGAAGTTCGTGGTTATAGCTCAGGAATCGAAAATATGGTAAATAATCATAATGTATTTTCTCGATAAAGAATTTAAAATAAATATAGTCAAATGGAGAAAAAAACAAAGCAAGAGGTTATATAGGTAATGATTAAGTTATAAGAGTCCAACGTTTTAAGAGGGGGTATGTTCTGTCCCTTTTCCGCAAAACGCACCTTCATATGAAACGATTGTTTTTTACTATGACGCTCGAGTAAATTGACGTCACAGTCCCTCATCGTTTTCTCACTCTAACAAGCGACATTAAAACGGATGTAGCTTCATAATTTTTTGAGATATTTGAATGGGAGTTTCATTATCTTCTATCTATTTATACATAATAAATGCCTATGTCCTGACTGACTTATTCACTCACTCACTCACTCACTCATCAACGCACAGCCGAAACTACTAATCTTAGAGAGTTGATTTTTGCACAGTATGTTGCTTTTATAACGTGGGCTAGGGATAAAAAGGGATTTTTGAAAATTCTACCCCTAAGGGGGTAAAATAGGGGTGCAAAGTTTGCATGAGAGAACCTTTTTTTTTGAGCTATAGACTTAAACTTTGTAGAAAAATTAGTTATTAGAATACAAATGAAACACTTGCAGCGTTTTGGAAAATTCCACCCCTACGGGGGTAAAATAGGGGTGCAAGGTTTGTATGGGGGAAACATTTTTTTTTTAAATAGAGACTTAAAACTTTGTAGAAAGATCAGTCATTAGAATACAAATAAAGAACTTTCAGGGTTTTAGAAAATTCTACCCCTAAAGGGGTAAAATAGAGTGCAAAGTTTGTATGGGAAAAACTACTTTTTTTTAAATAGAGACTTAAAACTTTGTAGAGAAATTATTCATTAGAATACAAATAAAGTACCTAGATTCAGTGTTTTAAAAAAATCTACCCCTAAGGGGGTAAAATAGAGACTTAAAACTTTGTAGAAAGATTAGTCATCAGAATACAAATTAAGTACTTTCAGCGTTTTAGAAAATTCTACCCCTAAAAATAGGGGGCTAAAATAGGGGTGCAAAGTTTGTATGTGGGAAACTATTTTTTTTAGCTAGAGTCCTAAAACTTTGTAGAAAGATTATTTAAATACAAAGAAAGTACTTTCAGCGTTTTGGAAAATTTCACCCCTAAGGGGGTAAAATAGGGTGCAAAGTTTGTATGGGAAAAACATATTTTTTTTTAATAGAGACTTAAAATTTTGACGAAAAATTACTTATTAGAACATGAAAAATACTACATTCGGCGTTTTACAAAAATCATGCCCTAAGGGGGTTAAAAAAGGGTGCAAGGTTTGTATGGGGAACACTTTTTCTGAGCTAGACACTTAAAACTTTGTAGAAAGATTACTTATAAAAATACAAAAAAAAGACTTTCAGCGTTTTGAAAAAATCTATCCCTAAGGGGGATAAAAAGGGGTGCAAAGTTTTTATCAGGGAAAGTTTATGTTTTTGAGTTAGAGACTTGAAACTTTGTAGAAAGATTACTTATTAAAATACAAAAAAAGAACACAAATCGTTTTAGAAAATTCCACCCCTAATAGGGTTAAAAAGGAGAGCAAGCTTTGCATGGGCAACACTTTTTTTGAGTTAGACTTAAAACTTTGCAAAAAGATTACTTATTAGAATACTAAAAAAGAACTTTCAGCGTTTTAGAAAACTCCATCCCTAAGGGGATCCTTAAGATCCTTAAGAAGGGTAGCCAGTGTTGTGTGGGAAAAACTTTTTTTTTACTAGACTTAAAACTATTCGAAATGTTACTTATTAAAATTAATAATAAAGTACTTTCAGAGTTTTAGAAAATTCCACCCCTAAGGGGGTTAAGAAAGCTTTGTATGGGCAACACTTTTTTTGAGCTAGAGACTTAAAAGTTTACGAAAAAAGTTCTTTCAGCGATTAGAAAAATTCAACCTCTAAGGGGGTTTAAAAGGGGGTTCAAATTTTAAATGGCGAGCAATAAAATTTTAAAGTGTGAGTAAGAGATTTTTAACTTCGGTCTTATTCTCCTACGTTAAAAGACTACAAAACTGATTTCAGAGTTTTTCCAAATTCATCCCCTAAGAGTGTTAAAATTGGTTCAAAGTTTGAGTATTTCAAGGCATTTTTAAAGTATGAGATTTTTAACTTTGGTTTTAGACTGTTTGTTCACAAACTAGAAAATGAACATCAACTTTTTTTTTAATTATCCCCTAAAAGAGGGTTCAAATTTTGTATTGAGAGAAATCATTTTCTAAGACGATAAAAAGTTCTACGCGGACGAAGTCGCGGGCAACAGCTAGTACATAATAAATGCCTATGTCCTGACTGACTAATTCACTCACTCACTCACTCACTCACTCATCAACGCACAGCCGAAACTACTAATCTTAGAGAGTTGATTTTTGCACAGTATGTTGCTTTTATAACGCGGGCTAGGGATAAAAGGGAAATTTTAAAAATTCTACCCCTAAAGTAGGGTTGCAAAGTTTGTATGGGAGAACCTTTTTTTTTTGAGCTATAGACTTAAACTTTGTAGAAAAATTAGTTATTAGAATACAAATGAAACATTTTCAGCGTTTTGGAAAATTCCACCCCTACGGGGGTAAAATAGGGGTGCAAGGTTTGTATGGGGGAAACAATTTTTTTTTAAATAGAGACTTAAAACTTTGTAGAAAGATCAGTCATTAGAATACAAATAAAGAACTTTCAGGGTTTTAGAAAATTCTACCCCTAAAGGGGTAAAATAGAGTGCAAAGTTTGTATGGGAATAAACTACTTTTTTTTTAATAGAGACTTAAAACTTTGTAGAGAAAGGCATAATATACTCGAAGACGTTAAAGAATCTAATAATCGTCGAAATATATACAATCGATGACATACAATACATAACGTAATTTGAAGACTAATCTACATCTATCAAATCTGTATCCTGGATATACGAAAAACTCTTTCCCACTATAACGGTCAACCGCCGGCTGGAAGCAACATTACGGAAAAGAAGAAATTTTCCCGCATACGTGTCACCGGTGCAATGGGATAAGACACAAGCAGCGCTAAACGACCTCACCGGTGCCAGCGACGGCCGCGCCGGCCGTTCGCGGCGCCGCACTCCCGGCCGAAAACAAGAAAGAAGTTTTGCATGCGCCCCGGGACTGCGCCCACTGTTGTTCCGTGCTTAGTTTTATATCATTTATCCTTTTAACACCTATGTATCTAGTCTCAGTTTCAATAATTAATTAGTATTCACTGCTCACTAGTATGCAGGCCTCTACCCAAACGCTGTGTCCCCACTGCCCAAATTCCTCACGCACTTTCACCGCTCATGGGCTCAAAGTGCACATAGGGCGCATACATAAAAGCGTGCCCCGCGCTTCCTCTGCTCCCACACTACCGGCGCCGCTATCCGCGGACAACCGCAGCAGACTAAGGTTGGACGACCTGGCTACACTTAAACAGTCAGTGCGGGTGCTACGTCATATCCATAAGGGAGCACGGAACTTAGCAGCAGGTAAGATTAGCGATCTTATAGATAAATGTATAGACAGCAACGATAGTTCGGATTGGTTTGCCTTACTATCATTTGCCTACTCTGCTTTAAAAGCGCCAGAAACATCTGGTTTGGGCAACTTAACTACTAAAGTTAAGCGCAATATTGAATCTGCTAGCGTTATTGACTCCTTATTTGTCGAGGCAGAAGCAACCTCATGGAAACCCTCTACCCTTAGAGCGGTTGAAAACAAAGTTTTTGAGGGTGATCTCAGTGGGGCAGTGCGCTTGCTGACGTCAGACGATGGTGTAGCACCGTCGAGCCCTGAAAATCTCGCCAATTTACAGTCGAAGCACCCAACCCCTTCTCGGCCACTGACATTTCCTCCGGAGCCCGATACATCTATCCCTGCTTACTCTGCCAATCCACAAGACGTAGCTACGGCTCTAAGCTCGTTTAACAGCAGTTCAGCTGCAGGCTTAGACGGCATCCGTCCAGCTCACCTCAAGGAACTAACATCTGGCTCTGCGGGTGATAACGGGCCCCGGCTGCTCGAGTGCTTGACCAAACTTTGTAACTTCTTACTCAGTGGTCGCTTGAACCCAGCAGTCTGCCCTTTCATGTACGGTGCGTCTTTATGCGCCCTGTTGAAGAAGGACGGAGGCTTAAGGCCTATAGCTATCGGCAGTACATTTCGTCGCTTAACAGCTAAGCTCGGCTGCCGTGCTGTTCGAGAAGAAATGGCCGCTTACTTACAACCTATTCAGCTAGATTTTGGAACACACCAAGGCTGCGAAGCTGCCATCCATGCCACGCGTGCATTTTTACTGGACCCAAAAAATGCGGATAGCGTTGCCATTAAATTAGACTTAAAAATGCCTTTAATTCAGTCGAGCGTGACGTACTGCTGTCCGAAGTAAGGCAGAAAATACCTTCCCTCTACCCTTTCCTCTTTCAGGTTTACTCCTCACCGTCCAACTTATATTTAAACGAATCTCTCATACTTTCACAGGTTGGAGCGCAGCAGGGGGATCCTCTGGGCCCTTTAATTTTTAGTCTTGCCATTCAAAGACCGTTATCAGAACTACTTTCACCTCTGAATATCTGGTACTTAGATGACGGTACTCTAGGAGGCAAGCCAGAGGAAGTTGAACGAGATCTGCGTACGCTCCTTCCTCGCTGGGCTGGACCCGGGGCCTAGAAGTGAACGCCAGTAAGTGTGAATTCTTCCCGTGTAGTGATCTTTCCCGAAATTCCTTGTCTACTTTCAGTCACTTACTTCCTGGCCTTAAAGAACTTTCTTTTCAAACCTTCAATCTTTTGGGTTCTCCAATCTTCACAGAATCTATTCCGGCAGCTTTTGAGGTTAGAAAGCAACTGTTACTAACTATTGGAGAAAAGCTTAAAAATCTTTCAGCTCACGTTGCGCTATCCCTGTTGCGGAGCTGCTTTGCTATTCCTAAGTTAACCTACTTTTTACGCACTGTACCCGCTTGGTTATATCCTGAACATATCGACTCCTTCGACAATGCACTGAAGGAGACCTTTGAATGTGTGCTTAACGTCTCCCTCAGCTCGAGCCAGTGGGACCTTGCATCTCTTCCCATTCGAAGCGGTGGGTTGGGTATTCGACGCACGAGAGACGTTTGTCTACCGGCCTTTCTGGCATCGGCGAGCGGGGTTGTGAACCTTGTCACTCAAATTCTCCCATTACATGGTGACAAGGTAACCATTCCCTTCTCTTCCGATGCCTGGACGGCCTGGTCTTTGCTCAACCCATCTACATCTGCACCGGAAAAACCTAGCAGCCAACGGATGTGGGACAGCCCAGGAGTCAAGCGTCTATTTGATAACCTCTTGGAAACCGCCTTGGGTGTGGAGAAAGCCAGGCTCAAGGCGGTGTCGAGGCCAGAGTCCGGTGCGTGGCTGCACGCTCTCCCGTCTCCACATATGGGTACCCTGCTCGATAACGACTCCATGCGGGTGGCTGTTGCTCTCCGCCTTGGCTGTAATGTCTGTGAACCCCATGCATGCATCTGCGGTGCCACAGTGGAGAGCAATGGCCACCATGCTCTCAGCTGCTTCAGGTGTGCCGGCAGATTCCCTCGCCACCACGCCCTGAATGACATCATCCGGAGGGCGCTGGTGCGTCCTGGAACCACCAGGCCTCAGTCGGTCCGACGGAAAGAGACCTGACGGCCTCACTTTAGTACCCTGGCAAAAAGGTAAATGCCTATTGTGGGACGCAACATGCGTCAGCACGTTTGCAGCATCCCACCTGGGCCGCACGATACGAGTGGCAGGAGCTGCTGCTGAGTGGGCGGCTGCACGTAAGAGGGACAAATACGCAGTGCTCTCACACTACTTATTTGTCCCTCTTGCCGCTGAGACCACGGGATGCTGGTGCTCGGAGGGAAAGTCTTTCCTTAGGGAGGTGGGGCGCCGCCTGCGGGAAAGAGGCCTCGACCCCCGCTCCGGGTCATTCTTATTGCAAAGGTTGTCCATCGCAATCCAACGCGGCAATGCGGCGAGCGTGATGGGCACCTTTGCACCGGGGGTGGCGCGGGGTGGGTTGTTTGAGTAGTTTTAATTTAGTTAAATTTTTTATTTCCAAGTTGTTAATAAAAATATTTACATTATACTAAATAGACCTAATAAACTCGTACCTGTAGAGAAATTACTCATTAGAATACAAATAAAGTACCTAGATTCAGTGTTTAAAAAAAATCTACCCCTAAGGGGGTAAAATAGGGGTGCAACTGTTGTATGGGAGAAACAATATTTTTTTTAAATAGAGACTTAAAACTTTGTAGAAAGATTAGTCATCAGAATACAAATTAAGTACTTTCAGCGTTTTAGAAAATTCTACCCGTAAAAATAGGGGGCTAAAATAGGGGTGCAAAGTTTGTATGTGGGAAACTATTTTTTTTAGCTAGAGTCCTAAAACTTTGTAGAAAGATTATTTAAATACAAAGAAAGTACTTTCAGCGTTTTGGAAAATTTCACCCCTAAGGGGGTAAAATAGGGTGCAAAGTATGTATGGGAAAAACATATTTTTTTTTAATAGAGCCTTAAAATTTTGTCGAAAAATTACTTATTAGAACATGAAAAATACTACATTCGGCGTTTTACAAAAATCATTCCCTAAGGGGGTTAAAAAAGGGTGCAAGGTTTGTATGGTGAACACTTTTTCTGAGCTAGACACTTTAAACTTTGTAGAAAGATTACTTATAAAAATACAAAAAAAGACTTTCAGCGTTTTGAAAAAATCTATCCCTAAGGGGGATAAAAAGGGGTGCAAAGTTTTTATCAGGGAAAGTTTATGTTTTTGAGTTAGAGACTTAAAACTTTGTAGAAAGATTACTTATTCAAATAAAAAAAAGAACACAAATCGTTTTGGAAAATTCCACCCCTAATAGGGTTAAAAAGGAGAGCAAGCTTTGCATGGGCAACACTTTTTTTGAGTTAGACTTAAAACTTTGCAAAAATATTACTTATTAGAATACTAAAAAAGAACTTTCATCGTTTTAGAAAACTCCATCCCTAAGGGGATCCTTAAGATCCTTAAGAAGGGTAGCCAGTGTTGTGTGGGAAAAACTTTTTTTTTTACTAGACTTAAAACTATTCGAAATGTTACTTATTAAAATTAATAATAAAGTACTTTCAGAGTTTTAGAAAATTCCACCCCTAAGGGGGTTAAGAAAGCTTTGTATGGGCAACACTTTTTTTGAGCTAGAGACTTAAAAGTTTACGAAAAAAGTTCTTTCAGCGATTAGAAAAATTCAACCTCTAAGGGGGTTTAAAAGGGGGTTCAAATTTTAAATGGCGAGCAATAAAATTTTAAAGTGTGAGTAAGAGATTTTTAACTTCGGTCTTATTCTGTACGTTAAAAGACTACAAAACTGATTTCAGAGTTTTTCCGAATTCATCCCCTAAGAGTGTTAAAATTGGTTCAAAGTTTGAGTATTTCAAGGCATTTTTAAAGTATGAGATTTTTAACTTTGGTTTTAGACTGTTTGTTCACAAACTAGAAAATGAACATCAACGTTTTTTTTTAATTATCCCCTAAAATAGGGTTCAAATATTGTATTGAGAGAAATCATTTTCTAAGACGATAAAAAGTTCTACGCGGACGAAGTCGCGGGCAACAGCTAGTATGCAATAAAACTCTATGCATACGTTAGTGTACATTTTTATTCCACATTTTTCGTAACTCTAGTCACCGATGTCCCTTATTGACGGACTAGATCGGGATATAGTCACAAGTTGGTTTCTTTACAAATAATTTGGCTGACTCTCCCTCGATTATCAGGGGTTCTCCCTCTATCGATCTTTATGAAATAATTACTGGAGGTACCTGGTACCTTTATCTTTACTTTAAGCTATTATCTTCGTCTGTAATTATGGTACTTAAGTCCTAAATAAATTACGCGCTTCTTATATGAGCCGTTTTGCTTTAGGAGCTTAATCTGGGCACTATTGCCGTCCTTATGTGAAGGAATTATAATAAAGGCTTCAGTTAGCTATTCATTTATTTATTTTCTAACTAGTTGGCCACTCAGGCGCTATCATTTTCTTTACACATCCTTACTCTTCGTGACCCGTAGGCCCTATCTTTCACATACTACATTCTGTCGCCCACAACATCCTTTCTCTTCGTGACTCGTAGGCCCTATCTTTCACATACTACATTCTGTCGCCCACACAAAGCATTAGCTCTCGGAAAGCAGTTCATGTGGTAAATTGGAAAGGAAATGTGGAAATTTTCATGTACCATGTGGCTTGGCGAAGTACTGAATTGAAGTCGGTTTAAACTTTGTTTTTAAAGTAAATTATTATAAAAAGACTCGGAAGCTCGGAAGACGAGAAAGTGGCCTCAAGAATTCTCGAACCTCTAGAAATTAAAAATGTCGAGAAATCAGAAACTCTTACGGATTCCGGTTGGCGCGGCGTCGAAGTTTCCGCTAACGTAACCTCCTTTTCGGTTCCCGTTTTGTTGTTGTGTCCCTCCCCCCCGGGGGGGCTATGATGGCCCTCCCCTGAGGAGCATCTAGAGGGATGTTATAGTATGCTGACGCTGTAGCCGTTTATCAATTCCCTGCGCCACAATATAGTTGTGTCTATGGATGGAGACTGCGGTTCTCCCATTTTTATCAAGCGTGCCGGTGCCGTCCCTCCTCGGGGTTCGGCTATTAAAGTATCGTGGATACTTAATGAGGCTGGTGTCACCGTGCTTTTTGCGGGCTTCAGGACCGCGTCTTAGGCCTTAGTTTTAGACTGCATCTTCTTGGCAGTCCGGATGGCGCGCGTGGTTTGCGCGCCGCTGTCCGTTTAGTTGGCTCGCCGAGCCGATCGGCTGATTTTCCGCGTTTTGCGCGTTTTGGAGCAACCGTGCTCCCAGCTAAAGGAACTTTGCCCTTTCCTCGTTCTCCTGGGCCGACGTTGTGTATAAGACATAGTCCCTGGGCGACCGAGCTCTGCTCGGATGAAAAAGGAGAAAATACGGAGAAAACGAATTTTCCCGGACATGATACCTATCTAGATCAATTTCTCGCCCCCGTAAACCCCTGTATTCCAAATTTCATCGAAATCGTTAGAGCCGTTTCCGAGAACGTGATTGCAAATATATATATATATTTATACATATATACAAATATTGCTCATTTAATAGTATGGCGGCCTCTACACGGTGATTAAATACTGACAATCCACCCATATCACAATATGGATCACATGCATATTGACGTGTATCACAGGACTGTCAATATACTGCAGAATTGCAACACACTCCTGTCGCCTAATCAGTTCGGGTTTAGAAAAAACCGTTCTACAGAACAGGCAGTCGATTTGCTCGTCAGTGGTATAGTAGACTGTGTTGATAGAGGAGAGAAGTGCGTGGGGGTGTTTTTGGACCTTGCTAAGGCCTTTGACACGGTCTCTATCCGCATTGTTTTAGGTAAACTAGAACGACTCGGGCTGAGGGGATTGGTTCAAATCCTATCTCCAGGGTCGCAAACAGTGTGTCCGTGTTGGCGACCATTGTAGTGAGTTCTGCAATATTGATTTCGGAGTACCGCAAGGAAGCGTTCTAGGGCCAACCTTATTAGCAAATGCCTTTACGCATCCCACCTAGCGGAGGTACTAGGATGGGTATGACGGGCTCCCGGGGACCCCCTGGACTACCGTCTAAAACCACCAAGGTATGCCCTCTCTGCCGTGTAGTAGGGGCGTCATGGGATCGCGAACATTTCACCACGACGCCCCTCGGCAACAGCCGCAGCTGCCCTCACCACTGAGGCAAAAGCCCCCCCTCCCGTCGTAAGCGTGCAGGGCGACACCACACGCTTCCCGACCCGACCAAAGGACCTCTACGCCGGGAGAGGGTGATAGACCTCGGATTCACCCTCTCAGGTCCCCTTGTAACTTTTTATAGAGGTTTTCTCCCTCGCAGCCACAACTCGGCCCCGGCCTGGCAGTCGCAGCCCCCGCGCCTAACATGAATCCTCTGATAGCAGAGGATTTGTCAGGGTTCCGGGTCCGTTATTTATTATAGAGGCAAACGGCAATGGCCTCTCCCTCAAGCCGCACCTGGGGAATCTTGCGATTCCCTGGGCGGAACCCCCCGGCCCCCCCGTGTCGGGTTATTGGTAACACCAGCAAGAGATAACTTAGGGTTCACTAAATTATCACTTGCCGTTGTCTCCAGGGCGCACCGGCCAAGACACTACCCATTCCTGCGGATCAACCGAATCAAGAGGAATCGGTAGAGTCCAGACACTCGAGGAGGTTACCCGACCTAGCACCCCGTATAGAGTGAGCCTGTCGCAAGTACATTAACCCACACAACACCCAAGTAATTGACAAGACAAAGCACGCACACATCTAAAACACACACTCATCTATACCTACACGCTTATTTGACAATAAACGCGCATCATATCAGGCATTTTGGGAAAAAACGTAATATTCTCTGCGATTAGCACGCGTGCACAGTATGGCAGTGTATGCCCATTGAGCATACAGCTGCGACACGGCCGCCGGCAGCTTGCCCTCTCTCTAGTATTCTATGCTCTGAGGTCCTGACGGTCCGACAGCTGTTCCTTAGAAAGGTCATGCTTGCATACGGCAAAAGACACGAAAAAAACTTTGACGCGGACACAAGACGACAGCAACGCTGGAAAATGCCCAAGTATACATCCAGATTTGCCCAGCGTTTCAGCTAATTTATCTCCCCTCTTGTCCTAAAGACCTTCTGTCTTTTTTTATACAGCCCGTCCGGGCTATGAACGCTTCGAACTCACTAATTATAAACTCCAATAACAGTTATCATCATCCTCCTAGCGTTATTCCCGGTTGTGCCCCTAAAAGGGCTCGCGGGGTCCGCTTTGACACCTAATCCCAAGATTTGGCATAGGCACTAGTTTTACGAAAGCGACTGCCATCTGACCTTCCAACCCAGAGGGAAAACTAGACCTTATTCAGTTTTAAATCAGTCAGTCATATTCATATATATTATCATAGGTATTTAATAGTTTTGATTGAGATAATTTCTACAAATCACTGAGTTACATATTTGTTTTTGACTGGGTATACCTAGACTTCTTCTAGAAGTCTAGAAGCGATGTTAACCTTTTAAATAATTAACAAACTTATTTTAATCGACTCGTCTTTTCGATTCGAATTGATTTTTGACATATTTTGTTCAGCTGAAAACATGCTTCACTATCATGAGCGCTTGGAATAAACTCTCAAGATTGGATTTTCGTTTCCCAGTTGATTAATCGTTTCCCAGTTAATTATTTCTTATTAAACTTCTCTGTGACTAAGGATTTTGGGGGAAAAATAGTCGCACGTCACGCCTGGCGCATTTCAAGTTCGGGACTCGAGAATTCTCGAGTCTCGGTTATTATTTTCTCGTGTCTAATGGAGCGAAATTTCTCGAATTTTCTCGAGTTCGAGAAGGCTCCAGCAGAAACCCTAGTTGTCGGCAACACGCCAGCTAGAGCTCGACATAGAAGAAAGATACGAGTTACGACGCAAGGAGAAGCTGCAATTCAAGAGGAGGAAATACGGTTACATTTAAAAGGTGTACATGAGTCAATTAAAAGGTGCGACCTGTTAAAACGAACACGGGAAGAATCAGAGTGCTCGGTACGACACGAGCAATCAAATACAGGTTCAGTGGCTAAATAGATGGATAGATGAAAGCAAAGAGAAAGCAAGAGAAGCTGCTTGCCTGAGCAAGAGGAAGCAGCACCTCTTAAGATTACCCCCCACTAGGCCACTCGGAACGCGCTCGCCATCACGAGTCTATGAGCGGAGAGAAAGATCGCTGCCATACGAACCACAGACGAACCGCCATACGACAGCATACGAGGTGCACAAATGAGACCTCGCCCGAGGTAATGGTTCAATTATTTGAACGGATGCAGATGGCAGCCAGACCGGCGTCCAAGGAGGTTTACGAGCTACCACCATTCTACGGTGATATTTCAGAATGGCGGAGCTTTATGATTGCGTACGAAGAATCGAATCGGAGATTCAAATTTGGTGACTATGAAAACCTAGCAAGGCTACGCGCAGCGTTGAGAGGCGATGCAAAAGCATGTGTGCAACATATATTGTCAACGGCGGCAAGGCCAGATTTAATAATGAAAGTATTAACTAAACAATATAGACGGAGTGAATTCCTAGTAGACAAGGCATTGGAGGATTTGAAAAGAATGCCTACAATAGACGACAGGACTCACGACCTCAACCAATTTGCAATTAAAATCGTGAATATAGTGAGCACGGTCACGATAATAGACTTAAGCGAACGATGTTACGCAGAGAATCCCACACTGGTTAGAGAGGTTACCGATCAACTGAGCCCACACCTACGGAGTAGGTGGTGTGAATACGCTCGCAAATACGAGCACGAATTAAAGGCGGAAATAGAAAGATTATCCGATTTCCTCATGGAGGAATCGGAGCTACAATAGTTATTTGTGTCACAAGGGAGCAAAATAGTATATTTACGGCGAGGGCGGTGTATTGAATCCTGAGCGTAGTGAGGGATTCAAGTGTTAACGCCCAAGACGAAAATAATTTTGCTCCTGAGTGACACATGTAACTTTTCACACCGACTATGAGGAAAACATTTGCAAAAAAAAACAAAAAAAAACAACAAAAAAAAGAACAAAAAAAAGAAAAAACAACAAAAACAAAAAAAATCAACGAAACAAAAAAAAACAAAAAAAGAACAAAAAACAAACAAAGCAAAACAAGATAATAACAAAAAACTAGAGATGCGCTGAATATGGGTTTTACCGAATACGAATATTCGGCCGAATTTTCGGTCCAGCTTTTGCCGAACCGAATATTCGGCCGAATAATTCGGTTCAAAGGAATGCCTTAATGCCTTAATCAGCCGTTCCAAAACAGACTCATTTTTCAGTGGTAAAAATCTTGTTGATTTTTAGTGAAACATTTATACTAAAGGTAGTTAAATAACAATAAGAATCCGTTTTAGAATTATAATTTCACAGGACAATGACTATGTTACATTCTTACAACTTGCAGACAAAAAACCTGCAAAATTATTCGGTAAATATTCGGCATTTGAACCGAATAATTCGGCCGAATAACGAACATTGAAAAACGTGCCGAATATGCCGAATACCGAATATTTACCGAATATTCGGCACATCTCTACAAAAAACCCAAAAAAATTACAAAAAAAAAGAAAACCGAAAATATAACAAAAAACGAACAAAAATACAAAAAAAAGAAAAAAACCAAAACAAAAACAAACAACAACAAAAAAACAACAAAAACAAAAAGTAACAAAAAAAAACATTAAACAAAAAAAACGAAACAAAAAACAAACAAAACTAAAAACGAAAAAAAAACAACGAAAATAACAAAAAAAAAGGCAAAAAATTTCAAACAAACAAGCAACAAAAAAAAACAAAAAAACAATTACAACAAACGGAACAAAAAAACTAAAAAATAAATAAAAAGAAATGAAAAAAACAAAAAACAACAAAAAAACAAAAAAAACGAACAGAAAACAAAAAAAAGAGCAAAAATACAAAAAACGAACAAAAAAACTAAAAAAACTAAAACTGAAAAAAAAAACAAACAGCAAAAAAAAAAACAACAAAAAAACAAAAAAAAACAAACAAAAAAAGAACAAACAAAACAAAAAAAAAATCTCAATAATCCTCATGTATATATGTTAGCTATTTTATAATCAAAGATGTTAATAAACGCCGATACGTCAAGAATAAGGTCGGACAAGACAGCGACGTGACGAGCGCAAGAGAGTTGGCGGTTTTTAAGAAAAAAAGTGAGATACGGAATCAAAGCGATGGTGGATGCGAGATGTAAAATGAAACGATATAAATAAAGAAATATTTACAATAAGAAGAACAAGTCAAGAATCATAATTATAATGTCATTCCTTATTAACAAGGATTTCAGGTAACATAATATATCTAAGTCCTGGAAAATATTCATTTATAAAAACAAGAAAACAACATCATACTCGTAAATAAAAATAAAGTAACAAGCAAATAATTATAAACTAATTAAAAACTAAATTAACTTAACTTGCCCAGTCAAAGGAAGAAAACCCCGTCCAGCAGTTCCGTCTGCGGCATAGAGCCCATAACGCTGGCGGCGTTACCTCTCTGTATTGCTAATGAAATACGTTGCGAGAGGTAAGCGCCAGCCCTATGGTCCCCTGAAGCGTCGACGAGTCGTTTACTCATTGCCCTCATAAATAATTTCATGTCAGCTGACCAGGGACCCAATGTTTCTACTGCAAGCGCCGCAAACTCGTAGTCTTTAATTAAAGTCGAGTATTTGCGGCGCTTCAACACCTGGGCCTGGTCAGCTGCAGCGCCGGGTTGAGTGCGAGTCCCCTGGATGTGGGACTGAGCAAACGTATCCACGCACGTTGCGTCCCACACCAAGGCTCTGCCCAGCCTCCACGGCACCAATGTGGCACCATCAGGTCGCTTGCCATCGTCTCTTGCCAAACCTGTGGGTTCGAGAATAGCAGGCACAGACACGGTGGCAAGCGAACGACGGACTAAATCGTTTATAGTGCCGTAGCGGTATAAGCGGCCGGCGCTTTTTATACATGAGAGGCCATGCCTACCCGACTCATCGACGCTTTTGCCACAGACGCATGTATGTGAAACACATATTCTGGCCCCAAGCCTCAAGCAACAAGCAATTCTTAATGTGCTTTGGTCCAGAACGGTGCCTATCTGTCGTGAAGGAAGCGCGTAGAGCCAGTGTCCCGACTCGGGGGCGGAAACCGCCAGGAGGCGGGCGCGTTCAAAATCGTCCGGGCTACTTTCTACGAGGGATGCTTGCACCTTATTAAGTTAGTTTCTATTAGATCAGAAGTGGTAACGACCAGAAGAAACGCCAGTGTCAATCGATAAAACAGGTGAGGGTTTCTAATCGAGATATAGAAGTAACAATGATGTTTGATTTTCTGTAAACAGTTCGCTGCATTGAATATGGCGACAAAATAAGAAGATACTCCAGTTTCAGATACGAATTGACAATGAGTAATGAGTATGATAAATGTTATATTTTGTATGAATAATGAATATGATTTTATTACAAGTAGGTACATACCTATTATAAATCTAAACTCTATTATTGACATAGAATTCGAAGCGGACAAAATAGTACAAGCCGTATACACGGCCTTCACTAATAACTGCCCGGAAAAGAAAACCCTGGCTAAAAAGGTACCATGGTGGACCCCGGAAATAGTCAAACTCAGGAGGGAAACCAGGGCAATATTTAATGACGCAAAGTCATCAATGACTTTGGGTATTATGCACAAAAACTCACAGAACTCAGCAAGGCTGTGAGAAAAGCGAAAAGGAGAGCGTGGAGGAACCACTGCGATCAGATCGAGTCAATACCGGAAGGAATGAGACTAACAAAGGCATTAGCAACCACAAAGTCGGTCCCGCTTACATCCATCAGGGACAATGACGGTACAATGACGAAAACGGGGCTAGAGACCCTTAAGATAATGTGTAATACACACTTCCCAGGCTCAGTAATACACGAGAGCGTAACAGACGATTGCACAATTAGTGCGTTGGAACAAACCACAAGTACAACGAGACACAATTGGGAAACGTCTAAAAAGGTAGTAGATCATAAAAAGATAAAGTGGGCACTTTCGACATTTCAACCTTACAAAGCCCCGGGGCCAGATGGAATCTACCCCATTCTACTACAGGAGGGCGCTACTGTACTAATCCCGCACCTTAGCAGATTGTACAGGGCGTGCTTAGCCTTCGCACACGTACCGCGTGTGTGGAGGATGGTAAAAGTAACCTACCTACCCAAACCGGGTAAGGCGGATTACAGTGAGGCCAAATCGTATAGGCCGATAAGTCTATCGTCATTTTTCCTCAAAACATTGGAGAAGTTAGTAGATAGACACATAAGGGATGGCCCACTAAGGAGACATCCGCTGCACGAACTACAATGTGCATATCAGCCAGGGAAGTCAACGGAAACGGCACTTCATCTGGTAACAACCAAGGCTGAACAGGCTATAGAGAATAAAGAACTATGCCTGGCGGCTTTCTTAGACGTGGAGGGAGCGTTTGATCGTACCACGTATAATGCTATTAGCGAAGCAGCTGCAAAACATGGTATAAAGCCGACCATATGTAAATGGATAGGCAACATGCTAAATGGCAGACTGATAAAGTCATCTCTTTTAGGGGATGAGATAATGGCCACGGCCACAAAGGGATGTCCACAAGGTGGGGCACTTTCACCAACTCTATGGAGTTTGGTGGTGAACTCACTCTTGATAGAACTCAATAAAGGTCCCATCCACACGGTAGGATATGCTGATGATTTAGTGATACTGGTTAATGGGTAATTCCCAAGTACGGTATCAGAAATCATGAACAAGGCACTGAGGGAAGTGGAGAGATGGTGCGACTGTCACCAATTATCCATTAATCCAGGCAAAACTGTAGTAATACCCTTTACTAGGAAAAGGACCCTTCGCGGAATACAGCAGTTAAAGCTGTACGGAAGTGTACTAGAACTGTCCAATGACGTGAAATATCTAGGTGTCACACTGGATAAGGAACTGAACTGGAAGAAGCATACAGATCTCACCATTACAAAGGCCCTGAGGGTATTTGGAATGTGTAGATCAGCGTATGGCAAAACATGGGGACTGAACCCCAAGGTACTGAAGTGGATCTACACCATGATGGTGAGACCCATAATACTGTACGGTAGCCTGGTATGGTGGCCAAGGACTTTAATGAGCACATGCAGAGAGGCCCTGAGAAAGGTGCAGAGAACGGCATGCATGGCTATAACAGGGGCGTTTCGTACCACGCCTACAGCGGCGCTAGAAGTCCTACTGGACCTACCGCCACTTCACATGGTGATTAAGTCAGAGGCGCGCAAATCGCTCTACAGATTAAGAACTCTTGGACTGTGGAGCGATAGCAAGCCGAAGACTAAGCACACAAACATGGAGACTGATGGTTTCTTAGACAGAATAACAAACATGGGAAGCGACAAAATGCTACCCAAGTATGTATTCCACAGGAACTACACAACAAAAGTTCCAACCAGGGCTGAGTGGGCCGAAGGTCTAGAACCACCAAAGTCTGGTATCGAAGACAGTATATGGTACACGGACGGATCAAAAATGGGATCCGGTACGGGAGCAGGCATTTATGCAAATGACTATAGTAGTAGTGTAAGCATGGGTAGTTTGGCAACTGTCTTCCAAGCGGAGACATACGCCATAATTGCTTGTGTACAGGAGAATATAGACAGGCGAACCAAAGGGCGGACTATATATATACTCAGTGACAGTCAAGCGGCCCTTAAAGCGCTTACGGCGCCGAAAGTGGACTCTAGACTAATTTATAATGGCGTCCAAGCACTAAACAGACTTGGAAGGCACAATAAGGTGCAACTAGTTTGGATACCAGGGCACAAGGGCTTCATCGGCAACGAAAGAGCAGATGAGCTTGCAAGAGGGGGCTCTACAAATCACTTTGTAGGTCCAGAACCATTTGTGGGACTCTCGCAGGGGACCATAATATCGGCCTTTAAAGCCTACGCCAAAACCAAACACCAACACGAGTGGAGGAATGAGGCTGGCTTAAGGCACTCTAAGCTCTTCATAGAAGGAGTGGACTCGGGCTGGACCAGAAAACTCTGGAAATCCAGTAGGAAGCAACTCAGAATTATATCTGGGGTGTTCACTGGTCACTTCGGGGTCAAGGATCTCTTGGCCAAGATGGGACTATCTGATAGTTTAGACTGTAGAATGTGTGGCGAGGAGGATGAGACTATGGAACACTTATTGTGTGAATGTCATGCCCTTGCCAGACAAAGAATGAACTACTTTGGTAACGGTTACCCGCAACCAAAGGAATTCAAGGTGCTCCCGGCGAACTGCATCATCCGCTTTATGGAAATGATGGAGCAAGCCTGGGAGCAGGTATAAAGGAGAGGGCAAATGCACAAAAGATCCCACTGGGTCGAAGTGCATCCGAAAGGGCCCTCACCTAGATAAGATAAGATAAGATAAGATATTATAAATCTATAAGTGAATTAATTATGTATGTAAGATAAGAGTTGTATTTGTATTGTATTTATAATATGAATTTGAAAAGTTCAATCAATGTAGACATAATATATTTATTCAGAAAACCAACAGCAATACAGAGCATGACTGTATATGCCCAACTTTAATGCAATAATACACAGTAGTATAGCCAATTATAATAAAATCCAAGTATACCTTAGATAACTTGATATGGAAGAGAAAATGGAAGGTAAGTGTTTATTTTCGCGGTCAATAGAAATGGCAAAAGATGAAATATAGGTCGTAACTACGTAGCATGTCAAACCAAAGGTTAATGTAAATGCAAATATATTATTATCCTATTGACAATATTAAGTAATTTATTAATGCCAAATTAAGAGTGAAATAAATACAGATTTAGTTAAATAAGTACAACTTTATTAACATTTGTAGCCACTTGTTGTTTGAGACATTAACATTACTTAGGTAAATGATGAAAGTTTGTTTAACATATTACCTACCTACCAGTTGCGGCACGTGAAAATGTTCGATAAGCAACCCGGAACATAAAAAAATATGAAGGAGTTTAGGGTATTTAACTATAGGTTTGCCTAAAAATAAATTTTAGGCAAGCAAACTGCTACCTACCTAATTGTATAGTATCCAGAATATAGTAAGTAGGTACAACAACGTCCCATAAAAATAAATGTTTACAAAGTAACCAAGTAAAATGATAAGGATTTGAAGACTATCAACATTATAGACACACACCAACTATAGGTACCTACATATGTTTCCTTATTAATCAGTTTTAGTATGTATGTGTGTTTTGTTTGATTCATTGTATATTTCAATACTTACTGTAGTATTATTTAAAAAAATAATGTCAATTTTATTAACTGAGAAGTGGACACAAAAATTGGTTGTTCAGTCAGCCAGAACTGTGTCAGTAGTAAAGAAGCTGAGAGGGTACATGTCCTTTTGTTTCGGCTGAGAGTTGGCTTACGCGGGTCAATCAACTATTTCTTGTCGTTATTCTGTCCCATTAGCCAGGAGACAAAATGACAGATTTTGTAACAAGCAGAAAAGATACACAATAGAAAAAGTGTTTGAACATGATAAAAAAAAAAAAGAAGTTATTAACTGTGCAAAGAAATTTCAGTACCTACTTAATATGATGTGATATGAGAGGAGAAGGTTTTGTAAAACCTTATACCACTACAGAGAATATACTATAGGCAAACAAGAGAGTGCTACCGATGACAGCAGATCGATGTAACTGACTGGGTGTCGGAGTGAGCGTGCTACCGATGACAGCAGATGTGACTGACTGGGTGTCGGAGTGAGCGTGCTACCGATGACAGCAGATAGATGTAACTGACTGGGTGTCGGAGTGAGCGTGCTACCGATGACAGCAGATAGATGTAACTGACTGGGTGTCGGAGTGAGCGTGCTACCGATGACAGCAGATGTGACTGACTGGGTGTCGGAGTGAGCGTGCTACCGATGACAGCAGATAGATGTAACTGACTGGGTGTCGGAGTGAGCGTGCTACCGATGACAGCAGATAGATGTAACTGACTGGGTGTCGGAGTGAGCGTGCTACCGATGACAGCAGATAGATGTAACTGACTGGGTGTCGGAGTGAGCGTGCTACCGATGACAGCAGATGTGACTGACTGGGTGTCGGAGTGAGCGTGCTACCGATAACAGCAGATAGATGTAACTGACTGGGTGTCGGAGTGAGCGTGCTACCGATGACAGCATATAGATGTAACTGACTGGGTGCCGGAGTGAATGAGCTACCAATGAAAGTAGAATTAGATGCCTGCAGTAGATACTGAAGTGAGCGTGTTCCAATACGGCTGAAGATTTGACTGATTTGTCTTGACATCCCGGGGGATAAGAATTAGTAATGATAAAATAAAAATGATACAAGAACTAGACTCTGAAAGCAAGAAAATTGGCTAACATATGATATGAATGCATCTAAAACAAAAATAATGTCAAACTACAACAGGAAAGTAATTAAAATAGAGGAAAACCCCATAGAATATGTGGATGATTATGTATATTTAAGGAAATTGGTGTCTCTCGAGGCAAATAGTAATGAAAACGAAGTTGATAGAAGAATAAACACAACATGGAGGAAAAGAAATACTGGGCTCAGAAATAAATCTTTAAAGGAAACTACAAACCTTAACATGAAAAAGATAATAATATATTCATGCATCCTTCCCAGCTTGACACATGCTAGCCAAACATGGGTCTATACTGAAAAAATAAAGAACAAAATTTTATTCTGCCAGCATGCAATGGAAAGGAGTATATTAAAACTAAGAAGAATACAGAAAACGAGAAACACAGATATACGTAAGAAAACTAAGATATCAGATGCTCTTCAATACAGTTGAACACAGAAGTGGAGATCGGCAGGATATAAAGATAAAAGATAGACCCTCCAAACAACGAAATGGCAAGGCCCAGCTGGAAAAAGAAATGTAGGAAGACAAAGAAATAGATGGATTGACGACATCATAAAAACGGCAAAAAAAAAAACTGGACTGAAACAGCAACAGACAAGGAAAGGTGGAAAACGATGGAGGAGGCTTTTACCCTTGGGGACCACTAATGTGGAAATAAAGCTTTAATAATAATAGAAATAATAATGATAAAATAAACTGATAGAATAGGGTCATTCTATGATTGAGGGATGGCCGAAGCACTACAGGAATACAGACTTGAAAATTGAGTCCTTTTGAATAGATCTTGCAAATGAGATTTGAAGTTCAATCAAGTAAGGAATAGGAACTCAGCAATATCACAATCTGGTGTACCTAATCAGTGAATATTGTGTGAAAAAGTACAGTCAGCTATAAGAGCCTGTGCCAGGGAATATTTTTTTTTGTCAGAAACCTAACACAGTTTGAAGTGGTTACCCAACAGTACACAAACATTTGAAACATCGGGTCTCTACGGGGCAATACGAGCAGTCTTTAAAGTGAAGGTCTGGATCTCAGCAAGGTCTTGTATGAATTTGCACACGCACGAATGTAAAAGAAAAAAAAGGCAGAAAGCACCTTTATTTGAATTCCTGTATCGTGGTCTGAGGACAGACACGAGTCAGAATGGCCGAATGTTAGCTATTTTATAATCAAAGATGTTAATAAACGCCGATACGTCAAGAATAAGGTCGGACAAGACAGCGACGTGAGTGGCATTATGGTTCGAGCGCAAGAGAGTTGGCGGTTTTTAAGAAAAAAAGTGAGAGACGGAATCAAAGCGATGGTGGATGCGAGATGTAAAATGAAACGATATAAATAAAGAAATATTTACAATAAGAAGAACAAGTTAGTTTCTATTATATATATATATATATATATATATATATATATATATATACATTGCACGTAGAACCGATGGCCGTTGGGGCAGAAAGGTTCTCGAGTGGCGACCACATACCGGAAGGCGCGGTGTGGGTAGGGCCCCCCACAAGGTGGACAGATGACCTGGTAAAGGTCGCGGGAGTGCGCTGGATGCGGGTGTCCAGCAGTGGACGTCTTTCGGCTGATATGATGATGATGATGATGATATATAAACGTTTGTCGATTACGATGAAATTACAATCGATTATTTTATCAAGATTCTATTGGCACATTGCGTAAATGCTACAAGCCAATGAATAAATTAAAAAAGCGGCCAAGTGCGAGTCGGACTCGCACATGAAGGGTTCCGTGAAATAAATTGCGGTTTACGATTTATGACGTATTAAAAAAAACTACTTATTAGATCTCGTTCAAACCAATTTTCGGTGGAAGTTTACATGGTTAATGTACATCATATATTTTTTTTAGTTTTATCATTCTCTTATTTTAGAAGTTACAGGGGGGGGGGGGGGGGGCACACATTTTACCACTTTGGAAGTGTCTCTCGCGCAAACTATTCAGTTTAGAAAAAAATGATGTTAGAAACTTCAATATCATTTTTGCAGACCTATCCATAGGTAGGTACCCTATACCCCACACGTATGGGTTTGATGAAAAATTTTTTTTTGAGTTTCAGTTCTGAGTATGGGGACCCCTAAAACTTAATGTTTTTTTTCGATTTTTGTGTGAAAATATTAATGCGGTTCACAGAATATACATCTACTTACTAAGTTTCAACAGTATAGCTCTTATAGTTTCGGAAAAAAGTGGCTGTGACATACGGACGGACAGACAGACGGACGGACATGACGAATCTATAAGGGTTCCGTTTTTTGCCATTTGGCTACGGAACCCTAAAAAGTAGCTTGAACAGAAAAGTAGCATTTTGCTCCCTCTCGTCGGGGACCAAAACTTACTTTTCTGAATGAGAGGTGTGAAAATGTCATTCACTCACGCTCGTGCGCCTACGCAACGCCCACGGGCGGATTTCCCGGGCGATAGTGCGCGGGCGGAGCCGCCGCGCGCATCTGACCCGCGTGGTGGTAGAGCGCGCGGACCGCTGCGACCCTAAGAGTGGGGCGGGCAGCAACCACGCCCCCAAAACAGGGCTATGCGACAATATGATAACAACCCAGCATACCCTCAGAACTCACGCGCCACGTACGCCAAAGACGCCAACGAGCCGCCCAGAGAGCCTAGGCAGGAAAATCCGCCTATGTGGGAGCATCCACTGAAGACAAATTGGAGGAAGGAACCTCCTTGTGCTTCAAGCAACGTCGAAGAAAATAGTTATGTGTCAACATCGAGTACGACGTTAGTACTCTTAAAAGTAATTCCAGTAGTGTTGTCCGGACCTAAGGGAAAGGTAAAGGTATAGGCACTACTGGACGAAGCATCTACGGTCAGCACGATAAAAGAAAGTGTCGCCGACCAAATAGGGGCAGCAGGCCCGGAAGAAATATTAAAAGTGGAAGGAATTGGCGCGATATGCCATACAGCAAACAGTAAAACAATCAACGTATCGATCCGAGGGAAAGTAGGAGGTGACGAACACCCGCTGACGCTGCGGACGGGACCAGAGTTAAGAATAAAAGGTCAAAGAGTTAGTAAACAACTCATACAAATGTATGACCACTTAAAGGACGCGCATAGCGCTTGGTTTGAAACGGGAGTGCCCCAAGTATTAATCGGAGCCAACCACTGGCAGTTAATGGTACCCGAAGAAATAAGGGTGGGCCCTAAGGGTGCGCCAGTGGCGGCAAAGTGCGCCATAGGGTGAGCAATATATGGCCCCGTGCCAAGGAAAATGGATATGTCTGCGAACGCGCCACATATCACTCACACATCACACACAAAGTGAAGCAGTCGTCGAGCTGCACAAAATATTAAAACCACAAAAAGAGATAAGTGTAAAAATATTCAACGACACACGCGCCGCCTCACGGGGCCAAGCAGCACCAAGGACACAATCGTGTCACCAGAAGGGGGCATGACCCACCTCAACAATAAACCGACCCGCGGTCGATATATCGACCCCCGGACCAGTGGGGTCGATTTCAACCGCGGAGCCCGAGAGCGCCACGGTCACCAGTCATGCAAGGGCGAGCCCGGCTCGCCTACTCCGTCACTAATTCTCTATACACCGCAGGACAGCATCGGCGGCACGCGCACGGCGCAAACGGCGCCCCGCTGACCCAGCTGCCCAAGTAACATTTAGGCTAAAAATAAAACTTTAAACCAGTTCATTAACAGGTTAAGACTTTATAGAGTAAACACATACATAAGGCTGTACTGGAGCATAAACGGTCTCGTTTTAAACAGAACAGCTGGTTTACGGCTGTATAATGTCGAAATTATTACTTTTAGCTTATTAAAAGCATTGCAAAACACAAAAATACAGTGTTTAGTATAAAAAATACTTTAAGCAGTTTTAGCAGACTAGAGTTACATAATGACTGTTTACAGCTCTTGACTTATTCTTTTGTACTGCTTAACGCTATACAAGGGCATATAATATTGCTACTAACTGGATATTGGTGTTAACCTACTCTGTTGTAACTCCTCATATTAGGCTTGACAATAGCAGATCAACAGTTATCTAGGAAACCCTTCACAAGCAATGTCCTTTACAAGAGTGTAATATAATGCTGTTGGCTGAATAAAACGTTATTTAAACTCTATTATAAAGCTGATGATATTAGTGTAGGTTTTACCGTATAGTTCAGCCATTAGTATTAGTTTAGCAATATAGTGGGTTATTTTAATTCTTTTAGTGTTTGTAAAGAGGATAATCCAGCTTAAAAGTGAAACTGTGAACTAGAGTGTGCGGTGAAGGAACTAAAGCAGGAGAAAAAGAAATGAATACCACGATTGATACATACATAATAATTACCATCAAACTCAAGAATGGGTTTGCGTTCAATTTAATTTAACCCTAAATCGCTGTAATATCGACACTATATCTACTTCTAAGCAGCTACTGTAATAATTAAATTCTAATATACAGACAGTATTACTCTTTAAGCTGATACTTATTCTAATATTATGCCTCAGTTCAGCGAATAGCTTCATAATAGTGTACAAGAAGAACGACAGCTGTATAAATTGGGGACGCCATTAAAACATAACCTATGAATTTTATTTCATAATACATTCAATATTTTATTGTTTAACTTTGTACATTTCTTTAGAATAAGTAACTTAGACACAATACAATTGGTTCATTTTTCAGTAGAGAAGTATTGTGCGTACAAATATCACGGTTTTAGGTCTAATAAAAACTAGTTGGTAGGATATTTTTATTGTTTATCTCTATTATTATCTATTATTTCGAGGGCGCGTGAGTTTATTGCTATTAATTGATATACATATTCACGGAAAAGTAGGAGCCGCAAGCAAAATGTCGATAGAGAATAGAAATATGGGTACTTACCTTAACACTCTACAAAAATCACATCACAATTTATACAACGGCCTCCGTAGCCCAGTGGGTAGTGACTCTGCCTACGAAGCTGGAGGTCCCGGGTTCGAATCCCGGTCAGGGCATTTATTTGTGTATTTATCACGAATATTTGTTCCTGAGTTATGGATGTTATGTATATAAGTATCTATATGTATGTATCTATTATATATATCATCGCCTAGTACCCACAACACAAGCCTTACTGAGCTTACCGTGGGCCTAGGTTGATTTGTGTAAGATTGTCCCGTAATATTTATTTATTTATTATTATTATTTATTTACAATGGCCGGCCACAATTCAATAATTCTATAAAGTAACTTAGAAGTTTTGACTGTGCAAAAAATAATTCTTATATCCAGATTTTTACCAGCCTGAGCCTGTATTATAAGAATAAAATGGTCAAATCGTAGAATTGTAGCTGTATAATGGAATTTTATTAAACCCTAAGTCAGCTTGTTATTTGGCGTATACAGCTATAATACAGCTGTTAACCAGCTGTATTTACACTTGAAGCTGTATAATTTGGGGCCCCTTTAGGATGTTTAAGGGCTGTATAGCCGCTATACAGCCCCTATGCAGCCAAGTTATACAGCCTAAAGTAAAAAAAAAAATTATAGTACAGCCTTTATACAGATATAAATGTTACTTGGGTGGTCACCCGGCCCGCCACGTGAATGGTAGCACGAGCCATAAACATGGCCACTAGCAACAAAGTGAACAATACGTAAAACAGTGAGTAAAGTGGATTCGTATTAGTGGATTAGTAACAGTGAGTAAGTTAATCAACAATAAAGTGAAAGTGTAGTAAAACATTTGGTAACATATCGTACGACGAGCTTAAAAAACTTTAACGTAGACTGTCGCCAACCCTTGCAACCCAGGTATGAGTCGTCTACTCATACCGGCGGGGGTATTGTGAGCGACAGAACTATAGAAACTCCACAATTGGTTGTTAAGGGAAACATCGAAAGTTCCTTATATATTATTTATTTACCATAGCGTCTACATTCGCCTATGGGTAAGGGACTACTGGCGAGCCCGCCTGCCTCACTAACATATATCGATAATATACATGTTAGGTATGCATGTGTCGCTACAGAACCCATAAATGTATGCGGTGAAACCTAAATGGTTACTTTTATAAGAAATAAATGTGTAAAGGGAACACCCGAGGTCGCTGACCCCGTAATTATAGTGAATACATTATGACTATTATGAGCATACATCGGGGTTTTCGGAGCGGGAATGATTTGAGAAAGAGTAGAGATAAACAGATATGTTAGTCTAAGAAAATATCTTATTATGCCTAATGAATAACTACCTCTCTGTGAGTTGTATACAATCTGTGACAAAGTTTTATTTTAATTTCCGTAAAAGTCTTATAACTTATAAGGTAACAATAAAAATAACTTTAATTAATTACCTGCTGTAAATTGAATAGTTGACACGATTTTCAGAATAAACTATTAATATTTTTTCTGTATTAGGGACAGTTAATCTACGGCGTCTTGCTGTAAATATCTATTTCAAGGAGCTAAATGATCTTTCCACGTCGACAGTTGTAATAGGTGCATATTTAATTTTTTTGTAGGAATCAATTGATGCACGAGAAGTTTGAGATTGAAGTTCTATTTCTTTGCCTTGTACCAACTCATTTATAATTTTTAGTGTGCTATAGCCAGAATTCTTCTTTAACACCAACTTCAGTTTATCATAAATCTGTTTTCCTTTTACGCTCATGTTTAATTTGGAAACATCTCTATAGGTTTCATGAACTATTTTTAAACTATCGCTGATGGACAGCTTCGCATCCTGTAGTTTTTTAATAGCATTTGGGATAGTCATCAAATGATTTGCTATGAAATTTAAGTCACTTTTTATATTTGCATTTCCAAACGCTCTTTTTGCCTTTCTAATACTCTGGGCTTCGGTGGGACTGAATGTATTAAGAACACGTTTCACTTCATCGTAATGTTTGCTGTAATACGTTGCAGCTTCTATCCAGGTTCCCCACCGAATAATTGTTGGTCGAGGTGGTAAAGGCACTCCGGGGAGCATTTCTTTAAACTTTTGTATTCTTTTAGGAGATTTCAAAAATGTCTTCTTAACATTTGCGATTAAATCATTCACATCTGGATAAAGTTGTCTTACTAGTTCAGCCACTCTATTTAAACCATGAGCCAAACATGTGACGTGCAAAAGATTGGGAAAAATACATTTTAAATTTCTTCCAGCCTTTAGCATGTAGCCCACACCGTCAGTTAAAAGTAAAAGTACTTTATTGTGATTATTATGGTTAGCACCCCATAATTCATCAAGAGCACTTGTGACCGTATTGGATATTGATACATTGTTCGTGCTGTCTAACCGTTTACTGGATATCAAGTGTTGAGTGCCAATGTGATCATCACGTAATGCTCCCACTATTACGTTAGCTATTTGACGACCATAATCATCCGTGGTTTCGTCAACACTCACATATATATATCCATTTTTTAGCTCGCTCCGTATTTTATTCATTTTTTCATCGTAAGCTTTATTTAAATATTCCCGTCGCAGTTGACATTCCGAAGGAACTTTTGCAGTTTTTCAAAATTTTCCGGTAACACAATTTTCGATAAAATCTTTAAATATCGGATTGTTTACCTGCGTCTATGGTATATTACAGCCCACAACAAATTTCAAGAGCTCACTATTGATATCATATTTCATACCTGTATGTTTATTAGATGCGACATGTCGCGTTACACTAGATTTCGTTTGAGCGAAGCTCACATTGCACTTGGTGCAAAATAATAAAGAATCTCGAACCTCTATCTCTGGATTATTTTCTATCCACAAACGCATAAACTCGTAACGAGTTTTTTTTCTCGGAGGCATATTTGTGTTGACTGATTATTTACAGTTTTTTAAAATACAATTGCATATAAGTTTATCTACTAGACAAGCAAGGGTAACGGTTGACAATAGGTGTCTAATACAATGTCAATCTTGACGCTCGATATCTATGAAGCATTTTCTTATAAATGAATAGACTTAACTGAAGAGGTTGATAATGAATGACCAATATAAAATATGTACCTATACGTATGATTAATCTTTATTTATTTTTCAATCAATTATTCATTCGGTAGAAACCTACTAGGGTACGATCTGTTTTTAAGTAAATACCTACTCTTTGGCTAATGTCAAACGTTCCCGCTCCGAAAACCCCGATGTTTGATTATGAGTCACACAAAGTATTTCAATATCCCAAAGATAGGATAGGCGAAAGCGCCACAATAGGCTCATTTAGCTACTTAACCCATACGGGCAGTAAGCAATTTTATATTAACGTAAGTACAAACGTACATTTGTGATTGTGATAAGTATCTTCATGGATAGGTAAGGGTCCAAGGAACCCATAGAAATTTAAATCATGTAAATCGCCTTGGGGAGAGACGTTTGAAAGTAAAGTAGAGACATCTAAAAAGTCAATATAAAAAGTCCAGCTCTAGACTTTATCGAATCAAGTCCGTCACGTAGTGACATCGGAGCCTATCCGAATTAAAATCCTTCTAACCAATTAGAATCATATTACATTACTTACCTAGGGCGGTTAAACAAAGAATGTCTCAGATCGCAGGTATTTGACGCCCGAGCCGAAGGCAAGGGCGATAAATATGCGCTCTGAGGCTTTCTTTATTACCGCCCGTGGTGTGTACAAAATTTTACGTCTCTATCTGGCCAGGAAGTGGGGTTTTCCGCACGCATAGCGTGGGGTAATTCCTACTTTATGGCCAGGTATGACGTAAATTATATTATGTAACGCGAATTGCACCTTAAATAGAAGGATTACCTATGTATTATCGTTGTCAATAGCATCCCAGAACATGCCTGCGTATTTGAAGTTCCAATATAGAAGCAAAAATAGAACTTGATTTTCGAAAACAGGTATACCAAGGCCCCCTTACCGTAAAGTAGACCACAGGGCAGTTTCGGTCAAGTGCGAGTCGATTCTTGTGATTGGTCAATTATTTCAGTACAAAATCTCAGAGTTCAATTACCAAGTTAAGAATTAAGCCATTTTTTGTGATCTCTCCCGACGATAGCTTTGTGATCGAATGAGGTACAAATATGACTGAGATATAGAGTCGCGAGGGTCGCGCGAGCTCTGGGCCTCTCGCTGATGGACTCCGTCGACGCTGCGCGTCGTGCACATTGGTGTTAGTTTTACCCACGACGGAACGGAGAAGGTATATGCGTTTAGGGTGAACACCCTAAACGCATATACCTTATGCGGTCCGTCGTGGGTAAAAATAACATAGCATGTAAGTATATTGACAAAATAGAGATTTAATTGAAAACCTATCTAAAATTTACATTGTTATTTAGTGTACCTAACCTTAAAGTTTTCGGCTGGACGACTCAAAATTCAGAACAACTTCGACACATAATATCAAAGTAGGTAGTGAGCTCATGTGCTATTTTTAATAATTCCGCTTGGTTTAGTTGGGTACTTACTTATCTAACACTACCACAGATTACAGAGAAAGGCAGATAGGCCCTAATAAATTGAACGTTTTCTATACATCCGATCTCTTTAAACTTACGTACTGAACAACGAGTAAGAAAGGGATAGAACTACGTTATCTGCCAGGTCTTCATACGTCATTGTCTCCGCTTTCTCGCTCACACGATGTAATTCGCTCTCTCGCTCGCTCGAGATTTAGTGCAGCGAAAGATATTTCCTTCGATATCGATATTTACTCTGAATATTAACTACAAATTCAGACAAGTTACTTTTTAACCCTGATTTTATGGATTTTTAGTGGAACTAATTTGCATATTTTTAATTGACTTCTAAAATGGAGGAGGGTCTCAATTCCGCGGGTTCTTTATTTTTTTAAGTATGTATATGTATGTTCCTCGATTACTCGAAGACGCTTGGACCGATTTGGGTTTTTTTTTGTTTGAAAGGTTGGTCCCATGATTATCAGGTCAGGATCTGATGATGGGATGCTGGAGAAAACCAAGGAAATCTTAAAATTTTAAAGGCACACTTGAAACGATTTGGGTATTTTTAATAGTGACTTGTGCATTTCCTTTCGGAAAGCATTTCATGTAGTAATGTGGAATATTGGTTTGAAGTCGGTTAAAACTTTGTTTTTAAAGAATAACCCGCAAGAGTTAACTTGATACCTCGTTCATATGTCGTTAGTACGCGCTCGAGTCTTAAGTTAACTCTTGCGGGATATAGGTTATTATGGCAATTATAATCAAATTAAAGGTCATCGAGTGCCACTAATGTAAACAATGAGAAAGGTCAAAGCCTGATGTTAATTACGCAATTTAAAAACATTTAACAGCACAGTAATAGCAAAAATAGTACACAGTACGAGAAAAAGAATATTGCCCATGGGCCAATCTCCGAGCGTTTGAACCGCTCGGTTCTAACGTCATTGTCGGCTCAAGATTATTTCAGCAGAGTTAAAACATACCGCGGAAACTTTAATCAAAAAAAAGACTCAGCACCGGTATTGGCTTACGTCTTCATCAAAAGTGGACGCTGATATTCGTCTGTTTTAATAGTATTTGCTGGCGACGACAATGACGACAAAAAAACGCCTTAAAAAGGCTGAGTATTCACCCCCATATAGTTCGATATTTAGTAGATATACCTAAATATATAAACACGCTACCCTACTTCCATTAATATTAACTCGAATCCAATACACGCTACCCTGACTATACATGTTGATAGGTGTATATTTTTGGCTATAAGGCCTGCAATACACTGGCGCGGCCTGCGGTGGCGGTTAATAGTAAATTTGACACCTAATGACAAGTTTACTATTGACCGCCGCGGGCGCGGTCTGGCCGCGCCGGGCAATAGAAAGCTTGTCACTAGCTGTCAAGTTTACTATGGTCCGCCACCGCAGGCCGCGCCAGTGTGGTGCAGGCTTAACTCGAGCATGACTTGTGCACATTATTGCCATATGTAAATTGTTTGTAGCGCCATTATATCATCTATCTATCTATCTATATTATTATTACGCGAGCCCGATTTTTGTACATGCCATCAGATCTACAGTTATGGTCCGATTTTGATAAATGACATGTCACTGGATTCGTCTCATGCTGCAGATTTGCAATAAGGTCTTCGTTTTTTCATTTTTTATCGGTATGTTACTAAAATATAAATTTAAAGAAACTACTGTGCGCTGACCACGTGACTTTGGCTGCGTGACGTCATTTTGACTCGAGATGACAATGTAAAATTATAAACAAGAATTAAACTCAAACCTGTACTAAGTTCTTCAGCATGAGAAATTATAAATGTTGAGTCGGCCACATATGGATACAACACTAAGAAAAGTAAGAAAAATAGAAAGTAAACGGCCTTTTGTAAATATTGTTTATTTACATAAACTGACAGACGTATTGTGTCAAATGTGGTTTATTTTTATTGACAGAGACGTCAGTATTACTTGCCATGTTATTTTTTACTTCTGAAAAGTTTATATACAAACTTATTTTCCCATATTCGAGATGTTGGGATAAGAATGAGGTTTAATTAAATCCATTAATTGTCGTGGACCCCATAGACGGCTTTTTTAACCTTACTTAGTACAATGAAGTAGGCGCTGATACTGCTGATAGGCTCTGCCTAATTTCCAGTAAGTATAAAGAAAGATGTAGAAAACGAAACTTGATTATGATTACAAAATTATTGGCGACTTTGTTGACCTGACTTGAATACCATCCAAATTATTTCAGGTTCAGATAATTATATTTTGAATACAGTTAGGGGTAGGAAATTGGTTATATAAATTTTGTAATTAAACGAGCAATATTTGTACATATATATATTTGTTATCACGTTCTAGGAAACGGCTCTAACGATTTCGATTAAATTTGTAATACAGGGGTTTACGGGGGCGAGATATCGATCTAGATAGGTCTCATGTCCGGGAAAATTCGTTTTCTCCGTAATTTTCACCCAGGGACTAAATTGTAATTTGTCAAAACGATATGACTTAATACTGGAAAACATAATTTAGTAGATATTAAACTATTTAGCGGTACCTACCTATAAATAGCCTGTGCCGATACTAATAATAAACAGGTGTAATGTCTGTGAAATGTAAGTTTGTATGTTGGGGGTAATCTCAGAAACTATACCCATCCTATTCTAAAAACCCTTTGTTCAGTAAGTTACTTTATTGTACACAAAGCAGGTTAATACATAAACATGATATGTACGATTAAAGTAGGTACAAAACCAAGGCAAACTTATCCCTATAAGGGATCTCGGGGGGAATACAATGGATATGTAGAATGGCCCTACAGGATTAAGTGTGCTATATTTTTTACCGTCGCTCCGCCTAGATTCTTTGTATACGCGGCGGAGCCGCGCTGGTAGCTAGTGGTTAAAAATAGACCCCGCTATCGGAGGTGCAAATTGGTAGCTGTCAAGTTCTTAGGGATGGGAAAAATATTTATGATATCGATATCGATACTCTTACTTATTCTGTACATTTAGTTTTATATGTATACCATTTTTTAGACTACAAGTTAACATGTTTTTTTTGGGATCCATGATAATCATTGGGTTTACTATTGAGAGGCATAAAATCATTAATACTAATATAGTTACGCATAATTACTTTACGCCGAAAATAAGATATGCATAAGTCACATTTCGCATATTTTTTTATGCATAATATTAAAAAGCATAAATACAGAAAGCATAACCCTCATTAAAACTAATAACAAAAAGCATAAACATGAATACCCATAATAATCAATTGACATCATATCAAAATTCATAACGCTATTATCATATTAAAAGGGGTAGGGACGTATCACAATGTCTAAAATTAAAAAATACTAACGTTAAATAACCTACATTCAAAATCCCTAAAATCTAAAAATTTAGATGTTAGTGATTTTAGCCTATGGTTTACTTAGTAGTAAATTGCCTAATTGTCATTAGTAGTAAGTTTTAATAAAAGGTTTTCCGTTCTTTTATAAAAAAAATAACCTCGAAGACGAAAGCGGGAGCTTTGCTCCCGCTTCCGTCTTCTAACCTATCCGCGATCCGAGTCAGTTTTGCCAAATAAATATTTGATGTCCACCCAGCTTTGCTCCCTCTTTCGTCTTCGAGATTTTTTTTTTATAAAATAGCGGAAAAACTAATTATATCGTTTTAGGTATTTTGACCAGCTTTATTCATTTGGTCAACTGAAATTATGGAAAATGACAGATATACCGACTAATTATTAGCCCAAACAATAGTATGCCTAATGTATATTCGGCCAATACACATTAGTCTAGCTAAAATTATGCTAATAGCGTAGTATACCAGAAAAACAGTAGGCCAAAATATTACTATGCGAAAGTACTATTATGCCACAAATAATTATGCCAAACCAATTATGCGAAACTGCATTAGTCTAAAAACCATTATGCGATCCAAGGGGATACCTAAGCATTGTCATCAGAAATATAAACCATTATCAGTACAACAAAGATACTATGGTTGCTATTTTACTTTTCTAATGTTTCGAGTTGTAGGGCAGTGCATGAACGCTCTTGAGTGTCTTGAGATAAACTTTTTCGATAGAGGTGTAATTACTGGGTTTATTGTTGAATATATTAATCGTGGCTACACTAGATTACTGCAGAGAATCTAAAAAAACTGATTGTTCATTACGAATATAGCCCTTTTGGTGGAAATAAAAGAGAGATTTATTAATTATTTAATTTTTAATTAATTTATGAATGGTTCGTACTATGAAAATAACGATAATTTGTTAGTAATGATGAATGATTGAATATTTTTATTTATAAAAATGAAAAATATTGAACAGACAATTTTGTAATTATAAAGCCCTGTTTTATAAAATAAACACGTTTAATTAAAGTCTTAGACTCTCATTATGGTAAAGGAAAATTATCGACATATAGCTATAATTATCGACATATGATATAGCTAGTGTTTCAAAATAATTTTTATCCATCCCTAGAACTTGACAGCTACCATTTTGCACCTCCGATAGCGGGGCCTAGTTATAAAGTAACTAGTCCAGCTTTACTTTAATTTAACGAAGAAATACAAATTCAAACATAAGTTAAAACTGTCAAAGCCTTATTTATTTTTACACATTATACATTCAAGGTACATTTTAAGTTATTTGTCTCAATTATCACATACTAGCTTCTGCCCGCGACTCCGTCCGCGTGGATCTCGTTTATATTCCGGCCCTATATCAGCCCCATAGGGGATGATTACCGGGATAAAATCTCAGGATTCAAACTGCCTCTATACCAAATTTCATCTTAATCAGTTCAGCTGTTTAAGCATGAAAAGGTAAGAAACAAACAGACAGACGGAGTTACTTTCGCATTTATAATACATATTAGTATGGATATATACAGAAAATCAATGTAGTTATCCACAAAGTCTTTAACCAAGGACTATATATAATATTATATATAGTCCTTGCTTTAACTATACAAAACTTAAATCAAACTAATTCATCTGGAGGGACATCAGAAATGTCAGTCATAAAACTCTGACTTTTCCAACTTACCTCAAGCGGTCTCTGAAAAACTGTAGGTATCGTAGCTGGCAACAAGCGTCTTAATTCTATTTTTAATAATAACGAAACAGTCTGATTTGAAATGTTTCGAACATATTCTGTCGTATGTTTTCGGTGTCCAATTATTTTCCGAAGTCTAAGAATTTTTTTCTAATATCATATATTGACGAAGATTATTTTCCAGAAATCTGAAGTTAACAGTTAACTACGTGTAACATCAAAATATTTTGTCGAACTAAACGCCTACATAAATAATTCATGTCGATAAAATGTCGACATACAGATTTGAATTTAGTTACAACACTATATCCGTGTTTACGACAATTGTATTTTTACCAAAAATCCTAATAAGATCGACTTGGAACCATGTAAAAAGTACTTATTTCATAGAATGCAGTATCTGCAAGAATCCCATACCATTATATTGTGTAATGAACGTGAAATATTTGAAATTTAAGCAAGAAATTCTTACCGATGAAAATTTGTATTTTCTCGTCCGGTCTTCTTTGCCAATCTATAATAACTACGACAGTACGGAGCTATACAAGACATTTTGCCCCCATATGTTAATTATATCTTGCACTTTTCATTCAAATATATATTTTTAAAACACAATTTTCTTCAAATAAATTTTTTTCCGAAAGTTTTGACGTTGACTTGACTTTGACGTCTGGAGTGCATTTTTTACATTTTAAAACACTGCGGCTGACAGTAGTTGGGAAAATTCGCCAACGGCCTGAAAATACCGTAATATTCGTCTCATTCTAACCCACATCGGCTGACCATAAGAAGTGACAGAGACAACTATATGAAGCATCGTCTGACTTAATACTCCGCGTCTGTATTAAGCCTATGCTAGTCGGTTGCCAACACGCCCCTCCGACCGAGCGACCTTGGTCCGCACCGACCATGTAGAACGTTGTTTGCAGTAAGATTTCATACTACAGCGGTCGGTGACGACTAAGGTCGCTCGGTCGGAGGGGCGTATTGGCAACCGTCTAGCAGAGGCTTTAGTCTGTGAACACTACAGGCCACGACCTATAAATTATGTAAATGAAGAAGTATGTATGGTAAGATGTTTTTAAAGTCGCTGACTAAATTTATAAATCACATTCGCTACGAGACGACGCAAGCGTGCAGTTTTATCAATTGTAGTATTGGTCCTCATACATTCTTATAAAATCATGCAATTTCCAGATTTGTACAGGAAAGTCGGTTTTCTTTCCAAACGAGACGCAAATATAGCATTAAAAGAATTCACATTAAATAACCGGTGGAAGGAAAATGCCTGTATCATTGATATTGGAAGCGGAGACGGAAGTACGACTAAAAACATTTTGCAAAAATATGTGCCTCCCAGTTATTATAAGATAGTGGGCTGTGATGTAAGTGCGGCGATGGTTGAATACGCAAACAAGAACTTTAGAGATGAGCGAATGGAGTTTTTGAAATCGGATATTACTAAGGAATTGCCGCTGTATCTGAAAGGCGCCTTTGATCACGCGTTCTCTTTTTATGCGATGCACAGGATCAAGGAGCAAGAGTAAGTTAAGGTTCCATATTTATACGCAATTTAATAAGCGATATACCTAATTAATAGCATAGGCACTAACATACCTATGATAATAATATAGCGTCTGATAAACCATGGCTAACACTCCTCAAGAACAGTTATTCGTTATAAGTAGTTGGAAAGTTGAGGAACCGTAAATGTTTATTTTAAGTAGTCTGATTGCTAAGTGTCGTATGATTTTTTAAATGGTTTCTTTGTACCTAAATAAGTGGGTGAAATAAATAACAAGATTAACAAGCTAACAGATTTTGACATGATTGACTTATCATTATCAATAATCCTGTATGTAGAAGGAATTTTCTTAGTTATAACTTATAAATATTTTATAATATATGTTCGTGTGTAGTTTATATAGCCTGATTAAGCCGGTCCCACTCCAACATGACTACGGATAGATAAACTTATCTTTGCGCGCAGCTATTAGTCCGTACGCCCGCTCCCAATGTCGATACAAACCCAATAGGGTTTAACGACACTGTTAGATTTAACAAAATGTATTTTCTTTTATAAATGTAATAAAAAAAAATGTAAGTACCTACGTCTCATATCAATTAACAGCACGATAAAATGCACGATAAGTTTGGCCTGCAGTCAGCACCTTTGGCGCCGTCTGCCAAGTAACTTCCGGCCATTACAGGACTGATAGACTTTAGGTTTACTCTCTCTACGATTAAAGGGCTAAATGATGCCACATGTCTCGTATTGTTGTCACCCAAGCAGCAAAACTAAGTCGTATGAAAGTCGAGAGCACGTTCCTATTTTCACCTAAAGCTGAGAAAAGGGTCTTTAAACTGTCGAGTAATAGATCTGTAAACGTTTACTCGACGCGATTTTGACGCAAATTAATCAGCTTAAAGTGCTATAATTGTCGTAAAATAGTTGATTTATGGAAAATGAAAACAATTAATAGTTATAGGTACATTCTTATTTTCTGTGTAAATGGCGAATATGAGCGGTGTTAAAAAATCAAAGTCTAGTAAATAGATCAAATGGGGTATCATATGAAAGGGCTTAAATTGCACTTTCTAAACCCGTTTTTACTTTTTTTCTACAGTGGTTAGAAAACAATACCATTCCCCCCCTCCCCCCCTTATAGGGGGGGACCCTTGTCTCCGAAGTTTACCAAGCGAAAATTCTGAAATAATTACATATGATTAAAATTAACATACCTAAATAATACAGGATAAATAAAACAATATCTCTAACTAGCGTATTTTTATTTATTTTTCAAAAATAATTTCTTAATTAAATTTGTAATTTACTTACTTTTGTATGTAATTTTATAACTTCAAATTCCTATCAGATTATATTTAAAGTCCCTTCTTTCAAATAAAAATAAATAATCGAAATCGGTACGCGTGATAAAAAGCTATCGCTGATAAACAAACATACTCTGACATGACGGGTATATGGTGTATGAAAGTGTGTACGGAACCCTCGGTGCGCGAGTCAGACTCGTACTTGACCGGTTTTTTAACAAAGGAATGAATTCTCTCATTTCTAATCTAAATAAAGTTATCTCCGTCTCCATACAATTTGATGATCGTCTAACTAAAGGACTACCTACTTGCACTTTGGGATTCCCATACTTACTGTATGGAAAAAAATTTCTTTGACTTCTGGGCGTTCTGATACTGCCCCGTTTTAACTTTCCACCCTGTATAGAATGGTACCTATGTTCTTTCAAATAATATGTTTTCGGTTTTAGCTATTATTCGTGTAACATACTAAATTTCGATGCGAAATTTTATTTGTCGATTAACTTCCTTATATTTCTAGTTACTATTTTAACGGGCCTCCTTATTTTTGAGGTTTTATTTTAGAAATTATTTATAAAATTAAAATATCAAAAGGGATTGTTCCGACATTATACGTTTGCCATCTTACGACCTGTACTCGACTTTTAGTTGAAAAATAGAAAATATATTAAATTTACATTGCTGTAGGTGCTCAAACACTTTTAGAACGTTCTCTCGGCAGGTGCTGTAATAGTGAAACGATATCTTTTATAGTATAGGTAACACTTTGTGCTTTAAGAGTAACTGAGATGCTATTTGGTCATATAAGCAGCTTTTTTACCATTATAACGCTTAACACGGGAACAATGTCGAAAAACGGTGCTATAAAGACTTCTTATGCAGCTAATTAGAAAATTAGAAGCTTTTATACAGCTAGTTTAGCACTAACAGTGGTATAAAAGTTAATATTGACACTTTTTAACAATAATTGAGCAAACGCAATACGCCCAAAATGCGAAAATGCTAAAGAGTTGAGTATAGTTCTTTTATACGACGATTTGGCATCTTTAACTCCTTTTTACGACTATTCCTCGATCATTACATCATTAGCTGTAAAAAGCTTTGCTTATACGAATGTTTTGCTGGTTGGACATGACGTTAATGGGTGGATTGCAAAAACGAAAGTTACCCATATAAAATGTATGGGTAATTGCCGTTACACAATGAAATGAAATGAAATGAAATATTTATTATTAACACATACAGACAGACATTCACAAACATAACTGTGGTCCCACACTAGGCTAGGCCTGTCCCGTGGAGACCAAGACAAATACTGATTAACTGTCCATGCGACTTAGCATGAAAACAAGACAAAGTAAAAAGAGAAAAGAAAAAAAAATACAATTAGAAACTAACAATTAATTAATTATATTAGGGTGCTTGTCTGCGGTGATGTATGTGTATGTGTAGTGTGTAGTGTATGTATGTAATGTATGTGAGTGTATGTTATGATATTACATTAATCATTGTTTCCGATTGCTCGTAGTTCCAAGGTAACAATAGAGATTGGATTTTAATTTTGGAAAAAAGTTAAAGCGTAGATTAGATTAAGGCTCTTAACTATGTAAATTTTTTTTGCAATTCACCCTAATTTGACCTACCCTTAAAATGTTGACTGGAAGTGAAGGATTTTTCTAACTTTCGGCCAATTTTAGGTGCGATAATCTTCTGATTCTTGCTCAGCACAACTTTCTCGACCGTCGATGCTGCCATGCATTTTATCGTGTTGTCATGAGACGTAGGTATATTGGGACTGGGCTTACTATATTTGCATGCGTTTTTTTTTTAAATACCCATTTTTTATATGATACTCTCTACTACTACTCAGCTGTTGACATACATTGCACCAAAGACACCGAGATAAACGTCAAACAAGAAGAGGTTTTGTTTGACGTTTATCTCTGTGTTTTTGTGAAATGGAGGTCAACAAACTTGCTGATTGATAGCGCTTTTGATGCTCTGCTACTTTCGTGCTTAAGGTTGATGAAGAATAGCTGTCAAAGATGAAGAAGTTTTAATTTTCCAAAATTACAGACTTTCAAGAGCAGATATCTCGAAAAATATACAAGATATCGAAAAACTTGTGGCAAATTTAATCAGCTTTCGTTTTGTAAAAGTAGTCATGTCGCTACGACGCATAGTTTCCGAGATATAAGCGTAAAGCCGAAAACTGGGACCTTCAACCCCCCCCTCACCTCCGGCTCAAGGGCTACGGGCAAGGAATTTTTTTGATATGTTGATCTCCTAACTAGTGCAAACAAAGTTACGAAGTCAAAAATTGTGTTCCAAGCGTTTGCCTCTACCTACACCTCTTTTTGAGCATTCATTTTCTGAAATCCTGACGTATACAGTCACTACGATATATTCTTCGATTCGAAATGTCAGTCACATGGTAGGTACCAATTGGTATTTAAATACTGTTTAAGTTTGTACCAATTGTTAGTAACTACGAATCGAATGTTAAATTACACATCGAAAACTAAACGCTAGCGACTAACGTTTTGCTGTTGGTTTTGGAGTATAACGGCAGTATGAGTTACAAAACTTACAAATTTGACAGGTCGAATCGAAGAATACCGTAGCGAGGTCAAAATCTATTCGAAGCGCGTTTATTCGATCCCGAAAGTAGTAATCGACGTGAGTTTTCGATTGTAACTCGTACTAACCCTACGAAGGCCCGCGAGTTGTGTCGCGAAGACATAGGCTTCGGTTACACGCTAATTCTGGCGTCAGTTCAGTCCATCAGTTTTATGAGAGAATGATAGCGTAACTGTTGTGAATGACAGAGACAGACAGATCATACTGATGGACTGAACTGACGCCAGAATTAGCGTGTAACCGAAGCCATAGACTATCTGTCTCTTTCTAAGCGTTCTAATTAGAAAGAGACGGATAGCTTATCTCGCCACGACACAGCTCGGCAGTCCTGTGACGGCCGTGTAACTAGGCACCTAGCGTAGTTACAAGCGCAAGCACACGCACACACGCAGTCACGCGCAAAGATGAGCTGAACACCTTTTTGTCATTCTCTTCCACTAAATTTTATTTTTTTATTATGCTCCATTTCTAGGGCAGCATTTTCATACGTCTACAATTGCTTAAAAGACGGAGGCAATTGTCTCCTGCTCTTTCTCGGGCGTTATCCCGTGTACGAAGTATTCCGCACTCTCTCCCGCAAAGAAAGATGGGCCGAAGACCTCAAGGATACAGAGTTATTTACCTCACCTTATCATGATTCTCAGGTATGATATTTTAATAGCAGATGTGGAAAAGAAGTGTGTTAAAACGTAGATAGCGAAATTACAGGTTTCATATTTCGGTTATTATTATCATCAAGGTGTAACCAATAATTTATAAGTACTTAACAAAATAAAATGACTTCAAATTAGTAGGTAAGTACTTACATATACTTCGCCATGCCAGTGCCATATATACATTTGAGGAGTCCCATAAGTCATCGCTGGTCAAATTTGTGAGCCCCGTGAGTAAATGCATGGGTTACTTTATTAATTACAGTATGTATTTTTATACGAAGATACATAAATGAAGGGCATTAAACACGAGTGTGGGTTTATGAAACGAGCGTCAGCGAGTTTCAAAAAAGGATCACACGAGTGTATTATTGCCTAATTATGTACCTACAGTTACATACACTAATATACGTTATCTACACACATATTATTATAAATCCTCAATGATGTGCTCGGGAACCATTAGAATAACCGCTATTGCAGCGCCATGGCCGACTAGATTTCCATATTAACATCGATAATAATATCGATGTTATTATGATTTTTCATAGATTATAACAACACTGGCACAGATAAAACGCTGATGTTACGTTACTGGTTGCAATAATGGTGGTCATATCGTCTCCGAACACATTATAGAGGATTTATGATATGGGTAGCCCTATTTTTAAGTGAAAATGAGCCCGCTACATCAGTTACAAAAAAAAGGGCTCCACTGAACCCCACTCTCATGATCCAGTGAACCCCATATGATCCACAGTACCCCAATACCTCGATAGAGTGTAAGACATTAGTGGGTCACAGTGGATCAACATCCGTTTTTTTATAAGGCAGTTTTTTATTTTTTTAACACAAAACAGCCATTTTTGTTATTTATTTATATAACTAGATAAGTGTTCTAGGGTTTAATTAAGAAACTAGCCCATTTTAAGTGAAAGTGGGGCCGCTACATGAGTCACAAAAAAAGTGCTACACCGAACCCCATTCTCCCCTTACGTAAGGTACATTATTTTTTACTTGTTTACGTACCTATAATGTCCCATATATCATAAAACATCTATTATTCATTCACGTTTTTTCGTTTTTCTTTCTAGGATCCCAAAAGCGAGGTTATATCTATGATGGAGTCTGTAGGCTTCAAAGAGTTAGAAGTGAATGTACTTCAAAATACGCATACATACGACGAATTTAATACATTCAAACGTAAGTATTCCCCCAAATACAATAATTTGTTTACTCGTAAATAGTATGGGTTGGACAGATAGCCACACCTAGATCTCCAAGGTTATTTTGGATGATATTCGCCTTCCCAAGAATATTTTATTCTTTAAATAATTGATGAAATAAACATATCTTATTTAAACTTGCAAAGGTCATTTGGCTGTAGGATATTTAGTAATCATGTTTTTTTACTTGCAGACTTGGTCAAGGCCATCCAGCCATTTAGTGTTCTCAACGACAAATGGGACGAATTTATGGCAGACTATTTAGAAGTGGCTCCAAACGCTACAAAAGTCGATTATCAACTGATTGTCGCCTATGGTTTAAAATAAATACTGAATGTTCTGAGAATACCTTCGAGCAACACGGAAGGTGACGGAAGGGAGTAGGCATTCGCACCATTTCCCCTTTATCAAAGTACAAGCCCAAGTGGGCATGCTTCGTTCGTACACAAAAAATTATGAGGGTGTGCGAGTTTTTTCGGTGTATTGTATAAATTTTGATGTATTAGTGGCATCATTACAGCAACATTTCCCCCCCCGGCCCCGCAAGAAATGACAGAATTATTTGACTGTAATATTCATAATTCATAACTAAGGCGACTCCCCTCCGCTAAGAAGGCCGTGTTGCTCGAAAGAGAATACCTAAGCATCATTATTTTTGTAATCATATAATATATTATGGTAGAGGAATAGTGTTGAATATACAGGGTGGGCAGGAGTATACCGACAGATTTTAACCATGGATTCCCGAGGTCATTAGGAACATAAAATGTTAGATTAACCCCAGTCAAATACGGCGTAGTTTTGAAGATATTATCAATTTTCATGTTAACTATTTATTGTGATTATTACTAAAGTGCATTAAGTTCTTTTTATTGCGACGTTGCCACCGATGTCGCCAAGTTTCGCGTCGCTATTCACAGACATCAAATGATCAAAGTGACAGCTACCCCTCACTAAATTCATCCTTTTTTGGAAAAATAATCTTTACCATTTTATTACAAGGGATAATTTCGATGGAAAAGCGATAGTTATCCTGTTTTTATTTACAAAAACCGACATAACTATTTTTTTTTTTTTTTTGCTGAATTTGACTTGAGTTCATTTTACATTTTTTACTCCTAATAACCTCAGGAATCCATGGTTAAAATCTGTCGGTATACTCTTACCCACCCTGTAGAAGAGTATGGATATCTATGATACCTACTTTAATAACTTTTAGCTATTCTTAAGAAATAAAATATATATTTTCATGAAAAATTGACGTTGATTCATTACAAACCTACTCATAACTATACCTACTCCACCAAAATGGTATGGAGTCCATACCATTTTGACCCTTTCCCTTTGATACATTATCGTCATTCATTACTCACATAGTATCGGGTTCAAATTAGCCAGATAAGCTACTAGTAGACTCACACGTTAAAATTATGTGAAAACATCCTAAGTCAGATAGCTGCCCGGCTATTAAGTACGAGTAGTTAGCTTGTTTTACAAACAAGTTACAGAATAGTGGGCAACGGGCGCCTGAGTCCCTGACCGCTGCCTTTAATTACTAATTATAGGACTTATTTAGAGCTCTGTGCGTATAGAGCACGCAAACAAACGAAGTCTGATTTTTAGACGGATATGACCGGGTTCGAGTCCCGGCTGTGTAAGAGAGTTTTTTGAAAATCTTTAAATGCAGTTTTTATTTTATCTAAATTCGGTCTTGTGACTCCTAACCTCCTAAGAGCAAATTTCCGAGTCTCTTGTAGTTTCGGATTTTGCCTCGCTGCCCCGTTTGAATAATACATCCTGTATAAAGACTAGACTTGTAAGAATACACGGATCATCATACAGCAGGGTTGTTATTCGCTTCACTACGCGTTAATGCGGCTCACCCCACCGGTCACCCGTTACGACACTAGACCTTAATTACTACGCATCGCGTTGTCAAGGTATATTTGTGGATGAGCGTTGAGGTGAGCTTAAAACAAGTTACAAAATAGCGGGGCAGTATAATAGCATCGTATTTATAAAACGTAGTCTGATTAAGAGCTGCATTACGGGCATTAAGGCCGAGAAAACAACAAATGTTTTGCTTGACTTGCCCTCAGATTAATACGCTAATTAATTATTCTGTGCTAATAGTTTAATTGTGTAGTGTTATACAGGGTGGGGCCTGTAACCGGGCTGTTATGAACGCGCTCATTCGCCTCACCTCACCCGTCACCCCTAACGAAACTGAAACTAGACCTCTACGCTTAGTTTTTTTTAATCGTGGCGAAAAGAAAACATTAATGACGGACATCCTAAGTAACATTTATAATTATAACTGTATAAAGGCTGTACTATAAATACTTTTTTTACTTAAGGCTGTATAACGTGGCTGCATAGGGGCTGTATAGGCGATATACAGCTATTATAGATCCTAAAGGGGCCCCAAATTATACAGCTGGTTAACAGCTGTATTATAGCTGTATACGCCAAATAACAAGCTGACTTAGGGTTTAATAAAATTCCACTATACAGCTACAATTCTACGATTTGACCATTTTATTCTTATAGTACAGGCTCGAGCTGGTGAAAGTCTGGATATAAGAATTATTTTTTGCACAGTGAAAAACCTCTAGTTACTTTATAGAATTATTGAATTGCGGTCGGCCATGTATAATTTGTGATGAGAATTTTATAAGTCGAGTATTATGTACCCATATTTCTATTCTCTGTCGAAATTTTGCTTGCGGCTCCTACTTTTCCGTGAATATGTATATCAATTATTAGCAATAAACTCACGCGCCCTCGAAATAAAAGATAATAATAGAAATAAACAAAAAAAATATCCTACCAACTAGTTTTTATTAGACCTAAAACTGCGATTTTTGAATTCACAATACTTCTCTACTCAAAAACTTGTTTTGTGTCTAGTTACTTATTCTAAAGAAATTTACAAAGTTAAACAATAACATATTGAATGTAATCTCCACTTATAATAAATCTCTAGAATCAGCCAGTTTGAAACGAAGCTTTGGGTTTTCACGAATGTTCTCAGCATCCCGTGAACGAAAAAATATGAAACATTTTTTGTAGGTACATTATTATTCTAGCTAGGATAGTTTTTATCCGACTGCGACAATTAATTAATTTTCCGAACTATACGACTTCATTCATTTCTCATTTATTATTCTTAAAGTATATCGCCGCCACATCTGTCAGCTTTGTGAAACGTTAAAATGGCGGAATTGCTTTTCCTTAATTTCACCTATTAATAATTTAAATCCCGTCTCCGATAGACCTTCACGAAACGCATACCAAGAGGAATTCATAAGAAATTAATCGATTCTGATATTAGAACTTATATGCGCAAATGTCGTATTAAAGCGTAATTTCATTAAATGTATCAACAAATTCAAATAATATAAGGAACACAAATGTTTTTTTTAATGGCACGCGCGCGCTCTCTTTGCGCTTTCAGCCAAACCACGCAAACCAAAACTCGAAGTTCGTATATCTGCATTCCTCTCACTCGAGTAATGTTAGTGCAATAGAGATACCCGAATATTTCGAATTCTGAAGTTCGTGGTTTAAAAGAAAATACGGATAAAAAAAAAAAAAATTAAAAAAAATTAAAATTTTAACTGTTTATTTCAATAAAAAATTACTAAAGGGTTATTACAATCTTAACTACTTATCTTAAATTTAAAAGATTTTTTGAGTTAAGGAGCCTGCCTTATAAATAGTTAGTCTTAATTAAATAGGTAGCTATATTATGTTATTCTTGCTATTTTATACAATAGGATAAGTAAATTTATTGTTAAAAGCCTACTTTTAACATATGTCCTTTGACTATTGAACGATAGACGATGACGATGTCAGATAGACTGAAAATAGGGATGTAAACACTGTAGACACTAAATAAAATAATCACAATGTTGTAGGTATTTTCTCGAAAAAGGACTTAAAATGAAGTCAAATGGAGAAAGAAACAACGCAAGAGGTTATTTAAGTAGTCACTAAGTTATAAGTTTGAAGAGGGGGTATGTTCTGTCCCTTTTCCGCAAAACGCACCTTCATATGAAACGATTGTTTTTTACTATGAGTACTATGACGCTCGAAGATCGTGACGTTACGGTATTGATCGTTTTCTCACTCTAATAAGCAATATTAAAACGGTTGTAGCTTCGTAATTTTTTGAGATATTTGAACGGGTTTTTCGTTTCTTCTTTCTTTTGAAGTAATAACTAATAATAAATGTTGAGTCTACTGCCCTATTTGTAAGACAATCGGAAAGAGTACCTAATCTATACTCGTATATTAAAGATGAGTCATTTGAAGAAATAGATACCTACAGAAAAAAACCAGCCAAGTGCGAGTTGGACTCGCGCACGAAGGGTTCCGTACCATTATATATAAAAACGGCAAAAAAATCACCTTTGTTGTATGGGAGCCCCCCTTAGAAAAATATTTTATTTTGTTTTTAGTGTTTGTTGTTATAGCGTCAACAGAAATACATAATATGTGAAAATTTCAACTCCATAGCTATCACGGTTCTTGAGATACAGCCTTGAGATACAGACGGACGGACGGACGGACGGACGGACAGCGAAGTCTTAGTAATAGGGTCCCGTTTTGCTCTTTGAGTACGGAAGCCTAAAAAACAGTACGGATTGACAGCAAAAAGTATAATAATTATATTTATGGGAACAAAAATATAAATGCCTATGTCCTGACTGACTCACTCACTCACTCACTCATCAACTCACAGCCGAAACTACTGGGCCTAGAGAATTGAAATTTACACCAGAACTACCTTTTACAACGTAGGCAACGGATAAGAACTAATTTTCGGAAAGCATACCTACCCCTAAAGGGGTTAAATAGGGGTGCAAAGTTTGTATGGGGGAAACTTGATTTTTTGAGCTAGAGACTTAAAACTTTGTATAACGATTACTTATTAGAATACAAATAAAATTCTTTCAACGTTTAGGAAAATTCTGCCCCTAAGGGGGTTAGAAAGGGGTGTACATTTTGTATGGGGGAAACTTTATTTTTTAGACAAGCGACTTAAAACTTTGTTGAAAGATTACTTATTATAATACACCTAAAGAACTTTTAGCGTTGTGAAAAATTTCACCCCTAAAGGGTTGCAAAGTTTATATGAGCGAAACTCCTTTTTGAGATAGAAGCTTAAAAGTTTATGAAATATTACTTATTACGATACAAATAATACGAAACAAATAAAGTATTTTAGCGTTTTTGAAAATTCCACGACTAAGGGGATGAAAAAGGGGTGCTCTCAAAATCTCAGATCTCAAAACTTTTTAGAAAGATTAATTAATAAAAAAAATTAATGATATGAGATTTGTAACTTCGATCTTAGCCTGTTTAGACTACCAAAATTATTTCAGCGTTTTTTTGAAATTTTTCCCCCAAAGGGGATTATAAGGGCATTCAAAGTTTGTATGGAGAGCAAGACATTTTTAAAGTAAGGGCTTTGTAACTTCGGTTTTAGACAAAACAAACATGCTAAAATACTACAAAACTTATTTCAGCGTTTTTTTTTATTCATCGCCTAAGAAGGTTAAAACGGGGTTCGAAGTTTGTATAGTATAGAGCAAGACATTTTTAAAGTAAGAAATTTGTAACTACGGTTTCAGCCTGTTTATTATGAGGGTTCAAAGGGGGTTCTAAGTGTGTATAAAGAGCAAGCCATTTTGAAAGTAAGAGATTTGTAACTTCGGTTTTAGACTGTTTACTAAAAGACTAGGCACAAAACTAATTTCAATGTTTATTTTTTAATTTATTCCTTCAACAAACTTTTAGACGATGAGATGACATGTAATACGCGGACGTTGTCGCGGGCAACAGCTAGTATGAAATAAAATTCATAGGTTATGGTTTAATGGTGTCCCCAATGTATACAGCTGTTGTTCTTCCGGTACACTATTATGAAGCTATTCGCTGAACTGAGGCATAATATTAGAATAAGTATAAGCTTAGAGAGTAATACTGTCTGTATATTCGAATTTAATTATTACGGTAGGTAGCTGCTTAGAAATAGATATTGTGTCGTATTACATCGATTTAGGGTTAAATTGAATTGAACGCAAACCCATAATGACTATTTAAACCAAACACAAAAAATATTAACTGGATATTACGCACCACACTCTAATAACTTAACGTTCACAGTTTCACTTTTAAGCTGGAGTATCCTCTTTATAAACACTATAAGAATTAAAATAACCCACCATAATGCTAAACTAATACTAATGGCTGTACTTTACGGTAAAACTTACACTTATCGCATCGGCTTTAAAATAATAGAGTTGCAATAAAGTTTCATTTAGCCAACAGCATTATATTACACTCTTGTAAAGCACAGTGCTTGTGAAGGGTTTCCTAGATAACTGTTGAGCAGCTATTATCAAGCCTATTATGATGGAGTTACAACAGAGTAGGTTTACAACACTATCCAGTTAGTAGCAATATTATATGCCCTTGTATAGCGTTAACCAGTACAAAAGAATAAGTCAAGAGCTGTAAACAGTCGTTATGTAACTCTGGTCTGCTAAAACTGCTTAAAGTGTTTTTATATACTAAACACTGTATTTTTGTGTTTTGCAATGCTTTTAAGAAGCTAAAAGTAATAATTTCGTCAATATACAGACGTAATCCAGCTATTCTGTTTAAAACGAGACCGTTTATGCTCCAGTACAGCCTTATGTATGAATTTTCAGCATTAATAAAGTCTTAAGCTGAACTGAGCTGAACTGGTTTAAAGTTTTATTTTTAGCCTAAATGTTACTTGGGATGCTACGAGATCGTGATATCAAATTCCATTTCCTCACATTCACAGCACAACTTTAAATATTTTTTTTTCCAAATGCAATAATTTTGAAACACTGGGACCGTTATAAGATAACAGTGGATATTCTAAGGAGTCATTCTTTTTTTTTGCTCCTGCAACAGGCCACACGCCGTATAGGCATATTTTCAGCGAATCAGCTTTTGATGTTTAAACCTAAGTACATAAATAAAGGTTGCGTCTACTTAATAATACTTATTGTGTGCTATTAGTCGTACCTATTATCATGCTCGCAATTCGCATGCATCATACGGAAAGGGTCAAAAAGGCGCATGTCAATGTCACATCTCTGGAGCTGGAGTTGCATTGCAAGCTCCTTTATGTATGCACCTAGGCCTATATGTAGTTATGTACAAACAAATATTTTAACAGAGACTAGTAAAATATAATCTCCACTTATAATAAATCTCTAAATTAAAAAAAGAATCAGCCAGTTTGAAACTAAGCTTTGTGTGGTACGAATGTTCTCAGCATCCCATGAACGGAAAAATATGAAACATTTTATATAGGTACATTATTATTCTAGCTGCAACTTAGGATAGTTTTTATCCGACTGCGACAATTAATAAATTTTCCGAAATATACGACTTCATTTAATTTTTCATTTATTTTTATTGAAATCAAACGTTGCTCCAACTGTCAGCTATAAGAAACGTCAAATTTTCGTCAAAATGGCGGTATTGCTTTGCCTGTCACTTATTAATAATTTAAATCCAGTCTACGATAGACCTTTACGATACACATGCCAAAAGTTAAACCATAAAAAAATATTTGATTGTGATATGCGCAAATGTCGCATTATGGCGTAATTTCAAAAAATGTATTAACAAATTTGAACAATATAATTAACACGAATTTGTTTTTTTTGAATGGCAATGGCACGCGTTCTTTGTGCATTCTGCCAAAGTGCCTACGGCGCTACCACGAAAACCGAAACTCGAAGTTCGTATAACTGCATCCCTGTCACTCGAGTATAGTTAGTGCGATAGAGATAGAGATACCCGAATATTTTAGAATTCCGAAGTTCGTGGTTATAGCTCAGGAATCGAAACTACACCCCGTAAGCCGCGTCCGCTGTGCCATGTTTTCGTGGTTTTAAACGTCAAACATGTTTTGCCAATCAAAACAAAACCCTATTTGTTTGCCGAACCTGACTGAAAACATGTTAGATGCAGGGACCCGCCCGGTATCCCCTTCGAGGGTTTTTGAAGGGGTTTTCCGTAAGGCTTTGCTTACCAAAGCCGTAGCTCCGCAATACCCATTCATTTGGCTTTTTAAGCGCTATAAATACGGGTAAGCGGTTCCCTAAACGAATATCAGATACCCTTTCCAAGCGCTTAAAAATACCCTTTCGAAAGGGTTTTCTATCAACGCTCTTGAAGAGGTTTTCTTTTCAACGCTCATGCAATTTTTATCCTTTTGCTAATGACAATAAGAGCAATATTGCAAATTAGACGTTAGAGTCCAGAGGTGTCGGCACAGGCGCCAAGGGCAAAGCGGACGCCTTTAACAATGCCGCCTACTTACTAAAAATATTTATCACATTGTAATATGGTTTCCTTTTGTATGGCGAAGAGCCGGAACAAGTTGGTGCGCGTGCGACGCATTGTACTATTATTTAGCCATGTTTATATCGCCATATGATTTTGGGATGTTTGATGGTAATCATTAACTATAATAAATATTTCGACATGCGCTACGATCACGACGGGTTTTTTTGACCTATTTCCCCTTTCTGTCTAAACTATGTTTATATAGAATATGTATGTCCTTTTTTTGATTTCTTTTTATTTTTTAAGTATATATAATTATTTTAAGCATGATACGAATGAACCAACTTACTTAGTCTTTTAATGATTTTAAAAAGTTTCTTTTCTTGATGTGTCTGTGTTTCATTTCTTGTCTTTTTATGCCTATTTTTTAATGTTTACATTTTTGTAGGGTCTTTTATGTTATTATTATGTTTTTTTTATCTTTTTTTCCTGTTTGTATGTTTAACTTTTTTTTCTTTTTTTTTGTCGTTTTTTTGGTTTTTTTATTCTTTTTTTGTTTTTTTTGGGTTTTAGTCCTGTTTTTTTATAATTCCTTTTTGTTTTTTCCTTTTTGTATGTTTTACTTTTCTTTTTTTAATTTTATTTCTTTTTTTGAATGGTTATTGTTTTTTCAATGTTTTTAACGTTTTTTTGTTTTTTTAGTGTTTTTTTGTTTTTTTTTTGTTTTTTTCGTTTTTTAAATAATTTTTAAATGGTTTTTTTTCTTCTTTTGTATGTTTTACTGTTCTTTTTTTAATGTTATTTCTTATTTCGAATGTGTTATTGTTTTTTCAATGTTTTTTTAACGAGCTGTTTTTGTCGTTTTTTAATAATATTTCATGTTTTTTTTTTCAATTTTTTTGATGTTTTGTCTTTTTTTTTATGTTTTAATTTTTGTTTCGTCTTTTTTGTTAGTTTTTAAGTTTTTTCTATCTTATTCCCTTTTTTAATGTCTTTTTTTCCCTTTTTGTATGTTTTACTTTTCTTTTTTAATGTTTTTTAATTTTTTTTTGTTTTTTTGAATGTTTCAGCTGCTTTTTTTTATTTTTTTCCTTTTTAAATTTTTTTTTTGTGCTTTTGTCGTTTTTTAATAATTTTTAAACGTTTTTCTTCCTTTTTGTTTTTTTTTGTTTTCTCTTTTTTCAATGTTTTTGAAAAAAAAATGTTTCTTTCTTTTTTTTTCTTTTAATTTTTTTTCATTTAAAGAAAAACCTTTTTTTGATGGAGTGTTTTTTTAATGTTTTAAGTTTTGTATGGTCTTTTATGTTATTTTTCTAGTTTTTTTTCTTTTTCCCTTTTTAAATGTTTTTTCCCCCTTTTGTATGTTTTCTTTTTTTAAATGTTTATTCTCTTATGTTCATGTTTTTAATATTTATTTCCTTTCGTTGTTTTAAATGTTTTTACTGTTCCTTTTTTTTTGTTCCCTTTTTTTTCTTTTTTATTGTTTTTTTTATTTCTAGATTTTTTTATGTAGAATTTTTCTCGCTTTAGTGAGGTGAAAAGGATTCTATTTTTAAACCTCTCACATTCGCTAGCTCGTGTTTCAATTCCACACTCGCGGTTAAATTATAACTGCACCCTTGTATAACAAATAACTAGGTATTTATTATTTCCTCACATCGTTTGAGAAAAGCACTATACAAGCCTCGGCCGGAACAGGGATTGCTGGACTCGTTGTATCCGGTCTACCCCGAACTCGTCCATCAACCCCTTACTTCACGGCCTTTGCAGTAATGTACTATTTTGGTACAAGCTTTTATTGCCGACTGTACTTTTCTGTATACCATCATCAATTACTCATTGAGACGATTCCAACGAACCCAAACTCAATGGGGTTGTGTCGTTTTATTGCGGAGTTCCTATGGCTACCTTCCAGGTCCAGCATCAGATCAGCTCCATGTCATCATTATATTGCATTTTCATGCGATATACATACGCATGCAAAATTTCAGATCAATCGGTTGACAGTTGAATTTCAATTTCTAAATTTGACCCAAGAAAGAAAAATAAAACAAACGGGGTGAGCTAAATAAAAGCTTGTAATAAAAGCTTGTAAAAAATACATTTATCTATCTTTCAGGGAACAAGAAAAAACTCTTACAGCTCAGGAGTATTAGGTTTTAAACATAAAATCCTCCATAACTAGCTGAAAATTGGTATACTGACGCTGAATTTGATAATTAAGAACTAGTCTACTCGTAAACTCCCCAGTTATTTACGTTACGTAAACGTTTTAGCATAATGTGACCTCACGCGGAACTTTTTTAACGGGCTATATCGTCATCATCTTTTGTTTGATTGACAAAATAAAAAATACGTGTGACTGACGGACTAAATAAAATTATATATTTTTACCCAGGAAAGTACCCAATTATAATACGCGCCACATTAGTTTACGTCTCTCAGGTTAGCTATAGTTTGTATTAGTCAAAATGACGAAAATGCACTTAACGTGGGATTTTACAACTTCTTTTGTTGCTAAATATGAAAGGAAAAGATAACAGAGAGACGTCATCATAAAACTGACCGAAGTGTGGCACGTGTACTGGAGCAACTACTGTTTGTGTTATTGTTTATTCACAGTAGGTATGCTTTGGGCCAACAGACACACTTGCGTAATTGTTTTACAACCCTACTTGAAGATATAAAAAAAAACAATAGATGTCGGTAATGGGTGGTTTTGAGTTCTTTTCGTCATTTAAACTAAATCAAACTATACTCGTAGCGTCGCACAGACAGCAGAAGTTCCGTATCTAGTATAAAAGGATTCTTAAAGGTCGCTTGCCTGCCACACAGTGCATCATCGAGAGTTCTAACGACCACAATACTTTAAGTGTAATTAGTTTAAGATTTAATCCAAGCTCTTGCTCGGCCAATAGATACCGGATTTGAAGAATCGCGAAAGCAGCGGCCCACTACACCGCTGTGTCAAGAGTAAACGACTAAGAGAACGTTTCAAAGACTTACGGGACATTGAGCCAGTCTAACATAACCTTACTTAACCAGATAACCGAACCCAACATCAACATTTTAACGCGTGTTTATGTTAAACACTTCGTTAAAGCTATTAAAATGCAAACAACTTTTCTACCGCAACACTCAACATCCTAACTATTCTCACGTATATTTCAACACACTAAAGTAAAATGACCCAAAGCCTTTACACCGGAAAATACTCCTCCGCTTGCGTTCCTAAAATAAAAGGACGATTTTTTTTGTTCTGGAACCTATCGTATGTGGTATCAAATGGAAGGGCCGATTCTAATAATATATCACATCATAACATTTCAGTCATTTGTTTTTAGTTAAAATAATTTTCAAAACATATTAAGTTTGGGCTCCTCCTAATACGATTCAATTGTTCTTTTTTTTATTGTAAAATATACCTCAAATGGTACCTTATATCCTCAATTCCTCATATCTAACCCCGAGAAAGCAATTTCGAAAATATTTACTTTTAGTATAATTTTTTTATTTTTATTTTGTCGTGAGGTAATAATATTAATTATCAAATACAGCTAATTATGAGGGATTCTATGTATTTGGTAAATTTTAATCTTACACTCCTGGGCTATTAATTATTTTCTAGTCAAAATAACGTGTAGAAGTTATTCAAACAAAACTATATAAAAAATACGGCGTTGGCTTCCATAGAACTGAAGTGAAACTATTAATCTATGCCGCTTTAGGCGAGTCGCAAATACCTACCCAGCAGTGCCAAAACCCCCTTTGAGGGTTTTTGAACGGGTTTTTCGTAAGGCTTTGCTTACCAAAGCCCATTCATTTGGCTTTTAAAGCGCTACCCTTTCCAAGCGCTTAAAAAAAGCCTTTCGAAAGGGTAACCCCTTCATACGGCTAAGTAAAATGAATGGGCTATTGAACGAACGACTAACCCGTTCAAAGGCGTTTTTCTGGGAAGGGGTGGACGGGTCCCTGGTTAGATGTTTAAAAACATGGAAAACATTGGTGCAGCGGACCCGGCTGTAGGTAGACACTAAATAAAATAATCATAATGTATTTTCTCGAAAAAAGGATAATAGAGAAAAAATCAACGCAAGAGGTTAGGTATATGTATAGGTAATCATTAAGTTCCAAAGTTTTATGTTCTGTCCCTTTTTCACAAAACGCACCTTCAAATGAAACGATTGTTTTTTACTACGACGCTCGAGGATCTTGACGTCCCCGATCGTTTTCTCACTCTAACAAGCGACATTAAAACGGTTTTGAGATATTTGAATGGTATTTTCGTCATCTTCTATCTATCTATACCAACATATAAATGCCCTGACTGACTCACCCACTCACTCATCAACGCACAGCCGAAACTACTGGGGCTAGAGAGTTGAAATTTACACCAGAACTACCTTTTACAACAAACTTAACTTTTAAAATCTGTGTATTAAGTTCTGTATTTAATTCATAGAGTGTGTATTTAATCTGTGTATTTAATTCATAAAGAATACTGCAACGTCACTCTTTTCATCGTTGAATAGTCTGTTACTTCCGAAATAACTGAAATAACTCTTTCGATACGCTCCTAGACAACCGAAATTTTTTTGAAAATAAAACTTCGTATTTCAATAATATATGTCCTTGTTTAAGGAGACTCGATCCGTTACAAAATTGCCAATTTATGGCGTTTCGGAACGTAGCAGCGTCGCGTCATCTGTCAAAAATCTACTTAAACTTGCTGCTGTATCCAGGGCATAAAAGAAATAAAAATATTAAGCTTTGTGATTGGCTAGTATGCTAATCACAGCACAGTACTGCAACATTACGGTCGCCGGTGGTGTGATATAGTACTTACGATTTTTAGTTTTCTTATATACTCGTATTAATTACTTAAATTATTAATTTTAATGAACTCGTACAAAAAGTATTGTTCACAATAGTGTCATAATCAAGCTTTTTAATCTCGTACCTTACTTAGGCCACTCAGCAAGCTTTTTGGCCTAAACACGGTACTCGACTAAAAAGCTCTCTATTATAACACGATTGTGAAAAATACTATTATAATCTCCATCTCCTCTCCACTTAGTAAATCTCTAAATTAAAAAAAGAATCAGCCAGTTTGAAACTAAGCTTTGTGTTGTTACGAATGTTCTCAGCATCCCATGAACGGACAAATATAAAACAATTTTTATAAGTACATTATTATTCTAGCTGTAACTTAGAATAGTTTTTATCCGACTGCGACGGTTAATTAATTTTCCGTAATATACGACTTCATTTAATTTTTCATTTATTTTTATTGAAATCAAACGCTGCTTCAACTGTCAGGTGACAGGTGAGCTGTCAGCGAACTGCGAACTTGCGAAGTCAAAATATTCATGGCGGGTTATGATATGATATAAGTACCTACAAAAAAAATTGTCTACCACAAATGTATCGGCAATTTTTACAAGTTTCAAAAATATTATGATCATCATAGGGTTTGCAAGATCCGCCAATATTTTTGATCCGGATATTTCGGATATTTCAATTCAACAGATCCGGATATCCGGATCTTTCGGATAATACGGATCCACAAGGTTTTTTTGGTATAAAGTAGGAATTATAAGTTAAAATCAAGAAAAAACGGCTACACCACCGTATACCTGAAAGATTTTAAATAGGTACGCATTCCCGAGGTCATAAAGAGTATAAACTTCTTTTTTTTATTCAACTTTTTATTTACAACTACAAACTAACAGGGAAAGTAAGAGTTACGTCACTGAAAGCTGTCTTATCTTATCTTATCTTATCTAGGTGAGGGCCCTTTCGGATGCACTTCGACCCAGTGGGATCTTTTGTGCATTTGCCCTCTCCTTTATACCTGCTCCCAGGCTTGCTCCATCATTTCCACAAAGCGGATGATGCAGTTCGTCGGGAGCACCTTGAATTCCTTTGGTTGCGGGTAACCGTTACCAAAGTAGTTCATTCTTTGTCTGGCAAGGGCATGACATTCACACAATAAGTGTTCCATAGTCTCATCCTCCTCACCACACATTCTACAGTCTAAACTATCCGATAGTCCCATCTTGGCCAAGAGATCCTTGACCCCGAAATGACCTGTGAACACCCCAGATATAATTCTGAGTTGCTTCCTACTGGATTTCCAGAGTTTTCTGGTCCAGCCCGAGTCCACTCCTTCTATGAAGAGCTTAGAGTGCCTTAAGCCAGCCTCATTCCTCCACTCGTGTTGGTGTTTGGTTTTGGCGTAGGCTTTAAAAGCCGATATTATGGTCCCCTGCGAGAGTCTCACAAATGGTTCCGGACCTACAAAGTGATTTGTAGAGCCCCCTCTTGCAAGCTCATCTGCTCTTTCGTTGCCGATGAAGCCCTTGTGCCCTGGTATCCAAACTAGTTGCACCTTATTGTGCCTTCCAAGCTTGTTTAGTGCTTGGAGGCCATTGTAAACTAGTCTAGAGTCCACTTTCTTTCACGCTTGACTGTCACTGAGTATATAGATAGTCGGCCCTTTGGTTTGCCTGTCTATATTCTCCTGTGCACAGGCAATTATGGCATATGTCTCCGCCTGGAAGACAGTTGCCAAACTACCCATGCTTACACTACTGCTATAGTCATTTGCATAAATGCCTGCTCCCGTACCGGATCCCATTTTTGATCCGTCCGTGTACCATATATTGTCTTTGATACCAGACTTTGGTGGTTCTAGACCTTCGGCCCACTCAGCCCTGGTTGGAACTTTTGCTGTGTAGTTCCTATGGAATACATACTTGGGTAGCATTTTGTCGCTTCCCATGTTTGTTATTCTGTCTAAGAAACCATCAGTCTCCATGTTTGTGTGCTTAGTCTTTGGCTTGCTATCGTTCCACAGTCCAAGAGTTCTCAATCTGTAGAGCGATTTGCGCGCCTCTGACTTAATCACCATGTGAAGTGGCGGTAGGTCTAGTAGGACTTCTAGCGCCGCTGTAGGCGTGGTACGAAACGCCCCTGTTATAGCCATGCATGCCGTTCTCTGCACCTTTCTCAGGGCCTCTCTGCATGTGCTCATTAAAGTCCTTGGCCACCATACCAGGCTACCGTACAGTATTATGGGTCTCACCATCATGGTGTAGACCCACTTCAGTACCTTAGGGTTCAGTCCCCATGTTTTGCCATACGCTGATCTACACATTCCAAATACCCTCAGGGCCTTTGTAATGGTGAGATCTGTATGCTTCTTCCAGTTTAGTTCCTTATCCAGTGTGACACCTAGATATTTCACGTCATTGGACAGTTCTAGTACCCTTCCGTACAGCTTCAACTGCTGTATGCCGCGAAGAGTCCTTTTCCTAGTAAAGGGTATTACTACAGTTTTGCCTGGATTAATGGATAATTGGTGACAGTCGCACCATCTCTCCACTTTTCTCAGTGCCTTGTTCATGATTTCTGATACAGTAATTGGGAATTTCCCATTAACCAGTATCACTAAATCATCTGAAAGCTGTCACTTGAATAACAACCAGGAGTAATCAACGTAACGTTCCAAACGCGCGTTAGCTATCGAACTGTCATTTTCCCACATAAAATTTGACATGTAGATCTACCTTACGTGCGTACAATGCGTTACGTGATTGACCACAGCAGGTCAAGTTAACTCCGTACCTGGTGCTCGTACATATATTTCAATGAGCTCTATGTACCGGAGTTAATTCAATAGGGTTGTAACTAGGTATCAAACCTAGGAGGAGAAATTGACAATGTGATCCGGACTAGGGAAAAGGTGTTTGTCTAGCAGGGGGCATTCCTTTAGGCAAGACTGTGTCTGGATATGGCAAAAACGGTGAACGGGCATTAATATAGCATACCATGCTTATTATATTACATGATCATATTATAGGTCAAGATCATCATACTAAAAATTAAAAAAAATATTACAAGTATTAAACGTAGGTATTGTTGCTGCATTTACTTTTTACTTCCTGGGTCAACTATACTTCTTAATTATTTCTATAGGTTTATTTAACTAAACTAATCCCCTTATTCATAAAACTTAAAATGGCTGCTAAATATAATGTGCTTTGTCCACTTCTTACGAACACAAATGTCAAAGTGACAGATAAGGACAAACGAATTTTAACGCCATTTTAAATAGTTAAAATAGGCTTTTTGAACGTTTATGAATACGGGCGTAAGTCTTTAGTAGGTAGTTATATAGGTAACATTGGATTTATAATAATTACTTTGTGTCTTTGCCTACGGTGCATTTAAACCAACGCCAACTTTCGCCATGAAACTGCGTCATTTTTACTAGTTTGTAGTATGTAGGTTTAATTAGTTTTTGTGACTAATACATTAAAAACAAAAATAATCTGGTCTGGGATGATAAAGTGGCGAATAAAAACAGAGATTGAGTTATCTACCATTCGGTTTTCAGCGTGGACTCGGTAAAAACTTCATTTTGTAGCCGTATTTTCGGTTTTCATGGTTGTATTTTAAGGATCCGTAATATCCGAAAGATCCGGATCCAAGAGCCTGTAAGATCCGGATCCGAAATTCGGCGGATATCCGGATATTTCGGATATCCGGATATCCGGATTGCAAACCCTAGATCATCATGAAATTATATTTAAAACTAGCTGTTGCCCGCGACTTCGTCCGCGTATAACATGTCATCGTCTAAAATTTGTTTAAGGGATGAATTAAAAAAAAACATTGAAATTAGTTTTGTGCCTAGTCTTTTAGTAAACAGTCTAAAACCGAAGTTACAAATCTCTTACTTTAAAAATGGCTTGCTCTCTATACACAATTAGAACCCCCTTTGAACACTCATAGTAAACAGGCTGAAACAGCAACCTTAGCGTGGGATTGAAGTGAGTCGCGTCTACTATCGACGCTACCGCCTATCGTCAAGATTTAGTATGAAAAGTCTATACACCGCCCCTGGTGGTCACTCATAGAACTAAAAATCCAAACTGTAACGTGAGTCACTTATACATTACTTAATTCGCGATCGACTTCACGTTCGTTCACGATTTTCCAATATTCAACCTTATATCACTAGCATTTATCGTTTTATTTTAAATGTTTGTCGGTTATGACATTACAGAATACGCGCATCGCGACGTCGACAGTGTCGACTGTCGATACAATATGGCGGCGCGGGGGCCATTTATTTGCATTTTTAAATACAAAATACGCGACAATCCGAATTTTGCGGATATATGTTGTCAATTCAAAACCCTTATTTTTATAAGTTCTTTAATTTGAGATCAATTTCGATCGGATCTACGGTAACTCTTGACGGAATAATACGATAAAACGGGCCATTTTGCAAGTGAAATAGTAAACTATAGTCGCGACGGTATTCTTCGATTCGAAATGTCTCACACTACCGATTGGTAGTACGAATCGAACGTTAAATTACGCATCGAAAACTAAACGCAAAGTGCCTAAGGTTTTGCAGTTGGTTTCGTAGTCCAACGGCAGTGTGAGTTACAAGTTTGACGGGTCGAATCGAAGAATACCGTAGCGAGATCGAAATATATTCGAAGCGCGTTTATTCGATCTCGTATTAGTTACGTAACGTTAGTTTACGATTGTATCTCACAATAAGGGTACCGTAGTTACAAATTTCTTACTTTAAAAATGTCTTGCTCTATATTATACAATCTTCGAACCCCGTTTTAACCTTCTTAGGCGATGAATAAAAAAAACGCTGAAATAAGTTTTGTAGTATTTTAGCATGTTTGTTTTGTCTAAAACCGAAGTTACAAATCCCTTACTTTAAAATGTCTTGCTATCGATACAAACTTTGAATGCCTTTATAAATCCCCATTGGGGGAAAAATTTTGGTAGTCTAAACAGGCTAAGATCGTAGTTACAAATCTCATATATTTAATCTTTTTTATTATGTAATCTTTCTAAAAAGTTTTGAGATTCTAGCTCCAAAAAATCCCCCTTACCGACATTGCACCCCTTTTTCATCTCCTTAGGGGTGGAATTTTCCAAAACGCTAAAAATACTTTAATTGTTTCGTATATTTGTATCGTAATAAGTAATCTTTCTAAAAACTTTTAAGCTTCTATCTCAAAAATAACTTTTCCTCATACAAACTTTGCAACCCTTCTTAACCTCCTTAGGGGTGAAATTTTTCAAAACGCTGAAAGTACTTTATTTGTATTATAATAAGTAATCTTTCTACAAAGTTTTAAGTCTCTTGCTCAAAAAATAAAGTTTCCCCAATACAAAATTTGCACCCGTTTCTAACCACTTTAGGGGCAGAATTTTCTTAAACGTTGAAAGTACTTTATTTGTATTCTAATAAGTAATCGTTATACAATGTTTTAAGTCTCCAGCTCAAAAAATAAAGTTTCCCCCATACAAACTTTGCACCCCTATTTAACCCCTTTATTTCCGAAATTCACTTCTTATCCGTTGCCCGCGTTGTAAAAGGTAGTTCTGGTGTAAATTTTAACTCTCTAGGCCTAGTAGTTTCGGCTGTGAGTTGATGAATGAGTGAGTGAGTGAGTGAGTCAGTCAGGACATGGGCATTTATATTTTTGTTCCCATAAATATGATTATTATACTTTTTGCTGTCAATCCGTACTGTTTTTTTTCTGAAGTTATCTATTTCTTCAAAGACTTCAAATGACTCATCTCCACTTATAATAAATCTCTAGAATCAGTCAGTTTGAAACTAAGCTTTGGGTTGTCACGAATGTTCTCAGCATCCCGTGAACGGAAAAATATGAAACATTTTTTGTAGGTACATTATTATTCTAGCTGCAACTTAGGATAGTTTTTATCCGACTGAGACATTTAATTAATTTTCCGAACTATACGACTTCATTATTATTTCATTTATTATTCTTAAAGTATATCGCCGCCACATCTGTCAGCTTTGTGAAACGTCAAAATGGCGGAATTGCTTTTCCTTAATTTCACCTATTAATAATTTAAATCCCGTCTCCGATAGACCTTCACGAAACGCATACCAAGAGGTAAATCATAAGAAATTAATCGATTCTGATATTAGAACTTATATGCGCAAATGTCGTATTAAAGCGTAATTTCATTAAATGTATCAACAAATTCAAATAATATAAGGAACACAAATGTTTTTTTTAATGGCACGCGCGCGCTCTCTTTGCGCATTCAGCCAAACCACGCAAACCAAAATTCGAAGTTCGTATATCTGCATTCCTCTCACTCGAGTAATGTTAGTGCGATAGAGATAGAGATACCCGAATATTTCGAATTCTGAAGTTCGTGGTTTAAAAGCAAATACGGATGTTGGATAGATCGAAAATAGGGATGTAAACACTGTAGACACTAAATAAAATAATCACAATGTTGTAGGTATTTTCTCGAAAAAGGACTTACGCTCCTACTGCCAGAGCGCGCACAGCTCTAAACCATATAATACAGGAAGCCGACGGTATAGACATATTTGCTGACAGTATTGGTGTGTTCTGTAGAAAAGTATTAACATTCTTATCGCATAACAGAGTTTAGATTTAAACTGGGACATGTTTCTTGTTGAAGTTGTTTATGAGTTTATTTTAGTTTTTGTTTATTGTTTTATATCGTTACCGTATGTTTTAAATTTCGCATAAAGTGTGTATAAATATCTTTAGTTATGTTATGTATTTTGTAGGTACCACATAAGTGATTTGGTGTAATACTGTTAACCTATGTGTGAATTAATAAAAATTCTTATTCTTATTCTTAAAGTCAAATGGAGAAAAAAACAACGCAAGAGGTTATTTAAGTAGTCACTAAGTTATAAGTTTTAAGAGGGGGTATGTTCTGTCCCTTTTCCGCAAAACGCACCTTCATATGAAACGATTATTTTTTACTATGAGGACTATGACGCTCGAGGAACGTGACGTTACGGTCCCGATCGTTTTCTCACTCTAATAAGCGATATTAAAACGGTTGTAGCTTCGTAATTTTTTGAGATATTTGAACGGGTTTTTCGTTTCTTTTTTCTTTTGAAGTAATAATAAATTTTGAGTCTACTCCCCTATTTGGAAGACAAGCGGAAAGAGTACCTAAATTAATCTATATATTAAAGACTAGCTGTTGCCCACGACTTCGTACGCGTATAACATGTCATCGTCTAAAAGTTTGTTTAAGGAATAAATAAAAAATAAAGATTGAAATTAGTTTTGTGCCTAGTCTTTTAGTAAACAGACTAAAACCGAAGTTACAAATCTCTTACTTTCAAAATGGCTTACTCTTTATACACACTTAGAACCCCCTTTGAACCCTCATAATAAACAGGCTGAAACCGTAGTTACAAATTTCTTACTTTAAAAACTTTGGACACTTATAAGTCTTATAACTTAGTGACTACTTAAATAACCTCTTGCGTTGTTTTTTTCTCCATTTGACTTAATTTTAAGTCCTTTTGCGAGAAAATACAACATTGTGATTATTTTATTTATCGTAATCACAATGTTGTATTTTATTTGTTTACGATCTATCCGACATCTGTATTTTCATTTAAACCACGAAATTCGAAAATATTCGGGTATCTCTATCTCTATCGCACTAACATAACTCGAGTGAGAGGAATGCAGATATACGAACTTCGAGTTTTAGTTTGCGTGGTTTGGCTGAATGCGCAAAGAAACCGCGCGCGTGCCATAAAAAAAAAACATTTGTGTTACTTATATTGTTCGAATTTGTTGATACATTTATTGAAATTACGCTTTAATACGACATTTGCGCATATCAGAATCGATTAATTTCTTATGTTTACCTCTTGGTATGTGATTCGTGAAGGTCTATCCGAGACGGGATTTAAATTATTAATATGTGAAATTAAGGAAAAGCCATTCCGCCATTTTGACGTTTCATAAAGCTGACAGATGTGGCGGCGATATACTTTAAGAATAATAAATGAAAAATTAATGAAGTCGTATATTTTGGAAAATTAATTAATCGTCGCAGTCGGATAAAAACTATCCTAAGTTGCAGCTAGAATAATAATGTACCTATATAAAATGTTTCATATTTTTCCGTTCATGGGATGCTGAGAAAATTCGTAACACACAAAGCTTAGTTTCAAACTGGCTGATTCTTTTTTTTTATTTAGAGATTTATTATAAGTGGAGATGCCCATGGGAAATGTCAGTCAACATTGAATACTATAATACCTTCTTGAGTATAGGTGAAATAAGTTTCTGCCAAAAATTACATTTTTGGTACAAGCTTTTATTGCCGACTGTACTTTTCTGTATACCGTCATCAACTACTCATTGAGACGATTCTAACGAGCCCAAACTCAACGGGGCTACGTCGGTTAAGTACTGAATTCCCATGGCCACCTTCTGTATCCATCATCAGATCAGCTCGATGGTACCATAATATTGAATCGTCACCAAAACTATACCTTTACCCAAAATTACAGCTCAATCGGTTGAAGATATCTGCTTCAAAATTGAGTTGCAAGATTCCACCCGAACAAATTATATACATAGGTACTTACATACATTGCAAGTTAATAAAAAGCTTATAAATAAAATACAGTGAATCGATTGTGAAGTTAATGTTACCTAAATTTAATGTTCCGGATGAGAAACAGGCGTGATACTGTTCTTGCAGATAAGAGAGACGGCCAACGACCTACCTAATTGTAACAAGAATGATGAAGAAACAGCGAGGCAAGTATTACTTGTATAGGTAATTTAGTTATGTACTTGCTGGACAGCTATGTACTCTCAACATCGATTTTGGTTGTATTATCTAAATTTATTACTTGTACTTACCTATCATTTGATTTTACATGTATACCTACTAGCAAAGAATGCAGACAAACTCGCGGGATAAAATATAGCCTATAACCATTCAGAAAGTCATGCAGGTGAAAAAAAAAAGTGGTTCTGGATATTAGGTACCCATTAAGTAGGTATATACATACAAACTTATAAAGCTAAAATCTTAATAAAATTAGTAGGTACAGATGAAATTCTGATATATATTTTAATAATGCTGTGGTCAATTTTACCAAGCCCATTGTGTGAATATTTTCTTTAAAATAAATATACAGATTATTTAACCAAAGTGTATCTTTCACCCAGTAGGTATATCCTTTGCAATGCAATATACAGTCTGAAGAAAAAGGTCACCACTTCTGTCTGGGGAAATAGATATTTTATAGGAGAGATTTAGCGATTCAGCGCAGCGTCGGTAGACAAGGTGGACTGATGACCTGGCCCCGTAGCATGGATGGCGTTATCACGCGACAAGTGACAGGATAAGCGCGTCGTCTCGTTCTATCGAACGGTGTCAGCCAGGGACGGAAGCTCTATCCTGTCACTTGTCGCGTGATAACGCCATCCATGCTACGGGGCCTGGTAAAGGTTGCGGGAGTCCGCTGGATGCGGGTGGCGCAGGACCGGTCATTGTGGCACGCTTTGGAGGAGGCCTATGTCCAGCAGTGGGTGTCTTTCGGTTGATATGATGATGATGATAGAAGATATTTCACAACCTTAAATTGAAATAATATTCCCAAGATAATAAGTAATGATATAGTTGTTATTTTCTAAGCCGTCCGTTCCGCACTAAAGAACGCCGCACTGCAGAACGGACGGCTTAGAAAATAACAACTATACTAATGATGCTTAGTGCTTTAGTACACTCAATTTAAAGTTGAAATTGGCCAAAACCGGCCTAGTGGCCAGAACCGAGGCATCTGCCCTACATATAGAGCTCTAAATGTACAACAAATTGTCATTGCCACATAACAACTGTCAATGTGATGAAAGGAAAGGTTAGTAGGTATAGGATGTTAGACATAAATTATCTGCTGTATAGCAAGTTTTTAATTTCATATATTACAAGTACATATTATACAACAATTCAAAGACAGCACTGTGAACAGCTTTCTCAATCAACTTCTATCTGAGACTCACTCTTCTCAGGTGAAGGATTTTTTTAAATCGGTTTGGTGGTTCTAGTGATTACCCTTTAGGTACCTACAAAGCTACAATCTCAAGTTTTCCTCTTTATAACATTAGTATAGACAATGTTCTTCAGATAACCTGGAGAGGATTATTATGATGGGCAAAGTTGAGGGCCAGCGGTCACTGGGCAGAGCACCTGCTAGATCGAGCACACAAATCACTGAACCCTTGCAACTACATCTGCATGAGGCCACGCGGGCCATAAAGCGGGTGTTAGGAGCCCATGGGGTAATCTGGTCAACAACAATAGGACATGACGTCACCATCCTCAGCATTGAGGGAAGGACTGATGATGGTGATGATAAATAATTCGGCAATAATCATCTGCCAATGATAATGTGCCCAGTGAAAAATAAAATCAGACACAAAACAAACATCAATTTTAATAAGCACGATAATTGAACCTTAGTAAATAGTTCATTATTTTTGGTTTTCCAATTGCAGAGTGGTTTTTCGGATAAAATGTAGTTTGTCGACCCACGCTTTGGGTGTTCATGTTTTTTTTGTAGATAGTACTCATAAATAGCAAGCTATTTACGAAATTTGAGTTTCAGGAAACTAACGGTTCATGACTTCATGAGATATCATTTTTTAAAGTTAATTTTTTTGATACGAGTTGGAAAATTGAACACGCAAAGTTAAATGTTGTGTCATGTTTTTTAACTCTGTACATCGTATTACCTACCTATTCTACTCTAAGGCAGGTCGGTGTAGTGTAAAAAATACACATAAGGTAACGGGCCACAAGTTCGTGCTAGTACGTCATTTCGTTAGTTTTGTTTCTGACGCATATAATAAGCAATACAAATATGTTTTTATTTAAAATATACATTTGTAAAAAATCTCTATCATTTAATCTTTCCAAAAAATCTAATTTGAACATTTTGACGACTATACTAATAGAAATATAACGCTGGAAACTCTCAGTCGGCTGAGAACAGCTGTGCGGTATGCGCGAACTTGTTGTAGACGTAAGGTGCTCGCTCAGACTTCTTAAGGGAATTGAAAGGCAAACGGAAGTCCATTTGAAAAAAAACTTTGACCAGTGCTTTGTGGAGTTCCTTAACAATTGATTTAATAAGAAATAATTGTATATTTAGGTATAGGAGCCCCTTAAAATCGCAATAAATGGACTCACGAACTAGCGGTCATTATATTTTTCGTGTGGCCCCTATTTCGTGAGGTTTTTTATGAGCTAAATTCGGTATATGTTTTGTTCACTAGAATTCCCGTAAAATGAAGTTGAACGTGACCTACATTTACAATTTTAAGGTGAATTCGCATATTTACTTGCAGCATATTTTTTTTATTGCTCGATTTCTGTCCGGTATATTTATGTTTATATATTACATGTAGGATAGTTAATGGTTATTGAATATAATTTAAATGTGATCTAAATTATTAATTGCGGGAATATCCAAGAACTAGTAACACGAAACAAGGGACTACCACTTTTAATACTTTTTCCCAAGTTCGTGACAGAGAAATCTATAGTGGTAGGTAAACACAGATCAATCCTAGTAGTGATAAGGTATGGGAAATGTGTACCCTCGTCTGTTATTTGATATTCTTCTTGAAGAGGTAATATGTACTTCGATAAAATGGAATATTGTTGCCTGGCTACTGGGTATTAATTATTTTTGCGGGATTATTTTTATGAAATGAAAGGTTACTATAAAACAGTATAAGAAAGATCTTTAAAAAGTATGACCCATACAAACATTGACCAGATAATTTTTTCAGGTAAATCAGTCTAATATAATCAATACATGTAACTAGGTAGATACATTTTTCAATTATTAAAGACATTTTTTATTTTAAACCTTTGAAATCCCGGGATATACTACTCCCGGAACTTTCTTTATTTTTAAGGATTTTTTTTAAGAAGTGAAAGGTAACTTTATATTCTATTAAACAGAAGAGCGTTTACAGATATGTGTCACTTCCCAAAGGTTGTCTAGATATTTATCTCAAGTTAAACAGTTTTGGTTAATATAAATAGATAACCTATGTGTGACATACTTTCGAAAGGGTGACCCTGTACTATTGGATAAGTAATATATCCTTAGATTTCATAAAAACATCCTGGAAAAACAACAAAAGTCACGGTATTTTAAATTTACCAGAGTTTTACCCAGGCCCTCTATTGGATTTTGTCAATATTCATGATATTACCTAACTCTTCAATAATCTTGTTCAATACCAAATAACAAATGAGGGTGTATATGCATAAATAAAACGTATCTCCTACTATCAGGTACTCGAAAACTTTATGCCGAAACAGGGGCCACGAACTTACAAACTTAGGAGCAGAGCCAAATTTTATCACGAAATGGGGTTCAAATAAGAGGTTTACAAATAAATTTATTAAAAATAGATATTGAAACTAAAACTATATAATTATTATTTAAATAATAGCCAAGATATCAATATTCATCACACAAAAGATTTCAAAGCGATATCATGTTCAGTAACGTCTTAAAAAAAATACGAATTCATAAGAGGCTTAACATGCCGAAACAGTGGACGTTTACCTTACATTACATTATCTCCACTTATAATAAATCTCTAAATTAAAAAAAGAATCAGCCAGTTTGAAACTAAGCTTTGCGCGGTTCGAATGTTCTCAGCATCCCATGAACGGAAAAATATGAAACATTTTATATAGGTACATTATTATTCTAGCTGCAACTTAGGATAGTTTTTATCCGACTGCGACAGTTAATTAATTTTCCGAAATATACGACTTCATTTAATTTTTCATTTATTTTTATTGAAATCAAACGCTGCTCCAACTGTCAGCTATAAGAACCGTCAAATTTTCGTCAAAATGGCGGAATTGCTTTGCCTTTCACTTATTAATAATTTAAATCCCGTCTACGATAGACCTTTACGAGACAAATGCTAAAATATAAACCATAAAAAAATATTCGATTCTGATATGAGAACTTATATGCGCAAATGTCGTTTTATGTCGTAATTTCAATAAATGAAATCAACAAATTTGAACAATATAATTAACACGAATTTGTTTTTTTTGAATGACAATGGCACGCGCTCGGCGCATTCAGCCAAAGTACCTGCGGCGCTACCACGAAAACCGATACTCAATGTTCATATATTTGCATCCCTGTCACTCGAGTATGGTTAGTGCGATAGAGATAGAGATACCCGAATATTTTCGAATTCCGAAGTTCGTGGTTATAGCTCAGGAATCGAAAATATGGTAAATAATCATAATGTATTTTCTCGAAAAATTATTTAAAATAAATATAGTCAAATGGAGAAAAAAACAAAGCAAGAGGTTATATAGGTAATGATTAAGTTATAAGAGTCCAAAGTTTTAAGAGGGGGTATGCTCTGTCCCTTTTCCGCAAAACGCACCTTCATATGAAACGATTGTTTTTTACTATGACGCTCGAGTATATTGACGTCACAGTCCCTCATCGTTTTCTCACTCTAACAAGCGACATTAAAACGGATGTAGCTTCATAATTTTTTGAGATATTTGAATGGGAGTTTCATTATCTTCTATCTATTTATCTCCACTTATAATAAATCTCTAAATTAAAAAAAGAATCAGCCAGTTTGAAACTAAGCTTTGCGCGGTTCGAATGTTCTCAGCATCCCATGAACGGAAAAATATGAAACATTTTATATAGGTACATTATTATTCTAGCTGCAACTTAGGATAGTTTTTATCCGACTGCGACAGTTAATTAATTTTCCGAAATATACGACTTCATTTAATTTTTCATTTATTTTAATTGAAATCAAACGCTGCTCCAACTGTCAGCTATAAGAACCGTCAAATTTTCGTCAAAATGGCGGAATTGCTTTGCCTTTCACTTATTAATAATTTAAATCCCGTCTACGATAGACCCCTTTACGAGACAAATGCTAAAATATAAACCATAAAAAAATATTCGATTCTGATATGAGAACTTATATGCGCAAATGTCGTTTTATGTCGTAATTTCAATAAATGAAATCAACAAATTTGAACAATATAATTAACACGAATTTGTTTTTTTTGAATGACAATGGCACGCGCTCGGCGCATTCAGCCAAAGTACCTGCGGCGCTACCACGAAAACCGATACTCAATGTTCATATCACTCGTCATCCCTGTCACTCGAGTATGGTTAGTGCGATAGAGATAGAAATACCCGAATATTTTCGAATTCCGAAGTTCGTGGTTATAGCTCAGGAATCGAAAATATGGTAAATAATCATAATGTATTTTCTCGAAAAAGAATTTAAAATAAATATAGTCAAATGGAGAAAAAAACAAAGCAAGAGGTTATATAGGTAATGATTAAGTTATAAGAGTCCAAAGTTTTAAGAGGGGGTATGTTCTGTCCCTTTTCCGCAAAACGCACCTTAATATGAAACGATTGTTTTTTACTATGACGCTCGAGTATATTGACGTCACAGTCCCTCATCGTTTTCTCACTCTAACAAGCGACATTAAAACGGATGTAGCTTCATAATTTTTTGAGATATTTGAATGGGAGTTTCATTATCTTCTATCTATTTATACATAATAAATGCCTATGTCCTAACTGACTTATTCACTCAATCACTCAATCACTCACACATCAACGCACAGCCGAAACTACTAATCTTAGAGAGTTGATTTTTGCACAGTATGTTGCTTTTATAACGTGGGCTAGGGATAAAAAGGGATTTTTGAAAATTCTACCCCTAAGGGGGTAAAATGGGGGTGCAAAGTTTGTATGGGAGAACCTTTTTTTTTGAGCTATACTTTGACTTAAACTTTGTAGAAAAATTAGTTATTATAATACAAATGAAACACTTTCAGCGTTTTGTAAAATTCCACCCCTACGGGGGTAAAATAGGGGTGCAAGGTTTGTATGGGGGAAACAATTTTTTTTTTAAATAGAGACTTAAAACTTTGTAGAAAGATCAGTCATTAGAATACAAATAAAGAACTTTCAGGGTTTTAGAAAATTCTACCCCTAAAGGGGTAAAATAGAGTGCAAAGTTTGTATGGGAAAAACTACTTTTTTTTAAATAGAGACTTAAAACTTTGTAGAGAAATTATTAATTAGAATACAAATAAAGTACCTAGATTCAGTGTTTTAAAAAAATCTACCCCTAAAGGGGTAAAATAGGGGTGCAAATTTTGTATGGGGGAAACAATATTTTTTTTAAATAGAGACTTAAAACTTTGTAGAAAGATTAGTCATCAGAATACAAATTAAGTACTTTCAGCGTTTTAGAAAATTCTACCCCTAAAAATAGGGGGCTAAAATAGGGGTGCAAAGTTTGTATGTGGGAAACTATTTTTTTTAGCTAGAGTCCTAAAACTTTGTAGAAAGATTATTTAAATACAAAGAAAGTACTTTCAGCGTTTTGGAAAATTTCACCCCTAAGGGGGTAAAATAGGGTGCAAAGTTTGTATGGGAAAAACATATTTTTTTTTAATAGAGACTTAAAATTTTGACGAAAAATTACTTATTAGAACATGAAAAATACTACATTCGGCGTTTTACAAAAATCATTCCCTAAGGGGGTTTAAAAAGGGTGCAAGGTTTGTATGGGGAACACTTTTTCTGAGCTAGACACTTAAAACTTTGTAGAAAGATTACTTATAAAAATACAAAAAAAAAAAACTTTCAGCGTTTTGAAAAAATCTATCCCTAAGGGGGATAAAAAGGGGTGCAAAGTTTTTATCAGGGAAAGTTTATGTTTTTGAGTTAGAGACTTGAAACTTTGTAGAAAGATTACTTATTAAAATACAAAAAAAGAACACAAATCGTTTTAGAAAATTCCACCCCTAATAGGGTTAAAAAGGAGAGCAAGCTTTGCATGGGCAACATTTTTTTTTGAGTTAGACTTAAAACTTTGCAAAAAGATTACTTATTAGAATACTAAAAAAGAACTTTCAGCGTTTTAGAAAACTCCATCCCTAAGGGGATCCTTAAGATCCTTAAGAAGGGTAGCCAGTGTTGTGTGGGAAAAACTTTTTTTTTTACTAGACTTAAAACTATTCAAAATGTTACTTATTAAAATTAATAATAAAGTACTTTCAGAGTTTTAGAAAATTCCACCCCTAAGGGGGTTAAGAAAGCTTTGTATGGGCAACACTTTTTTTGAGCTAGAGACTTAAAAGTTTACGAAAAAAGTTCTTTCAGCGATTAGAAAAATTCAACCTCTAAGGGGGTTTAAAAGGGGGTTCAAATTTTAAATGGCGAGCAATAAAATTTTAAAGTGTGAGTAAGAGATTTTTAACTTCGGTCTTATTCTGTACGTTAAAAGACTACAAAACTGATTTCAGAGTTTTTCCAAATTCATCCCCTAAGAGTGTTAGAATTGGTTCAAAGTTTGAGTATTTCAAGGCATTTTTAAAGTATGAGATTTTTAACTTTGGTTTTAGACTGTTTGTTCACAAACTAGAAAATGAACATCAACTTTTTTTTTAATTATCCCCTAAAAGAGGGTTCAAATTTTGTATTGAGAGAAATCATTTTCTAAGACGATAAAAAGTTCTACGCGGACGAAGTCGCGGGCAACAGCTAGTACTCTTATATTATTGGGCCGTGCATTATCACCCTGAGTAAACTCGGTACGGGGCAATAATTGGATGCCACCATTGACGTATCATAAAGTAAATAGACTCACAATGCCATGGACATAGGAAAACCTATGGACAGGGTGTATTTTTCAAATATCATTTGTTTAGACATAAAATTCCCAAAAATAACTCTGTCTCATTTTAACCAAGCACCATTTGGCTACCAAAAAAGAGATGGTAGTATAACAGTCAGAACCGAAAGTTGATGATCAAATGTCAAGTGTGGCCTAAAATCGCCATTTTATGCGCCACGAAATGTCAGTTCCCGTCAGTCTAGTGGGCACTTCATTTGTCAACGACTGATGTAAACATACCAAAATAATAAAATAACTATTTAATTGAACATTAAGCCCAAAGAGCACAATTAGTGGAATGTGGTGACCATGCCCAGGTGCAGCATAATCGGATGTGTCTTAAGAAAAGGCCCAAATCAGGATAGTTTATCCTTGCACCGGTATGTAATGTATTTTTATTGAAATATTGGATAGTTTAAGCATTATCGAGAGCTGAGCATTTGCATTATGTTGTAATGAGTACACAGATTAAGATTAGTTATGTGTTGTACATAATAGGATTTAGCTTTATTTTCGATATTTTTGTACTTAAAGTTACGTTTGAGTGGCAGTTAGGGTTGTTCTTGAAAATATCGATACTGAATGGCGATGACGTCATTCGCATCATCGAATTTTCTATTTATATAACCAGTGAGATCTCGAGACAGTATCTTGCATTTAAAAAAACCTGAAAAACCGTCTGGGTTGTCAAGATTGGTAAAATTGTATAGTAGGCAGGACCTTGGAACTAAACAGGCTTTATTGATCGCTAATATAGCTATTTATAAAGGTTATCAAGAAGCGATTGTGCTAAGCAAAAAAAGGTTGGAGGAAATTGGACCTTAAAATATAAGGCAAAATGTAAAAGAAATATACCTACATTTGCTCTCTACATTTTGGTCAGAAATGCTTCAACAAGACCCTAAATGTTATTAGACTACGAGATGGTGCACTGCCATCAAAATATATATTGGTATCTTGTCGTTTTTTTGAGTAGTTAACTTTGTATTTGTTGGGTATACTGACACTATACAATAACTTTACGTTTGTTTGCCTGCCTGTCAGTCTGTAGTGTAGGTATCACAGAAGCTGGATGGAAATTATTAGAAATTTATTAAGATGAAGACACTGTTTGCTGCTTAGAAAAAAATACTGAGCCATTCTTTTTTTGCCCATGTTTGATGCCATAGAAAAAATGAAAGAAGAAAGAGAATACATTTATTTAACGTCACACACACAATGCTAGCAAATAATTATTTTTCTAGTAACTTAAATCATGGAATTCCGCTTAGTAATGCCTGATACAACAATTATTGTAAAAATACAGTGTAATTTAGATCATCTTAAATAATGTACCTACTTAATAACTTAATAATACTTAATTACAGGAAACCAGTACGTTCTGAGATCTGTCTACTCGTATATTATCGATAAACATGTTCCCTGTTTTATCGATAGCAGAACAGCACGACATCCGCCATGTTATGCGCCAATATGACAGTATACTTGGCACGCTCATTTTGTTGATACTTCACGTCCTTTAGTTTCTTTGGTCATTGCACAATGCCGAACAAAAATGTCTAGAAATGTGCCCCAAAATGACAATTCTAGCTATATTTCAGTAGTTGCTATTAGCGTTAACTTATAACCTGCATCAAGATATGTTCCATAAAAAAAGAACTCAGTTTTTTAGACTTTAAGCACCATATTAGCAAATCAACATCAACAGATAAAATACTTTTTAGTTTATTGAGATTTTATCATAATGTGAATTAACTGCTCACGTCTAAACTAAGTAGCGAATGAATGGAGTCGCGTTATAAAATTATTTTAACAATATTTTATTGTAGGAATTTAAACAGAAAGACCAATATCACAAATAAATCAGGTTTCTTTATTTTGCAAGTGGGGAATAAACAGTTTCAAATTTCCAAATGATATGTTGATATTGGATTAGGTATACAATTATATAATAGTAAATTAAGAGTCCGCAGTAAGCTCAATTCTCCATACAAACGTAGTTACGCTCTCATTTTAAAACGACTGGCTAGTTTGCTCTGAAACTTTGTACTTAGAATACCGTCCAGGTCTTTAATTAGTTTATGTAGCTTCAGTACCATAGTAAAAAAATACAGCAAATTAAAGTTTTTCATACAAAACTTGTTTTTGCTGTATTTTGTTTGTTTTATTAACTGGATCCATATAAACTAATTCATTTTGCCTGACAAATTATTGGAAAGAATTGAAATTAGAATATGTAATGGAAAGAAATGGACTCGTTAGTCCATTTGTCTCCATGACAGGTGTGGCAGTTTTAGTTGGCTGTTTAATAAATTTTTTGTCGTATATATTATCCGAAGCAGGAAAATGAGTCGAACAAATACAATAGATTAGAATAGAAAGTTCTTTATTGTTTTTCTTTTTGGTGTTACAATCATGTCCGCTAAACGGGTGTGTCCTTAATGGAATATGTCTTAAAGATCTGTACATTTATTTTATATCGTGTAGCAAATTTACAGCTCACAGATAAGTGTAACATATTGATGTTTTACTTCGTTTTTTATTTTAAAGTCGTTTGGTTTAAATAAATCGTCTCTACTGTCGCGTGCTATGACTGCAGCCCATTTTGCATGTCGGTGAGGATTTCTTGGAAATCTTAAATATGAAAACCATAAAACGTAGGTAACAACGTCATAAAAAAAGTATCTAATACCGACTCCTTAGATTTATGTTCTGCGACGTATGTCATTTGAACTAACAAAACTAATTATTTTAAAAATGTTTAAAATTTCGTTACGTTATCAAGAGAACTTACTGGAATAAATATATCCCATCTTTTTTTCTTGTTTTTTTGTTGGTATTTACGCAGTTTTTGACTGAACATTTAGATATATCTGACAACCAACAAGTCTCACGGTCGAAACCAGACCAGTATATATATATTTCTCTATGAACCAGACTTAACGCAAAAGAGCCGGCCAATTCCATCAGCCGGTTCTTTTGGACTGCCATTTTTTTCGGCTGATTGTGTATCTAGTAGCTATGTATATATGTAGCTACATATACTAAATCAATGGATGCCACATTAAAATTTGTCCGGACTGATGATAATGCACGATCCAATCATTTACGTAGGTACATTGGACGCGAATGATTGGGCTGTACATTATCATGGCCGTGCATTATCATGGCCGTACATTAATCGGCACCTACTCCGAGGTGGTTCCCGAATAAATTATAGCCATATTAAAATTATTGTATGTTTGCAAAGAATGCAAAGTAAAGTAGTAAGGATACAACCGCGAAAACGATGGACGTAGTGTTTGTAAAGTGATTTTGCGGGAGGGGTGGAGGGCTACCCCCCAATACCATCCTCACCTCCAGGAACCCCATGGTTATGGAGATATCCATGTTTCAAGTTTAAAGGTTAGAAAATAACACGCAAATTGTCATGTCAGATGTCAAAGTTGTCATTTCACGTTCCGTTAACCATCGAGGCGTATTTGTATTATCCGTAAAGTCGGTTGGCGCTTCGCCGGCCACTGCCGCGGCACGCTCGCTTCGCTCGCTCGGCTCGCGCGCTGCAGGGTCGCAGTTCAACCTAACCACAGATTAATACTTAGTGCTGTGGCGCTACTGTAGCGTAAAATTTCGGTAACATGCTCTGTGGGTTTAGCTGTCAAGTTTGACATAATAGTGTTGTTCGAATTCGATATCGATACTGAATAGTGGTGGGCTGATTTTATCGATAACTACACTGGGGCTGTGTATGTTAAAGAAACTTAAAATTACAAAATAAAACATCCAAAATGACCTAATTATAATTATACTTTATTTATTAATTGCTTTTTGTCGCAGTTTATATAATCTTTATTTTTTATATGCCACTTTTTGCGGTTCTTCCATTTACGAAGCATATTTTTCTTCTATGTCACCTTTTAAAATTGTGTTTATAATACTTATTGCACCAATTATGCACATGTAGTTGTAGCCTGATAACATTTTTTAAGAATCAACTTTGTGTTTCCCACATCCCAGCCAGGAAATCCTCAAATTAGTTACCAATCTTTAAGGCCTCCACACACCGGTCGCGTGCGGGCCCGCGCAAGTTGTAAAACATTGAAACTACACTTCAAGTTCAAACACACACAAACGCGGGCCCGCGAGCTCGCGTTCGATGTGTGTTTGAAGTTTATTTTTAATGTTTTACAACTTGCGCGGGCCCGCCGCGGGCCCGCGCACGCGACCGGTATGTGGAGGCCTTTAAATAAATTACTACCGACATCATTTTTGAAACAATTTTGGTTGAAATAATTGTGGATGAAATGCCTTGATTCCCTGTACAAGTTTAATAATTTTACAGTAGGATACTTTAAGTTGTCTCTTTTTAATCTTTTAAATTCTATATGTTGTATGTATGCGTGGTGGTCCTCTTTGGAGCTGTTTATGTAGGTGTGTAAGCAGTTCTGGCAGTTACTCGTTTTGCTCATTTTCCTGCATATAAAGCCTGCAGTAGGTGTACGCAGAACACTGGATTTTCATTTTATAAAGCAGGACCTCGTCTGTTGTAACTTGGTCTCTTGGCCCACTTGGACGCTCCTGTGAAGTGGATGGGAGAGAATTTATTTCTGGACGTTAGTTTTCCTTGTTTTCGCCACCACACTCGAATAAAAAACTTACATCCAGTAGGGTCTCTCCGTTATCCAATTCACAGTTCTCCGTAAAACTTCGAATGAGGGTTCAGCAAATTAGACGGACAGAACTAATGATTTAAATGCGTATATAAAACTGTTTGCACCCGGCTATACGTTTCTGTAATTTAGAGCCCTGATTCTTTCAAAAACATTCTCCAGTGGGTCCTGGTACTCCTGGTTAATATTTCGAGGATAATAATATTCCACACCTAATTTGTTAAATATCTAAAGTCTTAGATATCCAAAGGAAACTCTCAAGAGTTGTTATCCATCCTTCTAAAGGCGGTACTCGTACTATTCAAGAATTTCCTTGCCGTACAGCCAGTTTGCTAACACTATCTTCAAATTTAATATTTTTTAATTTTTCAATTGCTTCTGTCCAGAACTGAAGATGGTCTGAATTTTTACGAATAGCTAGCGCATTTTTCCTCTTGACCCACCGCCGGGCGAGCCGTTGACACTATCGAATAAACTGTCGAAAAATTTAACAATTTCGGGTGTTGCCTCCATAGTTGGCGATCCGGAACTTCCGCAACCAGCATGAAGCTTGTCTGCAAGTTTAAAAAAGCATTTGTGGTTTGATTTGCATAATAATTAATTTTATGTTTAGTTTCTCTGTATGTTCATGGCAATTTTTACAATATCATATGACATTAAGATACTTACAACACAATAACCTAATGCAAAATTGTAGAAAAATATTTAAAACTCTTGCGTTACTGAGGGCCTACCGCGAAAGGCATTCGAAGTTTCCCCTCTCTGTCATACTTACGAGTTCGTACTTAAGTGCGACAGAGAGGGAAAACTTCGAATGCTGTTCGCGGTAGGCCCTCTGCTCTGGGCGATTGACTAACAGCGCACAGCCTAAGTGTAAGGCCTGTGTGGACGCTCGAGTCGGGCGTGCGGCGGAGCGGGGCGTGCGGCGTGCATGTTAAACAAATGAGGCTCATACTGGTGTCCTGAGTAGACGCTGCACAAATTGAATGCACGCTCGCCCGCCCCGCTGCACGCCCCGCCGAACGCTCCGCTCCGAGCGTCCACTCAGGCCTTAGACTAAGCCGCTAAAGATATAAGCATGAAATTTGGAACATATATTCTTTACAGTACGTGGACGTGTACTAAGAAAGGATTTTTCGAAATTCAACCCTTAAGGGGGTGAAATAGGGGTTGAACCGTTGTATGGAAATCGTACAATTGGAAAGTTATAGACTTGAATCTTTGTATAAAGGTTTCTTACTAAAAAGCAAAACAAATAATATAGCGTTGTTATAAAAAATCATCCTCTACGGGGGTTAAAAGAGAGTTGGAAGTTTGTATCGGAAACATGTCGTTTTTAAAGTTAGAAATTTAAAACTTCGGTCAAATGCTCCTAATGTACAGTCAAAAACTTGATAGGGGTATTTTTTTTCTAATTCATCCCTTGAAGGGGTTAAGAAAGGGGGTTGAAAGTTTACAAATGTAATGTGTGGTTTTAATGATAAACGCATGAAATTTGGAACATGTATTCTTTATAGTACGTGAACGTGTACTAAGATTTTTTTTTCCAAATTAAACCCTTAAGGGGGGGGGGGGGGGGGGGTGAAATAGGGATTGAACCGTTGTATGGAAATCGTTAATTTGGAAAGTTAAAGACTTGAATCTTTGTATGAAGGTTTCTAACTATAAAAAAAATACATCCGAATTGAGAACCTCCTCCTTTTTTTTGAAGTCGGTTCAAAAAGCAAAACAAATGATTTAATGTTGTTATAAAAATTCATCCCCTAAGGCGGTAAAACGTTTTTGAAAGTTTGTATGGCAAACATGTCGTTTTAAGGGTTCCGTACTCAAAGAGTAAAACGGGACCCTATTACTTAGACTTCGCTGTCCGTCCGTCTGTCTGTCACCAGGCTGTATCTCAAGAACCGTGATAGCTAGAGAGTTGAAATTTTCACAGATTATGTATTTCTGCTGCCGCTATAACAACAAATACTAAAAACAAAATATATTTTTTTAAGGGGGGCTCCCAAACAACAAACGTGATTTTTTTTCCGTTTTCATAGATAATGGTACGGAACCCTTCGTGCGCGAGTCCAACTCGCACTTGGCTGGTTTTAAAGTTAGACGTTTAAAACTTCGGTCACAAGCTCCTAATGTACAGTCAAAAACATTGATAAGGGCATTTTTTCTAATTCATCCCTTGAAGGGGTTAAGATATATATATGGGGGTTCAAAGTTCACATACAATAAGTAATGTGTGATTTTTAATGATAAACTGTGGCTACAAACATGAAAGCAAGACCGCAGGTTTCTTTTATTATATGATGTAGATCTATCCCGAAATATATTTTTTTAAACTTGCCTAAATAGGAGTTGTACCGATAAGGCGTTCGTTTAAAAACATAAAAATTTGAAAGATCGAATATACCTAGGGAAAACTTCGAATGCCGTTCGCGGTAGGCCCTCAGGCTCTTCTTTAACCCCCGACGAAAAAAGAGGGGTGTTATAAGTTTGACGAGTCTGTGTGTCTGTCTGTGGCATCGTAGCTCCTTAACGAATGGACCGATTTGAATGTGGTTTTTTTATCCGTAAGCTGACGTTTTTGAGATATTGATCTTTGACATTAAAATATCGGGGGTTTTTCAACTTTTCTAAGTTGTTAATTATAAACCTATAGTCAAACATGCTGAGTACATTAGGGTGATTTCTGAAATGCATTCCCCAAAAGTTTTTTTTTTTTTTTTTAATTCCTTTTAATACAATGTAAGTTTACAGCATATAGTAACACCAAAACACTTACACGTAAAATTATTACATATAACAGAATACAATACACAATGTCAAAAAGAAAAGTCGTCAATTATATAGAACATTCGAAATTATGAAATAGGTACATAACAATAATAAGTTAATAAGAGTTAATAAGGATATATAGTTTTTTTCACCTCACTAGATCGGAAAGCCCATTTTTATTCTTTAAAAACAGATAGCAAAATTGCATTTTATCCACTAGAGTGCAAAGAATATTTGAAATCCGAACGTGTTATTAGTTACTTTCTTAAACATAATAACATGTGAAGACCAGTCCAGACAGGACATTTTTCGCCCATCAGATTTATTTTATTTAGGTACCTTTTTTTTATGTTTTATTCTTTTTTTAAATGTTTTTAATTCTTTTTTTCTTTTTTAAATGTTTTTTCTTTTACTCCTTTTTAAAAATGTTGTTTCTCTTTCTAAATGTTTTGTTTCTTTTTGAATGTTTTTCTGTATTTTTTTTCTCTTTTTAATGTTTTTTTGGTCTTTTTCCTTTTTTTTAAATTATTTTCTTCTTTTTTTAATGTTTTTTGAAATTCTATTTAGTTTTTTGATGTTTTCGTCTACATTTTAATGTTTTTTTTATATTTTATTGATTTAAATGTGTTTATTCAAGGTTTTTTTTATTTTTTCCACTTTAAATTTTTTTTAATGTTTTTTTCTTTTTGATTTATTTTTGAGGTTTTTCCACATTTTTCTCTTTTTAAATGTTTTTTTTAAAGTTTTCTTTCTTTTTTTATCTTTTTTTTACGTTTTTTCTCTTATTTTAATGTTTTTTGTAACTTATTTCTTTTATTATGTTTTTGTCTCTATTTTATTGCTTTGTTTTTCTTTTTTCAATGATTTTTGCTTTTTTCTCCTTTTTATATATGTTTTGTTTCTTTTTGAATGTTTTTTTTTCTTTTTTAATGTTTTTTTGGTCTTTTTTCTCTTTTTTATATGTTTTTTCCTTTTTTTTTAATGTTTTTTTTTATTATTTCAAGGTTTTTTGAAATTCTCATATTTTTTTGATGATTTTGCCATTATTTAATGTTTTTTTTATTTTTTATTGATTTATATGTGTTTTTCAAGGTTTTTTTCTTTTTTCCATTATTTTAAATTCTTTTCCACTCTTTTTACGTTTTTTTTTTGTTTTTTTGTCTTTTTTTACGTTTTTTCTTTTAATATAATGTTTTATGTAACTTTTTTCTTTATACGTTTTTTTTTGTTTTTTGTCTTTTTGTCTTTTTTTACGTTTTTTTCTTAATGTTATGTTTTTTGTAACTTTTTTCTTTATTATATGTTTTTGTCTCTATTTTATTGCTTCGTTTTACTTTTATCATACTTTTTTAATGTTTTTTGAAATTATTTTTGCCTTTTTTAAAACTTTTTCTTTATTTTAATGTTATTTTTTTTGTTTCTTAATGTTTTTTCTCTTTTCCTCTTTATTAAATTTTTTTTTTAATTTTGTGTTATTTTGTTTATTTTTTCATGTTTTTAATTTTTTTTCTCATTTTTAATGTTTTTTTTCCCCTTTTTAATATATTTTTTTTTAATTTTTTCGTTACTTTACTTTTTTGTTTTTTTTCCTCGCTTTAGTGAGGTGAAAAGATTTGTGTTACACACGGGTGCAAGTTATTTTGACGTCTCGTGTGTTGCAACACTCGCTACGCTCAGGATTCTATTTTTGAACCACTCGCTTCGCTCAGGATTCTATATTTGAACCACTCGCTTCGCTCGTGGTTCAACCATAGAATCCATTCGCTAGCTCGTGGTTCAACCCTAGAATCCATTCGCTAGCTCGTGTTTCAATTCCACACTCGCGGTTAAAATACAACTTTGCACCCTTGTATAACAAATAACTATTATCGTTTAGTGTAGAATGCGTAGAATACCATAGATTTTTTCAATTACTTAAAATATTGACCTAAAATATTTGTATGCCTAATGACAAGGCATATTAATGCAATGTAAATATTCTGTAAGACCTTCTATATATCAATGTTTACAAATAAATGATTGGTTGATTGTTTGAAGGAAATTAAATTGCGGTTCTATCGTCGTATGGAAAAGTTCATAGATACGTTTCTTATACCCTAATGACAAAATAATTCTTATATAATGAAAAAAAAACATACTACAAAATAATGATACAGCTATTCAGTGTCTTTTTTACACAGAAGACATGTATAGACTTAAATAAAATAAAGGTATTTAGGTAGGTAAATACATAAGGGGGTTTTTAACAAATTAACTTATTATAGCAATGTCCGGGCCACAAGTAGGTAGTTTGAGTTGATGATTTTCATCATTTCATTTTATGCGTTCATCTAAGGGTTATTCATAGGGAAAGTACGTAGTAGTAGGCCGTTGCCGGCGTAACAACTCCACAATTATTGCAAAATTACACTTACTACGCGGGCGAAGCCACGGGCAAAAGCTAGTTACTTATTTAAAATTTCGTAAGGTACATTATAATTTAATTTTCAACACATTTGCTCGTAACGTGCCTCTTATTGTGCTGCTTTTAGGCTCATAATCCAGGGTATTAAACACGCGTGTTTTATAACATTACAACACTCGTGTAGTTATGTTTATATCCCGATTAAGACACGTTGTCACCTGCAGCAAGGTGTATGTATGGACTCGGCGCATTCCTAAATTGACCAGGTTAACGGCCTCCGTAGCCCAGTTGGTAGTGACTCTGCCTACGAAGCTGGAGGTCCCGGGTTCGAATCCCGGTCAGGGCATTTATTTGTGTGTTTATCACGAATATGTGTTCCTGAGTTATGGATGTTATATATGTATATAAGTATCTATATGTATTTATCTATTATATATATCGTCGCCTAGTACCCACAACACAAGCCTTATTGAGCTTACCGTGGGCCTAGGTTGATTTGTGTAAGATTGTCCCGTAATATTTTATTTTTATTTTTATTTTTTTATTTATACAGGTTTGTTTTTAATTCTCGGCAAATGGATTCTTACTCGACTAAACAAATTAAATACTTCTTGTGAATTAATTGATTATTTCTTCTTGGATATGATATAGAAACGTTTCATTTAGTAAAACTATTTACTTTTGATAACATTTTACATTGAATAAGAAAATGAATAGGAAAATATTTATTTTATTTTGTATTGGCTGTTTAGAGATTACATCTAAGCCTCGCTGCGGGTGCACTGCGCGAGCTTCACGAAAAAAAAATATTTGCGCGCCATTATAAGTAATTTCACAAATATTTGTAAACATTGATGATGCGTGTTTGGTTATTATTAAAAATGTTAACTCGTGGTGAATAGAAAAGTGATTAATAGAATTGACGCCACTGTACATTCTTGGAGATGTACAAATGTATGTGAGTAAAAACCTGTTGTCATCAATAACTAAAGGAAACAACTTAGGAGCCTGTAACATTTTAATTTTATGAAAAGGATTTTTTCCTCGCAAATGTGTTGAAAAACGTCGTATGACACGCGTGAGCTTTGATAGTTACGTCCTCGGCTCTATTATCACGCTCACCTGCGGTTCGCGTGACAATTCCGCCTCTGATGTGATGATCAACATAGCTCACTTGTATCACTATGTACTATTAATTTAGTCTCGGCATCATTCAGGAATTCTTGTATGGAATAATAGGATTTCTTACTCAAATAAGTTTTAAGTTCGATTTTATACTTGATTTACATTATTTTATGTTTAAAAATAAGCGTTTATAAGATTAAACAAAATTGCTTGCCTCACCTGGGCTGTGGGAAGTGGGAACCAAACCGACCAAAATAAAATTAAACACATATTTCTACTCCTGTACCGTTATCTGTCATTTATATAGGCTGTAGCTCAAATACAATGACACCACTAATAAATCGTCGACAAACTCTATGCTCCATGGCCCAAAAACGCACTGTTTAGCGTACTTTGGTTCATACATTTTTCATAAAAGCACTGTTTAACTTTTTTTAAATCGGCCGCTAAATTGCAGTGGTGCCAACTTCATAAACAAATAAAAGTATTTATTTACGATTAAACATTTGTATATTATAAATTATTTACTACAATAATAATAAATCATCATCTATTGTGTGTTAAATTACATGTTTTATAAATTCTTGGTATTATTTATAAAAATAAACAGTTCGAATTCGGTCCGGGTCCGGATTCGGTTTGGTTCGGATGGCAAGTGCAAACAAATTAAAAACAAAACAAACCATAAGCAAGAGCTGTCACATTTCTGATTTCCCACCAAAATACAGTTCAAAATTAAAAGACGAAAGATGATAAACTATTAGTCCTAAACTATTAAGATTTTATTCGTGTTTGTAAAGACAATTTTTTTTAAGATGGCCGAAGAAATTAATAACTGCACCCCTGAAGAAATTGCGTGAGTAGCAAAAGTACGAATAGAAAACTTGCTGCCTGAAAACTTTAACTATTCTGTAGTCTGCTATTTATTTAAAATTTGTCGTAGAAAAAGTATTGTATGCAACGGTGTATAACTGGTCTAAAAACGCTCGTGGCGTCTTTAATTGCGATGCTCGCCAAGGCTCGCATCGCAATCCACGCCACTCGCCTTTTAAGACCCTTCTTATACAACAGTTGCATAATAGTTATTTGTTATACAAGGGTGCAAAGTTGTATTTTAACCGCGAGTGTGGAATTGAAACACGAGCTAGCGAATGGATTCTAGGGTTGAACCACGAGCTAGCGAATGGATTCTATGGTTGAAAAATAGAATCCTGAGCGAAGCGAGTGGTTCAAAAATAGAATCCTGAGCGTAGCGAGTGTTGCAACACACGAGACGTCAAAATAACTTGCACCCGTGTGTAACACAAATCTTTTCACCTCACTAAAGCGAGGAAAAAAAACAAAAAAGTAAAGTAACGAAAAAATAAAAAAAAAATATATTAAAAAGGGGAAAAAAAACATTAAAAATGAGAAAAAAAATTAAAAACATGAAAAAATAAACAAAATAACACAAAATTAAAAAACATATTTAATAAAGAGGAAAAGAGAAAAAACATTAAGAAACAAAAAAAATAACATTAAAATAAAGAAAAAGTTTTAAAAAAGGCAAAAATAATTTCAAAAAACATTAAAAAAGTATGATAAAAGAAAAACGAAGCAATAAAATAGAGACAAAAACATATAATAAAGAAAAAAGTTACAAAAAACAACATTAAGAAAAAAAACGTAAAAAAAGACAAAAAGACAAAAAACAAAAAAAAAACGTATAAAGAAAAAAGTTACATAAAACATTATATTAAAAGAAAAAACGTAAAAAAAGACAAAAAAACAAAAAAAAACATGTAAAAAGAGTGGAAAAGAATTTAAAATAATGGAAAAAAGAAAAAAACCTTGAAAAACACATATAAATCAATAAAAAATAAAAAAAACATTAAATAATGGCAAAATCATCAAAAAAATATAAGAGAATTTCAAAAAACCTTGAAATAATAAAAAAAACATTAAAAAAAAAGGAAAAAACATAAAAAAGAGAAAAAAGACCAAAAAAACAATAAAAAAGAAAACAAACATTCAAAAAGAAACAAAACATATATAAAAAGGAGAAAAAAGAAAAAATCATTGAAAAAAGAAAAACAAAGCAATAAAATAGAGACAAAAACATAATAAAAGAAATAAGTTACAAAAATCATTAAAATAAGAGAAAAAACGTAAAAAAAAGATAAAAAAAGAAAGAAAACTTAAAAAAAAACATTTAAAAAGAGAAAAAAGTGGAAAAACCTCAAAAATAAATCAAAAAGAAAAAAACATTAAACAAAATTTAAAGTGGAAAAAATAAAAAAAACCTTGAATAAACACATTTAAATCAATATAATATAAAAAAAACATTAAAATGTAGACGAAAACATCAAAAAACTAAATAGAATTTCAAAAAACATTAAAAAAAGAAGAAAATAATTTAAAAAAAAGGAAAAAGACCAAAAAAACATTAAAAAGAGAAAAAAAATACAGAAAAACATTCAAAAAGAAACAAAACATTTAGAAAGAGAAACAACATTTTTAAAAAGGAGTAAAAGAACAAACATTTAAAAAAGAAAAAAAGAATTAAAAACATTTAAAAAAAGAATAAAACATAAAAAAAAGGTACCTAAATAAAATAAATCTGATGGGCGAAAAATGTCCTGTCTGGACTGGCCTTCACATGTTATTATGTTTAAGAAAGTAACTAATAACACGTTCGGATTTCAAATATTCTTTGCACTCTAGTGGATAAAATGCAATTTTGCTATCTGTTTTTAAAGAATAAAAATGGGCTTTCCGAGCTAGTGAGGTGAAAAATACTATTTTGATTTGATTGGCTTGATTAATTCCTCGGTAAGGCAAGCTTTTATGAAATCTTGGAATGCAGTATTACAATACATGTAAAAAAACTGTCTTCATAATATAGCAAAACTTGAGATCTTATATTTTAAATGTAAAGTACATTTAAAATATAAGATCTCAAGTTTTGCTATATTATGGAGACATTTTTTCTACATGTATTGTAATACTGCATTCCAAGGTTTCATGTCAGATAGCCGTGGGAAACCCTGTACACAGTAAGTGTACGGTATTACCTACCCAAATGGGCTGCCCCATTAATATAAAATACGAAAATTCTTACATCATGTATATTCTTAGCTCTTTGATGATTGACATCTCATCTCATATTCTTTCTTAGTCCCTGGGCGACCGAGCTGTGCTCGGGTAAAAAAACGGTGAAAACGAATTTTCCCAGACATGAAACCTAGCTAGATCGGTTTCTTGCCCCCGTAAACCCCCATATTCCAAATTTCATCAAAATCGTTTGAGCCGTTTACGAGAACGTAATTGCAAATATACATATATATATATATATACATATGAAATCATTCGGCGAGCCATGGTTTCGGCCAATATACCGTGCCTGTTGGAGCCACCGGGCCTCAGCCGTACGGACGGCAAAAGACCGGACGGCCTTACGCTGGTTCCATGGCGGAGGGGGCGCTGCCTTTTATGGGATGCTACTTGCGTAAGCACTTTTGCAGCATCGCATTTAAGGCAGACCTCACGTTGTGCCGGCTTGGCAGCAGAGGCTGCTGCTAAGTTGAAGCACACTAAATACACTCCGCCTTGGAGCCGGCGTACGACTTTGTACCGGTAGCCATAGAAACCGCGGGACCATGGGGCTCGGAGGCCCGCCGACTTTTTAAAGAGTTAGGCCGGCGCTTACACGAGAGGGGCTGTGACCCCCGCTCCGGGTCGTACTTGATTCAGCAGGTCTCCATCGCCGTTCAGCGGGGTAATGCTGCGGGCATCATGGGGACCTTTGAGCCGGGTGCGATGCGGGGTGGGGAAATTTAGTCTTGGATCATATTTATACTTAATAGTTATTTTCATTATTTTTATTTAGTTTTAAGTTTTTATTATCTGTTATTGTGATATTATTCTTTAATAAAATATCTTTTATGCATATAGGTATATATTTATGTATATACAAATATTGTTCGCTTTAATAGTAAAATAATTCACATAGGATGTTAGCTAATAAAATCAGGATATTAAATAGTTCCTACAGGCTCTGCACTAGATGGCAGTAACATAGTGATTGTCGGATTTATTATAGTGTCATCTAGTGAATCCATTTGCAACCACTATGTTTACATTGTTTTCTAAATTCTGTTCATTATGTCCATATGAGCATAATTAAAGACAAAACATGTATGCATATGATTAGAGTTTAACTGTCCCAATTTCGTTAATTTTACCTGGTTTACAAAAATATAAATTTTTGCTAGATATCGGCCGGCATATTTTCTTTTATGTGAATAATATAACTTCTCAACGGGCAACACAGAAACGAAAAAAAAAGCAATGTAGCGGACGGACGTCGTTTCGACTTTTCTATTCCGTCATGCAATAATTTTTGTCATTCATGAATTCGTCGATAAAAATTGTTTTAGATGGTGTCACCTACGTGAACTTTAGTTGAAATATAGTAAAATAATGTGTTAGTATTTTATTTCGCGTAGTTTGTCTTTGTAGTTCTATATGATAGGTCTGTGACAAGTTCGGTAATGGTGGCCATGTCATGAAAATCCCCACAGCCATGGATGATAGCTCCGTATCTCATCACAACGGAGGGCAAGTGGGATCTCAAATCGGAGTCAGTATAAACAACAAACAGAATGACGAACCTAGCCAAAGCGTCCAGTATTCGATACCTGGCATTTTGCATTTTATTCAACATGAATGGGCGAGATTCGAGCTCGAGAGATCACAATGGGAGGTGGACAGAGCAGAGTTTGAGGTGATCATATTTGTTTTTATTCATACTATTTTCATTCTTTTGATATTTAGAGACATTTCCTAAACCCAGCAATTTAATAAGCGTCTTAAAAAGATTTCACTTCCTTTTATCCTTTCACGTTATTGCAAGTGTATTCCTGATAAGAATAAGCATTTTGGTATTCTTATTTGTATTTTTCAATACTTTGTATTTTCTTGCATACCTTCATGAATGAATGCTCACCTGCATGTAATTAACCATATGGAATTATTGATTAGTTGTTGAATCCTTAATAGGCTGCTTAAAATAACTTATTCAAATACCTGATTTATTTTAATTATCTACTAATAAGACTTGAGCAAGTTTGTGATACCACTACATTATTTGGTCAGTTTAGTTGGATATACTATTTAGCTAAGAGAAACTCCCTTTTTTCTTATTTCTCTTCTATGATGTTTTTAGTTGAGAAAAGTGAGTGAGTTACATTTGACATATAGGTAATTTTGGTAACTTTAACTTCATTGTATGATTGTTTCCTGATATAGATTTTCTCTTAGGTGTTTTGTTCAAAGAATGTAAGAAGTTATCCAACATAGATTTTGCTTTAAAGTTTTAGTGAATTTTGTTTAACTTGATAGATATTATTTTGATGAACTTGAACACATAAGATAAGAAACATATTTGTGAGGATTGTTCTCCACTGCAACAACTATTTTACTGATCAAATTTTTCTATAGTGTCCAGTGTTTTATAGTAATCTTGTTTATTGGTTATGCTCTTGCTAAATAAAAGAACATGTATTTAATGAACAATAATCATTTTGCTACATTAGTTTGAAATTTTACATGACTATTTGTCTTATGTTTGTTTTGATATGAGTGATAGTATTTCATGAAGGGTGGTCATTCAATTGCCTGGTAATATTTTAAATTATAGGTGGTATTTGAAGCATAACCAACTGTACAGAGCCTGACAAACGTAAAATGTTACTTCATATTTCCCATTTTTGCTTCCATTGGTTGTAATGATGAAATAATGTTTTTCAGGGCATGTACTACGACTGTGACTATGCTAAATAAAATAGGGAAAAACAGCAAATAAGGATTACAAGGGTGCCCTTTGTTTCCCATAATTTTGTTGTGCCGAATTTCGATGGTCAGAAGCTGATATCCATAAAATTTATACATGTAAACATCACGGGTCATAATTTTTGTTAAGTATAACCCTTAATAGTTCTAACATTAATTATCTATAATATTAAATACTATAATCACAAAAGTCATAAAATTGCTGACTATAATGTTCAAAGGTATATCCATCATTATCATATATTTTAACATATTAAATTGTTATTATTCATAGGTATAATTTTAATGCCTAAAGTGAGTTACGTCTACCAAATCGTATCTATTATTATAGACAATTACACAGAAATAATTACACAGAAATATTCCCAGACATACATTTGAAAGGAAAACCTATCAAAATAAGCATAAAACGTTAATTTTTTTCCGAGATTAACCAATGCCAAGACCAACCAATGTATAAAGTTCAAATTTTTCAATCGTAGGCAGTAGGGAACAGAGAGTTAATTTAATGGCAAAACCGACTTGGATCGTGGATAGGTTAGTAGACGCTCGAAGCTCCCGCTTTCGTCTTCGAGGTTATTTTTTTTATAAAAGAGCGGAAAAACTTGTTTGCAAAAAAATATTAAATACACTCGCGGTCAAATATTACGGTTCAGTGACAAAAACCATTACCATTAAAAAAAACCATTACCATTAAAAAAAAACCTTTACTGACTCATACAACCATTAGTTAATTATTATTATTCGTGACAAACTGCTTAGTATATTATAGTTAAGTAATACAGTATTTTAAGTTTCTTGTCACGAATAAATTATTTCATTTTAATTTTTTTCATTTGGGTAGGTTCCTTAGTTACCTTGTGTCCCTCAGAGCAGAAATAGGAGCCCTGCAAAGCAGGGCTCTGTCAACTCGTTGGCGGGACAAAATGGCTTTTTTTATTGACTTTAACATTATGAAGTCTGACACCACCACAACATTAAATGTTATGCCTAACTAACCAGGTGACTACCCATCATTATGACCTGCGAAAAAAGACCTTACAACAATTATAATAAGCAAGTTTATTGCCTTTAATAATATGAAATGGCATACCATCTGGACATTGAATGTTATGACTAACTAATTTTATGACTTTCGACAGTATGACTTATAACAATTATGTTGGAAAACGGTATGGACTGAAAAAAATCAGAACTTAAATTTTATGGGAACCAATAGAGACCCGGATTTTATTCTAAATCAGCAGTCGACAACAGGCGGCTCGCGAGACCCTTGCTTGCGGCCCGCGAGCCTCCCTGGCTGTTTTTTATGTAATGGTTGTAGAATTCAGAATTTTGCAATTGCCTGATAAATTCACCAATAATTAAGAATTTAATATATATAGCCCCCGTAATTTTTGTTAGCTCCTATGTGGCCCTTGGTTGTTAAAAGGTTAAATTTTTTGATTTTATAATTAAAAAGGTTTGAATGATTATGAATGTATGAATGATATTTATTCAGGTAACACAACATAAGTAACACAAGACAAAATACATTAACATATACATCGAAGACGTAGATCGGGATGTGAACCTGAAATGGCCTCCACTCAGCAATGCAGTTGGCACGGCTAGCATATACTAAACGGTTATCAACGGCGCTGGTTTTCTGTGGAGCCAGCGGGGTGTGCGGGACAGCGTACTGTGCGACTTGTGTCGGATGATACAATAATATTATTAATATAAAATATAATTATAAATATATATACATGTTACAGCGATAAAAGTATCTATATTATACATATAATTTTATTATTTAGCGGTTACCTAATTTGGGGCTAATAATTTTAGGAATTGGTACTAATAATGGTGTTATGGATATCCTACCCTCAGGCAACAATACCTTGTTGAGCCATTAAGTGTCTTTTCAATTTGGATTTGAACCCTCTAACAGTAATGCTCTCCTTGATTGGCGGTGGAATGTTATTCCAGCATTTCGTGGCAGCATAACGAAAGCTGCCACGAAATGCAGCGGTTTTGTGCCATGGGCAATCCAGATTACTAATTAGTACATCAAGTATGATTATGAACCAAGTATTAATAGCATGCTAATGTTATTATTGTCTGTGTATGGTGTTAGCAGTGTAGCATGCCAAATGCTCAATTTAAAACATGTCCAAGGAAGAACACTAGTGTAAAATCATTTGTGGTTTGTTTTTCAATATGGTTGGCATTGTATTGCAAAAAGGGGCAAGGAAAGTTCACTCATCACAGTCTTGTAATTTTGATTGAACGGTATCATAACATTTAAAAATATCATTGGAAATGTTTTTATTTATTCATAGAGGAAAAAGGACTTTTAATTATTATCTAAATCAATCAATTATATATTCTGTGTATATGTATGTGCGGAAAAACCTTCAGGACTTCAAACTCAACAGTGATATCCACGACTACAACACCAGAAGTAAACACAAGATCGCAGTGCAGTACAGTCGTCTTCGCAAGGTTAGCACGTCGTTCGTGGGGAACTGTATACGTTTTTACAATAAAATACCTACCGAAATTGTTAATTTGCCGTTAAGTAAATTTAAGTCTCATATAAAAAAATATTTGCTAAGCAAGGCGTATTATAATGTCAACGATTTCATAAACGACAAAAATGCCTTTAAGCCAGTAGCAGTCAAATTGTATTAGAATTAATATACCTTCGAGTATGATTGTCTTGGCGTATTACCTTTGTAATTATTATAAGTACCGGAAATAGCTGTTCCGTTTTATGTAACATGAGAGCACGTAATGCTTTTTCTCGCCGAACAAGTCGCTTTAATCTTTGCTATTATCAATGTCCAGTGTGGCTTGAATATGTCATGCTCGCTTAAAGGGCTTTGCTTACGGTGGCGTCGTTGATCGGGTCGCCACCTTCCCTAACATATGGTTGAGGGAGGCGATGGCTGAGATATGCGTCATACTCGTGATCGGGTGCTGTTTGTGCAGTCCGGTCTGTTCATGCTTGCAAGGGCATAGTAACTACCTAAATACTAGTGTTATTATCATTATTTTGACGAGAGACATCATTCTGTTCTTGACACGTTTTATTGTTATTGACCCTGTACATCTCTGACAATATTACATTAATGATCCGTTTTTCCTGTTTTAACGCTTAGAGACCGTATACATCTCTATAAGAACATTAGAATAATTATTAATTGTATTTGGATGCTCAGAGACATTATATATCTCTGGGGTACTAAATTATATCATAAACTTATTGTTAATTCTGATACAGACCTTATATCGAATGTATTTGATAATATTTTACAATTTTGGATTTTTTTAGTTTTCATTCAGTGACATTTAGTTTGTTAACCATTTAGGTACTAATTGGTTAAAATCTGCAATTTTAAAATGATTATTGTGTAAGATTATTAATATTATATTGTAGAATACCATTTGACATGTAAAAGTGCCCTTGTGGCCTATTTGCAGAATAAATAATTAATTTTGATTTTGATTCTGCAAATAGGCCACAAGGGCACTTTTACATGTCAAATGGTATTCTACAATATAATATTAATAAAATAATCTTACACAATAATCATTTAAAATTTGCTAATTTAATAAACCTAAACGGTTAACAAACTAAATGTCACTAAATTAAACCAAAAAAAATCAAAATTGTAAAATATTATAAATTACATTCGATATAAGGTCTGTATCAGAATTAACAATGAGTTTATAATATTAATTTAGTACCCCAGAGATGTATAAGGTCTCTGAGCGTCCAAATACAATTAATAATTATTCTAATGTTCTTGGTGTATACTGTCTCTAAGCGTTAAAACAGAAAAAAAGGATCATTCAAGTAATATTGTCAGAGATGTACAGGGTCAATAACAATAAACCGTGTCAAGAACAGAATGATGTCTCTCGTCAAAATAATGATAATAACTCTAGTATTTAGGTAGTTACTATGCCCTTGCAAGCATGAACAGACCGGACTGCACAAACAGCACCCGATCACGAGTATGACGCATATCTCAGCCATCGCCTCCCTCAACCATATGTTAGGGAAGGTGGCGACCCGATCAACGACGCCACCGTAAGCAAAGCCCTTTAAGCGAGCATGACATATTCAAGCCACTGGATATTGATAATAGCAAAGATTAAAGCGACTTGTTCCGCGAGATTACGTGCTCTCATGTTACATAAAAGGGAACAGCTATTTCCGGTACTTATAATAATTACAAAGGTAATACGCCAAGACAATCATACTCGAAGGTATATTAATTCTAATAGAATTTGACTACTACTGGCTTAAAGGCATTTTTGTCGTTTATGAAATCGTTGTCATTATAATAGCTAATGGGTCATTGTCAGTCACAAAAACAAAAATCATCTTTCCGGTGGTCAATAGTTAAGGGCTTACGCTCACATATAATATGTTTTTATCACATAGAATTAAAGAAGGGGCAACGCCGTTTATGCGGATTCAGAGTTCAACCAAAAATTAGGCTTTATATTCCTTAACTTTGGCAATGTCCACCGAAAAGACGCGAACCTAAATCTGACAATGACCCTAATAGCATGCTTAGCAAATAATTTTTAATATGAGACTTAAATTTACTGAACGGCAAATTAACAATTTCGGTGGGTATTATATTGTAATAATTTACTTTCAAAACAAAGTTTTAACCAACTTCAATTCAGTACTCCGCCAAGCCACATTAACATTTCCACATTATTTTTCCAATTTACCACATGAACTGATTTTCGAGAACAAAAGCGTTGATTTTTAGACCAATAAACCAAATCGCTGTATGTGGGCCGATAATATTTGAGGACTTCCGTCGATTCCTCAAGGATCTCAGAATTACCTTTGGCACTTTTGCTATTTCAACGGATTAATATCAGAATCTGTGACGTACTTATATAGTTTGAAGTACATCATTGAGAAGTTCCACAAGCCATCTGTGGTCTTCATCATCACTTCCACTTCACCAAATTTATGATTTCCGGGTGTAAATACACGAGTTATAATAGAAAATACCGAAATTACTACACGCTTGCCTAATATAGGTATTTGAGGAGTTCCCTCAATTCCTCATGGTTCCCATCATCCAACTGGGGTTTTGGAAACAATAGGACCAATCTGGAAGCATATACTTTCAGTTAAAAAAAGTATTGTACGAATCGGTACATAAATGACGGAGTTCTGAGGTAACAAACATTTAAAAAAAAAAAAAAAAAAAAACCTAATTGAGAACCTTCTCCTATTTTTGAAGTCGGTTAAAACGTGCTAACCCTGCGAAGACGACTGTACTGCACTGCGATCTTGTGTTTACTTCTGGTGTTGTAGTCGTGGATATCACTGTTGAGTTTGAAGTCCTGAAGGTTTTTCCGCACATACATAATATTCTCAAGAATGTATTGGCATGCTACAGTAAGATATATGTGTTGTAAATACTTTTTAGATCATTTAACATAACAACAGTTCCTTCTTCTGTCCTCCTGGGTCTGTTGGTTCAGTTGTTTTTACAAATTCAAATATGTATATATACTCGTATTGTAAACAACAACAAGGGGCGGGGAATCCTGTTCCACCGTGATACCGATTTTACTAGTATGGGGAACGAGGACGCTTACTCACTGTTTTAAATGACCAATTTTTCTACCAGATATTTTCTACTCATCCAAGGGTGACCAACCATTCTGAAGCTATATAAATATTTAAATACAACTTGTGGATCTTTATTACAGGATCTCTACATGTTAAGCATAATTATTCTAATAAATTATTTATTTGGAGCAGTTTCTATACCAGTATGTATAAAGTATTTAGTTAGACTTGATAAACAGATGGCAACTACATTTAATAGTCAAAGGGCATCATATTGACATAGCTTTCTAAAACAAAATTTATATTTTTAATTTTTATTTGTATTTATAAAATCTTGATTATAGCTAAATTGTTTAATAATTAATTTTACTTGTATTAAAGATATCCTGTAATAAACCAGTTCCGTTATTTCTTCCAGTCTAGTAACATCAAGCATAAATTTATATTTTGAGATATCTAATTGAGGTATTGAATTTTAAAACAGAATACCCATTAATATAACTAACATTGGTATAACATATCTATTTATTTATCAGTAAGCAATACTTTGACTGTTTGTTTACTAATGTTAAATAAGACCAGTTTTAGTCCATGCAACAGTAAAATGTTCACTACAATGGCAAAGTTAAGTTATATATATCGTACTGATTGCATTTTTGTATAGAAAGTAGTAACCAAATATGGCTTGTTGAATGACCAACCTTTGACCTCAATAAAAGCATTCTGTCTTTAATTACGTACATATCTGGTTTAGTACGTAAGAAAGAAGAAATATTTCAAGGAATGGTTATTGGAATATTTTTCCAATTGTGATTTCTGGTATTCTCGCAAATACACAAAAAAGTAATACCTACTTCTTCTCTTCCAGTATATTGAAAATGAAAACCAAACAGAACCCTGTACTTTAATTAAAAATGTAACACCATACGTAGTGTGTAGGTATAAGTTGATTCACGAAAGTTGCGTGAATGAATAGAATCATATGTCACTAATATCATAGCTCCTAAGGAATTGACTGATTTGGAATTAGTTTGTTTATGAAAGGTGACTTGAGTTTTTCTTAGTTATATGATAAATTGTACAACACTATCTTTGTGGATGATGCTCATTTCGAAGCTTATAGACTTGAGCCTTAAAAACTCCCTAGGCTTAAAGACTCGATGCTGTTTAAGAACCGTGTTGGTTTATTTTACGCATATGAATGCAAAATATTGACTTGACGTCACTCGAGTGTTTAAGCCTCGGGAGTCTTTAGGGTTCTAGTCTTTAAGCCTCAACATGAGCGTTATCCACAACCCTAGTTGGTGGGGAAATAAAAAAAACTAATGTTATTACTTAAAATAAGACTCCAACCTTGCTTTTGTCAATCTTTTTGATTACCAATAAATCATTTTTAATTTTTTTTTCATGTTGCAATTGCAGGCACGGATCGCCTTCCTCCAAGGCGAGAGGAAGGGTCAAGAGAATCTAAAGAATGACCTCGTCAGGCGGATCAAGATGCTCGAATACGCGCTGAAGCAGGAACGAGCCAAGTTCCACAAACTGAAGTATGGTGTGGAGCTCCAGCAGGGCGACGTGCGCCCGCCGCCCGAGGAGCCGCCAGCCGAGCCCGAGCCCGCTGAGCGTGCGCAGTGGAAGCAGGGCCGGCAGCTGATCAAACAGTACCTGCAGGTAATCTTCGTTGACCAATAAGCTCGAGCACAGCTCACTTATATCACTGGCCTCTGACACGAGAGTGCGCCGCTGACTCAGTCCGGCGCTAACCACTGCCAATGGCTGATTTGAAGTCTGTGCAGATCTGCTTCAAATATATGAGACGTTCAATAGGGCGTCGATTACGTTTTACCGAAAGTTATGCCATGGTATGCTTTGTTCCCTTTTTAGGGTTCCGTAGTCGACTAGGAACCCTTATAGTTTTGCTTTGCCTGTCCGTCCGTCCGCGAATAATCTCAATAACCTCAGTAAGCTGAAATTTGGTACTAATATGTATATCAATCACGCCGACAAAGTGGTAAAATAAAAAGTGTTTTTTTTTTATTAGGGTACCTCCCCTATACGTAACGTGGGGAGTGTTTTTTTTTTTCATTTCAACCCTAACGTGTGATATATTGTTGGATAGGTATTTAAAAATGAATTTGCTAAAATAATTTTTTGATAATGTTAATATTTTCGGAGATACCGCTCCAGAAGTAAAAAAAATGTGTCCCCCCCCTCTAACTTTTGAACCATAAGTTTTAAAAATATGAAAAAAATCTCAAAAGTAGAACTTTATAAAAACTTTCTAGGAAAATTATTTTGAACTTGATAGGTTGAAAAGTTTTTGAAAAAAAAAAAAAAATTTCACACACTTACTGTGACGGACGAAAAACTACGGAACCCTACACTGAGCGTGGTCCGACACACTCTTGGCCGGTTTGTTTGATCTTACTCTATATTCACCTGGTGGCGAAGCCAGCAGAGTGAGCCTCCCGTATGTTATTTAGTTCAGTCACCATTACTAAAGTCTTCTATTTCGAGGATTAGATCGAAGTCCAATTCTCGAAATTAAGTTACGCCCGAGGGTTTAATTCGCTTTGTATCAACATAAATTTACATGAAATTCTCATACAGCGACAAAAGCTCTACGTCGCTGTGTCGCACAAAATAAATAATGAATAGAGCCACGTCACTATGTGTTGTGTGTGCGTACCGTGCGCCGCAGTGGGATTTTCTACCTTAATATCTTTCCATTTGATAATGTCTCCTACATTCTCGCTGCTAAGATAAGTATTAAAAACTGCGCCTTTTGGCACCACTCTCACTGTATACTTGTGATGAGTACTTTGAGTGTTTTATAAAATGGGATTAACCTTTTCGACGCCAACGACGCATATATCCGCACCGCAGGTTCAAAGCCAACGACTGATATATGCGCCAAGGAGCCCAGCGCGATAGCAACCTTCTTACATTGACATAAGGTTTAACTCCGCACAAAATGTCTTGTTGACTTGGCGTGTGGTTGAAAACTTTTCTCTTTGACAGAGCAACGAACAAGTATGGCTCTATAGTTAGTTACTTACAGGTCGATTCACGAAAGCTGGCATGAATAAATTGAATGAAAGTAATGTCACTGTGAGTGTCAGTGTGAGTGCCGTTCTTATACAGGGGCCTCCTAATATTTTGTAAACATACCTTATACGTTTTCGTTATTCAAGAAAAAATAAATTATATTATTATAATCTGCACCAATTATCATGTTAATCCTTTTAGTAATTATTATTAAAGTCCTTTGTAAATAAAACGTATATATTTATTTTTATGACTTATTGTTAATGAATGTAAGTATGAATGAAAACATTTATTTCAAGTAACACAGGACTCATAGGGAAAATTACATATTAACTTAATGTCAAGAATCGAAAGCAGATGGCTTGTTCAAATTGTTGAAAAAATCTAAAAAAAGACCAGACCAAGGATTCCGCGTCGTCAGGAGAGTTTTTAATTTATTTTTATCCTGTTTTCACACTGACGCCGCATTCTACAAAATGACGGCGAAAAGATTCGAAATTCTTACGAAATTTAACTGTTATTTTCGCGTTTCATGGCATCGTCATTGTGCATGAAACATGGTTATAATTATATATTTATTTATTTATAAAATGCAAAATCTCGGAAACACAATTATAATCACTTTTTGCATCAACCTGTATTTAATAATTATGTGATGCACACATAGACATTATCATTCACTCGTTGAATTCATTCGTGCCAGCTTTCGTGAATTGACCTGTACTATATTTACTTGTAACATTACCGGTTTAATGGCTATCTATACCAAATACAACAAGGCACACATCAAATAAGTATGATACTAGGAATAGCAATCAAAATAGTTCACATTTCATTCAAGGCCTCCTTATGGCAGGTCGCCAAATTATTATCATCGGATTTGTAAAGTTTCACTGCAATTTCTGTTTGCAGGAATTTTGATGTTTTAATATTAAAATTAATTAATAAATTCCGTTGTATGTTGCATAGGAAATAGGCTATACAGATACGATTCTGGACGTGCGCTCCAACCGGGTGCGCAGCCTCCTGGGCCTCAACAATGAGGAGCAAGCGGAGGATCCCAGCTGCAGAAGCTATGACAAGCAGCAGCGCGACAGATGCGAGTACTCTATGAACTCTATGGTTCGCAAATACGATATCGGTAAGTATATGAACTTACTCAAAACTTTAGCCTAAAGTTGTGATCTCTGTTTTCGTATAGGCATCGCAAAAAGACAAATTCATACATTTATAAAATCCATTGCAAGCATTTTATTTTTTGTGTGGGGTGTAACGAAGAATTTTACTTACTGCTGTTAATTAATTAATTTATTTATAAAGGAAGATCATCAGCTTAACCCATTGGAACCTTGACAGATCTAGACTTCAATACTAATGCGAAATCAATTGATGACACCAGTAGGTCTAGACTTCAGGCCCCGAAGCATGGATGGCCTTAAAACGCGATAAGTGACAAGATAAGAGCGTCGTCTCGTTCTATCGAACGGTGTCAGCCAGGAACGGATGCTCTATCTTGTCACTTATCGCGTGATATCCATGCAACGGGGCCAGTGCACATGTGACATCATATGATGTCGCTGGGCACCGAGAAGATACCACAGAATAGCTTAAAACAGTGGTGACAGTGAGCTAATAACAAATCCTCACCGATAGCGTAATTAATTATATAAAAAAAGTGAGCAAAAAGCCGAACAAAAACACAGCGCTTTTGCCTCTTGTTACTGCTACTTAGATAAATAGGTACTTAGTTCTAAATAGACTAATACAAAGAGTTGCCTAAACTAGTTACGGGACCAACTCCCAGTAAGTCAATAATTCAATGTAATTTACCTACCTGTAATTTGAGTTCCTATATATCATACGAGTGACCTAGTTTATTACCCGACTGCCCAAGAAGAGAGGGTTATGTTTTATCATATGAGTTCTTAATTCTCATAACAAGAGAAGTTCCCAAAACATGAGTTTTCGTATGCATGTTCAGTGTTATTTAATCTACATAAAGGTCTTCAACACTTTAGCTCAGGTGAGGTGTGCTGTTGGGCGAGACCTGATAAATAGGACTTTTTTTTATAGAAAAATGAAGTACAAAGTAATTTAGTAAATGTTACTGTTGTCAGGTAAAGAACAACAGCGCAAAGGCGCGTCGGGAGGCGGCTACAACGAGGAGGGCCTCTCGGTGCAGGACACGGCGGTGGTGTTCACCCACTTCGAGTTCCTCGCCAACCAGGAGATGGACATGGACGAGATCGACGATCTCGACGCGAAGCAGACGCATCATGCTGCGCCCAAACAAGGTCACATAACCTATCGAGACTTGTCTCGCCACTCTTTACTAACTCGACTGGGAGATTCGTAACAAGGTGGTCTATTCGAGTCGACGTATTGCTGTGAAACCGGGTCCGGTTTCGTTCAGGCACATCACGCTTGGAAACGGAACTGGTCAAATATGTCTTACCAATGTGTCCAACCGAGGCTCACGATTATTTCCGCAGAGGTAAAACATACCGCGGAAACTTTAATAAAAAAACTCACTACCGGTATTGGCTTACGTCTTCATTAAAAGTTTACTCTGATATTAGTCTCTTTTAATATTATTTGATGGCGACGACCATTTCGAAAAAAACGCATTAAAACGCTAAATATTTGCCCCCAATCAGATCTTAACTAAGTGTAATCGGAAGTCAGAATTATATTGGTATACCTGAGGTGAGTTAACGCTAGACGTCGCGAAAATATCAGGGCAGTATTGTCCACTTCTGTGAGCGCACATTCTGGGTTATTATTTCGAAATGTGTTATACCGACAAAAAATAACATGGGGTGTTTTGATGTTACTTTACGGATTAGGCTTGTAGCTTTGAGTGAACCCATGAAACTTTGGCCAATAGCCTCGTAAGGCCCATGGACCTACTGGAAGGACTTATTCTCTTAAAGGAATTTAAACCATTTTGGGTTGGAATAGAGTTGCATTTGTTTTGTTTTGGTCTTTTTTGAAATCAACGAAATTCAACTCTATTTCTTACGTTAGTTGATTCAAATTTCAATGTCAGTTTGTGTCGTATGTTGGGCCTTAGGAGGATAGGCAAGTATTATCAATATTATCATGATTCAGTAGTACTAATCTCTTTTTATCAAATGACCAGAGAATGAGACTGGACTTAACTGACGACTGTTTGAAGTACCTATACTGTTATCAGTTATTAGTTACTTTGCTCGTGTTTAACCTCAGAAGTCCCAGGATCCTATAGATATAAAGAACAAAATAGTTGAATGGAATATAAGTCGAATTTTAAAGTAAGGATTTTTTTTTGGTTCATCGGATTTTAGAACCATTTCAAATTCAATACTATTATCCATTGTGTTTTCATGTATGTTGTGGTCCCAGGAGGATATGTTTGACATTGATTATACCTACTCATGTTAGATTATTGATGTAATTGTGTGAACAGGTGAAGAAGTGGATCACGAGGCCGAGGAAGTGCTGAACGAGCTTAACTCTCTGACGGAGAGCGAGGCCGACGGCGGCGGCCAGGGTGACGAGTATCCAGTCGGTAAGTCAACTTACAGGGTCATACATTTGCCCGAATCATTCTTGTATAGATAGCGACTTAGCGACTCTAAATGGAACTTCACTCGCTACAACGTGATCTCATTGACTTAGGGTGGGTCGCACCAAACCGTCTGTAATTGTAAGCCGTGTTCGTTAAAATAGAACTTCACTCGCTACAACGTGATCTTATTGACTTAGGGTGGGTCGCAATACAATATATAATTTCAGTATCTAGACACGCGGCAGCGTGTTAAGCCAAGTTCAAGCAAAGGAACTGTCTAGCCAGCACCGAGTGTATCATTACACGAACCACTTGGTGCCACTTTTGACCCTTCTATAACTCAAAACCTCTTTAACGTAAACACATAAAACAACGTGTGTTTAATTACATCCATAAGTACATCTAGAAGCCCAAATTTCAAGAAGCTAGCTCAAACGGTTATAAAGATATGAAGGTCAATAAGTCGTATATTTTAGTACTGACTGACTGACATATAGTACCTAAACCTAACCTACTTCCAGATGACCTAGAAGGATGAAATTTGGAATCCAGCTCGGTAATTGTGTGTAGGCGTAGGAAAAAATCAAAAAATAAAAAAAAGTTAAAAAATAGGGGAGGTAATACATATATTTTTTTAATTGTAGCGTTGGAACCGTTACAAGCAGATATTTGAAACTATCCCAATATATGTATTATTATCAGGCCTCGGATTATTTTTCGCATGGTAAGATGAAAGAAAACTATGGAGTCGATGTTAAAACTAAACTTTAACTCATATTCATACTCATACTCACTAATTTTCTTAGTCCCTTTTGGGCATGTAGCCAGGAATAATAAAACATTTAAAAAACCATGTAAAAACCTGAGCCCATACCAACTCAATTGGGTTCAATTCGCAGTGATAAGGGGGCAATCTTAATATTTTGACATTATGTGCCGCTGCTACCTCATCCACTGCATTTTTATTGTGAGCAGGCTTCTCCTTTGCGACAATTGTCATCAATTTCTCTTTGGTCTAATTTTCTGGAAATGTGACAATCTTTTCCTTCAGCCAATCAATCATCAAATCTATGGTGTCATGGCGGCCATAACAACCATAAAGCACTATTATTCTGCAATTAGCTAAAATTATGCAAAAATAGGTTATTAATAACTTACATGTACTTAAAATGTTGTACCAAATGTTATTAACACCTGAAGTGATACAAGCACAATACCACCTCTGCAACCAAAAATTACGGATGATTAAGTTTTTATTAAAGCGTCTTGTATTTATGTAAAAATAAGTAAATAAACTTACTTCTTTAAATTATAGAATTAAAATTACCAATATATCAATTATGTCAGCGTGTGTTTTTAGAAAAAAAGGTTATACTATTGTACGATCATTTTATTGCAGTGGCAACATTGTCGTAGTATTTTTGGTCTTGAATTCCAGTTTCGGGTATACTAAGCTCTATGGGTGTTGGAAACTATGAGCACATTACGAAAGTAATGTTTTTTTTATTTTTTATTTACAATATAATTTATTTCTATTCCAGTGATTTATTTTATTTATAATTTAATTTCGTTCTTAATTAAATGAATGAGTATGAATATAAATAACAATTTAATTTCAATATCGACTCCATAGTTTTTATTCATGTTACCATGCGAAAAATAATCCGAGGCCTGATTATTATATTTGCTATATAACAGAAATATAAAAATAAAGTTAAGTCAAAAAATAAGGGGTGTCCCCATACAGAAAACTTGTAATACGCGCTAAACAACCGGCCAACGGTGTGTCGTCGGCGGCGCGCGGCACCTCATAATTATATACACAGAACAGAAGTAAATCTCAATACCTGCCTAGTTTTCTTTACAAAAAGTAATGATATCCCACCAAAAACATAAATGTAAAAAAGGAGAGCCAAGTACAATACAAAAATTATGCTTGGCTGTGGGCTTCGCCGCAAAAAGAATGGAGATCTAAATGAGTGCCAAGTTGTATGCAAAATCCAAATATGTATTTATAGGAACAAATAACATTATGAACAAGTATTAAACTCTATTGGGATACCTATAGCAATTGCTGTTATTTAAAAATCTTAAAGTAAGTTAGATTTGACTTGGCCAGTTTTTATCAGAATTAAAATATATATATGTCGAATAACTTTATAAAATGACTGATGTAATGAAAACTGGCCAAGTCAAATCTAACCTACTTTAAGATCTCACATTTTTAAATAACAGCAATTGTTATAGGTATTTAATAAAGCAAAGACATAGAGTTTAATACTTGTTCATAATGTTATTTTGTTCCTATAAATACATATTTGGATTTTGCATACAACTTGGCACTCATTTAGATCTCTATTCTTTTTGCGGCGAAGCCCACAGCCAAGCATAATTTTTGTATTGAACTTGGCTCTCCTTTTTTTTTACATTTATGTTTTTGGTGGGATTAGAGTATTCACGAGTTATAATAGAAAATACCGAAATTACTACATGCGTGCCTAATATATTTGAGGAGTTCCCTCAATTCCTCATGGTTCCCATCATGCAACTGGAGTTTTAAAAACAATGGGACCAATCTGGAAGCATATACTTTTAATTAATAAAAGAATTGTACGAATCGGTTCATAAATGACGGAGTTCTGAGGTAACAAACATAAAAAAAAACATACAACTGAATTGAGAAACTCCTCCTTTTTTTTGAATTCGGTTACAAATTAGCTTTTGCCGAGGCCCCACTGACGCGCCCCACTTATGAATTGTGGCTAAGCTTTATCATCATATCAGTCGAAAGACGTCCACTGCTAGACATATTCCTTCCCCAAAGAGTGCCACAATGACCGGCCCTGCGCCACCCGCGGACTCCCGCGACCTTTACCAGATCATCGGTCCACCAAGTGGGGGGTTTACCCACGCTGCGCCTGCCGGTACGTGGTCGCCACTCGAAAATCTTTCCGCCCCAACGGTGATCGATTCTACCTGCAATCTGCCCCGACCACTGCTACTTAAATAGTCCCCAGGACGCTCGACTCTCCATACAAACGTAGAACAGACATACCAGATATTTTTTTACAGACGAGTAAATTTCTCTCTCCCTCTCTCTCTATTTTTTAAATTTAGTTTCCGACCTAGTTATGGCAAATCCGACTTGAAAGAGTCCGCAGTAAGCTCGATTCTCCATACAAACGTAGTTACACTCTCATTTTAAAACGACTAGCTAGTTTTCTCTGTAACTTTGTGCTTAGAATAAGTTAAGTACCATCAAGGTCTGTAATTAGTTCATGAAGCTTCAGATACCATAGTAAAACTATACAGCAAATTTAAGTTTTTAACCACGACGGAACGGAGAAGGTATTTCATACAAAACTTGTTTTCTCTGTATTTTGTTTATTTTATAAACTAAAGCCATATATACCTCATGTCATTGTATATGCAAAGTTTCGTTAAAATCCAACACGTAGTTTTAAAATTAGAACGAAACTACGTTTGTATGGGAACGTGAAATTCGGCCGAGCTTACTGCCGGCTGGCGTCCACTAGGCTCGCCGAGCCGAGTCGACTAGAATCGAAAATAATTCGCCTTCATACATTAACTTTCAGTGCGTCGATTGACGCAGAGCCAAGTTGTGTCGAGCGTGCTAGGGAGTCAAGTTTACCGTTTGGATGCAATGTTGTTGCAGTGAAGTACCCTGGAGGCGGAGGCGAGGCGGACGAGGAGCCGCTGGCGCTGGGCGAGCTGGCGCAGCTCACCGTCAGCAACGAGCCCGAGGCGTACGACGTGCAGGGCGCCAGCAAGGAGTCCTTCCGCAAGACGTGGAACGCCAAGTACACGCTGCGCTCGCACTTCGACGGGGTCAGTATTGGATTTTGTTTATGCCTGGGTTACATTATGCCACTTCCACTGCCCTTCACGCTGCCCTGCTGCTTGCCGTAAATATATCTGTGGCAGCGTCTAAGGGCAGTGAGCGTTTACATTGCCACTCCATACCGCTTTTGTGTTGGGGCAGTGGAGGACGACAGTAACGTCAGCTAAATTTACTCTTCATATTCATTCTCTTTAGTTATTGTGGAATGGAGGACGCCTTATTTATACCTTCTGCGCTTTGCCACCTGAGTTTGTATAACTATAACGTGTGGATAACGTGGCGACGGTTGACGACGGTGTTAGTGTGACGACAGTATGTAAACACTCGCTTGCGCTGCCGCTGCCAGTCCTTTGACTTCCGCCACAAAAACCGCTAATCAAGGGAGCGTAGGGCAGTAGCAGCGGCATGAGCAGTGTGGGCAGCGAAAGTTGGTGTTCACATCACTCGCGCTGCCTGCTTTCATGCCCACTTCTCTCTCCACTGCCACGGAAGTGAGCATAGTGTAACCCAGGCATTAGGATGACGTTTCGTATCGATAACTGTTTTAATATCTATAGATACTAGAATAGAGACCCACTTCCGTTTTGACAGCTGTGTCAAATTTAAACTCATAACGATTCAAAAATCAGTACTGTAATAACATTAGAGTACAGATTTTACCTACTACCACAGACAAGAAAGTTGTCATAGTAAAATTGGTTGTAATAATGCTGGTCATTTCCTACGATTTCTGAACGCATTTTAGAGCACTAATGATAAAAACTTTTATTTCGAACTATTTGTTTATGAAGTTGACACACTGCGATAAAGCGGTCGATTAAAAAAAAAGTTAAAGTGCTTTTATGAAAAATGTATGAACCATAAAAGTACGCTTAACAGTGCGCTTATGGGCCATAGAGCATAGAGTTTTTCAACGACTTATTATTAGTGTAATTGTATTTGATTGCTACAGCCTATATAAATGGAGGAGTAGAAATTAGTATTTTAAAAGGAACACGTGTACACTTTTGTCTTCACAAACACGAATTAAATCTTAATAGTTTAGGACTGATAGTTTATCATCTTTCTTTTCGTCTTTTCATTTTGAACTGTATTTTGGTGGGAAATCAGAAATGTGACAGCTCTTGCTTATGGTTTGTTTTGTTTTTAATTTGTTTGCACTTGCCATCCGAACCAAACCAAATCCGGACCCAGACCGAATTCGAACCGTTTATTTTTATAAATAATACCAAGAATTTATAAAACATGTAATTTAACACACAATAGATGATGATTTATTATTATTGTAGTAAATAATTTATAATATACAAATGTTAAATAGTAAATAAATACTTTTATTTCGAAATATTTGTTTATGAAGTTGGCACCACTGCAATATAGCGGCCGAAAATGCAAAAAAAGTTAAACAGTGCTTTTATGAAAAATGTATGAAACAAAAAAGTACGCTAAACAGTGCGTTTTTGGGCCATAGAGCATAGAGTTTTTCGACGACTTATTAGTGGTGTCATTGTATTTGAGCTACAGCCTATATAAATGACAGATAACGGTACAGGAGTAGAAAATAGTAGTTTATGCTACTGATACATAATAGGATCACACGAGTGTTTTAAGGCCTAATTATGTACAGTTGCATACACTACTTTATCTAAACACATATCATAAGTACTCTAAGATGGGTTCAGAAGCCGTAGGAAAATGACCTGCATTGCTACGAGTACTACCGGTAAGTTATCTTTGAAAAAAAATTGAAAAAAAAGTGAAATTGAAAAAAAAAAAATTGAAAAAAAAGTAAAAAAAGGTTAGATAATGTAAAAAAAAAGTGAAAAAAGTAAAAAACTGCAAAAAAAATTAAAAATAAGTGAAAAGAGTAAAAAAAAAGGTAAAAAAGAATAAAAGTGACAAAAATTGAAAAAAAGAAAAAAAAGTTAAAAAAACTAAAAAAAAAATTTGAAAAAAGTAAAAAACGGCAAAAAAAAAAAAAAAAAATTGAAAAACAAGTAAAAAAAAATAAAAAAAGGTAAAAAAGGAATAAAAATTACAAAAATTGAAAAAAAAGTAAAAAAAAGTTAGACAAAGTAAAAGAAAAGTGAAAAAAGTAAAAAAAAAATAAAAGAAAAGGTAAAAAAGGAATAAAAGTGACAAAAAGTAAAAAAAAAGTGCAAAAAAATTAAAAAGCTGAAAAAAAAGTTTGAAAAGTAAAAAAAAATGAAAAAAAGTTTAAAAAAAGTTAAAAAAGTAAAAAATGTTAAAAAAGTAAAATAAAAAAACATAATAAATTTACATTTCGTATCGATAACTGTTTTAATATCTATAGATACTAGACTAGAGACCCACTTGAGTTCTGTTCCAAATTTAAACTCATAACGATACCGATAATCTGTACTGTAATAACATAAACAGTACAGATTTTACCTACTACCACAGACAAGAAAGTTGTCATAGTAAAATTGGTTGTAATAATGCTGGTCATTACCGACGGTTTCTGAACGCATTTTAGAGCACTAATGATATGTGCGTAGATAATAGTATTTTTCACAATCGTGTTATAATAGAGAGCTTTTTAGTCGAGTACCGTGTTTAGGCCACGAAGCTTGCTGAGTGGCCTAAGTAAGGTACGAGATTAAAAAGCTTGATTATAACACTATTGTGAACAATACTTTTTGTACGAGTTCAATAATAGTATTTTTTCTACTCCTGTACCGTTATCTGTCATTTATATAGGCTGTAGCTCAAATACAATGACACCACTAATAAGTCGCCGAAAAACTCTATGCTCTATGGCCCAAAAACGCACTGTTTTTCGGATTTCTTTTTTTTCATACATTTTTCATAAAAGCACTGTTTAACTTTTTTAAATCGGCCGCTATATTGCAGTGGTGCCAACTTCATAAACAAATATTTCGAAATAAAAGTTTTTATTTACTATTTAACATTTGTATATTATACATTATTTACTACAATAATAATAAACCATCATCTACTGTGTGTTAAATTACATGTTTTATAAATTCTTGGTATTATTTATGAAAATAAAGTTCGAACTCGGTCCGGGTCCGGATTAGGTTTGGTTCAGATGGCAAATGCAAACAAATTAAAAACAAAACAAACCATAAACAAGAAGTGTAACATTTCCGATTTCCCACCAAAATATATACAGTTCAAATTCGAAATGAAAAGATGAAAGATGATAAACTGTTAGTCCTAGAATATTAAGATTTTATTCGTGTTTGTGAAGATAAAAGTGTACGTTCCTTTTTAAATTGTCGAACCAATTAATAACTGCACTCCCGAAGAAATTGCGTGAGTAGTAAAAGTATGAATAGAAAACTTGCTGCCCGAAAAGGCAAACTATTTTGTAGTCTGCTATTTATTTAAAATTTGTCGTAGAAAAAGTATTGTATGCAACGGTTTATAACTGGTCTAAAAACGCTCGTGGCGTCTTTAATTGCGATGCTCGCCAAGGCTCGCATCGCAACTCACATCACTCGCGTTTTAAGACCCTTCTTACAAAACAGTTGCATAAAATACTATTATGCAACTGTTGTATAAGAAGGGTGTTAAAAGGCGCACGCAATTAAAGACGCCACGAGCGTTTTTAGACCAGTTATACACCGTTGCATACAATACTTTTTCTACGACAAATTTTAAATAGATAGCTGAGGCTCTAGTATAAGTTTTAGAGATACAATACGTTTTCGAACGCGTTTGTGTTTAGTCTCAATTTGTATGGCAACGCGAATAGCGCCTCTGGTGGTAACTATTAGGAACTACGCGTTGCCATACAAATTGAAACTAAACGCAAACGCGTTCGAAAACGTATTTGTACCGATAAAACTTGTACTAGAGCTACAGACTACAGAATAGTTTAAGTTTTCAGGCAGCAAGTTTTCTATTCGTACTTTTGCTACTGACGCAATTTCTTCAGGAGTGCAGTTATTAATTTCTTCGACCATTTTAAAAAGAACGTACACTTTTGTCTTCACAAACACGAATAAAATCTTAATAGTTTAGGACTAATTATTAGTTTATCATCTTTCGTCTTTTCATTTTGAACTGAATTTTGGTGGGAAATCGGAAATGTGACAGCTCTTGTTTATGGTTTGTTTTGTTTTTAATTTGTTTGCACTTGCTATCTGAACCAAACCGAATCCGGACCCAGACCGAATTCAAACTGTTTATTTTTATAAATAATACCAAGAATTTATAAAAAATGTAATTTAACACACAATAGATGATGATTTATTATTATTGTAGTAAATAATTTATAATATACAAATGTTAAATCGTAAATAAATACTTTTATTTCGAAATATTTGTTTATGAAGTTGGCACCACTGCAATATAACGGCCGATTTAAAAAAAAAGTTAAACGGTGCTTTTATGAAAAATGTATGAACCAAAAAAGTACGCTAAACAGTGCGTTTTTGGGCCATAGAGCATAGAGTTTTTCGACGACTTATTAGTGGTGTCATTGTATTTGAGCTACAGCCTATATAAATGACAGATAACGGTACAGGAGTAGAAAAAAATAATTTTCTACGAGTCAACTGAACTAATTAAACAAACTCGATACTGTTGAAACGAAGTGCAGCTCATTGCTCGTACAAAAACAGTTGCATAAAATACTATTATGCAACTGTTGTATAAGAAGGGTGTTAAAAGGCGAGTGGCGTGGGTTGCGATGCGAGCCTTGGCGAGCATCGCAATTAAAGACGCCACGAGCGTTTTTAGACCAGTTATACACCGTTGCATACAATACTTTTTCTACGACAAATTTTAAATAGATAGCTGAGGCTCTAGTATAAGTTTTAGCGATACAATACGTTTTCGAACGCGTTTGTGTTTAGTCTCAATTTGTATGGCAACGCGAACAGCGCCTCTGGTGGTAACTATTAGGAACTACGCGTTGCCATACAAATTGAAACTAAACGCAAACGCGTTCGAAAACGTATTTGTACCGATAAAACTTGTACTAGAGCTACAGACTACAGAATAGTTAAAGTTTTCAGGCAGCAAGTTTTCTATTCGTACTTTTGCTACTGACGCAATTTCTTCAGGAGTGCAGTTATTAATTTCTTCGACCATTTTAAAAAGAACGTACACTTTTGTCTTCACAAACACGAATAAAATCTTAATAGTTTAGGACTAATAGTTTATCATCTTTCGTCTTTTCATTTTGAACTGAATTTTGGTGGGAAATCGGAAATGTGACAGCTCTTGTTTATGGTTTGTTTTGTTTTTAATTTGTTTGCACTTTATATCTGAACCAAACCGAATCCGGACCCAGACCGAATTCAAACTGTTTATTTTTATAAATAATACCAAGAATTTATAAAAAATGTAATTTAACACACAATAGATGATGATTTATTATTATTGTAGTAAATAATTTATAATATACAAATGTTAAATCGTAAATAAATACTTTTATTTCGAAATATTTGTTTATGAAGTTGGCACCACTGCAATATAACGGCCGATTTAAAAAAAAGTTAAACAGTGCTTTTATGAAAAATGTATAAACCAAAAAAGTACGCTAAACAGTGCGTTTTTGGGCCATAGAGCATAGAGTTTTTCGACGACTTATTAGTGGTGTCATTGTATTTGAGCTACAGCCTATATAAATGACAGATAACGGTACAGGAGTAGAAAAAAATAATTTTCTACGAGTCAACTGAACTAATTAAACAAACTCAATACTGTTGAAACGAAGTGCAGCTCATCGCTCGTACGCTTGTTGATATCTTAAAAGACATCAACGAGCGTACGACATCAAAGCGATTCAATTGGTCCAATTCATTACAGTTCAGTAAAGCAGCCACGTGATTGGTCGAATTTATTTTAGTTGTCTGGAGCGTATCGAAAAGTAGTTATTTCGATTGTTTCGACAGTAACATGGACTACAACTATGAAAAGAGTGACGTTGCAGTACTCTCTATGAAATCTTAATACACATATTTTAATCGTCGAGTACAAAAACTACTATTTCCGCCCACCAATTTTTTATGGTAGAGGTATTATGGCTGAATATGATTGACACGTGACTTGTACAGGTGCGAGCGCTGGCGTTCCACCCGACAGAGCCGGCTCTAGTGACCGCCTCGGAGGACCACACCCTCAAGCTGTGGAACCTGCAGCGCACAGTGCCGGCCAAGAAGTCGGCCGGGCTGGACGTGGAGCCGCTGTACACGTTCCGCGCGCACTCGGCGCCCGTGCTGTGCCTGGCCATGGGTGCGCCGCGCACCGAGGAGTGCTTCTCGGGCGGGCTCGACGGCACCATCCGCGTCTGGAACCTGCCGCAGCCCACTGCCGACCCTTACGACCCTTATGATCCCACGGTTCAGGTATGCTATTCTCACCTACAGATACCCTTATTCTAGGCCAACAACTCGACTTTACAACAATTTGGTTTTCAAAGCTCATTGCAGTTTTGGGTTTTCAAGTTTGGCTACAGGAAAGACGCGAAACTAAATAACTGTACGACGTGTACTATCGCCAACAGAGTTAACTGACCATCCATGCACTTTATGTTAATTGTAATAAGGTTCAATATAAATACACTGGCTGGAGGGTGTTGTGTTTCGGCGGTTCTGGTTCGGAGCTGACGACGTAGCGAAGCCACATTGATATTTCGCCTAAAAGACAACATAACGACTCATTTAGATTAGTTTTTCTAATTGTATGTATGCTAGTCTTTAAGGTATTTGTTATATGGGTCTCAGATGCCAGAATGAAATAAATTATTATTATAATGGTGGCATATCGCAGGGCCCGGTGCTGCGCGAGCACACGGACGCGGTGTGGTCGCTGTCGGCGGCGCACGGGCGGCTGCTGTCGGCGTCGGCCGATGGCACGGCGCGGCTGTGGGCGCCGCGCGCCGCCCGGCCGCTGCTGGCCACGCTGCGCGACGACGCGCTCGTGGCGCCCGCCGCCGCCGCCGCCGACTTCGCCGAGGCCGGCGCGCGCGCCGCCGTCGTCTATCGCGACGGAAACATGCTGCTCTATGACCTCGAGACCGGACAGGTACGCACCTGCGGTCCGCCGCTCCTACACTCCCTCATGTGCGCCGCCCGGCCGCTGCTGGCCACGCTGCGCGACGACGCGCTCGTGGCGCCCGCCGCCGCCGCCGCCGACTTCGCCGAGGCCGGCGCGCGCGCCGCCGTCGTCTATCGCGACGGAAACATGCTGCTCTATGACCTCGAGACCGGACAGGTACGCACCTGCGGTCCGCCGCTCCTACACTCCCTCATGTGCGCCGCCCGGCCGCTGCTGGCCACGCTGCGCGACGACGCGCTCGTGGCGCCCGCCGCCGCCGCCGCCGACTTCGCCGAGGCCGGCGCGCGCGCCGCCGTCGTCTATCGCGACGGAAACATGCTGCTCTATGACCTCGAGACCGGACAGGTACGCACCTGCGGTCCGCCGCTCCTACACTCCCTCATGTGCGCCGCCCGGCCGCTGCTGGCCACGCTGCGCGACGACGCGCTCGTGGCGCCCGCCGCCGCCGCCGCCGACTTCGCCGAGGCCGGCGCGCGCGCCGCCGTCGTCTATCGCGACGGAAACATGCTGCTCTATGACCTCGAGACCGGACAGGTACGCACCTGCGGTCCGCCGCTCCTACACTCCCTCATGTGCGCCGCCCGGCCGCTGCTGGCCACGCTGCGCGACGACGCGCTCGTGGCGCCCGCCGCCGCCGCCGCCGACTTCGCCGAGGCCGGCGCGCGCGCCGCCGTCGTCTATCGCGACGGAAACATGCTGCTCTATGACCTCGAGACCGGACAGGTACGCACCTGCGGTCCGCCGCTCCTACACTCCCTCATGTGCGCCGCCCGGCCGCTGCTGGCCACGCTGCGCGACGACGCGCTCGTGGCGCCCGCCGCCGCCGCCGCCGACTTCGCCGAGGCCGGCGCGCGCGCCGCCGTCGTCTATCGCGACGGAAACATGCTGCTCTATGACCTCGAGACCGGACAGGTACGCACCTGCGGTCCGCCGCTCCTACACTCCCTCATGTGCGCCGCCCGGCCGCTGCTGGCCACGCTGCGCGACGACGCGCTCGTGGCGCCCGCCGCCGCCGCCGCCGACTTCGCCGAGGCCGGCGCGCGCGCCGCCGTCGTCTATCGCGACGGAAACATGCTGCTCTATGACCTCGAGACCGGACAGGTACGCACCTGCGGTCCGCCGCTCCTACACTCCCTCATGTGCGCCGCCCGGCCGCTGCTGGCCACGCTGCGCGACGACGCGCTCGTGGCGCCCGCCGCCGCCGCCGCCGACTTCGCCGAGGCCGGCGCGCGCGCCGCCGTCGTCTATCGCGACGGAAACATGCTGCTCTATGACCTCGAGACCGGACAGGTACGCACCTGCGGTCCGCCGCTCCTACACTCCCTCATGTGCGCCGCCCGGCCGCTGCTGGCCACGCTGCGCGACGACGCGCTCGTGGCGCCCGCCGCCGCCGCCGCCGACTTCGCCGAGGCCGGCGCGCGCGCCGCCGTCGTCTATCGCGACGGAAACATGCTGCTCTATGACCTCGAGACCGGACAGGTACGCACCTGCGGTCCGCCGCTCCTACACTCCCTCATGTGCGCCGCCCGGCCGCTGCTGGCCACGCTGCGCGACGACGCGCTCGTGGCGCCCGCCGCCGCCGCCGCCGACTTCGCCGAGGCCGGCGCGCGCGCCGCCGTCGTCTATCGCGACGGAAACATGCTGCTCTATGACCTCGAGACCGGACAGGTACGCACCTGCGGTCCGCCGCTCCTACACTCCCTCATGTGCGCCGCCCGGCCGCTGCTGGCCACGCTGCGCGACGACGCGCTCGTGGCGCCCGCCGCCGCCGCCGCCGACTTCGCCGAGGCCGGCGCGCGCGCCGCCGTCGTCTATCGCGACGGAAACATGCTGCTCTATGACCTCGAGACCGGACAGGTACGCACCTGCGGTCCGCCGCTCCTACACTCCCTCATGTGCGCCGCCCGGCCGCTGCTGGCCACGCTGCGCGACGACGCGCTCGTGGCGCCCGCCGACTTCGCCGAGGATGTCACTTTTTTGGGTCAAAAAAAACACTGTGCTGCGGTCATTCCCTCATACGCATGAGGGAGTGTAAAAGCGTCGGCCCGCGCGGCTGTTGCTGAATTCATCCGTTTCATTTTGAATGTTATGGCGTGACAACACCTTTACAGTCCGGCTGATTTTAGCACGGCTATCACAAGACGGCCGCGACATACTCTCGAGCTCTCTCGCACTATCCGTCTCTTTCCAAGCGGTCTAATAAGAGAGATACGGATAGTGCGAGAGAGTTCGAGAGTATGTCGCGGCCGTTTTGTGATAGCCGACATATTTGCAATCATTTTAATCATTCAGGTTTTAGGGACATTACTTAGGATTGCCGACGGTAAAAGAACCGGGTCTTTAAGTTATGTTTTATATTAGGCAATCGACTCTGGCAAATAGGGCGTCCATCCGGCGTGCGCCACGCACCACAGTGGTTGTTGTACACAGGGCAAAGGAGATGACCAGTGTGCGATACAAATTTAGTTCTAACCGAGTGCCCCACGCCTGGTTTAAATTTCTCAAAAATATGTACAGTCGCCTGCAGAGAAAAGTGACCTACACACAAACCTCTTTACTGGAGAGCATACCGAGCAATTTTCCTGAGTGTTATTTGTATAAAGGATGTAGGGTGTTCATGTTGGTCGTAGTTGTATGTATTGTTTGTTCATGTTCACTGATGGTGATGTTTGTCCTCGGTCCGTGTACAGACGGTGCTGCGCGTGGCGATGGAGAGCGCGGCGACCCGTGTGCGCGCGCACCCCACACTGCCGCTGCTGGTGTCGGCGCACGAGGACCGGCACATCCGCTTCTGGGACGTGGTGTCGGGCCGCTGCGCGCACGCCATGGTGGCGCACCTGGACGCCGTCACCGGCCTGGCGCTGGATCCCAACGGACTGTTCCTGCTCTCCGGCTCGCACGACTGCTCCGTGCGTCTCTGGAACCTGGACACCAAGACCTGCGTGCAGGAGATCACGGCGCACCGCAAGAAGTTCGACGAGAGCATCCTCGACGTGGCCTTCCACCCGCTGCGGCCGTACATCGCCAGTGCCGGCGCCGACGGGCTCGCCAAAGTGTTCGTCTGAACGTCGCCGTCGACTATATATTATATATATATTACATGTAATTTTCCTTTCGATACGAGGTCGCGGGCTCGCGCGATGGCCTGGGCCGGCGCGAGCTCGCGTCAGTAAGTCAGTAGCGAGCGAGGCTCGTAGTCGAGCGGGGTGCGGCCCCGCCGGGCCGCTCTAGCGTATTTAAATTGTAACGTAATGGACGCGCTCGACGCTCGTTATAAGCGCGTAGTGAACACTCATCTATGTATAGACATTTGAAATCTATTATAATATATTTTTAGACTTTCAGTATGTGGACTTTAGGTTTTTATTGCGACTTTTTCACCGATTTTATGATACGCAGTGAGAATATTGTTCGTTTCTATGCATCTGTAAGCGAGACCTTGTAATAAATAACATGTGGATACCGACGATGTTTCCTTGATATGTTTATGTTGTGTCTGTACAGTTAGATGTTACGCACTATTTGCTGATCGTTTTGCAGAGAACGAATGGTGTTTCTTTAGGCTAGCATATTTTATTTAAATCAATTGGATATCAATATCTTATTGTTTTGTGACATGTATCGAGTAACGTGCTCTCATTGTAACTCACGAGCAATCGAACAAAAATTGAGTAGAAGTACTATATCGGAAGTAACGTAAGTAATGTTTGTTCATAACGAGTACTGCGATGTAGAATATATTATAAGAAAACATAATATTTCCTTTATTTTCCTCGAATTCATACTTGTACACATACATCCAAAATTGATAGTAAAAAGCAACATAACCGACAGTATTTGTTGTTTTTTTACCTTTATTTATGTCATTCCGATCCCTTTGCATGCTAATCTAGTTGTTCCGATAGCTCTTTGCTAACACATGCTGTTAACCCGTCAGTGCTCGCACCCCATTTTAGTACGCGGACGCTCGCACCTGGGTCGAAAAGACTTAGATTTTGAATGGTGGTAAAAAAAAAAATATTGTGTTGATTGGAATATTTTAAAATAAGAATGAAACAATGACTATTCATAAATGTTTTTTTTTATTATTTTTTATTATATCTAAACTAATTGAAAACTTAGGTATTTTTACCAATATATCACAGTTTTCTAATGTTTTGGTGATAGGTTCTACAAAAAGTTAACATATTCAATATTATTAAAAAAAACAAACCAAAATAGACTTCTCATATTAAAAAAAACTAAATTATCTTCATAAAAAACTCATAACATGGAAACTTACATATCACTTTTTTTTAACTTATATGAGATCAAACATTTGAGAAAAAACTTACGAGTAAAAATCACATATCTTTTAGAAATCTGAATTACTATTATGTTTTAAACAATTTTGGCAAAAAAATTGAGTGTGTTCACGGCAAATTGGCTTTCTGCAGTGCTGGCATGCCGTTTTAGTTTTTCTGTCCTTCTTGACACACATGTAGCACCTCCCACGTATACCTAAAGCGGGGCCTTCTGCGGGTTGGATCGAAGGTTCTGCCTCCCCTAGTATTTGTGTGATACGCGTACGGATGAACATATTCAAGGAAGGAATACAAGCTCTCAGCCTTATTTGGGGTTTTATAAGGGACAGAGCTAGCTCTTTCAAGAAGTTTCTTCTTTCAAGTCGTTTTCCTTCTCTAGAATTGGCATTGAATATGACGTATGCATTTATTGCAGCAACGTTCATCAAACCAAAAAAAATCGTCAACGGCCATCTCCTGCTTGTTCGTGAAACAGTGTATGTGCCACACAATTCGTCCACTACATCCACGCCACATTTGAGCTTGTTATAGTCGGTAATCATTTCCGGCTTCTTTCTATCCCCCGTCTCTAAATCGATATTCGCATCATGATGCATTGTCGAAGTAAGTAACACGATCTTACCCTTTTTTGGCGAGTATGAAAGTATTGTGCAATCAGGTTGAAATCCAAAGTAAGTAGTATTTTCTTCGCGTCCTTTAGTTTGAACAAAAACGGGTGGTATTTCCGGTTTATTCTTACGAATCGTTCCCAGTGCAGTAAGCCCGAAATCTTCTCGAAGTTCTTTGAACAGTGGAAAGCTAGAAAACCAATTATCCATCACAACATTGCGGTTTGTATTTTTTATAGGTTGAACCATTCGCTTTACAACGTCAATTGGGGAATTACTTACACTAAATGGGCCTTCTTGTGATTTTCCTGTATAAACTTCCATATTTCCGGTGTAAAAAGTCTTAGCGTCGGCCAAAACAAATATTTTAAGCCCATATTTTGCAGGCTTATTCGGCATGTATTGGCGAAAAGGGCATCTCCCTCGAAATGGTTCGAGCTTTTCATCAAGCGTAACGTGTTCTCCCATTGAATAATGCAGTTTTATGGTGGCTACAAATTCTTCAAAAATATCACGCAATGCAGCGAATTTATCTAACTGTTTTCTTGCTTCTCGTGTATTTATATCATCAAAGCGAATGGCCCGCAGCAAAAACAGAAACCGATTGCGACTCATGGTAGTGATAAAGATATCGCAGCCTGTTCCATCATCAGCCCATAAATCTTTCGTGTTCAAATGAGCTCCACGAATCCTTCCACCATAATAAAGAAGCCCAAACAATGCCTTCATTTCCGTCACGTTCGTAAGCAGACAATCGCGTATTGGTTTGTAGTTATTCTGCCTGCTAGCAATATAAATATTAGTGAAACACACTACTTTTTCTACAAAACTGTCAGGAAACATAAGACTCCAACAATCCATAGGTGACTCCGCTTGCTTTGCCGCACCCAAAGGTCCTGGAACTTGAGTTACAATATTGTGTTGCCGAGTCCTTACAGCAGCTGATGGTTCCTGTATATTCCATGTAGTGACCTTGTCCTTGCCCATATAATGACCTTGGCGAATATATAGAAGTGGAACATCACCCAAGTCAGATCTTTCCAATATATTATTATCGACATTAGCTCTTGCAGATCGCGACAAGGGTGGAGGTTCAGGGTCATCGTCGTCGCCACTCTGACAGGAGTCTGAATTATCTTCATTTATTTCAAGTACATCATCCTTTTCTGAGCAATCAGACTCCGAGACATCGTCCTCCGCTAAGAGTTCCTCAATAGCACGATCATTTAAGCGTTTTCGTGCCATTCTACAAACAAACATACAACTATTACAAAAATCTAAAACTGAAAAATAACGTAACACGAACAGTCGCACCTGGGTCGTAAGGACCCATACTAGAGTTAAGCGGCTATCCTGCGCGAGCGCCTGGCGGAAACTAAACGCCGCGGGGAGGGGTAATAGCTAATAATGTAACTCGAAGCTACCTAGAGTGGCGCCACTAAATGCGGGTGGGTTTGGAAACTATTAGCAATTTAATTCTACTCTGGGTCTTTTCGACCCAGTGCGAGCACTCCCGGGTTAAATATGAATTATTATTATATGACAAAATAAAAGAATCGATTAAAACTATTATTGCGGACTGTACATTTCTTTGTATAGACGTATCATCATTCATCAAGTACTCACTGGGTGTTGTAAACTAGCCTAAATTTAATGGGGTTGCATAAGAAAACCGACAGGATATCACCAGATGAAGTCTACGAAACCATGATGTCAACATGCAGTTTCATGGTCTAAATGGAAACTCGAAAACTAACAGACGGGTGCAAGCTAACCTACTGACTAGCGACGATCGCTTTTGTGACCGACGTAAAACATTCGCCCCTCGCACTCAGTACGAGTACTTCCTAGAAAGGTGACTTTACGCGGGCTACTAGACGATTAGTACTGGGGTAGGCGAAATTTAATTTAATTTCAAGTAGCTTTTCTTACTTTATCTATACAGGCTCTGGCTATCATGGACTTTGAATTCGCGTGGGTTGTGAGAAACACTAGGGTGCGGAAGTCTCAATAAGAGAGCACTTTCAATTTTGTGTAATTTTTTTGCGTGCATATGGCAATATTGACATTTGGCAGCTAGAGTTTGTCAAGCGAGTCGTGTCTACAGCATTTTTATCAAATTTTCCATATATGGCAACAATTTTACCTATGAAATAAACTGTCCGTTCTAAGTTCCTAATTTTATAGTAAGAAGTAAAAATGCTCACTTGGAACTCAGTGAGCGCAAGAGTGTTATAACACTCTTAGCTAACACCTTAACCGTTACGGTGTTTGTAGAGCGTTAGTCAACACGTTGGGTGTCAGATAACACTGCTCTAAAGGCTTTCTAACACCTTTACCTGTAAGATCGTGGGCCTGATTCGTGGTTATTAGGGTGTTAGAGCATGCTCTAACACCTTTTTTACAGGCATTGTAACACCTTAACACTTGGCTGGAACCGATATAAGGGTTATTTTAACGCTGTGTGCTAGTTGGGATAAATACACGAGTTATAATAGAAAATACTGAAATCACAACACGCGTGCCTATAAAATTTGAGGGTTGCTCTCAGTTTCCCTGGAATCCCATAATCAGATCCTGACTTGGGACCTTAGAATAATAACGCATAGAAACGCAGTTCACGCGCAACGGTGAGGCCACTAAAACTCGGCCATAAATGGCCCAGTACGCCGATCGGTGGAATGGATCACAACTACATGAATCCATTTTATGCCTCGCGCTTGGCGCGTTCGGCCGTATGAAACTGTCCTTCTATGCGTTATTATTCTAAGAATGGGACCACATCAGCCCGGCTAGCACACTAGCAAAATGACGACTTTTATGCACATGTTTTATGTCCACAACCGACGTATAAAATTTTACCGTCATGAGCTAACATGCTATACCATCATTTACGTAAAATGTGACCATTTATTTGTCTTGCACATAAAACTATTTGCTTTACGTCAAATGCTAACATGCTCTTGATTTTGGCACATAAAACTTGACGATATGAGCCGTTGACGGACGAAATTTTATGTAGGTCACTCGAGACCCCGGATCAATTTTAACACTATGAAAACAATATAATTGTCGCAGGATTTCTCCGATTTCTGTCACAACACATACGGTTTCAGTCTCAAAACTCCTATCGTCTCCTAATTTTAGTTAGATCATGATTACTAACTATAAATTAGTATAAATAACGCAATGATTATGATTTTTTGCTTGTGTTGTAATAAAGTATATTACACAAATTTACAAATATTATAGATTATATTATAAACTAACATGTGTTTTGGTACTCGCTAAATTACTTAAAATCACTACGTAAAACTTTTTGTGGGGTGGAGTAACGTAAATACAAACAAAAAACTATTACTTATAACACAACTTAATACAGGAGAACAACTGTTTAGTAAACTGTGCAGTGCTTATCATTACTCTTTAATTAGGTAGTATTATAATAGGCTTCTAACCATAGACTACTATTGAACGAATGAAATGAATGTAATAATTTTGCTACGTATATTTTACGCTATGGCATAAATATATGCTGCGTGATTACCATGTTAGCTAAGTAACGTAAAAATGGGCACAATCGTAAAGTTATACGTCCGAACGTAAATATATGTCCGATTAGTGTGCTAGCTGGGCTGGAGTAAGTATACTCTTTCGAATAAAATAATAATTTTGGAAATCGGTCCACAATAGGGAACATTACTGCAATGTTCTGCCGCCAGAGGCAGCACTACCACTAATAGTAAACCAGTATATAAATATAGGGATTCACACACACATGCACAATTGATTGTCAAATGAGTGACAAGGATGCTTGCATAGACAATACCGCAAGTGCGAACGAGATACAATGTCAACGCTGCTAGTGTCGCCACCTACGAAGAGTTTTACGTAATGTTCCCTATTGACGGAGAACATACAGTGGAACATATAACCTCCTTTTTTGAATTCGGTTAAAAATCGTGAAAGACCGTAATTTCATAACATAGTACATTACATCAAAGGCCGGGAAAACATGGATTTCCGGCCAAATAGGTATAGACGGCCGAGCGTAGCGATAGAGATACGAGGCCGGGAATCCGTTTTCACGCCGAGGCATGTATAGTGCTTTTCTCAAACATGCAATGAAATAAATAAATAAAAATCCTCATATCAAACTAATTTTCATGGCTGAATGCCGTGATGCTGTGCCACAAATATTTGCAGGCCTAGGCCTGAAAAGTTGTATGAAATCCCATTTCAGGCCGCCTCGAGATGCTGCGCCCGAAAAAGGATACTTCCGAGTCTATTATAAGGAACGTAAAGAGAATATTTCATTGCATGTTTGAGAAAAGAGTATTGTCATCAGAGCCGTGAGGGCCATTTGCGGGAAATTGTTTTTCACCTCACTAGGTCGGAAAGCCCTTTTTGTATGTTTGATACCTATTGAGAAAATCGCTTTTTATCCACATGTGAAGAAAGAGTTTTGACATTTGAAAACAGCTTAAGTGACATGTGACAGCTAACAAAACGTAACTAGAACGTTAATAGTTATTTGTTATACAAGGGTGCAAAGTTGTATTTTAACCGCGAGTGTGGAATTGAAACACGAGCTAGCGAATGGATTCTAGGGTTGAACCACGAGCTAGCGAATGGATTCTATGGTTGAACCACGAGCGAAGCGAGTGGTTCAAAAATAGAATCCTGAGCGAAGCGAGTGGTTCAAAAATAGAATCCTGAGCGTAGCGAGTGTTGCAACACACGAGACGTCAAAATAACTTGCACCCGTGTGTAACACAAATTTTTTCACCTCACTAAAGCGAGGAAAAAAAAACAAAAAGCAAAGTAACGAAAAAATTAAAAAAAATATATTAAAAAGGGGAAAAAAACATTAAAAATGAGAAAAAAAAATTAAAAACATGAAAAAAGAAACAAAATATTACAAAATTAAAAAAAATATTTAATAAAGAGGAAAAGAGAAAAAACATTGAGAAACAAAAAAAATAAAATTAAAATAAGGAACAACTTTAAAAAAAAAGCAATAATAATTTCAAAAAACATTAAAAACGACTGATAAAAGAAAAACGAAGCAATAAAATAGAGACAAAAACATATAAAAAAGAAAAAAGTTACAAAAAACATAACATTAAGAAAAAACACGTAAAAAACGACAAAAAAGACAAAAAACAAAAAAAACATGTAAAAAGAAAAAAGTTACAAAAAACATTATATTAGGAGAAAAAACGTAAAAAGAGACAAAAAAAGACAAAAAAAACATGTAAAAAGAGTGAAAAAAAAATTTTAAGTAATAGAAAAAGAAAAAACCCTTGAAAAACACATATAAATCAATAAAAAATAAAAAAAAACATTAAAATATGGCAAAAACATAAGAGAATATAAGAGAATTTCAAAAAACCTTGAATTAATAAAAAATAAACATTAAAAAAAAGGAAAAAAAACGTAAAAAAGAGAAAAAAGACCAAAAAAACTTGAAAAAAGAAAAAAAACATTCAAAAAGAAACAAAACATCTATAAAAAGGAGAAAAAAGCAAAAATCATTGAAAAAAACAAAGCAATAAAATAGAGACAAAAACATAATAAAAGAAAAAAAGTTACAAAAAACATTAAAATAAGAGAAAAAACGTAAAAAAAAGGTAAAAAAAGAAAAAAAAAGAAAAAAAACTTATAAATCAAAAAGAAAAAAACATAAAAATTTTTTTTTTTGTTTTTTAAAGTGGAAAAAATAAAAAAAACCTTGAATAAACACATTTAAATCAATAAAATATAAAAAAAAACATTAAAATGTAGACTAAAACATCAAAAAAATAAATAGAATTTCAAAAAACATTAAAAAAAGAAGAAAATAATTAAAAAAAAAAGGAAAAAAACTTATAAAAAGACCAAAAAAACATTAAAAAGAGAAAAAAAATACAGAAAAACATTCAAAAAGAAACAAAACATTTAAAAAGAGAAAAAACTTTTTTAAAAAGGAGATAAAGAAAAAAGATTTATAAAACAAAAAAACATTTAAAAAAGAAAAAAAGAATTAAAAACATTTAAAAAAATAATAAAACATTCAAAAAAGGTACCTAAATGAAATAAATCTGATGGGCGAAAAATGTCCTGTCTGGACTGGCCTTTACATGTTATTATGTTTAAGAATTGAAACTAATAACACGTTCGGATTTCAAATATTCTTTGCACTCTTGTGGATAAAATGCAGTTTTGCTATCTGTTTTTAAAGAATAAAAATGGGCTTTCCGAGCTGGTGAGGTGAAAAAGTCTTAATGTTTGGCTCGTTTAAGTTTCCCTGTGACATTATATAATATATAAATATTTTTTTTTTGTCTTACCCTTTTTCTTATTTTCCTCGCTGTAGTAAGGTGAAAAATTTTGTGTTATACACAGGTAAAAAGTTATTTTACGTCTCCTGTGTAGAAACATAACCTGCGCATACATAATCGGAGCATGTCTGACCTCTTTGTAATGCAATATAAATATCACGTCTTACTCAAAAAATACGTGTTTATATGTCTAATCCAAAAAGTGCATTTTGTTGAGACACCTATAACAATAATAATTTTCTTTAAAAACAAAGTTTAACCAACTTCAATTCAGTACTTCGCCAAGCCACGTGTGCATGAAAATTTCCACATTTCCTTTCCAATTTACCACATGAACGAAAGGTGTTCAGTAGCGGACCCCCTTGAGTCCGCTACGACGGGGAGATCAGAGTGCGGAAAAACCAGCACCCGGTGGTGGATCAGGTCTGGGGTTCCACCACCGACCACGTCTCGCAGAGGATAGGGAAAGCGGCGCACCGTAATACCGGCAGTCCTCTTCCTCTGCGGTCCCACCAATGCCGTTTCAGCGGAACGGCCCCGCCAAGTTCACAGGGGTAGAGAGTGGCGCACCGTTATACCAACAAGCCTCTTCTTTGGGATCTCACCTCGGCCGCAGAAGATAGGGAGAACGGCGAACCGCAATACCGGTACTTCTCTTCTTTTGCGGTCCCTCCCAAAGGCATCCTAAGCGGGGTTAGCGAAGTCCGCTAGGAGCACCCTCCTCGGGCCAGCCGGCAGTGCAAACAGGCCGGCCCTGGGTGCCTCTTAGCTTCGCCGTGGGTGGCCACGGTTACTGAGCCCGCCCCGACAAGGCAGGCACCCTCGAGAGGGTTGGCGTGAACTCCTGTATCAACTGTCATATATACACCATGCCCGTGAGTATTGCGAGAGAATTTAACAGCATATTCCTGACCATATTTGAGGTTAAAAATGTCGTATAAACTTTTATGTAATTAGCCTAGTTTTAGAGTTAATACCAATTAAAAAAAAAACAAGTTTTTACTATTACATAGTGCAAGACGCATTTTTGATGGCGATGTTGCCACTATGGGATGTAGTCTAAATATCCTTATTGATAGATGTCAAAAAGTGACAAGTAACACTTTTTAAAAAGTAGATTTTACAAAAAAAAAGTAAAAATCCATTTTAAGTGACAAGTTTACCAATAACATTTACTTTTCATGTACAAAATACATTCAAAACATCGAAAAAACACAACAACAAAAAAATTTTTTTTTTGCTGAATAGGGAACATTACGCAAAACTCTTCGTAGGTGGCGACACTAGCAGCGTTGACATTGTATCTCGTTCCCACTTGCGGTATTGTCTATGCAAGCATTCAGATTCAGATTCAGATAGTTTATTTCTCAATTAGTAATACATAATTTTCATACTTTAGAATAAAAACATGCACACAATATTGAGATCGTCAGTTATAATTCATTCTTGTCACTCATTTGACAATCAATTGTGCATGTGTGTGTTAATCCCTATATTCCTATACTGGTTTACTATTAGTGGTAGTGCTGCCTCTGGCGGCAGAACATTGCAGTAATGTTCCCTATTGACCTAAACTCATATTACATTTATTACTCTAATTAGGCTCTAGTATAGTTAGCTTAAATCTTTCGGGTTATTCACGGGCACGGTGTATAACGCTTAGGTGAAAACTGTAATGTTGCATACTTATAGTCCCCCGCGGCTATGAAGTCAATCCTGAGACATGCCTCTAGGGTTGTTACACGTTCGATCATTGTATCGATAAAATTCGAGTCAAGTGTGAATTAAGTCGAATGCAGTTCTCTACTAACTGTAATAAAAAAGTATTTATCAGATGTATATGAAGGAAAGTGAAAAAAAATCATCTAGGAGAGATAATATTTATATTCTTTACTTATCGTATCACTTTCCGAAGCACCATCACTATCATCACTACTGGAATCGTTTGTATTAATAACTAACTAAAAGTCATTATCTAAATACTGTCCACTTTAATGTCTCTGTTGCAATCGTCCCATATTTTGGCTTTAGTTTTATTCACTACCATTTTCCAGTTATTTTTGGTAACGTGATTGCACGCTTCTTCTAATAATTTCATCATTTTCGCTGTAATCCTACTAATATTATAAATGCGATAGTTTGGATGTTTAGATGTTTGTTACTTAATCACGCCCAAACGGCCCAACCGATCTATATGTAATTTTGCACGATGATAGTTCATAGCCCGAACTAAAATATAATATAGTTTTCATCCCGGGTCCACGCAGACAAAGTCGCGGGCGGAAGCTAGTTACCTATAATTGACGATCGGTTAGCCTAGTGGGTAGTGACGCTGCCTACGAAGCTGAAGATCATCCCCTAAGGGGATGATTTCGGGGATAAAAACTATCCTATGTCCTTCCCCGGGACTCAAACTATCTCGACACCAAATTTCATCACAATCGGTCCGGTTTAAACGTGAAGAGGTACAGACAGACAGACATATACACTTTCGTATTTATAATATTAGTATGGATTAAAGAGTAAAAGTCTGTGAGATACCTATTAGTAGCTTCGTAAAATGTAAGTTTGTATGTTTTGAGTAATCTTCGGAACCGCTTATCCTATTTCAAAAATCTTTCACCTGCGTGTATGCATGTGCATTAGTCTTTCTGGATAATTAAGGCTATATTTTACCGCGGGTTTGCCTGCGTCCATTGCAATACGCGGGCGAAGCCGCGCGGCCAGCTAGTGATTCAGTAGGTAAATGAATAAATCCTTTGAGGGTTGATTTTCGGGATATAAGTTCCCTTGTTTGTCTAGGTTAACTAGGTCATATTTTTACACGATTACCCAACGAAAAGGATTTTAATGTTTTCAGGGTCTATGTATTAGATATTTATAACCGGTGAAAGATTTTTTGAAATCGTATGAGTATTTCCAAAAATTACTCCTTACCTACATACAAACATAATCGTAGGAACAATCATTAACTCTTTATAATATTAGTATGGATGAGAAGAAAAAAACTGTAATTCGTCATATATTGCTTATTTATTAATGAAGAGTTGATAATTTTAGGGTTCCGTACCAAAAAGGTATAAAAGACGTATTTTACCTTTTTGGTACGGCTCACCACATAGGGCTCGGCTCGGCCACATGTCCACGGCAAGGACCCCCCCCCCCCCCCCCCCACAAACCCTCGTTGCGCTGTAGGTTTTTACGCCGTGAGCCGTGCCGTGGACGTGTGGCCGCCGGCCGGGCCTATCGGTACAGCCTGACTTCCGCCGCCGATTGAAGATTCTCGACTTTCAGTTTCAGCGAAATTATGGAATATTTCATTGCCGCTTAGGCAATGTTTATGGATCAAATCAAACACACAAAAGAAATGGCAAAATGTATCCAAATGGTAGCGACCTATTATACTTGTCGTGTTATATTGTAGATGTTCCTCCAGAATTCAATGCGGTCTGGATTCGGCAAAGAGTCCATACTTAGATCCTTGTCTATTGTTAGATATCTTAGGTCTGTGTCATCGCTGGCCTCCCAATCTATGTCCAGAGTCGCAGACTTTAATGAAGTTGGATTTCTGAAAAAACAAGTGTAGGTCCAGTCAGCACCAAGTACTTAGCTACTACTACTACATCCTAGCTAGCATGATCGCCTTTATGTCGGACATAAAGCATTCGTCCCTCTCGTACCTATTTACATACTGGCTTACTAGCCATAAGAATAGGAATAGGGATGATTTATGATTGTCATAAAAGCGACCACGCTACCTACCTAGGAAGCAGGTTTAGCTAAAAATATATACTTAGGTAGTTAAAGTAATGACGCGTGCTCAAATACCGCGAGCCATCCCTCTTGGATACTGCAACTACGCGTCATTGCTCTGAATAATATAGGTAGGGTCATTTCGCCGGTTACACGACCACCTTCGGTTAGCGACCACTTGAAGAACATGGTTTTTTCAATTGAAGATAACATCAATTCTACAGAGCCTATTGAAACAGTCAGCCGTATGCCTTATTGTTTGTAGTTATGGAATAGGAATTTACAAAAAAAACGAGAAAATATGCTTTCAGTTCACCAAGTCAGCTAAGTGGTGGTCGCTAACCGGCACATGAAATTAGGTGGTCGCCAACCGGCGAAATGACCCTGCCGTCGTTCGTTAGATAAATATTTAGGTATATTTTACAGGCATGCTAGCTAAGATGCGACACCTAGGAAAACGATTGTAATAAGTATAATAATCTCCACTTATCTCCACTTATAATAAATCTCTAATCTCCACTTATAATAAATCTCTAAATTAAAAAAAGAATCAGCCAGTTTGAAACTAAGCTTTTTGTGGTACGAATGTTCTCAGCATCCCATGGACGGAAAAATATGAAACATTTTATATAGGTACATTATTATTCCAGCTGCAACTTAGGATAGTTTTTATCCGACTGCGACAATTAATTTATTTTCCGTAATATACGACTTAATTTAATTTTTCATTTATTTTTATTGAAATCTAACGTTGCTCCAACTGTCAGCTATAAGAAACGTCAAATTTTCGTCAAAATGGCGGAATTGCTTTGCCTTCCACTTATTAATAATTTAAATCCAGTCTACGATAGACCTTTACGATACACATGCCAAAAATTAAACCATAAAAAAATATTCGATTGTGATCAGAGAACTTATATGCGCAAATGTCGCATTATGGCGTAATTTCAAAAAAATGTATTAACAAATTTGAACAATATAATTAACACGAATTTGTTTTTTTTGAATGGCAATGGCACGCGTTCTTTGCGCATTCTGCCAAAGTGCCTACGGCGCTACCACGAAACCGAAACTCGAAGTTCGTATAACTGCATCCCTGTCACTCGAGTGTTGTTAGTGCGATAGAGATAGAGATACCCGAATATTTTCGAATTCCGAAGTTCGTGGTTATAGCTCAGAGGGCCTACCGCGAACGGCATTCGAAGTTTTCCCTCTCTGTCGCACTTACGTACGAACTCGTAAGTATGACAGAGAGGGGAAACTTCGAATGCATTTCCCGGTAGGCCCTCTGGAATCGAAACTACACCGTAAGCCGCGTCCGTTGCGCCATGTTTTCGTGGTTTTTAAACGTCAAACATGTTTTCTCAATCAAAACAAAACCCTATTTGTTTGCCGAACCTGACTGAAAACATGTTAGATGTTTAAAAACATGGAAAACATTGGTGCAGCGGACCCGGCTGTAGGTAGACACTAAATAAAATAATCATAATGTATTTTCTCGAAAAAAGGATAATAGAAAAAAAATCAACGCAAGAGGTTAGGTATATAAATAGGTAATCACTAAGTTCCAAAGTTTTATGTTCTGTCCCTTTTTCACAAAACGCACCACCAAATGAAACGATTGTTTTTTACTATGACGCTCGAGGATCTTGACGTCACAGTCCCCGATCGTTTTCTCACTCTAATAAGCGACATTAAAACGGTTTTGAGATATTTGAATGGGATTTTCGTCATCTTCTATCTATCTATACCTACATATAAATGCCCTGACTTACTCACCCACACACTCATCAACGCACAGCCGAAACTACTGGGGCTAGAGAGTTGAAATTTACACCAGAACTACCTTATACAACGTAGGCAACGGATAAGAAGAGATTTTTGGAAATCCTACCCCTAAAGGGGTCAAATAGGGGTGCAAAGTTTGTATGGGGGAAACTTTATTTTTTATAGCTAGATACTTAAAATTTTGTATAAATATTACTTATTAGAATACGAATAAAATACTTTCAACGTTTAGGAAAATTCTGCCCCTAAGGGGGTAAACAAGGGGTGCAAATTTTGTATGGGGGAAACTTTATTATTTTAGCAAGAGACTCAATACGTTGTAGAAAGCTTACTTATTAGAATACAAATAAAGTACTGCCAGCGTTTTGGAAAATTCAGCCTCTTAGGGGGTTAAAAAGGGTTGCAAAGTTTGTATGAGAGAAACTTCTTTTTGAGATAGAAGCTTAAAAGTTTGTAGAAAGATTACTTATTACAATACAAATAAAAAAAAACAGCGTTTTGGAAAATTCCACCCCTAAGGGTATGAAAAAGGGGTACAATGTTGGTAAAGGGGATTTTTTTGAGCTAGAATCTCAAACCTTTTTAAAAAGATCGCAAGCGACAAACCTTTGCTGAAAGATTACTTATTACAATACAAATAAAGAACTTTCAGCGTTTTGGAAAATACCACCCCTAAGGGTGATTAAAACAGGTGAAAATTTGTATGGAGGAAACTTTTTTTTTGAGCTTGAGACTTGAAATTGTGTAGAAAGATTATTTATTAGAATACAAATATATAGGTAAATTACTATCAGTGGTTTGAAAATTTCCACCCGCTAAGAGAAGGATAAAGAGGTGCAATGTTTGTGTAGGAAAATTTTTTTTTAGGTAGTAACTTAAAACTCTGTAGAAAGATTAAGTAACTACTTAATAAAATACAAAAAAATACCTACAACCAGCGTTTTGGAAAATTTCACCCCTTAAGGGGTTAAAAAGGGGTGCAAGGTTCGTATGGGAAACACTTTTTTTTTAGCTAGAGACTTGATAGTTTGTAGAAAAAATACTTACCTATTACAATAAAAATACCGAGAGTTTTATTTTTCCCTGAAAAGCGTTCAAAGTTTGTATGGAGAGCAAGAAAATTTTAAAGTATGATATTTGTAACTGCGATCTTAGCCAGTTTAGACTACAAAACATATTTCGGCGTTTTTTTAATTCATCGCCTAAGAAGGTCAAAAGGGGGTTCGAACTTTGTAGGTATAGAGAGCAAGACATTTTTAAAGTAAGAAATTTGTAACTACGGTTTGAGACTGTTTACTATGAGGGTTCAGAGAGGGTCTTAGTTTGTATAGAGAGCAAGAGATTTTGAAAGTAAGAGATTTGTAACTTCGGTTTTAGATTGTTTTCTAAAAGTCTAGGTAGAAAATTAATTAAAATGTTTTTTTTTTAAATTCATTCCTTTAACAAACATTTAGACATGTTATACGCGGACGAAGTCGCGGGCAACAGCTAGTAGTATATAAGTAGGTATTATACACAAAGGTTTTACTTTGATTTAGTTTTGTTTAAGTAGGTATAAGTACCTACTTAAACAAAACTAAATCAAAGTAAAACCTTTGTGTTGTTTGAGTAAAGCACTTTGTGCCTTGGCGGAAACCGGGATTGTCTGAGACTTGTCTCTTGGCATGCCTCAGAAAGCCTTGGCTGGCCAACCACCTCGTCAGCCAAACCTTTCCTTTCCGCGCCTGTAGGTATAATACCTACTTATATACTACTAGCTGTTGCCCGCGACTTCGTCCGCGTATAACATGTTATCGTCTAAATGTTTGTTAAAGGAATGAATTAAAAAAAAAAAACATTTAAATTAATTTTCTACCTAGACTTTTAGAAAACAATCTAAAACCGAAGTTACAAATCTCTTACTTTCAAAATCTCTTGCTCTCTATACAAACTAAGAACCCTCTCTGAACCCTCATAGTAAACAGTCTGAAACCGTAGTTACAAATGTCTTACTTTAAAAATGTCTTGCTCTAAGAGTAATTGAAAGCAGTTTTTCTACGACTTCATTCAAAGGCGGTAAAACCTATTTACTTTCGCATTTTTATCTTCTGTACTCAAAAATAGGTAATTAAAACAGAAATTAACTTCGTGTTCTAATTAGTTCTTCTAATCATAATCAATCATAAGTTTTTTTAAATAGTCTCACTGAAAAACGCGCGGTTTCCGGCTGATTTTCTTTGGCTAAATTTATTTTTTCCTTAGTAGGTAGGCAGTCTAGATTGCTCTATCAGGATTTGCAAAAAGTTTAAAACATATTTTCATAAGATTATTGTATAGAAACTACAACTTCATAATATCAATTTGGTAATGGCCTTGCAATTTGTCACAACAACCGACATAAGTCAGTTAGAAAGATGAAAACGAGGCAACTTGCAACGTACAAAATTGGCGGAGTGCATGCAGTTATTTTTTCAAGAAAAAATTATGCTAATTTGTTTCTGTGAATGTACTCTGTCTGCAGTATGCCGAAGTTAACGGAACTTCCCGGGAACACCGTGATATACATATAAATACCTAAGCAGGGTGTGGCCTGTAATAGGAGCAAAATGGAACGGTGGATTATTAAGCCATTCAGCAATCAGTTCCAAGTGGTTAAACAAAAAAAAAGCAGAAAAAACCTGTTTTTTGAAATAAGTACTTACCTAACAGCATGCCCGGATTCTTTTACTTAACTGGAATACTATCAATATTATTTTACATTTTAAATAAAATAAAACTTGCAAAATGTTTAAAAAAAACACCAGAAATTGTCTGACAAAGACACGATTAATCACTATGACATAAGTAAGTGCAATAGTTTACGAGATAAATATCTGCTCTTGGAAGTCTGTAATTTCGGAAAACAACGAAGAACGAAGAAGATAGTTTATCTTCTTCGTCTTTGACGGCTATATATTCTTCATCAACCTCAAGCACGAAAGTAACGGAGCATCAAAGGCGCTCTAAGTATATCAGCAAGTTAAAGACACCGAGATAAACGTCAAACAAAACCTCTTCTTGTTTACGTTTATCTCGGTGTCTTTGGTGAAATGTATGCGACTTGCTGAGTCGATAGCGCCTTTGATGCTCTGCTACTATCGTGTTTGAGGTTGATGAAGAATAGCCGTCAAAAACGAAGCAGGTAATTTTTGTTTTCCGAAATTACAGACTTTCAAGAGCAGATATCTCGAAAACTATACAAGATATCGAAAAATTTGATAAAATAAAACTTGTAGTAAATTTAATTAGTTTCCGAGACATACCTACGCGTAAAACCGAAAACTGGGAACTTCAACCCCCCGCTCCTGCTTCTTTGCTCCTGTTACAGGGCCCACCCTGTATACTTATATAGGGGTTAACGGAGGCGAAAAATCAATCTAGCTGGATGAGACCCCAGTCTGGGAAAATTTGTTTTCTCCGTATTTTCACCGAGCATAGCTCGGTCGCCCAGGCACTGCAATTTATTAAGTACCTCAGTATATAGATCTCCACTTATAATAAATCTCTAAATTAAAAAAAGAATCAGCCAGTTTGAAACTAAGCTTTGCGCGGTTCGAATGTTCTCAGCATCCCATGAACGGAAAAATATGAAACATTTTATATAGGTACATTATTATTCTAGCTGCAACTTAGGATAGTTTTTATCCGACTGCGACAGTTAATTAATTTTCCGAAATATACGACTTCATTTAATTTTTCATTTATTTTTATTGAAATCAAACGCTGCTCCAACTGTCAGCTATAAGAACCGTCAAATTTTCGTCAAAATGGCGGAATTGCATTGCCTTTCACTTATTAATAATTTAAATCCCGTCTACGATAGACCTTTACGAGACAAATGTTAAAATATAAACCATAAAAAAATATTCGATTCTGATATGAGAACTTATATGCGCAAATGTCGTTTTATGTCGTAATTTAAATAAATTAAATCAACAAATTTGAACAATATAATTAACACGAATTAGTTTTTTTTGAATGACAATGGCACGCGCTCGGCGCATTCAGCCAAAGTACCTGCGGCGCTACCACGAAAACCGATACTCAATGTTCATATATTTGCATCCCTGTCACTCGAGTATGGTTAGTGCGATAGAGATAGAGATACCCGAATATTTTCGAATTCCGAAGTTCGTGGTTATAGCTCAGGAATCGAAAATATAGTAAATAATCATAATGTATTTTCTCGAAAAAGAATTTAAAATAAATATAGTCAAATGGAGAAAAAAACAAAGCAAGAGGTTATATAGGTAATGATTAAGTTATAAGAGTCCAAAGTTTTAAGAGGGGGTATGTTCTGTCCCTTTTCCGCAAAACGCACCTTCATATGAAACGATTGTTTTTTTACTATGACGCTCGAGTATATTGACGTCACAGTCCCTCATCGTTTTCTCACTCTAACAAGCGACATTAAAACGGATGTAGCTTCATAATTTTTTGAGATATTTGAATGGGAGTTTCATTATCTTCTATCTATTTATCTATACATATAATAAAGCTGAAGAGGGTCGAAAGTCTGTACATGGAAGTAATTCGAAAAAAAATTGGCTAGGGATACTTAAAATCGATAACAGAACACGTTCCAACAGTTTTTAGAATTTTTGTCTGTTTGTCTGTTTATCTGTTTGTCTGTTTATCTGTTTGTCTGTTTATCTGTTTATCTGTTTTTCTGTTTATCTGTTTGTCTGTTTATGTGACCGCGCATCACGTGAAAACGGCTTAACCGATTTAGATGAAATTTGGTATATAGATAGTTTGAGTCCTGGGGAAGGACATAGGGTAGTTTTTATCCCGGAAATAAATCCCTAAGGGGATGAAATGGGGGGTGGAAGTTTGTATGGAGCTACTTAAACCGCTGCACCGATTTGGATGAAATTTAGTATATAAATAGTTCGAGTCCCGGGGAAGGTCAAAGGATAGGTTTTATCCCGAAAATCTTCCCCTTAGGGGGTAAAACGTGGGGGTGAACATTTGGATGTAACCCATTTTGATAAAATTTGGTTTAGAGTTAGTTTAAGTTCTGGGAAAGGACATTGGATAGTTTTTATCCCGGAAATCTGCCCATAAGGGGGTGTAGTGGGGGGTGAAATTTTGGATGGACTCCGATTAGATCAAATTTGGTATAGAGATAGTTTGAGTCCCGGAGAATGACAACGGATACTTTGAATCCCGAAAATCATCCCCTAAGGGGATGAAATAGGGGTGAAAATGTGGATAAATCCCATTCAGTTAAAATTTGGTAAAGAGATAGAAGGAGTCCCAGGGAAGGACAATGCATAGTTTTTATCCAGAAAAATCATCTCCTGAGGGGGTGAAATGAGGAGTGAAAATTAGGATAGAACCCATTTAGATGAAATTTGGTATGGAGATAGTTAGTCCTGGGGAAGGACCTAAAATAATTTTTAGTCCAGAAATCATCTCTTAAGGGGGTGAAATGGGGGATGAAAATTTGGATGGAACCCATTTACGGTATAGCGAGTTGGAGTTCTGGGGAAGCACATAGGATAGTTTTATCCCGAAAATCACCCCCTTAAGGGATGAAAATTTGGATGTGATGTGACGTTTAGATGAAATTTGGTTAATTTAATTTAATGCAAATTATTTATTTCAGACTTAGTCCATATCATGTTAGTAACAATAAAAACTTATAAAACTTAAGTTAACAGTTAAAAGATAGTTTGAGTGCTGGGAATTGGGGGGTGAAAATTTGGATGGAAACCATTTCGATGGAATTTGGTATAGAGATGGTTTGAGTCCTGGGCAAGGACAAAGCGTAGTTTTAATTCCGGAAATCATCCTCTAAGGGAGTGAAATGGTGGTTTAAATTTGGATTAGGATGAAATTTGGTGCCTATAGAGATAGTTTTACTCGCGTAGAAGAACAACGAATAGCTTTTGTCCCGAAAAAAATCCTCCAAGGGCATAAAATAGGGGGTGAAAATTTGGATGTACCCTATTTGGATGAAATTTAGTATAGAGATAGTTTGGGGTTCCGAAAAAGGATAATGCATAGTTTATGGAACTCATTTAGTTGAAATCTGGTTAAGAGATAATTTGAGTCCTGGGAAAGGACATCTGATAGTTTTATTCCGGATATCATTCCCTAAGGGGGTGAAATGGGGGTGAACATTTAGTATAGCGATAGTTGGGAGTCCTGGGGAAGGACAAAGGATAGTTTTATTCCGAAAATCCTCCCCTAAGGGGTGAAAATTTGGATGTGAGTGACCCATTTAGAATAAATTTGGTTAACAGATAGTTTGAGTTCCGGAAAAGGACATAGGATAGTTTTTATCCCGGAAATGATCTCTTAAGGGGGTGAAATGGGGGTTGAATATTTGTATGAAGCTACTATACAACCCATTTAGATAAAACTTTGTATAGAGGTAGTTAGTAGGCGCGGCGTTGGTAGGCACAAGGTAGACTGATGACCTGGTAAAGGTCGCAAGAATCCGCTGGATGCGGGTGGCGCAGGATTGGTCACTTTGGAACTCTTTGGGGGAGGCCTATGTCCAGCAGTGGACGTCTTTCGGCTGATATGATGATGATGATAAATGATAATAATGATAAAGATAGTTTGAGTCTCGGGTAAGGACATATGATAGTTTTTATATCGGAAATCTACCCCTAAAAGGGAAATGGAGGGTGAAAGTTTGTATCGAGCTACGATATAAACGAGTTCTACGCGGACGAAGTCGCGGGCAAAAGCTAGTAGTTATTAAACAGACATCTACTGAATTTCGAGAAAACATCCTTTTAGTTCACCAATTTACTAGTGTTCGCACACCATCACACTAAATCACTAATCAAAATCGTGTAAGTAAGGGAACCAATTCCGCGAACCTACGTGAGGGTTGAGCCTATGGAGTTTAAATATTGCTAATTTGGCCGGTAATATTGTCTATCAAAATAAATAATGTTAACCAAAAATTTGCAATATTTGCAATTTGTAACATGCTTTGTAACCCACAAAGCATGTCTCTTATTGGTACTCACCCGAACTTCGCAAAGTTAGTCCACATGCTCGTCATTCTCTCAACGGTGTTTGAATCATTTCCTTTCAAAGGCAAAGGCCAATAGATGGAGGGATTGAACAAATAGAACAACTCATCTCCATGGGCCGCCCCTTTCAGTTCTTTCAGTCCCAACAAGATTTTAGCCAAGTTTCTCTGAGAATCGTACTTGAAGTAGTAATTGTAGATAGGCAAAGGATTGTGATTCAGAAAGTTCTCGGTTATCGATACTGATGGATAGTGGAACATCACATCAGATATTAGATCTATTAAATCATCAACTGAATCCTTATTTATAGCATCATTTCCGAAGTAGAATAATTTGATCTTGTTTGCTATATCGTTTCTTTCTCTAATGCTTGAAAAATAGAGGTTGTCAGGCAAAAATGTTGCAAAATTATCATTCAAGTTTTGATACGATTGGTTGTTTAATCGTGTTACGTAAAGTATGCCTTCCCTATCGTTATAGCCAATGATCATTGATACTTTATTGTATTGTCCGATTTCAAGCATTTCTTGGGGATTCATGGCCAGAAACGGTTTACTGCTAGTCCCTTGTTTTTCGATACACGGCCTAAACACATATTTTGATAGAAGATTATCAGACGTAACTGATGCACTTGCAATTAAAATGTCATTTTTCGTCGAATTCTTGAAAATCGTTAACAGGTCATACGGGTTTTTCGTGTTATAACCCATCTGGGATGCGACTAATGATGCTCTCTCGACTGGGTCATTTGAGAGAGCAAAAGGCGAAAGAGCTGAAGCGCTTTGCATGATCGCTCGACGGAATAGGCCTTTCGCAGTGGGTGACAATATTAAATAACTGACTGACGCGGAACCTGCACTCTCACCGAAAATAGTCACAGACTCTGGGTTGCCGCCGAAATACTTAATATTATTCTTGACCCACTTAAGTGCAGCCACTTGATCTTTCAAGCCCACATTTCCTGGCGCGCCTTTGATTCTGAGGCATAGAAAACCGAATGGGCCCAGCCGGTAATTGACAGTGACGACGATAACGCCTTTTTTGACGAGTGGCTGAGGGTTGTAGAGATAGGCGCTGCTACTGCCAGTCTTGTAGCCCCCTCCGTGAATGAAAACCATGACAGGATACAGCCGTTTATAGCTGCCCTGGGCAGGCGTGTGTACGTTGAGTATGAGGCAGTCTTCGATGCCCATGGGCAGCTGTAGGCGCTCGTGGTACTGCGCGCAGACGACACCGGTCTCGGACGCGTTGAATACGCCTAACCAGCGCGGTGGAGGACCTGCTTCCTGTGTAAAATAATATCATTATCATCCTCCTAGCGTAATTCCCGGTAGCGCCTAAGGGCCAGCCCGGGGTTCGCTTTGGTGCCTAATCCCAAGATTTGGCGAACGCACTAATACATACATCTGACCTTCCAACCCAGAGCAGAGGGAAAACTACAAGACGTTATTGGGATTAGACCGGTTTCCTCACGATGTTTTCCTTCACCGAACACTGTGTTAAATAATATGTAGGTATACCTAATCAAATAATACCTCGATTACTAATTGTTTTGGCCATAGTTGGCCTAAATACATACATATATCATCATCAGGTAATTTTTAGGGTTCCGTAGTCGACTAGGAACCCTTATAGTTTCGCTTTGTCTGTCCGTCCGTCCGCGGATAATTTCAGTAACCGTTAGCACTAGAAAGCTGAAATTTGGTACTAATATGTATATCAATCACGCCGACAAAGTGGTAAAATAAAAGTGTTTTTTTTATTTTATTAGGGTACCTCCCCTATACGTAACGTGGGGAGTGTTTTTTTTTTCATTTCAACCCTAACGTGTGATATATTGTTGGATTGGTATTTAAAAATGAATAGGGGTTTGCTATAATCATTTTTTGATAATTTCCCCCCCCTCTAACTTTTGAACCATAAGTTTTAAAAATATGAAAAAAATCTCAAAAGTAGAACTTTATAAAAACTTTCTAGGAAAATTGTTTTGAACTTGATAGCTTGAATGGTTTTTGAATAAAATTACAAAATAATTTCACACACTTACTGTGACGGACGAAAAATAACGGAGCCCTACACTGAGCGTGGCCCGACACGCTCTTGGCCGGTTTTTTTCTTCTTATCGTATTTTACAATAGGGACCTAGTCACATAAGAGTAAGGTAAAGAAGAAGAAAGAAGAAAGAAATAATTTATTTATTCAAATAGGATTCATCGAACCACTTTTGCATCGTCAGTCATCAGCTACAACACTAGAAACACTCAGGTTCTATTAAATATACTTAAGACTTAAAATTATTACAACATGTAAAAAAACGTCCGAGTGCTAGACGCTGTACGAGTATAGTATATGGCAGTCAAAGTGACATGGCTTCACAGGCTTTTGACGCAAGAGCTGAAGGCGAAGACATGCGAATTTCTAAATTCAGAGATTGTGCTCGTCACCGTTTTTTTAAAGTCGATAAATTTTATGCCTTACGATTAATAAATAAAATAGTCGCTTATTGAATAATTTTATCTGCTGCTCATGCCAATGCACTCAGTACCTAGGTGGTAGTAGTTATGTAGGTAGGTACCTGAAATCTGTCATCCACAGTGCCGTACGGTATTCCCAAATATTGTCTGTAGTAACCCCGTCTTGTCTCCAGCCCCATCAACCTCCCCTGAGCTATCTGAAGCACTGGCGTGTTATCCCAAGCACCGTGAATTCGCAGCACAAACACTTCCACTATACACATAACTAGGAGTCGGGACATGTTGCGGCGAGGTAAAACCTCTGGGTGTCGATTGTGATGCCTCTACGAGTATGACGGAATACTGTCACGCGAACTTCCTTCTTATAGGATAGTGTTCGTGTCAATAATTGATTCCATTGGTATCTAGGCAGCGTCATTGGTACAGTTACGAGCGATTTCAAATTTGTTTTTAAAGTATGCGGTAAATTAATGTCTTCTGTTGTCATCACATTTTTGCCATACTTTCCAGTCTTGCCAGTTTTTGTTAAGAAAGCAGAACAAATATTTACATACGTAGCGCTAAGTACAAGTTGATACAGTAATTTGTCATCATTTAAAAAAAAATCTTTGCCTGGGGCACCATTGTTCGCGACGATACATGAACTTAGCTAAAACCATTTTTTATTAACAAAGGCTCATTGAAATCGTATAGCCATGTAACATTTCCTATTGTTTGTAGATATGTGACAATTAAGTATGTCTAAATGCGCATTGGTTGAAACAATGAGATCCAAGAAGTTCTCATGTCATACACATTTTAAAATGTTTGCTCTTGACAATGCTACATTCTTAAGAACATTTGATACATATATAAGTGACCGTCCATTCTCATCGGCTTGCCAATTTTAACACAACTGAGAATCTTATGCTCTTGCTCTGTTTGATTTACCATTACCTAGGTACAAACCTAACTTTTATTATTGTCATGATTAGGTCATGTAATGTACAGAAATTGCTGTACAATGTTGCTTAAAACTGATAGATTGATAAATAACTGTGAACTTACCTGTTTTCCATACGGTATAGTTACGGTACTACGTGTGTCCAGAAAACAATATATGTAAAACAGCGGTTTTTCACGATGTAACAAGTGCTCGGATCAGAATATGACACAATTTCATATACAGGGTGAAATCGGGGTCGTGTAGCAAGAAGACCAAAAGCGAATAAGATGGTAACACTGAACAACTTTTCCCAAGAAACCGACCACGAAATCTACAATGGATGTGGGTATGTATATAGTTAGCAGTTAGCAATAGTAACGCGTGCGTGGTTTAGACGACGCTACTATTGCTACTAGTAAAAAGATTGCGTGCGTAACTAAAGTGGCACCTAGTCATTACATTACATAATTGTTTATTGTTTATCAGTGCCATTCATATTTTAAGTAGGGTTCCTTTCTTAAAATAAGGAACCGAAAGTTGACGTGTATTTACGTGGAAAAACTCTGTTCTATTTACTCCGGGTTACTTCTGTGGGTTTTATGAAGTAGGTACTGAAGTTTCCGCACAACCACTCGTGCGTGCCCCGCTAGAGCCGCCGCAAGCACATAAAAGGCGCATCCCACGGGCGAGCATGGCGGGGCGGACTGCCGACGAAGATCAAAGGGGATAGCACGACGCCGTGCAGCTTGCAACTGTCCACGCGCGCCGAAATCGCGTGGTGCTCACGTGTGTGTGCGTAAACGCGGCCAAAATATTGAATGACCCATCACGAATTTCAATACAATATTATGCCCAATCTTAATTAATCAATTCTATTAGACCACTAAGACTCAGAAAATTAATATACCTACCACTATATGTGTTACCAAAATGTACCAATGTCTATGGTAAACGAAGATGGGAATATTTGTTACCTAGTATCCTGAATGACTTACCATCTGATGTACTCACAAATATATGTGATAAACCGCAACATTGTAAACGTATAATGAAATCTGCTTGTATATCCCAAACCTCATAGTAATAATGAATGAAATAGCTAATCTAAATTACTGTTGCCGCCGCGCCGTAGACATGCATGCAGTTTTTGGACCCTAAGCCGCGGCAATAGGATAAGAAACGGTATGCACATCTCCAGCGTGCTCCCAAGTGCTTCACAGCTTATCACGTCATAATGTCGCATTTTGTGTAGGCAATCGCCGTGTGCGCTTTATTTTTATAAGCTTGTTATCCTATGTATAAACTAAATATTAATTGAGTGAATGCAGTGGCAGTTAAACCCTGCTGGGTTTTGTCCGCTGCCTGGCCATGTATTGTAAAATAATTATATATATAAATAAATAAAAAAAATCTATTAGATTCCTCGCAATAGAAGTAAGAAGCAGAGCTTAGGTTAGTATAACACAACACATTAATTAAGGAGACGCTACACTGGCCGAAGCGTGATTCGGCTCGTGTGGATACGTGTCGGAAGCACGGCGGCCGGCCAAATCAAGGTCACTCCATATTAGATTTTCTGTGACCTTGCTTGGCCGTCCGACAAAATCAGCCTGTGGAGCGTCTCCTTACGGAAGGTACCGATACCCATAATTATAAATCACTAAATCATCCTGCGGCTCGGATGGAATCAGACATCGCCTGCGGCTCGGATGGAAATTGTATTTTATGAAATGGCTTGTTTTATCCACTTTGGTGTATTTTAATTTGCCTGACTTAACGGAACCTTTCATGATGCCTTTTATATTTCGTAACATGTAATACTAAGTACGGAGTGATTTCATCTTCATTGTTCGAATGATTGATAGAAATAGTATAAAGGGAGTCTTACATAACAAACTACACATTACTTTACTTCGTTGCTCACAAATACATTCGGACAAACCAGAAATATGATGGAGTAAGTATACATCTTTTAATTATTTTTTCTACTCCTGTACCGTTATCTGTCATTTATATAGGCTGTAGCTCAAATACAATGACACCACTAATAAGTCGTGGAAAAACTCTATGCTCTATGGCCCAAAAACGCACTATTTAGCGTACTTTTTTGCTTCGTACATTTTTCATAAAAGAACTGTTTAACTTTTTTTTAATCGGCCGCTATATTGCAGTGATGCCAACTTCATAAACACATATTTCGAAATAAAAGTATTTATTTACGATTTAACATTTGTACATTATGAATTATTTACTACAGTAATAATAAATCATCATCTATTGTGTGTTAAATTACATGTTTTATAAATTCTTGGCATTATTTATAAAAATAAACAGTTCGAATTCGGTCCGGGTCCGGATTCAGTTTGGTTCGGATGGCCAGTGCAAACAAATTAAAAACAAACCAAACCATAAACAAAAGCTGTCACATTTCCGATTTCCCACCAAAATACAGTTCAAAATGAAAAGACGAAAGATGATAAACTATTAGTCCTAAACTATTAAGATTTTATTCGTGTTTGTGAAGACAAAAGTGTACGTTCCTTTTAAAATGGTCGAATAAATCAATAACTGCACTCCTGAAGAAATTACGTGAGTAGCAAAAGTACGTATAGAAAACTTGCTGCCTGAAAACTTTAACTATTCTGTATGCTATTTATTTAAAATTTGTCGTAGAAAAAGTATTATATGCAACGGTGTATAACTGGTCTAAAAACGCTCGTGGCGTCTTTAATTGCGATGCTCGCCAAGGCTCGCATCGCAACCCACGCCACTCGCCTTTTAAGACCCTTCTTATACAACAGTTGCATAAAATACTATAAAAGCATCTACGTTCAGAACGAGATGTTGTATAGTGTACGAAGCTGGTGGTTCAAGGTTCGAATTCCGGTAAGGGTAAATAATTGCGATATGAACACGATTGGGTCATTGTCAGATTTAGGTTCGCGTCTTTTCGGTGGACATTGCCAAAGTTAAGGGCTATAAAGCCTAATTTTTGGTTGAACTCTGAATCGGCATAAACGGCGTTGCCCCTTTTATAATTCTATGCGATAAAAACATAGTATATACTAGCTGTTGCCCGCGACTTCGTCCGCGTAGAACTTTTGATCGTCTTAGAAAATGATTTCTCTCAATACAAAATTTGAACCCTCTTTTAGGGGATAATTAAAAAAAAAGTTGATGTTCATTTTCTAGTTTGTGAACAAACAGTCTAAAACCAAACCAAAAAATGCCTTGAAATACTCAAACTTTGAACCAATTTTAACACTCTTAGGGGATGAATTTGGAAAAACTCTGAAATCAGTTTTGTAGTCTTTTAACGTACAGAATAAGACCGAAGTTAAAAATCTCTTACTCACACTTTAAAATTTTATAGCTCGCCATTTAAAATTTGAACCCCCTTTTAAACCCCCTTAGAGGTTGAATTTTTCTAATCGCTGAAAGAACTTTTTTCGTAAACTTTTAAGTCTCTAGCTCAAAAAAAGTGTTGCCCATACAAAGCTTTCTTAACCCCCTTAGGGGTGGAATTTTCTAAAACTCTGAAAGTACTTTATTATTAATTTTAATAAGTAACATTTTGTATAGTTTTAAGTCTAGTAAAAAAAAAAAGTTTTTCCCACACAACACTGGCTACCCTTCTTAAGGATCTTAAGGATCCCCTTAGGGATGGAGTTTTCTAAAACGCTGAAAGTTCTTTTTTAGTATTCTAATAAGTAATCTTTTTGCAAAGTTTTAAGTCTAACTCAAAAAAAAGTGTTGCCCATGCAAAGCTTGCTCTCCTTTTTAACCCTATTAGGGGTGGAATTTTCTAAAACGATTTGTGTTCTTTTTTTGTATTTTAATAAGTAATCTTTCTACAAAGTTTCAAGTCTCTAACTTAAAAACATAAACTTTCCCTGATAAAAACTTTGCACCCCTTTTTATCTTCTTTAGGGATAGATTTTTTCAAAACGCTGAAAATCTTTTTTTGTATTTTTATAAGTAATCTTTCTACAAAGTTTTAAGTGTCTAGCTCAGAAAAAGTGTTCCCCATACAAACCTTGCACCCTTTTTTAACCCCCTTAGGGAATGATTTTTGTAAAACGCCGAATGTAGTATTTTTCATGTTCTAATAAGTAATTTTTCGTCAAAATCTTAAGTCTCTATTAAAAAAAAAATATGTTTTTGCCATACAAACTTTGCACCCTATTTTACCCCCTTAGGGGTGAAATTTTCCAAAACGCTGAAAGTACTTTCTTTGTATTTAAATAATCTTTCTACAAAGTTTTAGGACTCTAGCTAAAAAAAATAATTTCCCACATACAAACTTTGCACCCCTATTTTAGCCCCCTATTTTTAGGGGTAGAACTTTCTAAAACGCTGAAAGTACTTAATTTGTATTCTGATGACTAATCTTTCTACAAAGTTTTAAGTCTCTATTTAAAAAAAATATTGTTTCCCCCATACAAAATTTGCACCCCTATTTTACCCCCTTAGGGGTAGATTTTTTTAAAACACTGAATCTAGGTACTTTATTTGTATTCTAATGAATAATTTCTCTACAAAGTTTTAAGTCTCTATTTAAAAAAAAGTAGTTTTTCCCATACAAACTTTGCACTCTATTTTACCCCTTTAGGGGTAGAATTTTCTAAAACCCTGAAAGTTCTTTATTTGTATTCTAATGACTGATCTTTCTACAAAGTTTTAAGTCTCTATTTAAAAAAAAAATGTTTCCCCCATACAAACCTTGCACCCCTATTTTACCCCCGTAGGGGTGGAATTTTCCAAAACGCTGAAAGTGTTTCATTTGTATTCTAATAACTAATTTTTCTACAAAGTTTAAGTCTATAGCTCAAAAAAAAAAGGTTCTCCCATACAAACTTTGCACCCCCATTTTACCCCCTTAGGGGTAGAATTTTCAAAAATCCCTTTTTATCCCTAGCCCACGTTATAAAAGCAACATACTGTGCAAAAATCAACTCTAAGATTAGTAGTTTCGGCTGTGCGTTGATGAGTGAGTGAGTGAGTGATTGAGTGAATAAGTCAGTCAGGACATAGGCATTTATTATGTATAAATAGATAGAAGATAATGAAACTCCCATTCAAATATCTCAAAAAATTATGAAGCTACATCCGTTTTAATGTCGCTTGTTAGAGTGAGAAAACGATGAGGGACTGTGACGTCAATATACTCGAGCGTCATAGTAAAAAACAATCGTTTCATATGAAGGTGCGTTTTGCGGAAAAGGGACAGAACATACCCCCTCTTAAAACTTTGGACTCTTATAACTTAATCATTACCTATATAACCTCTTGCTTTGTTTTTTTCTCCATTTGACTATATTTATTTTAAATTCTTTTTCGAGAAAATAAATTATGATTATTTACCATATTTTCGATTCCTGAGCTATAACCACGAACTTCGGAATTCGAAAATATTCGGGTATCTCTATCTCTATCGCACTAACCATACTCGAGTGACAGGGATGCAAATATATGAACATTGAGTATCGGTTTTCGTGGTAGCGCCGCAGGTACTTTGGCTGAATGCGCCGAGCGCGTGCCATTGTCATTCAAAAAAAACAAATTCGTGTTAATTATATTGTTCAAATTTGTTGATTTCATTTATTGAAATTACGACATAAAACAACATTTGCGCATATAAGTTCTCATATCAGAATCGAATATTTTTTTATGGTTTATATTTTAGCATTTGTCTCGTAAAGGTCTATCGTAGACGGGATTTAAATTATTAATAAGTGAAAGGCAAAGCAATTCCGCCATTTTGACGAAATTTTGACGGTTCTTATAGCTGACAGTTGGAGCAGCGTTTGATTTCAATAAAAATAAATGAAAAATTAAATGAAGTCGTATATTTCGGAAAATTAATTAACTGTCGCAGTCGGATAAAAACTATCCTAAGTTGCAGCTAGAATAATAATGTACCTATATAAAATGTTTCATATTTTTCCGTTCATGGGATGCTGAGAACATTCGAACCGCGCAAAGCTTAGTTTCAAACTGGCTGATTCTTTTTTTAATTTAGAGATTTATTATAAGTGGAGATAAACATAAGCCCGTAACTATTGACCACCGGAAAGATGATTTTTGTTTTTGTGACTGACAATGACCCGATTAGCTACCAGTGTTAAATCATGTGACTTTCATAATAAACCATTTACTTTGCTTGCTATTCCTAATGTCGTCTTTAATATCTACCTTACCTAATTAATTACCGCTTGCAATTTAATGATAATGGCATACTCGTACCTACAGGTCCCTACAGTGCATATTCTGTTTCAGATATCTGGCGGCACTCGGAGTGTTGTACGTAATGTTATGGGTCACTAAGCACGTGAATGAAAATTTAACAGACATGCCGAAGGATAGCCGCTCTCTCGTCTTTGAGCCATCACCCTATAGTCTTGTAAATAAATTAAAAGTATAGACGCTTTATACCTGAATATTATTTTTTTTCAGCAATATCGATGTTTGTAACCCTTTTAACTCCGAGACCATCATATCATATGACCAGTAAACTTCATGTTTTTTGTTTTATTTTAAGGGTCAATTTCACTCAATTGTAGCAGGAATCCAGGCATGTGTGGTAATAATCCAGTAACCTTGTCGCCTGAAAGTACGGGGTAGTTTGCGTAAAATCCGGCAGTTCTGATTTTTTGCAGACTTGTTTATGATGTTGGCCCAATGAAAAATCCAAGTTTGTGACCTCGAGCGCCGAACGCAACTTTGTCAAAAATCGAAAATACCGCGAAATCCCTTAAGGACTCGGTGTTGATATAACGTGGATATAACCTGATAAGGACGTTTTTAAAGTAGACTAAATTTGCTACAATATGAGAAGTTCGAAAAATTATAAACATTGAAAGGTTACTTTAAAAAGGTCTTGAGAAGGTACTATCAAAAAATTGTCCTTGAGGGTTATAATAAAAACTTTCGCGGTATTTTCGATTTTTGACAAAGTTGAGTTCGGCGGTCATCATGCGTATCACCTGTATTTTTTTATTGTCAAACTTTCAACCAACATGTTGTATTTCTTATTGACTTAACAAAGGTCGCAAACAAGGGTACCGCTTGCCTTTGCACATTGTCTATTCTTAACAGAAATATGAAGATTTACCGTGTTTTCTTAGCTTACACAGTCAACAAAGTGTATCCTTCCATCCTTGGGAAGAAATCGCGTAATGTAATACCTCACTCGATCGCCACTAGGAACAATATGATGTGGCGTTGTGTGCCTGTGAAGTAAGGTTACCAGAGCTCCCGAGCTTGCGCAACTACATTTGTTTGTTGCTGTCAACTCAGTGAATTTAATAGACAACGCTTAGGTATGACTCTTTATTCGGTATTTTCTTTTTAGACGTCTATTCTAACATTTTTGCCTTATTTCCGCCAATTCTTGCATTAAATATGAAGATAGTGATATAGAAAGTGTGTTCCTTTTGAATATTTGCTCCTATTACAGGCCACACCCTGTATATTAGTATTATTATAGGTATATTATTGGGGAATGGATGAAAATATCAGAAGTGCCTAATTTTTTTTTTGGTGGTAGGAATAAGGTTCCGTATCACCAGAAAAAAGTTTCAGATTTTTGAAAAATATAAACAATTTCGTCCATTGCGATTTGGGCCTGGACCTTAAGACACTTTCCTGGGTCTGTTTCATATTAGAAAAAAATATCTGTGACCAGTGACAAATTGACAATGACATGAGTGACTGCTCAAATGTCAGATCTATTCGCGCGCCCAAACAAACATAACCTGGACTTTCGAATGATCCATGGAACATGGCGGATCGTGCTCCAGACAGTGTTTTTTATTTTCTGCATCCTGCTGTTTAAAGTATAATTTTGATAGCATATTATGCAGTGAATGGCAAAGGTGACGGCTACAGTTAATGAAGAATTTTCCTGGAAGTGCGAATAACCAATTCTCGGGCATCATTCGGCGGTTCGTGGTCGCGGCCGCCATTATACTTTGTACTGCTCCAGCTATCACCCAGTGCATTGTGAAGGCCTTCTACCGTACATCATGCTAATAATACTGTTTAATTTATAAACCTACTGACTCTGGCAAAGGCCCTCGAGGCTGCCATTTCTTTTATAATTAATTAATTAATTAATCAAACATAACCTTATTTACTTACGATACGACTGCTTATATATGTGGATTTTTCGAACTATTTCTGCCCCCGGACCTAGATAATTTCGACCCTGTATTTGATATCGACTGCTTATACGACGACCACTGCAACTCAAAATTGGCCGATATGGATACTGCTTTTATAAGAGCAGACACTACAAACTTGCCGGCAGTAGATACTTAGAGAACTGTGTACATTTAGTTGTTTTGGGTAAAATAAAGTCCAACAGCTTGCCCATTTCGGACGTACAGTATTAAACTTAAAGCTAGTCAAATATACTAAAACAATAACAACAATAGTATTTCCAAATAATTTTAACCATGTTCACACATAAAATATTAATTTTTAATACAGTTGCTCAAAAAGTGGTACTTTTTGTAGCTGCAAATCGTGCGCAAAGTTGTATTTTGCGCACAAGTGCTTTTTACTTTTCCACGTGTATCGAACGACGTTATTTAATACAGTTGCGAAAAAATAAGAAAAACAACAAGTAAGGAATTTGAAACTTTTATATTATTAATTCTGTAACATCATTGCAATATAGTTGAAAAATAATAAAGTTGTTAAAAAAAAAAATACTGTTCTTACTTGTTGTTTTTCTTATTTTTTCGCAACTGTATTAAAAAAACGTCGTTCGATACACGTGCGGAAATGTCATTCTTTACTCGTCCCGAGTCTTACCACTCGCCTACGGCTCGTGGCTGAAATGTACTATTAGATCTATCCGACATCCGTATTTTCTTTTAAACCACGAACTTCGGAATTCGAAAATATTCGGGTATCTCTATCTCTATCGCACTAAGAAATGACAGGAATGCAGATATACGAACTTCGAGTTTCGGTTTTCGTGGTTTGGCTGAATACGCAAAGAGCGCGAGCGCGTGCCATTCAAAAAAACCAAGTTTATATTGTTCGAATTTGTTGTTACATTTGTACAAATTACGCCTTAATTCGACATTTGCGCATATAAGTTCGCATATCAAAATCGATTAATTTTATATTTGCTTTTGGTACCTATGTGTCTCGTCAATGTATATCGTAGACGGGATTAAAATTATTAATAGGCGAAAGAAAGGCAAAGCAATTCCGCCATTTTGTCCGTAGTATTATTAGTCTGTGATTTTGACGTTTCTTTTAGCTGACAGATGTGGCGGCGATATACTTTAAGAATAAAAATGAAAAATTAAATGAAGTCGTATATTACGGAAAATAAATTAATTGTCGCAGTCGGATAAAAACTATCCTAAATTGCAGCTGGAATAATAATGTACCTATATAAAATGTTTCATATTTTTCCGTCCATGGGATGCTGAGAACATTCGTACCACAGAGAGCTTAGTTTCAAACTGGCTGATTCTTTTTTTAATTTAGAGATTTATTATAAGTGGAGATTATTATGTATATTGATCTCGCTGATGGGGGTGGCATAGTCACTGCGTGACAAAACCCCTTTAATAAATAAATAAAGAAAAAAAAAAAAACGATTTAATATTTGTATATTATAAATTATTTACTACAATAATAATAAATCATCATATATTGTTTGTTAAATTACATGTTTTATAAATTTTTGGAATTATTTATAAAAATAAACAGTTCGAATTCGGTCCGGGTCCGGATTCGGTTTGGTTTGGATGGCAAGTGCAAACAAATTAAAAACAAAACAAACCATAAGCAAGAGCTGTCACATTTCCGATTTCCCTCTAAAATACAGTTCAAAATGAAAAGACGAAAGATGATAAACTATTAGTCCTAAACTATTAAGATTTTATTCGTGTTTGTGAAGACAAAAGTGTACGTTCCTTTTAACATGGTCGAAGAAATTAATAACTGCACTCCTGAAGAAATTGTGTGAGTAGCAAAAGTACAAATAGAAAACTTGCTGCCTGAAAAGTTTAACTATTCTGTAGTCTGTTATTTATTTAAAATTTGTCGTAGAAAAAGTATTGTATACAACGGTGTATAACTAGTCTAAAAACGCTCGTGGCGTCTTTAATTGCGATCCAACCCACGCCACTCGCGTTTTAAGACCTTTCTTATACAACAGTTGCATAAAATACTATTTCGAACGTGTAACTTGCTTCGCGCTGTTTTGTGGGTCTCGGTCTATAATTCTAATATCGAACTATGAATCGACCTATTCGTGTCGTATTCTTTTTTCGTAATGAAAATGAAAGGGACAGTGCTCATAAAGTTGAAATATTCTGAATTTGTAATAGACCCCACACTATGAAATGACAGTGCTCGATATCAAAATTAAAAAGCACGGAGTGAGCAAAATCGCATTTTGCTCACTGTTTTCACGCTGCAAAATATGCTTGTTCGAGCTGCTGAGGTGAAAAGTCAATTTTACATGCTCGTCCCTATTTCACCAACATGACAATTGTCACCTGACAACGACAGTTCTCCGTACATTGCTGGTTCCACAAGTAACTTAGCGATCACCTTACTCGTAACTTCTAGAACAGGCAATGTATGGCGAATTGTCGGTGTCAGGTGACAATTGTCAAGTTGGTGAAATAGGAGCTTGGTCAAAGAATTTCTGAAATTGGATAAGTGGTTCCGGAGTTTACCTAAAACATACAAACTTACATACAAAAAAATATCAGGCACTGATATTTTCATCCATTCCCCATTACCTACTTGTCTTATACTCTTTGGTAAGTTCTGTTATCTATTCTGTGCTACCTTTTTCTTTACTTTATTTATTCTATTCTATCCTTCGCATTTTAGGAAAAAATATAACATATATACCTGTTCATAAGCATGTAATGTGCGGAAGTGACGATGATAAATCAATGACATAATCAAAAAAATATATATTGTGATGGATGAAGACTGAAAGGTTTTAATTAACGATCCACCTCCTTCTATCGTGTCTCTTCTCTGCTCTTCCACCAATTCCACATATTATATACGTCATGCTTCCTGGCAACCCCACTTTCGATTTCGGGATTTCAGAGGGCCTACCGCGAACGGCATTCGAAGTTTTCCCTCTCTGTCGCACTTATGTACGAACTCGTAAGTATGACAGAGAGGGGAAACTTCGAATGCCTTTCGCGGTAGGGGCCCTCTGAGTATGTGAAAAAATTGTACCAAAATTGTACCGAATTAGTACTTACTTGAAAAAAATTGTACTTCAATAGTTTCGAGAGTACAATTATTTTAAATTGGGGTTGCTGGGGAGCATCTCTCCAGCAACCCCAATCTTAAAAAGAAGGAATTTTGCGTAGAATCTTTGTTATTTGGGTAAAATAAGGCCCAAAAAAAATTGTACTCTCGTATTTCTCGTGGAACGAGATAGCTAGGCTAGTTAAAATACCAAACTTGCGCCAGAAAGTGAATGGATGTTTTCTATGTATTTAAGTATTTATTTCTCTATATAAGTATCTATATCGTCGCCTAGTACCCATAGTACAAGCTTTGCTTAGTTTGGGACTAGGTTGATTTGTGTAAGATTGTCCGCAAATATTTATTATTATTTATTATTATGTATGTCTTTCCCGCTCACGGGACAATGATGTCCCGGACCTTTGGGAGGCGTGCGTGGGGCTAGGTACCTACAAAGTACCAACTGAGCCAACACGTAGAGGCCCTTTTGACAATTTAATGAAATGCAAGGAGTACACCGAGCGGATGCTGTCCCTGCCCGTGTCATGGGACGCACACAGAGACAGCACCCGCTGGGGTGTATAGGGACTATTGCTGTTGATGGAATCTAAAGAAAATTTGGTTATTGGGTGAAAATGATGGGCTAGTGGCTGGGCTATTGGGTGAAACATCGGACGCCTGCCTAATAAACTGTCTCATTTTTTATCTCTGGCAGACGGTGACTCGCCAACTACTAGATGGGCCCCTATTAATAGCGACATTAAAGAATGAAAGAATTTTTATTATTATTATTATTACATCTTCTCTATATTTCGCTAATATTTTTCATCAGGCGCCAAAACTTGTAAAATAATAAGTAAAACTGCGAGTACCTGGCCATAGCTGACTCATTCAACGGTAAAAACCAATGAGTACAATATTTCCAGCCTAATGCATGCTAATGGTGGCGGTCATAGGTTTACGCGTAGCAACGCGTAAAGTTTTTGTTGGTTAGGCCGAGTTCCTCCGGCCCGGCAAACTAAGATAAAATTTTCGGCATTGACGGCACTTTCAGAAAGCTCGCTATCGAATGAGGCATTTGCCTAAACGTTACAGCAGTCTATTGCTATGCAGTGCAATTATTTTTTTTCACCTGATGAAAAATATTTGCAAGATATGGAGTACATGTGTTTTCCCTATTGCCGTGTCACGCAGGCGTTCGCTTTCTGGCGCAAATTTGGTGATTTAACTAGCCTAGCTATCTCGTTCAACGGTAAACACGAGAGTACAATTTTTTTTGGGCCTTATTTTACCCAAAACACACTTTCTTTTCTTTTTAAGATTGGGGTTGCTGGAGAGATGCTCCCCAGCAACCCCAATTTAAAATAATTGTACTCTCGAAACTATTGAGGTACAATTTTTTTTAAGTAAGTACTAATTCGTTACAATTTTGGTACAATTTTTTCATATACTCAAAAATCCCGAAATCGAAAGTGGGGTTGCCGGGGAGCATGACATGATTATCTCCATCTCCACTTATAATAAATCTCTAAATTAAAAAAAGATTCAGCCAGTTTGAAACTAAGCTTTGCGTTGTTACGAATGTTCTCAGCGTCCTATGAACGGAAAAATATGAAACATTTATATAGGTACATTATTATTCTAGCTGCAACTTAGGATAGTTTTTATCCGACTGCGACAGTTAATTAATTTTCCGAAATATACGACTTCATAAATTTTTCATTTATTATTCTTAAAGTATATCGCCGCCACATCTGTCAGTTTTGAAACGTCAAAATGGTGGAATTGCTTTTCCTTAATTTCACCTATTAATAATTTAAATCCCGTCTCCGATAGACCTTCACGAAACACATACCAAGGGGTAAAGCATAAGAAATTAATCGATTCTGATATGAGAACTTATATGCGCAAATGTCGTATTAAGGCGTAATTTCAATAAAATTTATCAACAAATTCGAACAAAATAAGTAACACAAATGTTTTTTTTAATGGCACGCGGGCGCTCTCTTTGCGCATTCAGCCAAACCATGCGAACCAAAACTCGAAGTTCGTATATATGTATTCCTCTCACTCGAGTAATGTTAGTGCGATAGAGATAGAGATACCCGAATATTTTCGAATTCTGAAGTTCGTGGTTTAAAAGAAAACACGGATGTCGGATAGATCGAAAATAGGGGTGAAAACACTGTAGACACTAAATAAAATAATAACAATGTTGTATTTTCTCGAAAAAGGACTTAAAATTAAGTCAAATGGAGAAAAAAACAACGCAAGAGGTTATTTAGGTAGTCACTAAGTTATAAGTGTCCAAAGTTTTAAGAGGGGGTATGTTCTGTCCCTTTTCCGCAAAACGCACTCTCATATGAAACGATTGTTTTTTACAAAACAGTATGGATTAACAGCAAAAAGTATAATAATTATATTTATGGGAACAAAAATATAAATGCCTATGTCCTAACTGATTCACTCACTCACTCACTCATCAACTCACAGCCGAAACTACTGGGTCTAGAGAGTTGAAATTTACACCAGAAATACCTTTTACAACGTAAGCAACGGGTAAGAAGTGATTTTTGGAAATCATACCCCTAAAGGGGTTAAATAGGGGTGCAAAATTTGTATGGGGGAAACTTTATTTTCTGAGCTAGAGACTTAAAACTTTGTAGAAAGATTACTTATTATAATATAAATAAAGTACTTTCAGCGTTTTGTTAAATTTCACCCCTAAGGGGGTTAGAAAGGGGTGCAAATTTTGTATGGGGAAAACTTTATTTTTTGAGCAAGAGACTTAAAACTTTGTAGAAAGATTACTTATTATAATACAAATAAAGTACTTTCAGCGTTTTAAAAAATTTTACCCCTAAGGGGGTTAAAAAAATTGTATGAGGGAAACTCCTTTTTGAGATAGAAGCTTAAAAGTTTTTAGAAATATTACTTATTACGATACAAATATACGAAACAAATAAAGTATTTTTGGCGTTTTGGAACCCCTAAGGGGATGAAAAAGGGGTGTTATGTTGGTAAAGGGGATTTTTTGGAGCTAGAATCTCAAAACTTTTTAGAAAGACTACATAATAAAAAAAATTAAAGATATGATATTTGTAACTTTGATCTTAGCCTGTTTAGACTACCAAAATTATTTTAGCGTTTTTCGAAATTCTTCCCCCAAAAGGGATTATAAGGGCATTCAAAGTTTTTATGGAGAGCAAGACATTTTTAAAGTAAGGGATTTGTAACTTCGGTTTTAGACAAAACAAACATGCTAAAATACTACAAAACTTATTTCAGCGTTTTTTTAATTCATCGCCTAATAAGGTTAAAACGGGGTTCGAAGTTTGTATAATATAGAGCAAGACATTTTTAAAGTAAGAAATTTGTAACTACGGTTTCAGCCTGTTTACTATGAGGGTTCAAAGGGGGTTCTAAGTGTGTATAGAGAGCAAGACATTTTGAAAGTAAGAGATTTGTAACTTCGGTTTTAGACTGTTTACTAAAAGACTAGGCACATAACTAATTTCAATGTTTTTTTTAATCTAATTTTATTTTAACTTTTAGACGATGACATGTTATACGCGGACGAAGTCGCGGGCAACAGCTAGTATGTATAATATTTCTAAACGCCAATACTTAAGGCTGGAAAAAGAGCAGAAGGGATGTTTCCTTACCGGGAAGAGACGGGGCGCGCCTGCGTTTCGGCGCTGGCCGAATCGCTGCGTCAGCATCAGTATCCGGCGTTTTGACGGTGGGATCGATCTGCCTGATCTGGAGCGATGGGTTGACTGGCGACACAGAACGTTGACGTTCCAAATACTGCAGATACTTACTGATTCTTTGGTAAGTATAGCTTCGATTAGTTCGTTATACCCGTCCTGCCTCCCCGGATAGGATGGGATGCGTAAATGCATTTCCCCAACGTTAAATAACCCATGTTTGTTGTTGTTGTTGTGGTCTTTAAAAAACAATAAAACAACTTATGTGGTGAAGTGGAAGGGTAGTTTTGAAATATGCTTGTATATGGTTACTAAATAAAATTAGTTTTTTTGTTATAAATTTATACTTAACCTTAAAAACCTTAATTATACTTCAATCATAAATAATTTTCTCTATGCTTAAATTAAAAAAAGTAAGTACTTCATAATTTGAATATCAGTTAAGATAAATAAAAAATAAACGAAAAGGAATAAAAAACAAACAAACTTGGACTACCTGGAGCAATATTTTAATTACATTCGTCAAATACATTGTTTAAAAAAAAACATACATAAGTAAGTATTCCAAATTTCAGCTCAATCGGATAACGGCAAGTGACTGAAAAATGGATTGCAAATTTTAACGGAAAACTTACATAGGTATTTACTTACATACTTACATATACGAACAGTGCAAGTTAAATAAACGCTTGTAAAAATATGCCCTTGCACTCCCAATATGAAACTGTAAAATTCAATAAATGCTGGTCTAAAAGGAACCATTTGCCTGTGTTCAAATCTGTTGATCCCCATCCATTGTCCTCAATAAAAGGTAATATATGTAGGTATGTAAGGGATTTCTCTAAGAGTGATAGATATCAAATATTAAACGTAAGATAAATTGCATTCAAAGATATTTTGGGAAAATTGCGAATCGACCATTATTGTTCCTAATAATTTATTACATAAATTGTATCCCCACTATCGGGTAGGGCCCTCTTGACGCAACGAACACTTCATAGTGAAGCTTCGTGTTTGAATGTTTAACTACTCTATATCAACCAAGCCCTTTTTCCAAAACCGAGAATCCTTTATAAATTCAGTTAAAATTTACAACTTCGACGTTTAAGGGCTCAACACAAACAATGGCCATTGCCCTGCAGTATTAGGACATCTTTCTACCACCGTATATACGCAGATACTTCAAGATAATGTATGGGTTGTAACTGTTGTAAGTATATGGGTTTGGAAGTCAATGTTAAAACTCTCATACTTACAAGCCGATCGAAGAAACTCTGCACCTAGCGCACGTTGACATATTCGAGCGCCAGGTACAGAGTTAACTCGACTGGAGTATACTTAATGGCAATCTTATGAAATAAACCATATAAAACGGAATCGGCTGATCACTTGGGGGTAGTTACGAAGACGATGTCTTCTGACGGCGGGACGTTTTGCATGTAGTGTCTTTCGATGACTCGCTGGATGCGCATGAACCAGCGCGTGATACCGGCTGCAATTAGGTAGGTGATAGCGGTCCTAAGTTCGGACAAAAAAAAATATGTTTGTTATGTGTCACTCCTCTGAATTTTAAGCTTAAAATAATTTACTTTCAAAACAAAGTTTTAACCGACTTCAATTCAGTACTCCGCCGAGCCACATTAACATTTCCACATATTTTTTCCAATTTACCACATGAACTGATTTTCGAGAGCAAAAGCGTTGATTTTTAGACCAATAAACCAAATCGCTGTACCTATGTGGGCCGATAATATTTGAGGACTTCCGTCGATTCCTTAAGGATCTCAGAATTACCTTTGGCACTTCATTGTTTGCTATTTCAACGGAATAATATCAGAATCTGTGACGTACTTATATAGTTTGAAGTACATCATTGAGAAGTTCCACAAGCCATCTGTGGTCTTCATCATCACTACCACTTTACCAAATTTATGATTTCCGGATGTAAATACACGAGTTATAATAGAAAATACTGAAATTACTACACGCGTGCCTAATATATTTGAGGAGTTCCCTCAATTCCTCATGGTTCCCATCATCCAACTGGGGTTTTGGAAACAATGGGACCAATCTGGAAGCATATACTTTCAGTTAAAAAAAGAATTGTACGAATCGGTTCATAAATGACGTAGTTCTGAGGTAACAAACATAAAAAAAAAAATAATAAAAAAAAAATATATATATATATATATATATATATATATATACATCCGAATTGAGAACCTCCTCCTTTTTTTGAAGTCGGTTAATAATTACAAGTTTTACGGCTTTCATCAAAAAAGTCTAATCACCGACTTATTATTTTAGTTGGTCGAATTGCATCAAAGTAGTCCATTCAGAAAGCAAAGTCCAACGTAGAATATTTCAATTCCAATGACAGTTTCCTAAAAAGTCGGCCGAAGAATTTCGAAAATCGAAGAATAATATTTAGTACTAGCTGTTGCCCGCGACTTCGTCCGCGTAGAACTTTTTATCGTCTTAGAAAATGATTTCTCTCAATACAAAATTTTAACCCTCTTTTAGGGGATAATTAAAAAAAAAGTTGATGTTCATATTCTAGTTTGTGAACAAACAGTCTAAAACCAAAGTTAAAAATCTCATACTTTAAAAATGCCTTGAAATACTCGAACTTTGAACCAATTTTAACACTCTTAGGGGATGAATTTGGAAAAACTCTGAAATCAGTTTTGTAGTCTTTTAACGTACAGAATAAGACCGAAGTTAAAAATCTCTTACTCACACTTTAAAATTTTATTGCTCGCCATTTAAAATTTGAACCCCCTTTTAAACCCCCTTAGAGGTTGAATTTTTCTAATCACTGAAAGAACTTTTTTCGTAAACTTTTAAGTCTCTAGCTCAAAAAAAGTGTTGCCCATACAAAGCTTTCTTAACCCCCTTAGGGGTGGAATTTTCTAAAACTCTGAAAGTACTTTATTATTAATTTTAATAAGTAACATTTTGAATAGTTTTAAGTCTAGTAAAAAAAAAAGTTTTTCCCACACAACACTGGCTACCCTTCTTAAGGATCTTAAGGATCCCCTTAGGGATGGAGTTTTCTAAAACGCTGAAAGTTCTTTTTTAGTATTCTAATAAGTAATCTTTTTGCAAAGTTTTAAGTCTAACTCAAAAAAAAGTGTTGCCCATGCAAAGCTTGCTCTCCTTTTTAACCCTATTAGGGGTGGAATTTTCTAAAACGATTTGTGTTCTTTTTTTGTATTTTAATAAGTAATCTTTCTACAAAGTTTCAAGTCTCTAACTCAAAAACATAAACTTTCCCTGATAAAAACTTTGCACCCCTTTTTATCCCCCTTAGGGATAGATTTTTTCAAAGCTGAAACTGAACGCTGAAAGTCTTTTTTTTGTATTTTTATAAGTAATCTTTCTACAAAGTTTTAAGTGTCTAGCTCAGAAAAAGTGTTCCCCATACAAACCTTGCACCCTTTTTTAACCCCCTTAGGGAATGATTTTTGTAAAACGCCGAATGTAGTATTTTTCATGTTCTAATAAGTAATTTTTCGTCAAAATCTTAAGTCTCTATTAAAAAAAAAATATGTTTTTCCCATACAAACTTTGCACCCTATTTTACCCCCTTAGGGGTGAAATTTTCCAAAACGCTGAAAGTACTTTCTTTGTATTTAAATAATCTTTCTACAAAGTTTTAGGACTCTAGCTAAAAAAAATAGTTTCCCACATACAAACTTTGCACCCCTATTTTAGCCCCCTATTTTTAGGGGTAGAATTTTCTAAAACGCTGAAAGTACTTAATTTGTATTCTGATGACTAATCTTTCTACAAAGTTTTAAGTCTCTATTTAAAAAAAATATTGTTTCCCCCATACAAAATTTGCACCCCTATTTTACCCCCTTAGGGGTAGATTTTTTTAAAACACTGAATCTAGGTACTTTATTTGTATTCTAATGAATAATTTCTCTACAAAGTTTTAAGTCTCTATTTAAAAAAAAGTAGTTTTTCCCATACAAACTTTGCACTCTATTTTACCCCTTTAGGGGTAGAATTTTCTAAAACCCTGAAAGTTCTTTATTTGTATTCTAATGACTGATCTTTCTACAAAGTTTTAAGTCTCTATTTAAAAAAAAATGTTTCCCCCATACAAACCTTGCACCCCTATTTTACCCCCGTAGGGGTGGAATATTCCAAAACGCTGAAAGTGTTTCATTTGTATTCTAATAACTAATTTTTCTACAAAGTTTAAGTCTATAGCTCAAAAAAAAAAGGTTCTCCCATACAAACTTTGCACCCCCATTTTACCCCCTTAGGGGTAGAATTTTCAAAAATCCCTTTTTATCCCTAGCCCACGTTATAAAAGCAACATACTGTGCAAAAATCAACTCTCTAAGATTAGTAGTTTCGGCTGTGCGTTGATGAGTGAGTGAGTGAGTGAGTGAGTGAATAAGTCAGTCAGGACATAGGCATTTATTATGTATAAATAGATAGAAGATAATGAAACTCCCATTCAAATATCTCAAAAAATGATGAAGCTACATCCGTTTTAATGTCGCTTGTTAGAGTGAGAAAACGATGAGGGACTGTGACCTCAATATACTCGAGCGTCATAGTAAAAAACAATCGTTTCATATGAAGGTGCGTTTTGCGGAAAAGGGACAGAACATACCCCCTCTTAAAACTTTGGACTCTTATAACTTAATCATTACCTATATAACCTCTTGCTTTGTTTTTTTCTCCATTTGACTATATTTATTTTAGATTCTTTTTCGAGAAAATACATTATGATTATTTACCATATTTTCGATTCCTGAGCTATAACCACGAACTTCGGAATTCGAAAATATTCGGGTATCTCTATCTCTATCGCACTAACCATACTCGAGTGACAGGGATGCAAATATATGAACATTGAGTATCGGTTTTCGTGGTAGCGCCGCAGGTACTTTGGCTGAATGCGCCGAGCGCGTGCCATTGTTATTCAAAAAAAACAAATTCGTGTTAATTATATTGTTCAAATTTGTTGATTTCATTTATTGAAATTACGACATAAAACGACATTTGCGCATATAAGTTCTCATATCAGAATCGAATATTTTTTTATGGTTTATATTTTAGCATTTGTCTCGTAAAGGTCTATCGTAGACGGGATTTAAATTATTAATAAGTGAAAGGCAAAGCAATTCCGCCATTTTGACGAAATTTTGACGGTTCTTATAGCTGACAGTTGGAGCAGCGTTTGATTTCAATAAAAATAAATGAAAAATTAAATGAAGTCGTATATTTCGGAAAATTAATTAACTGTCGCAGTCGGATAAAAACTATCCTAAGTTGCAGCTAGAATAATAATGTACCTATATAAAATGTTTCATATTTTTCCGTTCATGGGATGCTGAGAACATTCGAACCGCGCAAAGCTTAGTTTCAAACTGGCTGATTCTTTTTTTAATTTAGAGATTTATTATAAGTGGAGATAACGTGGCCTGATACTTACTCAATAACCATTTTCCTTTGGATGGTTGATTTTAACAAACTAGCTGGTATGGTATACGTTAGCTTGGTCAGTTGCGGCAATCCTGGTTCTATATAGGTATTACAGCGATAATGCAGACAACAAGTACTTTTATCGAATAATGAATCTGCGTATCGCCGACTTCTTTTGTAGGCTAGCTGACAATAGGGTTCTATCATCCCAGATCATCAACAATGTGTGTCCGTAACGATTAGCACAACATTTTCATTGTGAACTATAAATAAAAACAAAAACGTTTGGGCGTTGCAAAGTATTTCTGTTCACCACGTGTCAACAATTTATTATTACAAGACACGTTAACACGTTCACAGTATGGGGATACTTACAAAATGCTTAAATTTTCTTGGACGTCCAAGCAAATTACTTCCATCACACGTCTGTGCTCCACGTTTGGGTCACTATGAAACGACCAGGCACCCACTCGGATTATTACAATATACATTATAGAATGCTATTTATATCTAACTAAAATATGAATTGATAAATCAGAATTCTACAAATCATTTATTTAGGACTATAACATCCGTAGTGTTAGTGGTTACAAACTGAGAGCTATGGTTAGTGTTTTATAATTATGCTAAACTAAAATTAAAAACGCCTATTACAAGCGCGTGCAGTTGCACATAACGCTGCAGCTGGCAGTGGTGAGTCCCAGCGGTGGGCTAGCATGCTCAGGATACTATTTGGGCTGCCACGACCGCGATTGAGGAGATACGCACATCGTTTCCTCATGATAGTAAAAAAGCAATCCATGTGTGCCTCCGCGAACATTGTCGACGCACTGCAATACCGTGGCAGCCCGAACATCATCCTGAACGCGTCATTATATATTGGACGTGCAACGCGCTGTACGCCCGCTGTGTAAAGTTAGTCCACAGACCGCACGTGTTAAATAAGCCTTTTATCGAATGCAGTAGGAATAATTATAGTGATTTGAGTGCGTACCTGGTCGGCTATAGTGGCCCATGTACGGGGCACGGACTTGTGGAGATAGGTCGTCGTGACCAATGTATGGGGCACTGGACTGTGAACGTGTTAAAATACTTGTGCCAGTAAGTGTGCTTCGCAACCTCGCACAGCTCTGGTGTATATTCGCCCTTACTGTTGTAACCTTCATTATAAAAACTGCCATGGCGTCTTTGGAGGCGATTACACGAGTATGCACAGTCAGCTTCAACATTGCTTGTCAGAACTATTTGTAGAGCCACTAGATATTTTTTGGCGTCTTGAATCACCTATTTATTGTATCCATTCTTTATAATGAATTCGGTGCTCCAAGCGTTTAATACAACTGTTTAAACAATCTCCGCAGGAAAACTAAATTAACATTTATGCCAATACAGATTTAATACAATCACATTCCAAATGTGCGCAGTCGGGCTTGTCAGCTGTTTCGCAGAGGTTGCAGCGGCACTCCTTGAGCGCCGTGCCCAGGCGGTGGCACAGGGACTGCTGGGAGCCCGACGGCTCCTGCACCTCGTCAGGCCATTCGTAGTCAGGCTGAGGAAATTAATAATATTGGTTTTTGTTTGTCAGTTGGTAAAAGTATTAAGAGGCTCTACCTATTATTTATGAATTGGAATTTGGAATAGGTAAGTACACCTTGTGCAGGAAGAGTCGAGCACATTTATTTTGTCTCCTTCACTTAGGTATTATTTCCGCCTTGGGCGTAAACACTAGAATCAGCCGTTACGCTCTAGAATAGAGTCTACTTTCTTTTTACCTTCGGTTTACTCAGGATTCAATATACCCGCCCTCGCCGTATATATATATCATTTTGCTCAAGTAAACTGTCACTCACAGAGTTACTCGCGGCCATGACCCTGCAGAATTCCCGGCCGGCCGCGGTCTGCGTGAGCCGCGCCGGTCCCAACGGAACGCCTGCTCGGTGAACGTGACTGCACAGTTGAAGTGACACTCACAGAGCTACCCGCAGCCATGACCCTGCAGAACTCCCGTCGGGCCGCGGGCTGCGTGAGCCGCGCGAGCAGCGCCCAGGCCCGCGAGCAGCGCCGGTCCCAGCGGAGCGCCTGCTCGGCGCATGCCGCTGCACATGCTGACATCGCTACCTCGGCCTCTGCGTCACCGGCGCCCCCAGGTTGACCGGCTGCTGCCTGCCGCTGTAACTCATCTTACTTTAGTTAAACCCATCCGCCTCGTCCGCTACCTCTATAGAGTACCTTTATTCAAAAATACAGGAAAAGGTGACTTTGTTGATTGTGCATTGGACCTTGGTGGCCTTAGTGCGCTTAGATGCACGTCATTTGAGACAACAGTATATGTGTGCTTACCTATTCGAGGCCACGCAACGCTACGTGTGCTACGCCGTAGCACGTAACAGGACAAATGCCGCTCTGTAGTGGAAATCATACGTAGCGGCATAGCTTTTATGTAAGTCATAGGCCAAATGGTTAATAAGAGTCGGACAATTCCTACTCTTTTTGAAACACCCTACAGCTCGTAATAATCCAGCCGGCGATGGGGGTGAGATGAGTAGGTACCTACTGCAGAGGTAATTGTTAATAGTAAATGACCTTGCATCAGTGTAAAGTTCTAAACTAGCAAACTTAAATACCATGAGCCAGTCGTTAGCGAGGGCCATCCAGGCTTTAGCGCTGGGCTGTCGTCGCAGTAGCTCAACCAACACGCCGCGCGCGCGCTGCGGCTCACGCCCGGGCAGCGAGCTCAGTATACTGTACACATATTACGCCGTTATGACTTTATTCGATGTGGACAGTGAGTTAAACAGTGGACAGCTAATAATCGCTTTCGAAATCTGAATAACTACGGCCAACCACCTACAAATCGAATACGCCTATCCACTGAAGCATTCTTGAGAATTGTGTCTGCGGTTGGGTCTAATTACTGCGACGTTTTACTAACATTTTATATGGAATCGCGTCAATTAGACGCAGTCACAAATCTGAAGAATTACCCCACTACATATAGCAGTGAGCTGCGATCCGATGTACTGAACTGAACTACAGCGAGTCAGCGAGGTAAGAAGCGTGGTAAAAGATAGGACGGGGGACGGGGACTAAAGCCCTATTTATATTTGGATGCCTTAGGGTTAGGATGTTTAGGACAGTCTTAGCGAACAAAACAACTGTCCACATAGACCGTTAAAGTTTTTTTAAGTGTGTACATGCCCCATACATATAACTGCAAGTCAAAAAAAAGTAAAAACGTGTGTGCACATCGATCTAGTTGTCCGCACAGCGAACTACTGGGTTTTTTCCCACACCTGAGTTCCCACAAATTATTGATTAGTTATTTCACCTACGATTATTCTCACTACTAACGCACTGCATCTTGCGTGTCTGTAAATAAGTGTCAGTGCGCAGCCGACCGTAGACGGCAACGGCATCGTCAGGCGTCCATTCTAATTTATCTGTATACATCTATCTACTACATATAAATCAGTATGGACGCCTGACGCTGCGTCTGCCGTTGCCGTCTGCGGTCGGCTGCGGAATGACACATTGAAGAATGCTTACACTTAAAACGTCTGCTAGACGGTCGCCAACACGGCCCTACGACCGCTGTAGTATGAACTTTGTTGCAAACAACTGTCTACACGGTCGGTGCGGACCAAGGTCGCTCGGTCGGAGGGGCGTGTTGGCGACGCTGAGCTAGCAGACGTTTAAGCAGGGATGTGAAGAGTCGGTCGGCCTTTCCCTTCTGAGATGTGCCTGGCGCTGTAGCTACGTGCAGGGCCGTAGCTAGGGGGGGGGGGGGGGCATTATGGGGAAATGCTCTACCTTAAAATACCATTGCCCTACCTTAAGAAACTGCCTCACACAGATTAGATCAAGTTAAATTTTGACTCGTGCCCTAATTGTTGTAATTACGGCTGCCCTATCTTAAATTCAACTCTGGCTACGTGACTAATCTATGAAAACATAGAATAGCACATCTCTGATGGAAAGGCACCCTAAGAGACTAACCATAGCAAGCGTCCGATCCGCCGCCGCGAAAGGCGATGTAAGCGTGCTGTTTCGTCAAATAGAATCCTGTACTTACAAACTTGGTCACGAGCGCCTCGGGCGCAAAAGAAGCGCGAGGCGTCTGCGTGCCGCTTTCCCGGCGGCGGATCGAACGCTTGCTATGTTTAACAAGACTAACTACCAAAAACAATGTTGAAAATTAACAAAGCTATTTTTATGTCATTGTCAAAATTTGTAAATAAAAGCAAAGTGTTTTATTTGATAAACAGGTGATTGCTGCATAGAAACAGAGATGTTGTTAGGGTTAGGGTTTTATTTTACGGAACCCTTCATGGGCGAGTCCGACTCGCACTTGGCCGCTTTTTTTAATAGGGTGGCTACAATTTCATTATTTAAAAAAGTTATGTTTGAAAAGATTTTGATAATTTAATTTGCAATTAAACTATATTATTGTATTAATAAACATAGTGAAAAAATTGGTTTGTTTACATGTGTAACAAACTGTCACGACTGGTGGAATAAAAAACACTTCTAATGTTATACTTGTTTTAATAAATTTAACGAAAATAGTTGTTAATTAAAGATGCACGTCGTTCACGAGCAGCATTCAAAAAATCATTCCCTTGTGGTCCTGGGAGATCTTCTGGACCATTTTGCTCTTCATCATCCTCTTCTTCACTTTCGTCATGTGTGGTATTTTCATCACTCTCAGAACCACTGCTGTCTGAATCAGAATCGTCACTGCTGTCTGAATCATAATCATTTTCTAACCCGTGTATCATATTATACATAGTGCAGCATGATATAATAATTTTGGCAGCTTTTTCTGGGCTGTAATGCAGAGTACGGTGGCGATGAAGGCATCTGAATTTATTTTTTAAAACTCCAAAACACATCTCTATTACCCCTCTTGCCTGTGCATGGCGTTTATTATATCTTGCTTCTGGTGACTCTGCAACTGGGTCCGGATGAGGAGTCATCAGCCATGGGAGAAGTGGGTAGCCTTTGTCCCCTAGTAGCCACTCCGTAGCCTGGTGCTGTATGTACTGTTCTTCAAGGTGATGGTGCACATTGCTACTCCTCCAAATAGCAGCATCATGGGTTGAGCCAGGAAAATTTGGGTTCACACTGGTAATCACACCAGTAGCATCACAAATTACTTGACAGTTAATACTGTAAAATCCTTTTCTGTTGTAGAAAATGTTGCCTGGAGCTGTTGGATGGTTAATTGGGGGTTTGTGTATCGGAATGTGACTCCCATCCACCGCACCCAATGTATAGGGTATTCCAAACACATTCTGGAAGCCTTGCATGGCCCTCTCTTTTTCTATTCTCGTCACAGGGAACTTGATCCACTGTGGAGTCAATCTCTCCATTATCAAACGACAAACAGCTGCCAGACTTCGACTGACTGTAGGTTGGCTTTGAGCCAGAATGCTTACTTCCCCTACAGCAGTCTGATAGCTACCTTGGGCAAAAAAGTTAAGTGCACTTAAAACCTTTAAATGTGGGGGCACAGTACCCACTAGCAATCCTGCGCTCAAAGTATCCACCACGTGTATGCCCATGTCCCGCGACAGTCTAAACAATTTGCGAAACTTCCGCTCGGATCGGTCGAATGGGTTGGATGTATCACGCAATCTCTTTAAGTAAAGTTTTTCACCCTCGCCATGCTCCCTCTCGTCGGCTACTACAGCAGCCATGACGAATTCTTCAATTTCTTCATCCATATCAAAAAGAAAAAATGCACTTGACTTCACGTAAACAAATTATAAACGGGACTATTTTATTCGCCGCTAAAATTAGTCGGTTAAGTTTGACGTTTCTGTGTTTTCGCGTAAAAACGACATGTCTAGAATTGCATTATGGCAGCTAAACTAAGTTGAATAGACTGCCTAAAATAAGAAACGTCAGATTCAAATTAGCGCTGTCATTTGATTATGACAGCTGCGCATAGAATAGAAAAGTGTTTTAGCGACGCCTAAATAAAATTAGGTAGTTTAGCGGCCACTGTAGAATCGGGTCCACTGCTCTCGGTCGAGTGCTGGTAGTTAACACCTACCTCACAATCGAGTGTTCGTAAGTAAGAAGAACCCGGAAAAGGCGAAAAATGTAAATGTATATGTACATATCTTTGACGTCAACTGTATATTTGGCAGTTAAACTGTAAATAAGTATCAGTGTCGTTACGACGTGTAGCTTCCGTTGAATTTGGTATTTTAGTTCAAATCATTGCGTTGATTTTATTAAAATGGCAAAAATAGTCAAACGGGGAGTATATTTTTTGTACCTGTATGCATTTACACAGTTCCCCGCTTTTTCAAAAGAAGCCATAGCTGCATTCTGATTATTGAGCTTTTTGAAGCATTCTGCTTCTAAACTTCGCAAATAGTGTATCTGTAATACAAGAAATATAAAGATAAACTAATTTATAAGGAACCTGGCCAGACCAGCACGGTTAGCACAACACGGCGCGCGAACTCTCTCGAGCTCTCTCGCACTATCCGTCTCTCTCTTATTAGAAAACTTAGAAAGAGACGGATAGTGCGAGAGAGCTCGAGAGAGCTCGCGCGCCGTGTTGTGCTAACCGTGCAGGGGCGGCTCGACCCGTCATTTCGTTGCGCCGGTACAAGTACATGTAGGCCTGCCGAGTTAGTTGGTACATACATACATACATAGGTACATACATATACTATTATTTATTATGTGGCCAGCCTAACAAGAAGTATTAGGTACTTTAATATGCTTTACCTCAAGTGTTTTTTTTTAACTATATGTACGTATACTAACTTCTCCAAAAGACTCGAACGCTCCATTGATGTGGCAAAGAGCGTTGTGGACTTCACCACGAAGTCGACAGGTCAGCGCCACGAGGTGCGAGTGCGCTGGCTCCGCGCCGTGACTTGAAAGCGCCAATGCCAAGCACACTTCTGCAAGCTATTGAATGCAAATAATGTAAAGGCGATTCGCCTATTCTGGCTTTTTCGTGGCTATCCGCAACAGAACCAAGGCAACCGATATAGCCCTCCGAATCGCTAAACTTAAGTGGCAGTGGGCGGGGCACATTGCACGTAGAACCGATGGCCGTTGGGGCGGAAAGGTTCTCGAGTGGCAACCTCGTACCGGAAGGCGCGGCGTGGGTGTACCCCCCCACAAGGTGGACTGATGACCTGGTAAAGATCGCGGGAGTCCGCTGGATGCGGGTGGCGCAGTACCACTTTGGCTTTGGGTGAGGCCTACGAGGGGCGTCTGATAAGTTCTAAGCCTAAGACATAAATTGAAAGAAAGGTCTAAACTAAAAATTTTTATTGAAATATATATCTATCCTCGAGTAAAATAAACTTAACACATCAAGCATATAGTACTTCATATCCCCAAAAAAATTTTTTTAGTTTTGCCCTTAAAATAGCCCTACAAAACTACTACCTATGTCCGCTTTTTTTTCGTCTTATCTTTGGAAGCGTAACTCGTTTTTCAAATTAGTTAACCGAATATTGTAACCCGAAACCAGGTCCCTATGGTCGGGTAGACGATTAATATTAGCGCATCAAGTCTATTTGATGATCTGCCTGGCAACTCATGACAAGTGAACAGACGTGGTGTCCTATGAAAATATCACTTTGGATACGAGTTTACCACGTCGTTCCTGAAAACTGGCTTTGCGTACTGGCCTCAACAACTTTGTGCAATAATGACAAGTCCCTGTCGCCCCTATTGACAAGTATATATTTACTAAAATACCTTCATCGAACGAAGACACGATTATAGAACTCTTTTAGACGACTTTTATTATTGGAATTCTTCGGTAGACATTTAATTTTTTTAAATCGCAGCATGTAGAGTTTTTTTATAATCGGGTCATACTGGCATGCGTAAATTAAAACTACGGAGACGATATAATAGAAAACTTCATTAGAATTGCTATTGCCTAATTCTAATGAATGTCCCAACTTTATAGTCAAGATTCTTTATTGAGCGCCCTGGCCATTTGTGTAGCACACAGTTCAAGGATGTTTATTACGTTCCATATCCGTGTAAAGTTTATTTTGTTTATTTTTGACGAATTTTTAGCATTTTTGCTACCTGCTACATTCTTAGATTTTTATAAGACTGAACATATTTTCTTATTTTTTTTACATTTTCCCAGACACCACCACCAGAGATCGCCCTGAGCGGGGATTGACATTATGGCGCTAATGTCCTTTTTAAATAAAGCGGACTTATACTTTTAAAATAGCGTGCAAAAAGATGGTAGACTGCAGAATATGAATCAACTCTTCAAATTTTACTGTAGGGGATATTCTCTTTCTAACAAGAGGTTACCTTTATGAGCGGAATTGAAAAATGCCGAAATACCCGAATTTGGCAGACATGGTGACCTTTTCTTGCCTGTTTATAATAATACTAGCTGTTGCCCGCGACTTCGTCCGCGTATAACTTTTTATCGTCTTAGAAAATGATTTCTCTCAATACAAAATTTGAACCCTCTTTTAGGGGATAATTAAAAAAAAAGTTGATGTTCATTTTCTAGTTTGTGAACAAACAGTCTAAAACCAAAGTTAATAATCTCATACTTTAAAAATGCCTTGAAATACTCAAACTTTGAACCAATTTTAACACTCTTAGGGGATGAATTTGGAAAAAACTCTGAAATCAGTTTTGTAGTCTTTTAACGTACAGAATAAGACCGAAGTTAAAAATCTCTTACTCACACTTTAAAATTTTATTGCTCGCCATTTAAAATTTGAACCCCCTTTTAAACCCTTTAGAGGTTGAATTTTTCTAATCGCTGAAAGAACTTTTTTCGTAAACTTTTAAGTCTCTAGCTCAAAAAAAATGTTGCCCATACAAAGCTTTCTTAACCCCCTTAGGGGTGGAATTTTCTAAAACTCTGAAAGTACTTTATTATTAATTTTAATAAGTAACATTTTGAATAGTTTTAAGTCTAGTAAAAAAAAAAGTTTTTCCCACACAACACTGGCTACCCTTCTTAAGGATCTTAAGGATCCCCTTAGGGATGGAGTTTTCTAAAACGCTGAAAGTTCTTTTTTAGTATTCTAATAAGTAATCTTTTTGCAAAGTTTTAAGTCTAACTCAAAAAAAAGTGTTGCCCATGCAAAGCTTGCTCTCCTTTTTAACCCTATTAGGTGTGGAATTTTCTAAAACGATTTGTGTTCTTTTTTTGTATTTTAATAAGTAATCTTTCTACAAAGTTTCAAGTCTCTAACTCAAAAACATAAACTTTCCCTGATAAAAACTTTGCACCCCTTTTTATCCCCCTTAGGGATAGATTTTTTCAAAACGCTGAAAGTCTTTTTTTTTGTATTTTTATAAGTAATCTTTCTACAAAGTTTTAAGTGTCTAGCTCAGAAAAAGTGTTCCCCATACAAACCTTGCACCCTTTTTTAACCCCCTTAGGGAATGATTTTTGTAAAACGCCAAATGTAGTATTTTTCATGTTCTAATAAGTAATTTTTCGTCAAAATTTTAAGTCTCTATTAAAAAAAAAAATGTTTTTCCCATACAAACTTTGCACCCTATTTTACCCCCTTAGGGGTGAAATTTTCCAAAACGCTGAAAGTACTTTCTTTGTATTTAAATAATCTTTCTACAAAGTTTTAGGACTCTAGCTAAAAAAAATAGTTTTCCACATACAAACTTTGCACCCCTATTTTAGCCCCCTATTTTTAGGGGTAGAATTTTCTAAAACGCTGAAAGTATTTAATTTGTATTCTGATGACTAATCTTTCTACAAAGTTTTAAGTCTCTATTTAAAAAAAATATTGTTTCCCCCATACAAAATTTGCACCCCTATTTTACCCCCTTAGGGGTAGATTTTTTTAAAACACTGAATCTAGGTACTTTATTTGTATTCTAGTGAATAATTTCTCTACAAAGTTTTAAGTCTCTATTTAAAAAAAAGTAGTTTTTCCCATACAAACTTTGTACTCTATTTTACCCCTTTAGGGGTAGAATTTTCTAAAACCCTGAAAGTTCTTTATTTGTATTCTAATGACTGATCTTTCTACAAAGTTTTAAGTCTCTATTTAAAAAAAAAATGTTTCCCCCATACAAACCTTGCACCCCTATTTTACCCCCGTAGGGGTGGAATTTTCCAAAACGCTGAAAGTGTTTCATTTGTATTCTAATAACTAATTTTTCTACAAAGTTTAAGTCTATAGCTCAAAAAAAAAGGTTCTCCCATACAAACTTTGCACCCCCATTTTACCCCCTTAGGGGTAGAATTTTCAAAAATCCCTTTTTATCCCTAGCCCACGTCATAAAAGCAACGTACTGTGCAAAAATCAACTCTCTAAGATTAGTAGTTTCGGCTGTGCGTTGATGAGTGAGTGAGTGAGTGATTGAGTGAATAAGCTAGTCAGGACATAGGCATTTATTATGTATAAATAGATAGAAGATAATGAAACTCCCATTCAAATATCTTAAAAAATTATGAAGCTACATCCGTTTTAATGTCGCTTGTTAGAGTGAGAAAACGATGAGGGACTGTGACGTCAATATACTCGAGCGTCATAGTAAAAAACAATCGTTTCATATGAAGGTGCGTTTTGCGGAAAAGGGACAGAACATTAACTCTTAAAACTTTGGACTCTTATAACTTAATCATTACCTATATAACCTCTTGCTTTGTTTTTTTCTCCATTTGACTATATTTATTTTAAATTCTTTTTCGAGAAAATACATTATGATTATTTACCATATTTTCGATTCCTGAGCTATAACCACGAACTTCGGAATTCGAAAATATTCGGGTATCTCTATCTCTATCGCACTAACCATACTCGAGTGACAGGGATGCAAATATATGAACATTGAGTATCGGTTTTCGTGGTAGCGCCGCAGGTACTTTGGCTGAATGCGCCGAGCGCGTGCCATTGTCATTCAAAAAAAACAAATTCGTGTTAATTATATTGTTCAAATTTGTTGATTTCATTTATTGAAATTACGACATAAAACGACATTTGCGCATATAAGTTCTCATATCAGAATCGAATATTTTTTTATGGTTTATATTTTAGCATTTGTCTCGTAAAGGTCTATCGTAGACGGGATTTAAATTATTAATAAGTGAAAGGCAAAGCAATTCCGCCATTTTGACGAAAATCTGACGGTTCTTATAGCTGACAGTTGGAGCAGCGTTTGATTTCAATAAAAATAAATGAAAAATTAAATGAAGTCGTATATTTCGGAAAATTAATTAACTGTCGCAGTCGGATAAAAACTATCCTAAGTTGCAGCTAGAATAATAATGTACCTATATAAAATGTTTCATATTTTTCCGTTCATGGGATGCTGAGAACATTCGAACCGCGCAAAGCTTAGTTTCAAACTGGCTGATTCTTTTTTTAATTTAGAGATTTATTATAAGTGGAGATAATGGTATTATATTAATGTGGTGGTAACCGTTAAATTCCCCAGAATGTAACTGAATGTGTACTATACTTTGAACTTCAACGTTTCTTTCATTTTATGCCTTAGGCTTAGAACTTATCAGCCGCCCCTCGTATGTCCAGCAGTGGACGTCTCTCGGCTGATATGATGATGAATGAAAAGGCAAAGATATCAGTACTAAGGATGACGTCATTGAGTACTATTCTATCGATCAGACCTTCACTGGAACTGGCGGGAAATGGTGCAAGTTCGAGATTTCAGTCGTGTCAAAGGCCAATACTCGCTTTCAGTCGCCGAGGGATTGAAGTTAGTCAACTAGTTGGTTAGGGAAATGGGAAAAGAATCTCTAATTACAGGGATTCGTGAGTGACTTAACTGATAGAATAATAACACGTCATTGTTATGTTGACTTGCTAAATCGCTGGGAAAAACTCATAATAAAAAGTGACAGAGGTGTTTTACATATCCATATATGTCCAAGTGAAAAACGTAATTCCGTAATTCGGATAGATGTTAAATATCTTGTAAGAATTGAAGCCAAATCAAGATCATAAAATGTATTAACCGGCATTTCACGTAACCTCAACAAGAGGTCAGCGGCTTCAAGGAACAGGTTCGAGTGAGGCAGAAGGGGCGTCGGGTACCACCAGTCGCCAAGCTCCGTCTGCCAGCCACGCTCCGGTGCTAATTCATACGCCAAGCCTTCAGCTCGAGTCCTTCAATTAAGAAACTATTTAACAGTCTGTCCATGCGAGTAGCCAAGTGTAATGTATATACCATCCGCATTCTTATCAATCTTATCCTCCATCATACTCGTAGCATAGAAGAATGCAATGCAGCATGTATTTAGTCCATTTTTCAGAGTTATTGGATAATAAATAATACTGCATCAAGAGACAACGCTGATTTTGCCTAATGGGCATATATAGTGTTTTACGTCCTACGGCGAATCTTAGGCGCATCCTCTTCTCCCCATGTAATGGTAAATCAATTATGATACAATTTTTATACAGACATAAATAAATATACTAGGCTTACTTATGAATACACTGTTTGATTTCATCAGCCACATGGAACTCCTGGCGTTCGTTGTAAAAAGCATGGGCTATGACCCAACCGGAGGTCCAAAATGGATACAGTGCTAAAATTGCAGTGAAGAAGAGTTCAGCGGAATCAGGATCTTCCTGGTATAACATGCTGCCTTTCGAGAGTAGCCTGAAAATTTATATAGTATATAATAACCCCCGACGCAAAAGGAGGGGTGTTATAAGTTTGACGTGTCTGTGTATCAGTGTGTCTGTCTGTGGCATCGTAGCTCCTAAACGGTTTTTAGCTACGTTTCAACAAAATCGGTTCAGCCGGCTTGAGATATTGAGCTTTGAAATGAAAATGTCGGGGGCTTTTCAACTTTTCTAATTTCTATTCGTTGTTGTTTTTGGGTCGTGTCGTCATTCTTTAGTTAGTTAGGTTACAGTAAGTTAAAGGACTGCTTTCACAAAGTTAAATAATTACTACAATCTGGCTTTTTCTTTGCTATGCACGGAAAGTCGGGAGCCTACGAGCGAGTCTTATACAGGGCGTCCCACGCCTATGCCACATGGAGGGGAAGTACCTTGAGTATTGTAGATGGAACATTTTACTGAAAGAAGACATTGTTTTAATTAAAAAAAAAAACAATTTAACATTCATAGATTTTTTAATAATTACATGGTTGAACCGGGAATCGAACACATTTCACATCAAATGTTAAAATTCATGATCTTCCTTTTATTTCTGACACTATGTTATTTAGCAAAAAATAATCCTTATGATAAAGCCTTTCGATCGGTATGATAAAGCTACAGGATTATTTTTTTTCTCGTATAGCGGGTTCGATTCCCGGTTCAACCATGTAATTATTTCAAAATCTATGAATGCAGTTTAAATTGTTTTTTAAATTAAAATAATGTCTTCTTTCAGTAAAATGTTCCATCTACAATATTTAAGGTACTTTTCCTCCATGTGGCATATTAGGCGTGGGACGCCTTGTATAAGACCCACCCTGTTGATGATTTGCTTTGTTTCTTTCAAATTTCTAATGTTCTATTAATTAATGGAGATGTATATCGCTAAAATCAGAACTGATTCGAGAAGTAACAAAGTAAAAGTTAACAGTATTAGGTACGTAGAGACTGAACCGCTCTGTGATTCGAAGAGTGTCTTACGTGAGCGGGTGTCTCGGATCCAGCAGCAGCGCCTCGTTGATGCACACCCTTGCGAGGTCAGCGTCCTTGTTAACAGTATTAGGTACGTAGAGACCGAACCGCTCTGTGATTCGAAGAGTGTCTTACGTGAGCGGGTGCCTCGGATCCAGCAGCAGCGCCTCGTTGATGCACACCCTCGCGAGGTCAGCGTCCTTGTTAACAGTATTAGGTACGTAGAGACCGAACCGCTCTGTGATTCGAAGAGTGTCTTACGTGAGCGAGTGCCTCGGATCCAGCAGCAGCGCCTCGTTGATGCACACCCTTGCGAGGTCAGCGTCCTTGTTAACAGTATTAGGTACGTAGAGACCGAACCGCTCTGTGATTCGAAATGTGTCTTACGTGAGCGGGTGCCTCGGATCCAGCAGCAGCGCCTCGTTGATGCACACCCTCGCGAGGTCAGCGTCCTTGTCCTTCAAGCAAGTCGACAGTTCACGCCAGGCGTTTGCGTTGTTTTCATTTTCTGCCACATGCTGTTTACAAAGAAGACATCGAACAACGCTATGAAATATATTAACTAGTTGGTAATTATTAAGATTACTATAAAATATTATCTAAATTAGTACCTAGGCGAATAATACATGCGACGGTGTCACGTCTCTGCGCAGGGCAAGACAATTTTACAAGTATATATATAGGCATAGGCAAGTACACCGCGCTTACTGCGTGCACTTGGCAACTGCAATCACTGTAGCGACTTCCATACCGATGTCATATATGTGATATTAAAGGACAGCATACTTTAATGAATTACTACGTCGGGATGAAAGTCGCGACTGTGATCGCTATTGCCATGAGTCCTGGTACGTGCAAGCAAATACAGGTCCGTGGCATGGGGGATGTCATGTAGTTGGCGGGCGTGTCTCGCGGCCCGCAGCGTGTCGTCGTGCTCCACCTCGGCTCCGACCATGGCCGCGGAGGCGTCGCGTACTAGGCACGCGTGTGCCATCATCAACATCTCCTGTGAAAAGAAGATATTTAGAAGGGTGAAGATACATCCTATGCGTAACCAGCGTTTATCAGCGACTAGACCAGCCGTGAGAAGCTATTTTTAAACGACTTCAAAAAAAAGGAGGAGGTTCTCAATTCGGTTGTATATATCTATTTTAAATGTGTGTTACCTCAGAACTCCGTCATTTATGAACCGACTCGTACCATTCTTTTTTTAATTGAAAGTATATGCTTCCAGGTTGGTCCCATTGTTTTCAAAACTCCAGTTAAATGATGGAAACCATGAGGAATTGAGGGACCTCCTCAACTATATAAGGCACGCGTGTAGTAATATCGGTGTTTTCTATTAGAATTCGTGTATTAACATCCGGAAATCATAAGTTTGGTGAAGTGGAAGTGATGATGAAGACCACAGATGGCTTGTGGAACTTGTCAATGATGTACTTCAAACTATCTATAAAAGTACGTCACCGATTCTGATATCATTCCGTTGAAATAGCAAACAAAGAAGTGCCAAAGGTGATTCTGAGATCCTTGAGGAGTTGACGGAAGTCCTCAAATATTATCGGCCCACATACAGCGATTTGGTTATTTTCTCTAATAATCAACGTATTTGCTCTCGGAAATCAGTTTATGTGGTAAATTGGAAAATAAATGTGGAAATGTTCATGTGGCTTGGCGGAGTACTGAATTGAAGTCGGTTAAAACTTTGTTTTTAAAGTAAATTTTTGTTTCACGCCACTGCTTGGAAATATGGCCAAAGATGGATTGAAATGAGAGTAGAAAGTAATTTTAGTAGTACAATTCAAAAACAGTCAAACAATGTAGATTTGCAAAGTAAAATGTAGTGTTTAGCGGCCTTTTTTACTTTCTACTCTGCTATTGGTCGATTATTTTTGAGTGGTTGGTCATTGTAATAGTGATTGTTCAATTTGAACAGCTCTTCGACCAATCACAGGGTGTTGAGCGGGAGGAGCGGCACCGCCGCGCCGGCGAGCGGTGCCGCGCTTCTTTTGTTTTTTGATTAGTATTATGATCTTCAATTAGGAACTTAATTTTGATTTCAAATTATGATTATTTGCAATAGGGAACATTACTGCAATGTTCTGCCGCCAGAGGCAGCACTACCACTAATAGTAAACCAGTATAGGAATATAGGGATTCACACACACATGCACAATTGATTGTCAAATGAGTGACAAGGATGCTTGCATAGACAATACCGAAAGTGGGAACGAGATACAATGTCAATGCTGCTAGTGTCGCCACCTACGAAGAGTTTTGCGTAATGTTCCCTATTTCCTCGCAGTAGACGTGAAAAGCACTATGTTAAGCCTCGGCCGAAAGTGCAATAGCTGGACTCGTACTAGCTATCGAACTAACTCGTCCGTCTATTGCTTACTTTCTAGCCTCTACAACAATGTACTATTTCAGGAAAAAGGTAGTAAATGCTATAAAAAAATATACATATATATATATTCCGGTTGGACATAAAGCTTCATGTTGTAGTTAATACGAGCTTAAGAGCGTAGTCGGTCTGCGACAAAATTGAGAAATAGGTATTTGTACAAACTATTGCCGTCGCGTTGCGCCCAAGCGACCGCGTGCGATGCGCGATAGGGACAACCGCAGCTCAGACCGATTTTCACTACAAAATCTTGACAAGATCGATGCTTTGTATTCCCCTGTTTTCTCTGCCAAACCTGCGCCGATCCAATTATGTTTGATGTTGAAATTTAGAGGAAGAGTAGATCTATGTTTCTATTATTTTGTTTTAACGTAAAAACTTTTCATATTTGTCTGGTAGTCATCTGAATATGACAGTAAAAATGGGGCATTTTTTAGGTTTTCGAAAATTCGTATCTGTTTTGGTAATTATTTTTTGGGAAAAAGTAAATGACAGGGGCATACATATAGTACACCTAGATTTAATAAAAAAAAACGAGTCCTCTAGAGGGATAAACCAGGAAGGAAATAGGGGAATACGTTTGTATGGAAAAATGCTGCTAGGATACCCTCTTAAGTACCTAGGTGCTACGGAATAATTCGAGACGAGGCAATTATTGATTCACTGAACCAATTATCCTTAAAGGCCCCTGACCTAAAAAGCATTCGTAACTTTTTAAAATAAAATACGTAAAAGGGATGTTTTAAGTCGACATTGCATTGGCGATATACGATATTGTGCTGTGTTTCTGGTGCTGAGTATGTCCACGTGGCATAAGTAAAGCAAAGAAGATTCAATCAAAAGATAATTGGTTGGAATAGATACTTCATAAGTTTCTTTGGACTGCAAGAAATCTTGGGGGACGAAGTTGTTGTTCACGTAGACGGCCGCGTCCTGCCAGAACGAGGCGGTGAGCTCCACGCGCGTGCGTGACTCGCTCAGCTGACGGTAGAACGTGCAGAAATCTGTCGTTCCTACAAATACCAAGGAATATACTTAAGGGGAAATGTGGGCAGACGAGCGGCCCGGGATACAAATAGTCCCCTATTTTCTCCGTCAAATGGAAATAATTTTCTAACATAGATTAAGGAAAGTTTTACTACGGTCCCCTATCATCGTTATCAAACACCCCAGCCCAGTCAGGAAAACCAGTGAGTGATCTTCACAAAAATAGCGTGTAACGAATGTAAGGTACAACTGCATGCTACATGTGATGATTTTGATATGCTCCAATAGACAAATATAGGAGTATATTGTGTAGTAGTTTCATACCTCACTCGGAATTCTAGTTCCGTGACGAAAAGTAGCGATCAGAGACAACAACGATCCAAATGATACCATTAAAATGTGTAGCTTCCTGTTAGAGAGGTGTTACTCGTATTAGAGAGAAATGCGTTCACTGCCGGAATACACTTTATCCAAAGGAGCGTCCAATGACCCGTTTCACGAAGCTATATATAAGTTACAGTTACTCCCAACTGCCCTGAGTGCGATGTAGTAGAAGACGTCCAACATGTTTTGATGGAGTGTGTCCGCAACGAGGCTCAACGGCATGAGATGACGTACCTAATGTTAACAAATGTAGGTAGTTGTAATAGCATTCTGGCTTCGCCGTTGTCAGACGAGGCCAGAATGTTATGCAAACTATACTCTAAGGTATTGTAATAAACGTACGAATTTCATTACCTCTAAGACAAATTATATTAAAATTATTTTGTATATTGATCTCGCTGATGGGGGTGGCATAGTTACTGCGTGACAAAACCCCTTTAATCTCCACTTATAATAAATCTCTAAATTAAAAAAAGAATCAGCCAGTTTGAAACTAAGCTTTCTGTGGTACGAATGTTCTCAGCATCCCATGGACGGAAAAATATGAAACATTTTATATAGGTACATTATTATTCCAGCTGCAACTTAGGATAGTTTTTATCCGACTGCGACAATTAATTTATTTTCCGTAATATACGACTTCATTTAATTATTCATTTATTATTCTTAAAGTATATCGCCGCCACATCTGGCAGCTAAAAGAAACGTCAAAATCACAGTAATAAGAAATACTACGGACAAAATGGCGGAATTGCTTTGCCTTTCTTTCGCCTATCAATAATTTTAATCCCGTCTACGATATACATTGACGAGACACATAGGTACCAAAAGCAAATATTAAAATTAATCGATTTTGATATGCGAACTTATATGCGCAAATGTCGAATTAAGCCGTAATTTGTACAAATGTAACAACAAATTCGAACAATATAAACTTGGTTTTTTTTGAATGGCACGCGCGCGCGCTCTTTGCGTATTCAGCCAACCCACGAAAACCGAAACTCGAAGTTCGTATATCTGAGGGCCTACCGCGAACGGCATTCGAAGCTTTCCCTCTCTGTCGCACTTATGTACGAACTTGTAGGTATGACAGAGAGGGGAAACTTCGAATGCCTTTCGCGGTAGGCCCTCTGCATTCCTGTCATTTGTTAGTGCGATAGAGATAGAGATACCCGAATATTTTCGAATTCCGAAGTTCGTGGTTTAAAAGAAAATACGGATGTCGGATAGATCTAAATTAATATTTTATGTGTGAATATGGTTCAAATTATTTGGAAATACTATTGTAGTTATTGTTTTAGTATATTTGACTAGCTTTAAGTTTAATATTGTACGTCCGAAATGGGCAAGCTGTTGGACTGTATTTTACCCAAAACAACTAAATGTACACAGTTCTGACAATAAAGAAATCTTATTTTATCATATCTTATCGAAAATAGGGATGTAGACACTAAACAAAATAATCAAAATCATAATGTTGTATTATCTCTAAAAAAAAACAACGCAAGAGGCTATATAGGTAATCACTAAGTTATAAGTGTATAAAGTTTTAAGAGGGGGTTTGTTGCGTCTCTTTTCCGCAAAACGCACCTTTATAATGAAACGATTGTTTTTTACTATGACGCTCGAGGATAGTGACGTCACGGTCCCTGATCGTTTTCTCACTCTAACAAGCGACATTAAAACGGTTGTAGCTTCGTAATTTTTTGAGATATTTGAATGAGTTTATCGTTTCTTCTTTCTTTTGAAGTGAGTCTACAGCTACACCTCTATTTGGAAGACAAGCGGAAATAATCCATACTATCCATACTAATAATCCATACTTCCATACTAATATTATAAATGCGAAAGTGTGTCTGTCTGTTACCTCTTCACGCCTAAACCGCTGAACCAATTTAGATGAAATGAGCCCCGGGGAAGGACAAAGGGTAGTTTTTATATCTGAGGGGCTGAAATTGGGGGTGGAAATTTGTATGGAGCTACTTAAACCGCTGCACCGATTTAGATGAAATTTCGTATATAAATAGTTTGAGTCCCGGGGAAGGACATATAATAGGTTTATCCCGGAAATCATCCCCTAAGGGGGTGAAAAAGGGGGGGGGGGGGGGTGAAAATTTGGATGTAATCTGTTTTGATGAAATTTGGTGTAGATATAGGTTAAGTCCTGGGAAAGGACATGGGATGAAATTAGGGGTGAAAATTCGGATGGAACCCATTTTAATACAATTTGGTATAGAGATAGCTTGAGTCCTGGGAAAGGACAAAGGATAGTTGTAATTCCGGAAATCACTCCCTAAGGGGGTGAAATGGGGGGTGAAAATTTGGATGAATCCCGTTTAGATGAAATTTGGTATAAAGGTCGTTTGAGTCCCGAAGAATGACATTAGATATGATTTTTATCCCGAAAATCATTCCCTAAGGGTATGAAATAGGGGGTGAAAGTTTGGATAAAATCCATGTACCTAGATGAAATTTGGTATAGAGATAATTTGAGACCCTTCAAAGGATATAGAATAGTTTTTGCCTCGGAAATCATCCCTTAAGATGGTAGAAGTTTGTTTGCGTTATATTTTCTAAGTATTAAGTTCTACGCGGACGAAGTCGCGGGCAACAGCTAGTAAATAAATAAAGAAAAAAAAATAAAAAAATTACGAGTCTGAACTGGCAACACTGAGGAGCTTGACCATAACGACGGGCCATTTGACCTGCGTCGCCAACTTAGACATGTAAATGTGTAACATGTAGCTTCGTGAAACGGGCCACAGGTTCATACAATCGCTTATGACAAAAGTGACCGTAACTCAAATCCAAAGCTAAGACACTGGTCTCTGGTGTCAACATACCAAAGTGAGGCAATCTGCGCAGCGAGAGAGACGCGTTGACAACCGTGTCATGCCAATCCGTGTTCTGCTGTCCGCGTCCCATGCATGTGCGCTTGCTGTCGCTCTTCTCCCCGAGCATGCTCTCGATCTCCAACCTTTATGTCGTGTAATGACAACAAACGGCTATGTATCTCACTCTAACAAATAACCGTCACATAAATGCTTCGCGTTAGTTGGTCGTTCGTTTGCACAGTGTGTACCCACCATTATGATTACATTACACACTGAGCAAACGAAAGACCAACGAACGCGAAGCATTTATGTGACGTGACAGCTATTGTTTAGAGTGAAATAGCCGTTTGTTGGCCCAGCGTGTACTTAGCTTTAGGATAATCTGGTACAGTCGCCATCACATACATAGGTACACTATAGGTGTTTAAAAATATCGGCACATGCACCCTAATACCTTGAAAATAGAGGTGTGTTCCGATGTTTGTGAGCTGCTTGTTTGCGCCGATGTATGTGATGGCAACTGTACGTATGTACCAGATTAGTGATGTGCAAATTGCGGAAAGTTTCCAAAAAGTTGGAAAAGTACTCGGAAATTTCTAGAAAGTTTCACAGGGAATTAAGGAAATTTACGTACTGAGAAGCATAAAAATGTAACTCTTATATACTATATAGAAGAGTTACAGTTTTATGCTTCTCAGTACACAAATTTCCATGTTGGAAATGGAAAGTTTCAATTCCCATACAAATTTTCCTATGTTAAATTGCAGAAACATTTCGCAATATAGGAAACTTTCCGTCGGCACATCAGTATACCAGATTATCCTTATCTTTTAATTAATAACTGACCAACCTAAAATGAATGCAAGACGATGATTAATGACGATTAGAAAGTTTTGGCGGAATAATGTGTCACTAACGATGAAATGGCAACACTGTCATAAAATGTTGTAAAAGGTCAACCTTCGAGGCAGTTACGATAGGTGTTAGGCTGCTTTTGCACTAGAATTAAGCTAAACTACGTTTTCACATGATTCTCCAAGCTAAGCCACAAAGCCAATGTAAATATGACTATGTGCCACTTCACTTGAAAGAATGGAAACTTAGTTACCTATAGTGTAGAAATTGTTTTATGTTCAGAATCAGCTCCAAGGTTGAGCCCAATGTCTTATAAGTAAGCAAACATGTGTGCTCACTCTGAAATGAACGGTGGTATGGTTGGTTTGATCAAGGGTCGGGCTAGCGTCACTTCCAGGATGACGAACGCGGGGCCCTCGTCGGCTCCAGTCGGCGGCGGCTGCTGCGTGGTATCTGTGAGCCCACTCCCAGAAGTACCTATTGTATCCCTACAAGTAAGAGACGGGATATGTAAGCATGTGATAGGGATACGTCTTTACGTGGTAATTAATGCTCATAAATGAAGTCGATATTTTGTGACCTCCAAAATTCAAAATCTCTAGGACGTCTTATACATTTGGGTACGTGACGTGATGGTCACGAAGGTCCTGTTTTCTCTTTTCATGTTTCAAATGTCGTCGTCTTGGGAGAACGGGTAACGCTGGGACACAGTCATCATCTCACTTTTAAAGCATTCAAAGTTAAAACAGTTTTAAGTAAAAATGTTGTCATTGTAAAAATCCTCATTATTCTTAATAAATAATAGATATTATAAATAAAAAATTGGAAATTAGGAGACAATACTTAAACTCATAGAAAACATCCAAAACCAATATTCATGCTCATCTGAACAGTGCGGTCTTCAGCCTGTGCCGCTCCAGACTTTGCCGCGGTCAAAAAGTAAGATAAATATTCGGTACCTCCCCCTTGCGTTTGAGACTACTGGGTGCTGGGGGTCGGAGGCTAGCCTTCATTAGGGAAGTGGAACGTCGAATTAGGGAGACATCTGACGCCCGCGTGGGGTCGTACCTGGTGCAAAGGTTGTCCGTCACCAATGAAAGAGTTTGGAAATAAATTATACCTTTTTAAAAAGATCATATTCTATTATTTACTTCAGTCATACAAATCTTGGCGATAAAGTGTGAGGTTTTTGAGAAAACTAAACATACAGCTGAAAAAATATAAAATATAATAAAAACGTTCGTATTTGGTGGCAGATTTCGCTAAAACTATAAGTGATGTCACTTTTGTATGTATTAAAGGTTTATAGTAAATTTGTCAAGGGTTATTTCGTTTTTACACACTTTTTATTTATCGTGTACGGTTTTCTTTTAAAATGGAAAATACCGCGCTCGGGGACACTTTCAAGGGCGCGGGGGGGGGGGGGCGAAGCTCGCCCCGGAGGGGAGGGGAGAATAGATAAAATTTAACTTTGTTCTATACCCTACATACCCTGATAGATAAAAGTTGTCCATTAATTTTGCCAAATTTTCAGCTAATTTTCTTGAGCTACGTGGTAACTAACGCGGCTAGTGTCATGGGTACCTTTGCGCTAGGGACGACTCCAGGGGGACTTTTTGACTGGGCTTAAGCTAATCTGAAGTTTATTGTTATTATTTTATTTTATTGTAATTTGGTGACGTGAATGTAATTACGCTCATCACATAAATATTTGCCCTTACCGGGATTCAAACCCAGAAGCTTAATCTCAGCTTCATAAAATAAACATATTCCAATATGTAATAATATCCTGAAGTCTATGGGGACATAATGTATATATAATAGGTACTTACCTATTCCTATAGCTCGGCTTCAAAATGTGCTCAGTGTACTTGTCTTAGAATCATAGAAACTCACTTTGTCGGATTATGGAGCAAAGAAACCATTGTCGACCGCGGCGTTCTATCATTGGAAGACAACAGCAGGTCGCAGCCGCATCTCTCCATCATCACAGCAGCGTCCGCCCATTGCAGGGGCACGGCCAGGCGGACGGTCGTCTCTTACGATAAAAAATCATCAGTTCATAACTAACAGACGCTTTTATTATGTTATGGGACGTAGGTATCTTGGTAATCGTCTCGAGAAAAATATACTCTGAAACAGAGTCCGGCTCGAAGGACCACATTTTCTGATTTAAATAGTTGCTAATACGTACCTACCGTATATTAATATGATAGGTACTGTATTATATTTATACTATACTTTCTCACCCATCTATACTTTAACGGTTTGTTGTATATAATACTATAAGAGCACACGTGAAACCGAGTTCTGTTTACCTATGAACTAGTAGTGGCTCTGTGAGATGTAGAACTTGCGAGGGTGCCTTAGTTAGAAAAAACTTTTTTTTTTAAATTGCCAAAACCAGAATTGTTTTTTTTATAAATAACATACCTGCTCACAAAATTTCACGTGAATCAGTTGAGAAATGCGTCCTGTAGAGGAGAACAGTGGGACAGCGGGACATCCGAACACACGAACGAATTTTGGTCCAAGCTGAAGCATAAGTACTTCGTTCACTTCGCTCGCTTGTTCAATTATAAACACAAAATCAATGAGTGTTTACCTCCTGGATAGAGAAGTTTGAACAAATCCAGAAAGCCCATAAAGCTAAAGCCGCCCTGCTCATTATACATTTGGAATTCTAAAGGCCACTGATGCTGGCGCAAATGCCTTTCGAGGAGGAGCTCGTCGTCCGCTAGCAACAGGCTGCGGTGGAAGGAACCCCAAACCACAGTGTCTGAAAACATATGGAGGTATATTTGAATCGACATATTGATATGACAACGATGTAGTATTATTATTACACTAGCTGTTGCCCGCGACTTCGTCCGCGTAGAACTTAATACTTAGAAAATATAATGCAAACAAACTTCTACCATCTTAAGGGATGATTTCCGAGGCAAAAACTATTCTATATCCTTTGAAGGGTCTCAAATTATCTCTATACCAAGTTTCATCTAGGTACATGGATTTTATCCAAACTTTCACCCCCTATTTCATACCCTTAGGGAATGATTTTCGGGATAAAAACTATCTAATGTCATCCTTCGGGACTCAAACGACCTTTATACCAAATTTCATCTAAACGGGATTCATCCAAATTTTCACCCCCTTAGGGAGTGATTTCCGGAATTACAACTATCCTATGTCCTTTCCCAGGACTCAAGCTATCTCTATACCAAATTGTATTAAAATGGGTTCCATCCGAATTTTCACCCCTAATTTCATCCCCTTAGGGGATGATTTCTGGGGTAAAAACTATCCCATGTCCTTTCCCAGGACTTAACCTATATCTACACCAAATTTCATCAAAATAGATTACATCCAAATTCCCCCCCCCCCCCTTTTTTCACCCCTTTAGGGGATGATTTTCGGGATAAAACCTATTATATGTCCTTCCCCGGTACTCGAACTATTTATATACCAAATTTCATCTAAATCGGTGCAGCGGTTTAAGTAGCTCCATACAAATTTCCACCCCCAATTTCAGCCCCTCAGATATAAAATCTACCCTTTGTCCTTCCCCGGGGCTCATTTCATCTGAATCGGTTCAGCGGTTTAGGCGTGAAGAGGTAACAGACAGACACACTTTCGCATTTATAATATTAGTATGGAAGTATGGATTATTAGTATGGATAGTATGGATTATTTCCGCTTGTCTTCCAAATAGAGGTGTAGCTGTAGACTCACTTCAAAAGAAAGAAGAAACGAAAAACTCATTCAAATATCTCAAAAAATTACGAAGCTACAACCGTTTTAATGTCGCTTGTTAGAGTGAGAAAACGATCAGGGACCGTGACGTCACGATCCTCGAGCGTCATAGTAAAAAACAATCGTTTCATTATAAAGATGCGTTTTGCGGAAAAGAGACGCAACAAACCCCCTCTTAAAACTTTATACACTTATAACTTAGTGATTACCTATATAGCCTCTTGCGTTGTTTTTTTTTCGAGATAATACAACATTATGATTATTTTGTTTAGTGTCTAACAACATTTTTTGAGATATTTGAATGAGTTTTTCGTTTCTTCTTTCTTTTGAAGTGAGTCTACAGCTACACCTATTTTCGATAAAATAAGATAAAATAAGATTTCTTTATTGTCAGAACTGTGTACATTTAGTTGTTTTGGGTAAAATAAAGTCCAACAGCTTGCCCATTTCGGACGTACAATATTAAACTTAAAGCTAGTCAAATATACTAAAACAATAACAACAATAGTATTTCCAAATAATTTTAACCATATTCACACATAAAATATTAATTTAGATCTATCCGACATCCGTATTTTCTTTTAAGCCACGAACTTCGGAATTCGAAAATATTCGGGTATATCTATCTCTATCGCACTAACAAATGACAGGAATGCAGAGGGCCTACCGCGAAAGGCATTCGAAGTTTCCCCTCTCTGTCATACTTACAAGTTCGTACATAAGTGCGACAGAGAGGGAAAACTTCGAATGCCGTTCGCGGTAGGCCCTCAGATATACGAACTTCGAGTTTCGGTTTTCGTGGGTTGGCTGAATACGCAAAGAGCGCGCGCGCGTGCCATTCAAAAAACCAAGTTTATATTGTTCGAATTTGTTGTTACATTTGTACAAATTATGCCTTAATTCGACATTTGCGCATATAAGTTCGCATATCAAAATCGATTAATTTTATATTTGCTTTTGGTACCTATGTGCCTCGTCAATGTATATCGTAGACGGGATTAAAATTATTAATAGGCGAAAGAAAGGCAAAGCAATTCCGCCATTTTGTCCATAGTATTTCTTATTACTGTGATTTTGACGTTTCTTTTAGCTGACAGATGTGGCGGCGATATACTTTAAGAATAATAAATGAAAAATTAAATGAAGTCGTAAATTACGGAAAATAAATTAACTGTCGCAGTCGGATAAAAACTATCCTAAGTTGCAGCTGGAATAATAATGTACCTATATAAAATGTTTCATATTTTTCCGTCCATGGGATGCTGAGAACATTCGTACCACAGAAAGCTTAGTTTCAAACTGGCTGATTCTTTTATTTAATTTAGAGATTTATTATAAGTGGAGATGAGTGACCGTATATCGTGACCACGCACGCCGTATGACGTGTCAGATCGAGTGCTCGGAAAAAAATGTCGTACTAATACCGATGTCATATAAATACGTCGAGGCAAATAAACCTCAAGGAGTTTGCATTAAAGATTAATTGTCGTTGATTAACTCTCATCATGGTGAGCAAAACGGTGAACAAGGAACGATGATCAATGGGGAAGTAGATCAATTATTTACTTACGAATCTGCTTTAACTGTTCGAAGTAATGATTTAAATTGATGTTTTCATTATTCTGTATATCGCCAACGCTGAAGGAGATCTTTTCTTCACACTTCCTAAACACGTCTCCCCATGAAATGCTCTCCCACCTCGGGTAAAACCCGATGGTTGAAAATCTATTCGGAAAAGGAATGCTCTGCTTGTACATTTCAACACCTAACGTCTGAAATCAAATTGGTTTTATTTATATTTACTAAAATATAAGTTACGATTCAATTTTACACCAATTTATGTGTTTCTTTTATTCTTTTGTGCCTGTGTAAACTTTTTAAAGTTAAGTTCAAAGAAGATCTAATGGGGAATGGATGGAAATTCTAGAAGTGCCTGATTATTTTTTTGGTGATAGGAATAACCTTCCATAGCAGCAGAAACTGCTTCAAATTTTTTTGAAAAATATTAACAGTAACTTACATTTTGGGTTTAGGACGGCAAATAAGACACTTTGCTTGATCCGTGTCATATTACAAAGAATATCTTTAGAATCCGTGGTAAACTGACACTGGCAATGATATTCACAGCTGCAGCAACTATATTTATTGTAATATGAGACGGATCTAGGAAAGTGTCTTATTCGCCGTACTAAACCCAAAACGTAAGTCAGGAAACTGGTTTTATTTTTCAAAAATAATTGACGCAGCGGAAAAGTCTGCTACTTTTTAGGGTTCCGTACTCAAAGAGTAAAACGGGACCCTATTACTAAGACTCCGCTGTCCGCCTGCCTGTCTGTCTGTCTGTCACCAGGCTGTATCTCACTGATACCGTGATAGTTCCAGTTGAAATTTTCACAGATGATGTATTTCTGTTGGCGCTTTAACAACAAATACTAAAAACAGAATAAAATAAATATTTTTATAAATAATAGTACGGAACACTTCGTGTGCGAGTCCGACTCGCACTTGGCCGGTTTTTTTCTGGTGCTAAGGAAGGTTATTCCTATCACCAAAAAAATATTCAGGCACTTCTAAAATTTTCATCCATACCCCATTATACTAGGAGAAATAGATTTACTCCTAGTATAATTGTTTAGAATTTACAACATAAATTATAGTCATGGCCATTTGGATATTAGGTAAATAGCTAAATGTTGTGTCGAGCAACTTTTACTCACCTCTTCATTGCTTAATCGTATTTTAGTGGCAGCAACATACTCGTATGATGTGTCATACGGGACAATAACGTTATACGCAGCGACTACAGTCACTTTCATAAAGTTTGCTGCATCTATGATTGCGTGGTGAACACTGTTCTCAGGGTTTCGGACAATTTGCAGTTTCATCGTGATCAGGGGTAAGTTGTCCCAGCTCTTGATTTGCAGGGCCGTCGGCTCTACCATTGGCTCCATGCGCTTTGAGGTAATTATTTCCGTTTCTCCTATTAACAGGTACATTTCAAAAGCTTTTTTAAAATATATATATTTATTATCGGTTCACACAGCCAACCGCTTTTGCTATTACAGTCTGAGGCTAGAATTTTAATAAGAAAAACTGCGAGGACGTCGTCACTTCATTAGTTAATTGCAGCATCATCAGTTCATCAATCTTTTGCATCTGACATTTATGGGAAATACTGAAATAGCAAAACAACGCAGTATGTTACTTGGTTAACATACGAGTAGGCTCAAAAAGTCAGTAAACGGGAATAATGGATAGAGTATAATGCGAGCACAGGCTGTTCGCGGTCAAGGGTGTGTGACACATCCGAAACGTCGAGTAACCTCGAAAAGATAGGTAAATCAACTGTCCCCAACCAACGTTAATACAGTTTAAGATATATATATATGTCACCGTTAGATTGTGAAAACCGTCAGTTTATAATCTTACCCGTTATATTGTAAACTGACGGAATATTGTGAACTGCCAAAATAATTCATAATTTTAAGCATTCATTTTCGTTAGTTTATAAACTAACAATGGCATATCGTCAAATTGTGAACTGAATCAAATTTGCCTCATTCGGAACGCAACCTGTGCGCTGTTTGGTTAAGCGAATTATTCCGCTTGCAACAGTTTCCACTTACGTCATAACATGATTGTTTTTTTTTGTTATTCAAACATTTTCTTCCATTTATTTCGGCATCCAGCAGTGTCGACGGAGCCCCGCTGCGCGGGGCTCCTGTTTCTGGGTAGTTTGCCCTTCGGGCAACTGAAGATACCTAACTAACCTAACCTACCTAGTCTTTGTGTACGTTCCGTAGCAAGCCGATTTGATCTCAGTTCACAATTTGACGATTCGACATTGAAAGTTTATAAACTAACGAAAAATATTGCGATAAATTGTGAACGGTTTTGGCAGTTCACAATATTCCGTCAGTTTACAATATAACGGGTAAGATTATAAACTGACGGTGTTCACAATCTAACGGTGACATATATATATATATACTAGCTGTTGCCCGCGACTTCGTCCGCGTAGAACTTATACTTAAAAATATAATGCAAACAAGCTTCTACCATCTTAAGGGATGATTTCCGAGGCAAAAACTATTCTTTATCCTTCGAAGGGTCTCAAATTATCTCTATACCAAATTTCATCTAGGTACATAGATTTTATCCAAACTTTCACCCCCTATTTCATACCCTTAGGGAATGATTTTCGGGATAAAAACTATCTAATGTCATTCTTCGGGACTCAAACGACCTTTATACCAAATTTCATCTAAAACGGGATTCATCCAAATTTTCACCACCCATTTCCGAATTTGATTTCCGGAATCAAAACTATCCCATGTCCTTTCCCAGGACTTAACCTATATCTACACCAAATTTCATAAAAATAGATTACATCCAAATTTTCACCCCCCCCCTTTTTACCCCCTTAGGGGATGATTTCCGGGATAAAACCTATTATATGTCCTTCCCCAGGACTCAAACTATTTATATATTAAATTTCATCTAAATCGGTGCAGCGGTTTAAGTAGCTCCATACAAATTTCCACCCCCAATTTCAGCCCCTCAGATATAAAAACTACTTTTTGTCCTTCCCCGGGGCTCAAACTATCTGTATACCAAATTTCATCTAAATCGGTTCAGCGGTTTAGGCGTGAAGAGGTAACAGACAGACAGACAGACACACTTTCGCATTTATAATATTAGTATGGAAGTATGGATTATTAGTATGGATAGTATGGATTCTTTCCGCTTGTCTTCCAAATAGAGGTGCAGCTGTAGACTCACTTCAAAAGAAAGAAGAAACGAAAAACTCATTCAAATATCTCAAAAAAATACGATGCTACTACCGTTTTAATGTCGCTTGTTAGAGTGAGAAAACGATCAGGGACCGTGACGTCACGATCCTCGAGCGTCATAGTAAAAAACAATCGTTTCATTATAAAGGTGCGTTTTGCGGAAAAGAGAAGCAACAAACCTCCTCTTAAAACTTTATACACTTATAACTTAGTGATTACCTATATAGCCTCTTGCGTTGTTTTTTTTCGAGATAATACAACATTATGATTATTTTGTTTAGTGTCTACATCCCTATTTTCGATAAGATAAGATAAAATAAGAATTCTTTATTGTCAGAACTGTGTACATTTAGTTGTTTTGGGTAAAATAAAGTCCAACAGCTTGCCCATTTCGGACGTACAATATTAAACTTAAAGCTAGTCAAATATACTAAAACAATAACAACAATATAGTATTTCCAAATAATTTTAACCATATTTACACATAAAATATTAATTTAGATCTATCCGACATCCGTATTTTCTTTTAAACCACGAACTTCGGAATTCGAAAATATTCGGGTATCTCTATATACAGGGTGGAATTTCATAAACTGTACAAAATAAAAGGAGAAAAATTTCAGCCAATTTCATCGGTGAAACGGTGTTTTTTTTTTTTTTCTAGTCATTAGTTTTTTTTTTACAGAATTTTGAAAATTTTTGTAAAAACTCGGGTAATACACCTAATTCAGACGGTATAACTTTTGATCCAATGGTCCTAAAATGAAAATAAAAAATGCAGAGTATTACCAAGGGACAAGTTAATAATTCTTAATACCAATAGAAAACCAACTAGAAGAGAAAATCCGCAAAAAAAATTATTGTTTTTGAAAAATGGCTACAAAAATTACGAATTTTAAAAGAAAAACACAATTTTCTGAAAAAAAACGCAGATTTAGTTACCATTTTTTTTGCTTAGTATTAAACCTCACTTAATGTCGATTCTAAAACCGTTTTTAAACTGTCTCAGACTTTGAAAAATACCACGCTAATGGGTACGTAAATCAAACCATAATTTTATTAATTTTAATCCTCTTAAAATCCTTAATGACCGCTTGTTCCCAGGTAGTTGAAGGGTGTTTTTGGGTTGAAGGTGGAGATAACATGAGGGGTATAAAGGCATTGGGCAATAGGTCAACTATTCAGTCGCTCGCAAATCGCAATTGCTTGTCTTTGCTCGCCACTTCTTTGATTACTCCAGTACTTGTTCAGTTTGAATCATCATGCCCCGCTTACGAGAGTTTTCGCCGTTACAAATAGCCAACATGCACTATTATTATGGATTGTGCCATGGATCTGCAAGAGCTGCGTGTATCGCCTATTTGGAGCAGTATCCTAATGACGTTCCAAGACCTGCTGCTCGCCACTTTCAAGAAGTTCATCGCCGGTTGTGCAATATTGGCCTGGGATACGGTGGCCGAGATCGCCGAGAGCCAGGAAACATAATTGATGTTGCCATAGAAGAAGCAGTTCTCAGAGACTTGTACGCGGACCCAACCACGAGTCTAAGACGCTTGGCATTGAGGCACGGAATCTCAAAATTCTCTGTCTGGAAAATTTTGAAGAAGGCATCCATTTCATTATCAACGGGTACAAAATTTGCTATTTGGCGATGCCCGCGTTAGGTGTGTTATGTCGACTTGGATACTTGGCAATATCAGAAGGGATCCGGAATTTACTAGAAGAATTTTATGGATGGACGAAGCAAGATTTACTCATACGGGAATAACTAACTTCAGAAATTTACACACATGGGCTCACGATAATCCAAACCTAGTAAGACCATCTAATTTTCAAGACCAATTCTCCATAAACGTTTGGGCAGCGGTACTCGACGATCAATTGATTGGACCAGTCTTCTTACCGAATACTTTGAACGCCGACAGATTTTTACTGTTTCTGAGAGACGAGCTCCCAGAGCTTTTGGAAGATGTGATGTTAGATGTGAGACAACGCCTGTTTCTCCAAATGGATGGATGCCCAGCTCATTGGGCATTAAGAGTTCGACATTTTTTAAATGAGCAATATCCCAATAGGTGGATCGGCCGAGACGGCCCCGTTGGATGGCCTGCAAGATCGCCTGATATGACGCCGTTGGATTATTTTCTTTGGGGTGATATGAAGCAACGGGTATATCACAGAATCGTCAATACCGAAGCAGAATTGCACGACAGAATTTTAAATGCAGCACAAGAAATAAAAAATAATCCGGGAATGATTCGACGGGCTACGCAACAAATTCAAGCTGGCAAATGGATGCAGTCCTTCCTTCTTCAAAATTTTCCAGACAGAGAATTTTGAGATTCCGTGCCTCAATGCCAAGCGTCTTAGACTCGTGGTTGGGTCCGCGTACAAGTCTCTGAGAACTGCTTCTTCTATGGCAACATCAATTATGTTTCCTGGCTCTCGGCGACCTCGGCCACCGTATCCCAGGCCAATATTGCACAACCGGCGATGAACTTCTTGAAAGTGGCGAGCAGCAGGTCTTGGAACGTCATTAGGATACTGCTCCAAATAGGCGATACACGCAGCTCTTGCAGATCCATGGCACAATCCATAATAATAGTGCATGTTGGCTATTTGTAACGGCGAAAACTCTCGTAAGCGGGGCATGATGATTCAAACTGAACAAGTACTGGAGTAATCAAAGAAGTGGCGAGCAAAGACAAGCAATTGCGATTTGCGAGCGACTGAATAGTTGACCTATTGCCCAATGCCTTTATACCCCTCATGTTATCTCCACCTTCAACCCAAAAACACCCTTCAACTACCTGGGAACAAGCGGTCATTAAGGATTTTAAGAGGATTAAAATTAATAAAATTATGGTTTGATTTACGTACCCATTAGCGTGGTATTTTTCAAAGTCTGAGACAGTTTAAAAACGGTTTTAGAATCGGCATTAAGTGAGGTTTAATACTAAGCAAAAAAAATTGTAACTAAATCTGCGTTTTTTTCAGAAAATTGTGTTTTTCTTTTAAAATTCGTAATTTTTGTAGCCATTTTTCAAAAACAATATTTTTTTTTGCGGATTTTCTCTTCTAGTTGGTTTTCTATTGTTATTAAGAATTATTAACCTGTCCCTTGGTAATACTCTGCATTTTTTATTTTCATTTTAGGACCATTGGATCAAAAGTTATACCGTCTGAATTAGGTGTATTACCCGAGTTTTTACAAAAATTTTCAAAATTCTGTAAAAAAAAAACTAATGACTAGAAAAAAAAAAAAACACCGTTTCACCGATGAAATTGGCTGAAATTTTTCTCCTTTTATTTTGTACAGTTTATGAAATTCCACCCTGTATATATCGCACTAACAAATGACAGGAATGCAGATATACGAACTTCGAGTTTCGGTTTTCGTGGTTTGGCTGAATACGCAAAGAGAGCGCGCGCGTGCCATTCAAAAAAACCAAGTTTATATTGTTCGAATTTGTTGTTACATTTGTGGAAATTACGCCTTAATTCGACATTTGTGCATATAAGTTCGCATATCAAAATCGATTAATTTTATATTTGCTTTTGGTACCCATGTGTCTCGTCAAGGTATATCGTAGACGGGATTAAAATTATTAATAGGCGAAAGAAAGGCAAAGCAATTCCGCCATTTTGTCCGTAGTATTTCTTATTAGTCTGTGATTTTGACGTTTCTTTTAGCTGACAGATGTGGCGGCGATATACTTTAAGAATAATAAATGAATAATTAAATGAAGTCGTATATTACGGAAAATTAATTAATTGTCGCAGTCGGATAAAAACTATCCTAAGTTGCAGCTGGAATAATAATGTACCTATATAAAATGTTTCATATTTTTCCGTCCATGGGATGCTGAGAACATTCGTAACACAGAAAGCTTAGTTTCAAACTGGCTGATTCTTTTATTTAATTTAGAGATTTATTATAAGTGGAGATACCTGTTCAACGCAAACGAACTGTGCAAGGAAATTGCACCAGCACATTATGATATTTTACGTTGTCATAAAATTTGTAACTGTCGTTCGCACAATTTAGTATTTTTGTAAGAGGGAATTAAAAATCTTGTGAAAATAAAAATTAAGTACCTTGAAACAGTGACAAGACATCTACGTTGCAGCAACTCGCACATGGCGTATATTCTGATTGATCATCGGGCTGAATCCGAACTGTAGGCAATAAGTAAAGAATGGGTCTAATCGAGACGAAGGCATACGGTGGCATCTTAAAGAATTCAATGGAATGTTAGTATCTCATAAAATAGTGGAATGAAAATTGTTTGCTGATAATATATTATAATATTTTATACAATTTAAGCTTCACACCTAAATATTCTTACTACCCCCTACAATTTATTGAATCGATTTTTATAATTTGACCGCAACCTCTTACTCTTTTGTATACAAATCATGACAATACCTACCAACTAATGGGCTATCTGCAAAAAGGCACATTTTCGTATAGTCCGCCGGGTCAAAGAACATCGTCCCGATAACGATATAGCTGTAGATATGATCCTCGTCATCAGGATCTTTTGCTCCTATCGGCATTATAGTCTCACTGACCAACAGCTGATCAAAGAAAGTGACTGCGATGGTATATGGCTTGTGTTCTCGGTCGGTGACTCGAAGGTGTTTAATACAAACTTTGAACTCATCGAGTGGCGGAAGCACAATTTCCTCTTTCGCTTGAATAACAGAGGTCTGTGATTTGATAGTGACTTGTGAACTCTGGAACGGAAATATGCCATGTAACGTGCTATTTTAGAGCCCGTGCAGACATAGGGCGTTCACCATAGCTCTGCGTTCCGCGTTCCATCTAATCCAATGGAACGCGAACGCAGAACTCCGGTTGAACGCCTTCTGTCGGTGGCGACACATAGAAATATTGCCTTTTATATCGCTCGAGGATTATTCTAAGGCTCGAGGTTATGTTCTAGGTGAGATTTAGATTTTTTATTTCATAATATAAGATTACAATATAAATTAAAGTTATCTTAATCTATATGAATTTATATCATGATCGTCAAGTCGTCGTCGTCGTTAGTATACTCACTTTTGCCCTTTTCATTTTAATTTAATTGTTGCAATTTTTAATCCTTTTTAACTTATTTGACTATTGTCATTAAAGTCACCATGACATTCGACTATTGGAAAATGACGTGTATATACATAAAAACGTCAAATAATGTGTGAGGGTCGTTTGAGGTCTGCAATTAAGTGCGGCAACTCACGTGATCGTATTAACCAAGTATTTAATTGTGTTCATCATCATCATCATCATATCAACCGAAAGACGTCCACTGCTGGACATAGGCCTCCCCCAAAGAGTGCCAAAATGACCGGTCCTGCGCCTCCCGCATCCAGCGGACTCCCGCGACCTTTACCAGGTCATCAGTCCACCTTGTGGGAAGCCTACCCACGCCGCGCCTTCCGGCTTGCTTATTTGTGTTCATTAAGAAAAAAAAACATGCAACATTACTGGAAGTATCCGCGTGCAGTGTTGCATATCTCTCCTTAGTATATAGAAAACCAGACATACTCGTACATATTTCCACAAATAGGCTAATAAGTGCCGGTCTTAAATTCCCGAACAACCCCATTCAAAAGAAGTAAAGTCAATTCTTTTTTGTACCTACATGAAACAGAGCACAGCAACAAAACAATTATTTCACACACACACACACACACACACACACACACACACACACACACACACACACACACGCACACGCACACATACCTACATTATATAATTAAGTTGCTTATATGTAGTAGTATTTAAACTTAATTTATTTGGTTTTTGTTACATCTCCGAGTGATGGAAGAGCGGGATCTTCCGATACAAGCATACGACATGCTTAATGGAAGGTTCCAACCTTGTTTGTTTTTATACCGTGTTAAAAAGTCAAATAAACTATTTTGTATTTGTATTTTGTATTTGTAAAAAAAGGTAGTGTTTAAAATACTGAACCAATAGGGAACATTACTGCAATGTTCTGCCGCCAGAGGCAGCACTACCACTAATAGTAAAACAGTATAGGAAGATAGGGATTCACACACACATGCACAATTGATTGTCAAATGAGTGACAAGGATGCTTGCATAGATAATACCGCAAGTGGGAACGAGATACAATGTCAACGCTGCTAGTGTCGCCACCTACGAAAAGTTTTGCGTAATGTTCCCTATTTTGATAAATGGGGTGTCAATACTGTCAATCGATTCGACAACCGACTCCGGATGACATAGGCTACCTTTTGTATGAAAGGAAAAATAATATGAAGGTTGTTACAAATAAGAATAACTGACTGACTTTGAAAAAAAAAATTGCTATCATAGCGTGTGGGGCATCAAATGAAAGAGGAGAAAATTTCAAGTTCAAATATATAAATATAATTTTTCCGTAGTCGGGATATAGTTTTTTAAACTTTTTATCACATACTTTTTATGCTTGTTTTTTTTTCTTAACGGCTCAATACTGCTTGTGATTTTAGGATCGTCTACGATTCGTACAGCACGTCTATGAAGCGAGTCAAACAGCCCAACCTGGTATCCAGGTGCCCAAAGATAACAGCAATACTCCATGTAGGGATGGTCCTGAGACTTATAACAATAGTCTCTCTCCCGCGGACGATACTGCTTTGCTCCGACGCCGAGCGTTTTGGATGCAAGCAGCTTGGGTTTGCCTTCGGTTAAGTGGCTTCGAAACTGGACGTCGCTGGAAATGTCAACACTACGGATCCCAATACTCTTAGAGATAGAAAGAGGAGTGCCGTTGACTTGTGGGGCTACAGTAAAAGGGGTTTTTTTAGCGTTGAACGCGCATACTTGTGTTTTTAGTTTTGGTGACCGCTTACCCGAATTAACTCCAACAATTTGGTTGGACTTTCGCTCGGGATGGATGCCAAATTGACAGGGTGTTTGAAAACAATTCTGTCATTCACCCGATTCAATACCCCATATTGATGGTAGGTTCCCATCCCTTGAGACCCTTGATGGTAACATCGGGCTGGTATGATGATTGAAGCGGAAGGTGCAGGTGGTTATTGGAAATCCTATATTGCAATGACAAATAAGTACAGTCAGTAGAAAAAGTTTTCTAACGGAAACTACACCAGATTTTGGTATTATCTCTTCACTTGAACAATGCAATGCATGTAATGAAACGTAAAAGTTAATTTATAAGTAGTTTATGTTACGTAAAAGTAAAGAAATGATTTCCTAATATACATTAAAATGCTTTTATGTCGTTCAGGCGGAATGGCAAAACGATAAAATACTTACATGCTATTAAACCATAATAAATTAATCCTTATGATAACAAATTCGTATACCTAGTACGCATATTTTTAATACATCGTCATCCTCCTAGCGTTATTCCCGGTTGTGCCCCTAAAGGAGCCCGGGGTCCGCTTTGACACCTAATCCCAAGATTTGGCATATTAGGCACTAGTTTTACGAAAGCGACTCACTGCCATCTGACCTTCCAACCCAGAGGGAAAACTAGACCTTATTGGGATTAAATACATAACATATCAAATTAAAAGAGATAATATTACTTAGAACATCTACTTTATTCAAAGATAACAAACAACAGCTTTATAAGATCGCCGTTTTATAACAAGATGTTTTATCTGACAGTAGCGTCTATTATACCATTTATAACAACACAACACATCACATCGCAGTTATAGTGTGTTTTTGTAGTTTTTAATAAGTTTATATTGATATGTAGGTATGTAAGTCTTTCCGGTACTTGTAATATTTAAATAACTAACTAACTAACTTTTATATAGTCACTTATTTATAATGCACATTAATTCATAACAAAATAATTCAGTGTAGGCTCGTAGTCCAACATAAAAAACCAATCAAGTACGAGTCTGACTCGCGCACCGAGGGTTCCGTACAAACTTTCATACACCATACCCGTCATGTCAGAGCCCAATTCATTCTTGAACAATCTTAAACAGCTCATAGTAGAGGTTACCGTTGCAAAGCGCCTTCTGCATTTTGGTACTAACAACTTACAACCTAGTACCTATGTTTGTTTATCAGCGATAGCTTTTTATCACGCGAACCGATTTCGATTATTTATTTTTTATTTGAAAGAAGGGACTGTTACATATGTATGCTACATAACTAGTATCATATTATACACCAAAGGGAAATATTAAACTAGCTTTACTTAAGTACTTATTTAGATTTTCGATCATTAAATGCTTTCCAAACGTAACAATATTTTTTTAAATGTTTTATATGTTTTCCACGACCAACGCACGTTTTTAGGGTTCCGTAGCCAAATGGCAAAAAACGGAACCCTTACAGATTTGTCATGTCTGTCTGTCCGTCCGTATGTCACAGCCACTTTTTTCCGAAACTATAAGAGCTATACTGTTGAAACTTGGTAAGTAGATGTATTCTGTGAACCGCATTAAGATTTTTACACAAAAATCGAAAAAAAACATTAAGTTTCCCCATACACACAACTGAAACTCAAAAACAAAATTTTCATGAAACCCGAGAAGAAAAAAAAATATTAGAAAACTTAATATCATTTTCTCTATCCATAGATACTCCACACGTATGAGTATCTATGGATAGAGAAAATTATATTAAGTTTTCTAATATTTTTTTTTTCTAAACTGAATAGTTTACGCGAGAGACACTTCCAAAGTGGTAAAACGTGTCCCCCCCCCCCCCTGTAACTTCTAAAATAAGAAAATGATAAAACAAAAAAAATATATGATGTACCTACTATCGAACCAACTAAATCATGACATGACCCACCATGGAACCTTGTCACAATTAACTGACGTTTTAACGTCATATGATCGTGCGTATGTTCGTTAACTGTAACAAGGTTCTATGGTGGGTCATAATTCAGTTGTTTCGATAGTACATTACCATGCAAACTTCCACCGAAAATTGGTTTGAACGAGATCTAGTGAGTAGTTTTTTTTTATACGTCATAAATCGTAAACCGCAATTTATTTTACGAAACCCTTCATGTGCGAGTCCGACTCGCACTTGGCCGCTTTTTTCTATTCTTATATATAGGATGAAATCGGAGTCGTGTAGCAAGAAGACTAAAAGCGAATAAGATGGGCATAAGTACTGAACAACTTTTCCCAAGAAACCGACCACGAACTCGCAAAAAAAAACAGCAGTTCCATACATTAACTCTCAATTAACTCACAGTTAACTCTTATTTTTTTACGATTTCGTGGGTGGTCCCATGGGAAAAGTTCTTCTTGCTACATGACCCCGATTTCATCCTGTATATAAGAATAGAAAAACGTGCGTTGGTCGTGGAAAACATATAAAACATAAAAAAAAATTACGTTTGGAAAGCATTTAATGATCGAAAATCGAAATAAGTAAGTACTGTAAAGCTAGTTTAATATTTCCCTTTGGGGTATAATATAATACTTGTTATGTAACATACATATGTAACACTAATACAGGATGGAAGATATGAAGACATGCAAGATAAATTGATAATTGAACAAAAAAATGTACCTACATGTACCAATACATATATTTTACACGCTGATGGTATGTAAAGTAGGTATCGTGTGCGGTGTGTTTTTTTTAATACCTGATTGATTCAAAAATATACATACCGTCATTTCCACAATTTTAATGAATCTAATGATATCTCATATCATAAGTACACCAAAATCCGTCAAGCCGTTTAGGTACTCTAATCATAATCTATCAAAAATAGTTTTTTGTACTCGTCGATTAAAATCTGTGTATTAAGATTTCATAGAGTATACTGCAAAGTCACTATTTTCATAGTTGTAGTCCATGTTACTGTCGAAACAATCGAAATAACTGTTTCGATACGCTCCAGACAACCGAAAAAAATTTTTTGTACTCGACGATTAAAATATGTGTATTAAGATTTCATAGAGAATACTGCAACGTCACTCTTTTCATAGTTGTAGTCCATGTTACTGTCGAAACAATCGAAATAACTAATTTTCGATACGCTCCAGACAACTAAAATAAATTCGACCAATCACGTGGCTGCTTTACTGAACTGTAATGAATTGGACCAATAGAATCGCTTTGATGTCGTACGCTCGTTGATGTCTTTTAAGATATCAACAAGCGTACGAGCGATGAGCTGCACTTCGTTTCAACAGTATCGAGTTTGTTTAATTACTTAATTAGTTCAGTTGACTCGTAGAAAATTAATTTTAATGAACTTGTACAAAAAGTATTGTTCACAATAGTGTTATAATCAAGCTTTTTAATCTCGTACCTTACTTAGGCCACTCAGCAAGCTTCGTGGCCTAAACACGGCACTCGACTAAAAAGCTCTCTATTATAACACGATTGTGAAAAATACTATAAAAATAGAACTAAAATAAATTCGACCAATCACGTGGCTGCTTTACCGAACTGTAATGAATTGGACCAATAGAATCGCTTTGATTATTGAGTTTACTCGTTGATGTCGTACGCTCGTTGATGTCTTTTAAGATATCAACGAGCGTACGAGCGATAGGCTGCACTTCGTTTCAAGACTATCGAGTTTGTTTAATTAGTTCAGTTGACTCGTAGAAAATTAATTTTTATGAACTCGTACAAAAAGTATTGTTCACAATAGTGTTATAATCAAGCTTTTTAATCTCGTACCTTACTTAGGCCACTCAGCAAGCTTCGTGACCTAAACACGGTACTCGATTAAAAAGCTCTCTATTATAACACGATTGTGAAAAAAACTATTTTGTACTCGTCGATTAAAATATGTGTATTAAGATTTCATAGAGAATACTGCAACGTCACTATTTTCATCGTTGAATAGTCTGTTACTTCCGAAACAACCGAAATAACTGTTTCGATACGCTCTAGCCAACCGAAAAAAAATTGAAAATAGAACTTCGTATTTCAGTAATATGTGTCAAGGAAACTCGATTTGTGATTGGCTACTATTTAGCCAATCACAGCACAGTACTGCAACATTACGGACGCCGGTGGTTTGATAGAACTAGACAATATAGTACTTACGATATTTAGTTTTCTTATATAATCGTATTAATTTTAATCAACTCGTACAAAAAGTATTGTTCACAATAGTGTCATAATCAAGCTTTTTAATCTCGTACCTTACTTAGGCCACTCAGCAAGCTTCGTGGCCTAAACACGGTACTCGACTGAAAAGCTCTCTATTATAACACGATTGTGAAAAATACTATTTTAGTCTTTAATCCATTCTTCGTCGGATGAGATGATATGATATTGTAATGACTAATGATGAATACTTATTGTAAAGGTATATTATAAAATTACTTTTGTCATAAATGCCTAATTTAATACTGTTAATTTGTACTTCAGGAAATACCCAATAAAATATTTATATTCTTATAGCTAGTTGACTGCACAATTAATTGCACTAAAGCTAAACAGTACGTTTGTTCCATGTATACTTATAGAAGAAGTGATATTTTGATCAAAAATATATGAACGCGTTCTTACACTTTTGAGGATATTACAATTATATTCACATATTTTTATTCAAAATCTCTCCTGACACTTGAGACCAAAACCGAAGACTTTAGACCAAAAAGTCAAGACAAGATTGTAAAAATAACGAAATAAATATAAAGTTCAAACTTAAAAATATTTATAAAAGTAACGATTTAATTTTCACTAATATAACTGGCAGTTTTGGTTTAAAAATATGATACGTTTTTTACATTCAGTGACTGTCATCAATGTCATCATGGATAGGCAGTATTACAATGCGCAGTTTGTATCATAGCATTCACTTGGTGCCCATCGCTACGATAACTTTGTAGTGACATTTAATGGTAGTGGATTGTTTTTGTGTGTTGTTGTTTGCGTCCATCATGCGCATGTCGCGTACTACCTGCAGGTAGTCGCTCAAGTACTCCGGCCACTCCTCTTCGGGGATGTTGAACGGAGTCACGGCTTTCACTGCTTCTGAAATGTACAAATTTTCTAATCAAAGGACAATATAGGCCGGGAAATATCTATATATAGAGGTTGAGGTTGCTCTTACAAATAAATAGTACGCATACTAGGACCCGTAGGAAAACTCTACTAAGGTCAACGTCCGTGTGCTCGACGCTGTACTAGTGTATGGCATGGGCACTTTATGTCGAAGTAATAATGGTTAAATGCGAACTAAGATGATTTTTCTTCATTCGAATTTAAGCCATGTCAGTGCCCATGCCATAGGTATACTAGTATAGCGTCGGGCACTCGGACATTTACCTTACCATGTCTGCCACAGCGTATATTAGACTGCATTCATGCATTGCTCCAGCGAGCCATACCAGCTGTTACCACTAGAGTGTTGGTGGCTAAACCTTTAGTGGTAACATCAACAATTACCCTAATTATCCAGTTGTAGCAAACCTTGGCTAATCTGTGATATGAATTTATTCGGTGATAGCTACTTTAAGATCTAATAGCGGAGTTACTCGATATCTTTACGGCTTGTAATAATTTGCAGTAGGTGGCGGCACTGTCATTCAACTTACTTACGTGCAGCAAGTATCCGAACGCATCCGTCAAAATTAAGAAAAAATAAACTAAAAAAAAACTCAAAAAACCTAACTATCACCGATTAGCCAAGGTTTGCCCTATATAAAGCAAAAGACTGTCAAAGACATGTCCGCGTCGTAGTTTCTATTTGGTGGCGTCAAAAGAAGCAGAAATTTAAGAAATTATTATAAGCAATGTCAGGTCAGTTCAGATCATTGTTCGTGGAAGAGGAATTCAATTCCAAGGGTCAAACGACATATCGTTAAAGAACCTGATTGATCCAAAAATAAAACGACCTCTGTAGCCTAGTTGGTAGTGACCCTGCCTACGGATCTGGAGGTCCCGGGTTCGAATCCCGGTAAGGGCATTTATTTGTGTGATGAGCACAAATATTTGTTCCTGAGTCATGGATGTTTTCTATGTATTTAAGTATTGATTTATCTATATAAGTATGTTTATCGTCGTCTAGTGCCCATAGTACAAGCTTTGCTTAGTTTGGGACTAGGTCGATTTGCTTAAGATTGTCCCCAAATATTTATTTATTTATTTATTATTTTTATTATTCAACTAGTTTCCACCCGCGACTTCGTCTGCGTAAACCCGGGATAAAAAGTATCCTATATTTTAATCCAGGCTATAAACTATCTTCGTGCAAGATTTTATCCAAATCGGTTCAGCCGTTTAAGCGTGATTGAGTAACAAACATCCAGACATCCAGACATCTAAACATCCAAACTTTCACGTCACCGACGACCGCTTTAGCCTAGTTGGTAGTGACCCTGCCTACGAAGCAAGAGGTCCTGGGTTCGAATCCCGGTAAGGGCATTTATTTGTGTGATGAGCACGAATATTTGTTCCTGAGTCATGGATGTTTTCTATGTATTTAAGTATTTATTTCTCTATATAAGTATCTATATCGTCGTCTAGTACCCATAGTACAAGCTTTGCTTAGTTTGGGACTAGGTTAATTTGTGTAAGATTGTCCGCAAATATTTATTATTTATTATTATTTATTTATAATACCTATAGTATAGGATTGCAATTAAACCAATATGGACAGCTGAGGCCACATACTTAGTTACGTTAATAGCTTTACTTTTACTGCGAAAAGCATTCACGGTGAAATGTGTGAAAAAGTCTTACATGGTGCCCTATGTGATATCGAAGTCATTTATAATTTTTATATATAAAAACCGGCCAAGTGCGAGTCGGACTCGCGCACGAAGGGTTCCGTACCATTATCGATAAAAATATTTATTTTATTTTGTTTTTAGTATTTGTTGTTATAGCGGCAACAGAAATACATAATCTGTGAAAATTTCAACTCTCTAGCTATCACGGTTCTTGAGATACAGCCTGTTGACAGACAGACTGACGGACGGACGGACAGCGAAGTCTTAGTAATTGGGTCCCGTTTTACCAATACTACTCAAAGAGTACTTTGAGTAGGGACGGAACCCTAAAAAATGAAGTTGTTGAATACGACGCTGTAAATCCGGAACTAATTCGAATTCAGTGTACTTCTCATCGTCGAAAAATTTATGCTTCACTAATTGTAATTACCTACTAAGTTAAAGAAAATGCTGCTCTGTTTCCGGTAACTATTGCATCATTTTCACTGTTATCGGGAAAAAACGATTCAGACATCAATCTATATGGATATGCAATGGCAGGTACTTGGGATGCTTACTTTTACAGGTATCCATGTTGTTGAATGAGAAGAACTTATCCTGGTGCTTTACTTCAACGTCCTTGAAGCCGATGCGTGTCATAAGAGATCGAACCTCGTTTTCCGCATCCTGAAAAAAAAATGATTTTCCTTTATTGTATTGATCAATCCTAAATTATTTGCTAATTTATACCAGATTAGTTGTTCGTTTGTTTGACCTAACCAAACCTGCTATCATTAGATTAGGTATCAATGAGCTCGTTATACATAAATGTCATTGTAAAAATGTGAACAACTTTAGTTTTTAACCGACTTCAAAAAAAGGAGGAGGTTCTCAATTCAGATGTATTTTTTTTTTTTTTTTAATGTTTGTTACCTCAGAACTCCGTCATTTATGAACCGATTCGTAAAATTCTTTTTTAACTGAAAGTATATGCTTCCAGATTGGTCCCATTGTTTCCAAAACCCCAGTTGGATGATGGGAACCATGAGGAATTGAGGGAACTCCTCAAATATATTAGGCACGCGTGTAGTAATTTCGGTATTTTCTATTATAACTCGTGTATTTACACCCGAAAATCATAAATTTGGCGAAGTGGAAGTGATGATGAAGACCACAGATGGCTTGTGAAACTTCTCAATGATGTACTTCAAACTATATAAGTACGTCACAAATTCTGATATTATTCCGTTGAAATAGCAAACAATGAAGTGCCAAAGGTAATTCTGAGATCCTTGAGGAATCGACTGAAGTCCTCAAATATTATCGGCCCACATACAGCGATTTGGTTTATTGGTCTAAAAATCAACGCTTTTGTTCTCGAAAAACAGTTCATGTGGTAAATCGGAAAAAAAATGTGGAAATGTTAATGTGGCTTGGCGGAGTACTGAATTGAAGTCGGTTAAAACTTTGTTTTGAAAGTAAATTATTATAATCTATCTAGTGAACGACGGCCAGGTTGAATAAAAAAAATACCGGTCAAGCGCGAGTCGGACTCGCGCACCGTACAAATTTGTATGTATGTAAACGGCTGCTTCTGTCAAACGACAAACGATTACAAGATAGTAAATCATTTATTCTTACCGTATCGTTCCACTGCTGTACCTATATACGATTAAGTAGATAATTATAATGTAACTAGTTCCTGGATGATTACCTGAGAATCGTGATACGGTGAGGTGAAACTGTCAACGTTTTTCAAGTAGGCGCTCCAGCGCGCACGGCGGGCGAGCACTCGAAACACATCGTAGATAGGCATGTGCCCTAGGAACAGAAGCAGGCAGCTGCCGCCCTCGCTCAGCAGCCGGTATATGTTGGTGAAGGCTTGTCTGCAAAAACACAGGATCTTAATTTGGTTGACGACCCAATCACACCCCAGTGCGCAGCGGCAGTGGCCGGGGGGGCACATTGCACGTAGCACCGATGGCCGTTGGGGCGGAAAGGTTCTCGAGTGGCGACCACGCACCGGATGGCGCAGCGTACTAGGCCCCCCACAAGGTGGACTGATGACCTGGTAAAGGTCGCGGGAGTCTGCTGGATGCGGGTGGCGCAGGACAGGCCATTGTGGCACTCTTTGGGGGAGACCTATGTCTTTCGGCTGATATGATGATGATGACGATGATGAATCACACCCCTAGCACTTATCAATACGTATCGCAAGCTCAATCCAACACCTTAAGGCAGTCGCCCCAGTAAGTCCCAAAAATGTTGTCTCGCTTGCTCGCTAATATGGTGAACTGCGTTCGCTTGCTTGCATCTTGCGAAATTTGATTAAAAATTCATATAGTCAAAACGAATGATTATTGTCCCTGATGCTGGTGGCTGAACAATAGGAAATTAAAAGAAGTTACACCCTGCAAGAGCACAGAAATATAAAGACAAGCTAATAATTGAAGTATTAAAATGAGTTTCAAAAGTTCAGAAGTTGTAAATAATTATCTCAAATCGGAATACATTAATTGCAAATCGTTTTTCGAAAGAACCGTGAACTTGTGGTTTAGAAGCAGTAGGTAGCAAATTTTAAGTCGAAAGCAGCTTTTTTCCAGTTTTTTTAAAGACCCGTTAGCCACTAACTTACTTAGCCTTAGCCTAGCTAGTGGGTGCCTACGAAGCTGAAGGTCCAGGGTTCGAATCCCGGTATGGGCAAATATTTGTGTGATGAGCATGAATATTTGTTTCTTAGTCTTGAATGTTTTATGTATGTTATATGTATTTATATATATATTAAATATATCGTTGTCTAGTAGGTACCCATAACATAAGCCTTCTTGAGCTTACTATGGTACTAGTTCGATTCGTGTAAGAGTATCCCTTAATATTTATTTATTATTATTTATTTATTTATATGTTTTCAGAGTTATTCACCCGCACACTTAAGAGCCTGAAAGTTTCAAAAACAATCATCTGGCGTAGTAGCGTTGCCTGGCGTCAGTATAAAGAGAGGAGGTGGGTTTTAAGAGAGGTAGGGCACAGCGGAATGTCATCTCGCTCGTATGTGGAGCAGCCCAACTGGGGAAGTACCTCCACCTTACAGAAGACCGCAGCCATAATAACACCACTGCTTTGTAGTGTTGCTATATTATTGCATGCTATGAAGTATGTGGTGTTGTGTTCCTGGTGGTGAGTAAGGTCGCCAGAGCTCCCTAGGGTGCGTTGTGTTGGGAGTGAGGGACCTGCATGTCTCTATCTGCCAACACAGCGAATCCACAAGTGAATAAAAGGGTCGGCAACGCGCTTGTGATTCTTCTGGAGTCACAAGTGTCGATAGGCGACAGTACCAGCATAACATCAGGCAGGCCGTAAGATTGTTTGCCACCGTCGTAGTATTAAAAAAAAGCCGGACATGGTTGGGCTTTTTGAATGTGTGTCCAGCCAAATTAAACGGTGTCCGGCTTGTCCGGCTTTTGTTACAAAAACCACAACATTTGACACAAAAACCTTAATAATTTAGGGTGTCCGGCCTTTTTACTCAAATATCCGGCCAAACTGGCTGGTCTGTCCGGCTATTAGGATTGACGACCTGGCGTTGCTACTCCCCTTAACTCGATGCGCTTGGAAGCAACGCAGAAGCGACGAACTAAAATAAAAATTTACAGTAAATTGTTATTTAGTTGTTACTTTTGAGGCTGGGGTAGCAATGCACTCACGAGAACTTTTCAAAGTTCCGAAACTTTCCACATGAGAATTTCTCGGTAACTTCTGAGAATGTTGTAGAAAATTCCACCTCTAAGTGGGTTAAATAGGGGGGCAAGCTTTGTATGTGCAACACTTTATTTTTGAGTTTTTATGTATACTTAAAATTTAGTAGTAAGACTTATTAGGATACGAAAAAAGTGCTTTTTGCGATTAGAAAAATTCAACCCCCAAGGGGTTAAAAGGGGGTTAAATTTTTATATGGAGAGCAAGCAAATTTTAAAGTTTTAGATTTGTAACTCCGGTCTATTTTTATACTTATTCTGTAAATGTTAAACGACTACAAAACCAATTTCAGAGTTTTTCGTAATTCATCCCCTAAGAGTGTTAAAAGGGGATTTAAAGTTTGTGTATTTCAAGACATTTTTAAAGTATGAGATTTGTAACTTCGGTCCATCGTTTGCCAAATTAAAACGGCAGGTAGTTTGGGGCATTTGCTATAATTACCGACATTAAAAAAAATGTGGCAAAGGGTCTTTTTTAATATATTTTTTCATAAATTTTGTAAAGTTCTATGTGCCTACGCGTTTTAACCTGAATAAAAAAAAAGAAATGGTAGCTTACTTTTTTTTAAATTGTAATTTTTAATGTTGTACGTCTCTATCAAAGTCAAAATTATTTGCAAGTAACGTCTACTTATTTTTTTATTGACCCTCAAAAAAATAATCTAGTTGCACAATTTTCGTCTTTACCCTGAGAACTTTACGGTTTCGCTCTATGAAAACACAACAATATATCGATATCAGCCATATTTTTACACCAAAAAATAGGTTGGGTAATTTGACTAAATATGTATTAATAATCCACCTAAATTTAATACCGATACGGTAAAAAATTATGAAGAGTAATCTTCATAAATTCCGTAAAAATCAGGCCAAAATGGTATAAACTTTCTTTACTTTATAATTGACTATGTCTATATACGTTCTATGGGATACGCGCATAATCCACTTATTTTTGTTAATGAATAAACCTTTCTATAGGCCAGATGAAATTCAATATTATCTCAAGGTCGTAAAATATTTAATTAAAATGCCGTTATTTCCTGATGCATATATTTTTGGATTCAGGTAGTAAGTCTCCAAATTTGTGTACTCAAACATGTTTTCATTATAAAAATACTGATAGCATTTTTGCTTGCGGGTTAATTTTTTTTTCTAACTTCCGGTCCATAGAATTATTGACTTCAATAGTAAAAGTTGTTTAAAATAACATACCTATAAAAGCCTTATACAAATTATTAGCCTGATATTGAATTATTTCCAAAAAAACCGTAATTTTCTCAGGGTTCTTGGAATAATTTGATCTGCAATTAAATTAAACTAAAAAAAAGATCAAGTTCTTAAAATTCTTTAAAAAAGTTATCTAGTCTATCCTCATAATTCATAATTCATTTATTGTTTGCGAACCATGGTAATACAAATTATTACAAGGGTATTAAAGTACAGCATGGACCCTGTTAGGGCAAAGCAAAACTTATAGTTAACTTAACCTATATAATAAAAATATCAAATACTAACATTTCCTAAAAAAATAAACAGTGTTTATTGCCATCGTAGCTTTTCATTTTTTCATGTTAACATAGGTATAAGTATTTATTTGTTATTTCTAGGTTACATGTTCATATATTCTTTGATGGTGTAAAAAGCTTGTAACAACAGGTAATTTTTTAGTTTAGTAACAAATGAAGTGTACTTCTCTTCAGTTGATATGTGTCTCGGTAAGTTATCTCCACTTATATCTCCACTTATAATAAATCTCTAAATTAAAAAAAGAATCAGCCAGTTTGAAACTAAGCTTTGCGCGGTTCGAATGTTCTCAGCATCCCATGAACGGAAAAATATGAAACATTTTATATAGGTACATTATTATTCTAGCTGCAACTTAGGATAGTTTTTATCCGACTGCGACAGTTAATTAATTTTCCGAAATATACGACTTCATTTAATTTTTCATTTATTTTTATTGAAATCAAACGCTGCTCCAACTGTCAGCTATAAGAACCGTCAAATTTTCGTCAAAATGGCGGAATTGCTTTGCCTTTCACTTATTAATAATTTAAATCCCGTCTACGATAGACCTTTACGAGACAAATGCTAAAATATAAACCATAAAAAAATATTCGATTCTGATATGAGAACTTATATGCGCAAATGTCGTTTTATGTCGTAATTTCAATAAATGAAATCAACAAATTTGAACAATATAATTAACACGAATTTGTTTTTTTTGAATGACAATGGCACGCGCTCGGCGCATTCAGCCAAAGTACCTGCGGCGCTACCACGAAAACCGATATAATAGATAATAATAGAATAGAATATAATAGATAGAAATAGAAAATAATCATAATGTTGTATTATCTCGAAAAAAACAACGCAAGAGGCTATACTCGTATAGGTAATCACTAAGTTATAAGTGTATAAAGTTTAAAGAGGGGGTTTGTTGCGTCTCTTTTCCGCAAAACGCACCTTTATAATGAAACGATTGTTTTTTACTATGAAGCTCGATGATCGTGACGTCACGGTCCCTGATCGTTTTCTCACTCTAACAAGCGACATTAAAACGGTTGTAGCTTCGTAATTTTTTGAGATATTTGAATGAGTTTTTCGTTTCTTCTTTCTTTTGAAGTGAGTCTACAGCTACACCTCCATTTGGAAGACAAGCGGAAAGAACCCATACTATCCATACTAATAATCCATACTTCCATATTAATATTATAAATGCGAAAGTGTGTCTGTCTGTCTGTTACCTCTTCACGCCTAAACCGCTGAACCGATTTAGATAAAATTTGGTATACAGATAGTTTGAGCTCCGGGGAAAGACAAAGGGTAGTTTTTATATCTGAGGGGCTGAAATTGGGGGTGGAAATTTGTATGGAGCTACTTAAACAGCTGCCCCGATTTAGATGAAATTTGGTATATAAATAGTTTGAGTCCCGGGGAAGGACATATAATAGGTTTTATCCCGGAAATCATGGGGTGAAAGGGGGGGGGGGGGGTGTGAAAATTTGGATGTAATCTATTTTGATGAAATTTGGTTTAGATATAGGTTAAGTCCTGGGAAAGGACATGGGATAGTTTTTACCCCAGAAATCATCCCCTAAGGGGGTGAAATTAGGGGTGAAAATTCGGATGGAAACCATTTTAATACAATTTGGTAAAGAGATAGCTTGAGTCCTGGGAAAGGACATAGGATAGTTTTAATTCCGGAAATCACTCCCTAAGGGGGTGAAATGGGGGTGAAAATTTGGATGAATCCCGTTTAGATGAAATTTGGTATAAAGGTCGTTTGAGTCCCGAAGAATGACATTAGATAGTTTTTATCCCGAAAATCATTCCCTAAGGGTATGAAATAGGGGGTGAAAGTTTGGATTAAATCCATGTACCTAGATGAAATTTGGTATAGAGATAATTTGAGACCCTTCGAAGGATATAGAATAGTTTTTGCCTCGGAAATCATCCCTTAAGATGGTAAGTAGAAGTTTGTTTGCATTATATTTTCTAAGTATAAGTTCTACGCGGACGAAGTCGCGGGCAACAGCTAGTTATATATATGACTCTTTCTAACGATGTGCAATAATGCCAAAAGAACCTTTAGGGACTTCATTAATTTGCCAATTTTGTGTAGGTCCCGCACTAGGCCCGTAATCGGCATGCGATAAAAAACATATTCTAAGTACGAGTAGTAGGCAAACAAGACTTGCAGATCACTAGTGGTCGAATTGATAATGAAAACTGCTTAATGGTGTTTAAAAACATGTGAATTTTGATGTAGTTAATTGTATTATGAATGATATACTATCTTATTCTTTAGATATATGTATATAAATTTTGTTTTGAAAAAGAGCCCTTGTGGCCTATTGCCCTCCTCGAGTTTAGCCTGTAATTTTTAGGGTTCCGTACTCAAAGAGTAAAACGGGACCCTATTACTTAGACTCCGCTGTCCGTCCGTGCGTCCGTCCGTCCGTCTGTCTGTCACCAGGCTGTATCTCACTGATACCGTGATAGTTCCAGCTAAAATTTTCACAGATGATGTATTTCTGTTGCCTGAGTGTAGACCAGAGTATATGGTTTTAATTTCAACTCGATACCTACACGCGTTTCTGAAATAAAGGGTATTTACAGACAGACAGACAGACGAACAACAATGTGATCCTATAACGGTACCGTTTTTTCCTTTTGAGGTACGGAACCCTAAAAACGACGTTTCGCAGCGGAATATTGAATGACTTCCTTTCGATATGAAATGTAAGTGGCCAATATTTAGTATGCAATATGCAAGTTTCTCTAATGAGGTTTCAATCTTTCCGTTTTATATTATTAGCGGTTCTAGGAAATGTAAGTAATTCTCCCAGAGCTATAATTTCGAAAAAAATACATATTATAGGTCGTTGTTGGGTGTATTATTAGTGAAAAAAATGGAGCGGTCTCTCACGTGGTGGTAAATTTGAATAAACACTGAAATGTTTAGTCAGCTTTATTTTTAATTTTTTCTATGACATAATGAAAAAATAATTTATGCCATAAAATCATCTTTAGTAAATGTACAATATATAGCACGCTAAAATCGGTTGACTAGAAAAAAAATATCTAAGTAAAACTATATTTCGTTTTTATTTTTGAAACAAAAACTTTAAAGTTTACGTTGCTTGAGTTTTGCACATTAATCACTAATGTAGAGCCACACCATCCATAAAATTACAAGCCCAAACTCGAGGGGTGCAAATACACTTATCCTGGCACGGCATTTCTACAAAATTTATAAAAGACGTATAGCTAATTAGTATTAATGAACTCACTTTTGTTTCTTGATCCAGTGCAGCGTGAAGAAGGAGAAGGCGTGGTGGAAGCGCGCGCGCAGCTCTCCCGGCAGCCGGCCCTGGATGTCTAGCGGCATGAACACCGCCCGCTCGCTCCCGTAGTTCGCGTTCGCGAACTTCACCATCCGCTCACTCAAATCTCCCCCAACTAACACATCAAAGTCTTCAGGAAGGTACGCCTTCAATATCTCCAACGTGGTACTCCCATCCCCACAACCTATGTCTATGATTCTGGCACCGTATTTTTTCCATTTTATTCTCTTCGCGAATTCTTCAAGGCACTCTAAAGTATCCTTCTTCTGCAATGCGTTGTTTTTCGTGTATAATTCGGCGTCATTCATGTTTATTCAGTTATCGTGTATTTATTTCGGTGGTAGGGTTGGGACGCGTCCGCAGGCCGGCTGTGCTTGGTGCGGTTTCGGCGAGAGTCTCGGCGGAGACGCGCCGTATGAATTTATATAGTGGTATGTTACACGGCGCCCGCCATCATCCACTACGAAATCCGCAAGAGTGCGCGCGCTCTTATCAGAATACGCATGTAAGGTTCCGTAGGTAGTTCATGGTGGATTTCTCCAGAACACGCTACTACTTCTTATCATATCGATCTTCTCGCTAGTAAGGTAAAGGTAGACATGGTAGTTATTCTTCCATATTTGCATATACTAAAAATTAATACTACACGTAGCTACGGAGTAAATATACTTAAGGGAGATAAATAGATTTTCTACAATAGTTAATAAAGGATAGGTAACGGTTAAGAGTACAAGTAGTTACTATCTCACTAACAATAGGTACTAGGTAATATAGCTTAACATCTTAAATAGGTTTATTATATGCTGTCATCGTTGCTTTAAATTAGTTTCAATATAGAATTGCCACCTGCATTTATAGAAATGAGATTAAAGAAAAGTATGAAAATATTATCCCATGTAAAAAATAGGCCAAGTCTCAAAACTCTTCCACAGTAAAAAGTGGTGAGATAGTTTGTAGAGCCAAGTCAGGCATTCTTATTAATCTTTTGTTGCTTGCTAAATAAAATTCTGCAACTTGGGAATCACACAACTTTACTGCATCTACTAATTTTTGCATAGCTTAAACTATGTAAGTGTGATTGCCAAGTCACAAAATTTTATTTAGCAAGCAAATAAAGTTTAATAAGAATGCCTGACTTGGCTCTACGAACTATCTCACCAGTATTTACTGTGGAAGAGTTTCGAGACTTGGCCTATTTTTTACATGGAATGTTTTTTATGGGATCTCATTTCTTTTTGCAGACTTTGGATGGAAATGTTATTTGACCAACCACAAATAACGGTTGTATAGTTTTGCAGGATGGAACTGCAAAAGTTACTTTGTAATCGCATGTATTTGTATAGGATTACAAACTTACTTATGCAGTTTTTATATCTCTGAAACGTGACTGAAATTGCAATATTATTAGGCTAAAAACTAATAACATTTGAAATTTGGAGCTTGTGGGTCTACTAGAAGTACCTTAGAATTATGTTGATCATTATCAGCATATAATGAGTATGTCAGTGACAATTTGACAAAACTAACGAACTTTGACGGACAATAGTTCTGAAACTAAAAGTTCAAATTTAATGTTATCGACATTATATGTAAGCCATATTATGCCCTAAATGTTACTGAACATTCAGGGTTCTAGCTTTAGCCAGCACAAAATTACAGGATGTTGAAAATGGCCTGAATGGCTTCGAGAAAAGGATGGTACGGCCGTGCCTCTTTGTTTTGCTCGACTTGGCGGGGGCACTGCCGTGCCCCCAGATATTTATAATCGTACGTTACTGTTAATGTACGCATTCACGACAGCGATTTATAGCAACGACACATCACTAGGTATAAATACGCACATACTTAGCAACTTACATGGACATACTAGTAGTATATTATTGTGAATAGGTATAATATTACATATTATAATGTGGGATAATAGAGAAAAATGTCACATCGCTCATATTTGGAGCCGCCCAACATTTGAAGTGTGTACACCTTACAGAAAAGGCCATAGTAAAACCATAACTTGCCCTGTAGGTATGTGGTGTTGTGTTCCTGGTGGTGAGTAAGGTTGCCAGAGCTACCGAGGGTACGCTGTGTTGATAGTTAAGGACCTGCATTTGCCACTAGCTTTCAAAACAATAACAATGCTCAAATCAAAAAGGGTCGGCCATCGCGCTTGTAGTTAGTTCTTCTAGAGTAGGGAATGCAATCTCGATCCGAGATCTCGTCTAAATTTTACGACGTTGCATCTTGTACAATTTTCGTACGAGTCCTCGCGAGATTGCGAGATTGAACTTTCCATATGAAACACGGCATGACAAAAGTTTCATCTGACTGATGAATCTGATGGATGATGATTAAAACATACTATTATTAGATTAAAATTATAATAGGTTAACTATATCAAAACCTGATGGTTAAAAAAATATTCAAAAATATTTGATATTGAAATATACAATATTGAAATATATTATAAACTAGCTGTTGCCCGCGACTTCGTCCGCGTAGAACATGTTATCGTCTAAGTGTTTGCTTAAAGGAATGAATTAAAAAAAAAAACATTGAGAATTATTTTGTAGTAAACAGTCTAAAACCGAGGTTACAAATCTCTTACTTTCAAAATGTCTTGCTCTCTATACAAACTTAAAACCCCCTTTAACCCTCATACCATAGTAAACAGTCTGAAAATGTCTTGCTCTCTGTACAAACTTCGAATCCCCTTTTAACCTTCTTAGGCAATGAATTAAAAAAAACGCTGAAAGAAGTTTTGTAGTCTTTCAAACAGAGAAAAATTAAAAAGAATAAACTTTACGTTTGTTTTATTGTAATAAGTAATTTTTCTACAAACTATCAAGTATCTAGCTCAAAACAAGTGTTTCCGATACGAACGTTGTACTCCTTTTTAACCCCTTAAGGGGTGGAATTTTTAAAACGCTGGTAGTACTTTTTTTGTATTTTAATAAGTAATCTTTCTACAAAGTTTCTATCTAAAAAAAAGTTTTCTCCATACGAATTCACCTCTTTGTGGAATTTTCTAAACCACTGAAAGTAATTTACCTATATTTGTATTCTAATAAATAATCTTTCTATACAATTTCAAGTCTCTTGCTAAAAAAAAAGTTTCCTCTTTACAAATTTTCACCTTATTTTTTCCCCCTTAGGGTGGAATTTTACAAATCGCTGAAAGTACTTTATTCAAGAAAGTTTCAAGACTAACTAAAAAAGTGTTTTCTCCATACAAATGTTGCACCCCCTTTTAACCCCCTTAGGGGTGGAATTTTCTAAAAGGCTGAAAGTACTTTTTTGTATTTCAATAAGTAATCTGTTTACAAACTTTTAAGCTTCTGTCTCAAAACAGAGTTTCCCTCATACATTTGCAACCCGTTTTAGCCCCCTTGGGGGTAAAAAATTTCCAAAAAGCTGAAAGATCTTTATTTGTATTCTAATAAGTAATCTTTCTACAAAGTTTTAAGTCTCTTGCTAAAAAAATAAAGTTTCCTCCATACAAAATTTGCACCACTTTTTAACCCCCTTAGGGGCAGAATTTTCCAAAACGCTGAAAGTGTTTTATTTGTATTCTAATAAGTAATCTTTCTACAAAGTTTTAAGTCTCTAGCTCAAAAAATAAAGTTTCCCTCATACAAACTTTGCACCCCTATTTAACCCCTTCTTATCCGTTGCCTTCGTTGTGAAAAATAGTACTGGTGTAAATTTCAACTCTCTAGCCCCAGTAGTTTCGGCTGTGCGTTGATGAGTGAGTGAGTGAGTGAAAGAGTCAGTCAGGACATAGGCTTTTATATGTATAGAAGATAGATTACTCCTTCCTGTACGTCTAGCACAACTTGCTAATAAGTCGTGTCGCGCGCGACTCAGCGACTCCTGTCTCACTCGTATTGTGCAAATTAGAAAGAGGCGGGTGGATTGTCTCGACTCGCGTCGCGCTTGTTGTGTCAGTTGTGCTAGCCCCGCTGCACAGCTATCACAAGACAGCGCGCGAGTTATCTCGATATTTTTCGCGCTATACGTCTCTTTCTAAGTTTTTTAATAAGTGAGAGACGGATAGTGCGAGAAAAATCGAGAGAGCTCGCGCGCCGTCTTGTGATAGCCGTGCTAGGTCTTTCGCTTATCTTCCAAATAGGGATGTAGACTCAAAAAATATTATTACTTCAAAAGAAAGAAGGCAAGAAAATATGCCTAATGATGAAAATTCCATTCAAATATCTCTAATAATTATGATGCTACAACCGTTTTAATGTCGCTTGTTAGAGTGAAAAAACGATCGGGGACCGTTACTTCAAGATCCTCGAGCGTCATAGTAAAAAACAATCGTTTCATATGAAGGTGCGTTTTACGGAAAAGAGACAGAACATACCCCCTCTTAAAACTTTGGATACTTATAACTTAGTGATTACCTATATAACCTCTTGCGTTGTTTTTTTTCCATTTCACTACATTTTAAATCCTTTTTCGAGAAAATACAACATTATGGTTATTTTATTTAGAACACCCCTATTTTCGATTCCTGAGCAATAACCACTAACTTCGGAATTCGAAAATATTCGGGTATCTCTATCTCTATCGCACTAACTATACTCGAGTGACAGGGAGTTTCGGTCTTCGTGGTAGCGCCGCAGGTACTTTGACAGAATGCGCAAAGAGCGCGTGCCATTGCCATTAAAAAAAAACGAATTCGTGTTAGATAACAATAAAATAATTAAATTCGAACAATATAAATATATTGTTCGAATTTAATGACACATTTATTGAAATTACGCCTTAATACGACATTTGCGGATATAAGTTCTCATATCAGAATCGAATATTTTTTTATATTTTATTTTTTGGCATGTGTCTCTTAAAGGTCTATCGTAGACGGGAATTAAATTATTAATAAGACGTGAAAGGCAAAACAATTCCGCCATTTTGACGTTTCTTACAGCTGACAGTTGTAGCAGCGTTTGATTTCAACGATTTCAATAAAAATAAATAAAAAATAGAATGAAGTCGTATATTTCGGAAAATTTATGAATTGTCTCAGTTGGATAAAAACTATCCTAAGTTGCAGCTAGAATAATAATGTACCTATAATTTTTTCCTTCATATTTTTCCGTTCATGGGATGCTGAGAACATTCGTAACAGCACAAAGCTTAGTTTCAAACTGGCTGATTCTTTTTTTTAATTTAGCGATTTATTATAAGTGGAGATGACCTGTCTATTTTTACCATGCAGTATCTATTTTTATTTCACATTTTGTCAATCATTGAATGGAATTCTAGTATTTGCATACGTTTTTAGTGAAAAACGCCCAAGCTCGCGAGATGTAGGTAGTAAATCTCGAAATCTTGCGAGACTGGTTTTGCGGTCTCGCGAGATCTCGGCTCGGTCTGAAATCTCGCAAAATTGCATTCCAGTCCAGTCCATTCCGTCGCCAGACTCGTAATCTCTATAAGCTACGGTATCAGCGTACCACCAGGCAGGCCGTATGGTCCTTAAATATCGTCGTAAATTTCAACTGTCTAACTATCACGGTTCATGAGATACAACCTGGTGACAGACGGACAGACAGACAGACAGACAGACGGACGGACGGACACCCGTTTACCCTTTGGGTACGGAACCCTAAAAAGTAGCTACGGAGATAATATGCACCCAATCGACTCTAGAAATGTACTTGATGGTGTCTTTTACACGATACTCTAAAACGAATACGTACAGTGACATTTACTAACTAAAGAGTATGCAACAAAAGACGTAAGTACGAGCCTGACTCGCGCACCGAGGGTTCCGTACAAACTTTCATACACCATACCCGTCATGTCAGGACCCCATTCATGCTTGAACAATCTTAAACAGCTCATAAGTAGTAGAAGTTACCGTTACAAAGCGCCATCTGCATTTTGGTACTACCAACTTACAACCTAGTTTGATTGTTTATCAGCGATAGCTTTTTATTACGCGTACCGATTTCGATTTTTTTATTTTTTATTTGAAAGAAGGGACTTGTAAGATAATCTCATAGGAATTTGAAGACATAAAATGTCATCCAAAAGTAATAAAATTACAAACTTAGTTGAGAAATTATTTTTGATAAATAAATAAAAAATATATACGCTAGAAAGAGGCATCATTTTATTTTTCTTGTATTATTTATGTTACTCTAAATCATCTGTAATTATTTCAGAATATTCGCTTTTTTTTTTCTACATTTTCCTTTATAAATCAAAATTTAAACACTGTAGAAAAAAAAGGGTTTTATAAAAGTGCAACTCAAGCCCTTTTATATGATACCCCACTTGACCTATTTACGCCTTTAATTTTTAACCTCCTCATATTCGTCATTTACACAGAAATTAAAAATGTATATTTAATTTTTTCATTTTCCATATACGTGTCTTAATCTTCTTAACAGTTGTTCCAAATTTCAAAATGATAGCTTAGGTAGCTCGTGAGATATTTAACGTTGTGACAGACGGACAGACGGACAGAGTATTACATAAGGGTTTATTTTTTACCTTTTTGGTACGGAACCCTAAAAACTAGATACGGATTAAATAGGCATCGCAACGACTCTGGAAATGTACTTGATGGTGCCTTTTAACACGCTTACCCTAAAAACCAATACAGTGACATTTTACTAACTAAAGAGTATGCAACAAAAGACGTAGGTATAGGTACAGTTTTATTTTTTACTTGTACCCCTTATCTCAATAATTTTTATTGAGTACCCTACCTTAGTAGGGTACTCAATAAAAATTATTAGTGATATGATATATAATATAGGTAGCTCTGAATTTACACGGTTTAAATACCGTCGTGGTTTTAAAATAAAACCGTTCAAGTGCGAGTCTGTCTCGCGCACTGAGGGTTCCGTACAAAGTTTCACCACGCTTTATGAAGAAAAAATGCATGTTGGTTTTTCAGGGATAATTCTTTATCAAGTGAACTAATTTCGATAATTCTTTTTTTATTTGCTAGAAGGTACTTTCAGAATACTGCATACAAATTTGAAGGAAAAAAATTTAACACAAAAGTATTGGATTACAAACTTAAATATTAAATGATATTGAAAAATAAAAAAAAATACGCTAGATAGAGGTCTTGTTATACTTTTCCGGTAATATTTACTTTAATTTTAATTATATATAATTCTTTCACATTTTTCGCTCGGTAAACTTCGGAGATAAGGGGGGGGGTATTTTTTGCTACATTTTCCTTAGTAAATCAAAATTTGACCACTATAGAAAATAAAATAAAAACGGTTTTAGAATGTGCAATTCAAGCCCTTTCGTATGATACCCCACGTGGCCTACTAACTAGACTTTTAATTTTTGCCCTCCCTCTTATCCGTCTTTTTTATAGAAATTAAAAATATATCTTTACATTTTTCCATACACGCGGATTAGCTTTGTTTACAACTATTCCAAATTTCAAATTGATAGCATTGGTAGTTCTTGAGATATTTAACTTTGTGACAGACATACAGACGGACGGAGTCACCATAAGGGTTCCGTTTTTACCTTTTTGGTCCGGAATCCTAAAAACTAGATACGGATTTAATAGGCACCGGAACTTCGTAGGTCGAGAAGGTCATAACTAAATTATGACGTCAACGTTACGGCTCAGTATGACACCTTTCATATGACAGTCGTAGTATTGACGTCACACACGGCTTAAACCACATTTATACAATTACGCGATTTTTTTTGAAACGGGCGAGAAATGAAATCTGAAAACGATTTTATTACGTTTAGGTAACATAATTACCGAAATCGTTTTCGAATTAGGTGTCATTATATAGTTTGAAATGTAGTCAATTAATGGAAACAATTGAAATCTGTTGGGCGTTTTCACAAACCAAGGCTGTAACTTTATTCCTAAAATGAACCAGTCGATATATTCAAGTGCAATGTAAACGGGCACAGTATACCACTTGGGTGCAACACGTAGGTACCCACTTTATATGCGAGTGTTTAATCCATTAATAAGATTCGGAAAGTAAGGGAATGCTAGGCGAATTGGCTGGTAAGAAAGGAGACGGGCATTTCCTCTTTTCTTACGACTTTAGCTTTACACTTCGTAACGAAACAAATGATTTTATTAAATATTTTTATTTCGTGTTAATTTTACGTGGAAGTTGCCACGATCAAATTGTAAACGATATGTTACAGAGAACAAATATATTGGAAAAATAAACCATCATCGTCTGGACGACATCAAGGACTCGACCCGTGCCCTCTGTTAAGATACTATTTTATTTAAGAAGAATTATTATTTTTTGTCCATTCTTTCGATTGGCATCATAAAAATACGGGTTATTATTTTTTTTACATTTAGATCGGTTCGATTCCCAGACGTACACAAGTAATTTTAAGAAAATCTTTGAATGCTGTAAACTTTTAAAATAAGATAAAGTCTTCTTTCAACAAAATATCCTGTCTACGATATTTAAGGTACTTTCCCTTTATGTCGCATACTCTTGGGACGCCCTGTATAGGGCACAACGCAATGTCATTTCGAGCAGTTTGAGCAGAGCATATTTGGAGCAGCCCAACTGGTGTGGTACCTCCACCTTGCAGAGGACCGCAGCCATAATAACGCCACTGTTGTGTTCCTGGTGATTAAGGTCGCCACAGCTCCCGGGGATATGTTGTGTTGAGAGTGCGGGACCCGCGTTCGTCTCTAGCTATCCACACAACGAATCCTCGAATCAAACAAGAGTCGGCAACGTGCTTGTGATTCTTCTAGAATCGTAAGCGTCTATAGGCAACGGTGTCTGTTTACCACCAGGCAGACCGAATAATTGTTTGCCATCGTCATAGTAAAAAAAACGTTGTCTACAGCAGCGTGGAAATCCAATACGAGCAAACCTTTAAATGTTGGTTAGTACAGGACCTAAGAAGCGTATTAAGATAATTTTTGTCTAAAATTACAACGAATAAGTTAACCATACAAAATAATTCAGCCCGCAATGTAACGTTAAATGTTCAAGTTAATGTCTCGTTGACTACTTGTCACCACCAAGAATCATATTTGCGCTCTTCCGTTAATTAATGATTACGCTACTAAACCCTCTGTCTGGTTCTTTGCTCGTATTGGATTTCCACGCTGTATAAAGTCGGTAATTGAACGTGGTAACGTCATAATGATTATTTTAAATTTATTTTATTGTGAATCTTGCACTTATTTTTAACAGGTGCTAATGATATAATATTACATAATAATAAAAAAAACAATATATTTAGTGTAATATGTGTGGACCGATGTTGTCTGAAATAAATTAAATAATAATAAAGGCTCAAGCGGATCGGGACAATGAAACATACTTTTTCATGCGTACTGCCGGTGTTGATCGATTTATAAGACGTTATCACGTCAAAAACCAAACCAAACCAACAAGTGCGAGTCGGACTCGCCCACTGAGGGATCCGTACAAAATTTAAAATGTATGCTCAGATTTTTCCCTGTCTTTTTAGTATAAGACGATATTACTTGCCGAATTTCATAGTTCTAAGTAGGTCAACGGAAAGTACTCTACAAACTTTGATTCTGTCAAAATGTACGTTTTTGCGGCATAAACGGCTGTATCTTTTTTCCAAGTTAACTTAAAAGTTGGATTTTTTCACAGCTTCAAGGGACTGTAGACCTGAGTAAATGGTTTTAATTTCAACTTGATACCGCCACGCGTTCCCGAGATAAAGGCTCTTGACAGACATACAGACAGACGAACAACAAGGTGATCCTATAAAGGTTCCGTATTTCCATTTTGAGGTACGGAACCTCCATAAAAGCGGCCTTAGGATGCAGACGGGATAACCATAACATCCTCATCCATAACGGGATCATCTTAATGAGGACACCAGAACAACTGTATTAAAATCTTTGATTGGTAAGACTCGGTATACGTCTGTTTTACATTTTACACAGAGTCTATTACTGACCCTGCCTTTTGTAATACATTTTCCTCATCAGGAACATGTAAATTTTTGTGTTATCTGAATCTATTGCTACAGTAAATGCTTTGAACACAGGAGCTGGCTTGACTTTTCTTTAATAATTTATTACTTATGGACTAGCTGCCCGCGAGGCTCTACGCGTATTGCAAAAATCCCGGATAAACCCGCGGGATAAAATGTAGAGATGAAATCGTAAGAACTAATTAGCTTTAATCTTTAATTCCATCTAAAAACCGTAACACACCTTAGCCTAACTTATATGTCCATGACACAAAATAAACAATAGTAGGGTAAATCGCCAATAACTGGCCACCGTTCAATAACTGGCCACCTCATACTAAAAACGAACTCTATTCAATATAATGTTTAGTATTAGGTGCTAATTACTGGCCTCCCTTCGATAACTGGCCCTCTCAAACTAAAAATGAACTCTGTTCCCCTACAAACAGAATTCAATTTAGTATAACGTGGCAAGTTAATGAAGGGTGGCCAGTTATTGGCGATTTACTCTACGTCATATGATAACTGTAATTTTCTATATTCTCGATATATTTTGTATTGCAGACAATTATATTTATGTACGTATGCGTTGACGCAGTTGAGCTAAATGTAAATACCTTAATCCGCTTCATCTTTGTTTGATGACGTAGGTATAATATTCAAACAAAATAGGTAACTCTACCTAATCTCCACTTATAATAAATCTCTAAATTAAAAAAAGAATCAGCCAGTTTGAAACTAAGCTTTGCGCGGTTCGAATGTTCTCAGCATCCCATGAACGGAAAAATATGAAACATTTTATATAGGTACATTATTATTCTAGCTGCAACTTAGGATAGTTTTTATCCGACTGCGACAGTTAATTAATTTTCCGAAATATACGACTTCATTTAATTTTTCATTTATTTTTATTGAAATCAAACGCTGCTCCAACTGTCAGCTATAAGAACCGTCAAATTTTCGTCAAAATGGCGGAATTGCTTTGCCTTTCACTTATTAATAATTTAAATCCCGTCTACGATATACCTTTACGAGACAAATGCTAAAATATAAACCATAAAAAAATATTCGATTCTGATATGAGAACTTATATGCGCAAATGTCGTTTTATGTCGTAATTTCAATAAATGAAATCAATAAATTTGAACAATATAATTAACAAGAATTTGTTTTTTTTGAATGACAATGGCACGCGCTCGGCGCATTCAGCCAAAGTACCTGCGGCGCTACCACGAAAACGGATACTCAATGTTCATATATTTGCATCCCTGTCACTCGAGTATGGTTAGTGCGATAGAGATAGAGATACCCGAATATTTTCGAATTCCGAAGTTCGTGGTTATAGCTCAGGAATCGAAAATATGGTAAATAATCATAATGTATTTTCTCGAAAAAGAATTTAAAATAAATATAGTCAAATGGAGAAAAAAACAAAGCAAGAGGTTATATAGGTAATGATTAAGTTATAAGAGTCCAAAGTTTTAAGAGGGGGTATGTTCTGTCCCTTTTCCGCAAAACGCACCTTCATATGAAACGATTGTTTTTTACTATGACGCTCGAGTATATTGACGTCACAGTCCCTCATCGTTTTCTCACTCTAACAAGCGACATTAAAACGGATGTAGCTTCATAATTTTTTGAGATATTTGAATGGGAGTTTCATTATCTTCTATCTATTTATACATAATAAATGCCTATGTCCTGACTGACTTATTCACTCACTCACTCACTCACTCACTCATCAACGCACAGCCGAAACTACTAATCTTAGAGTTGATTTTTGCACAGTATGTTGCTTTTATAACGTGGGCTAGGGATAAAAAGGGATTTTTGAAAATTCTACCCCTAAGGGGGTAAAATGGGGGTGCAAAGTTTGTATGGGAGAACCTTTTTTTTTTGAGCTATAGACTTAAACTTTGTAAAAAAATTAGTTATTAGAATACAAATGAAACACTTTCAGCGTTTTGGAAAATTCCATCCCTACGGGGGTAAAATAGGGGTGCAAGGTTTGTATGGGGGAAACATTTTTTTTAAAATAGAGACTTAAAACTTTGTAGAAAGATCAGTCATTAGAATACAAATAAAGAACTTTCAGGGTTTTAGAAAATTCTACCCCTAAAGGGGTAAAATAGAGTGAAAAGTTTGTATGGGAAAAACTACTTTTTTTTAAATAGAGACTTAGAACTTTGTAGAGAAATTATTCATTAGAATACAAATAAAGTACCTAGATTCAGTGTTTTAAAAAAATCTACCCCTAAGGGGGTAAAATAGGGGTGCAAATTTTGTATGGGGGAAACAATATTTTTTTTAAATAGAGACTTAAAACTTTGTAGAAAGATTAGTCATCAGAATACAAATTAAGAACTTTCAGCGTTTTAGAAAATTCTACCCCTAAAAATAGGGGGCTAAAATAGGGGTGCAAAGTTTGTATGTGGGAAACTATTTTTTTTAGCTAGAGTCCTAAAACTTTGTAGAAAGATTATTTAAATACAAAGAAAGTACTTTCAGCGTTTTGGAAAATTTCACCCCTAAGGGGGTAAAATAGGGTGCAAAGTTTGTATGGGAAAAACATTTTTTTTTTTAATAGAGACTTAAAATTTTGACGAAAAATTACTTATTAGAACATGAAAAATACTACATTCGGCGTTTTACAAAAATCATTCCCTAAGGGGGTTAAAAAAGGGTGCAAGGTTTGTATGGGGAACACTTTTTCTGAGCTAGACACTTAAAACTTTGTAGAAAGATTACTTATAAAAATACAAAAAAAAGACTTTCAGCGTTTTGAAAAAATCTATCCCTAAGGGGGATAAAAAGGGGTGCAAAGTTTTTATCAGGGAAAGTTTATGTTTTTGAGTTAGAGACTTGAAACTTTGTAGAAAAATTACTTATTAAAATACAAAAAAAGAACACAAATCGTTTTAGAAAATTCCACCCCTAATAGGGTTAAAAAGGAGAGCAAGCTTTGCATGGGCAACACTTTTTTTTGAGTTAGACTTAAAACTTTGCAAAAAGATTACTTATTAGAATACTAAAAAAGAACTTTCAGCGTTTTAGAAAACTCCATCCCTAAGGGGATCCTTAAGATCCTTAAGAAGGGTAGCCAGTGTTGTGTGGGAAAAACTTTTTTTTTTACTAGACTTAAAACTATTCAAAATGTTACTTATTAAAATTAATAATAAAGTACTTTCAGAGTTTTAGAAAATTCCACCCCTAAGGGGGTTAAGAAAGCTTTGTATGGGCAACACTTTTTTTGAGCTAGAGACTTAAAAGTTTACGAAAAAAGTTCTTTCAGCGATTAGAAAAATTCAACCTCTAAGGGGGTTTAAAAGGGGGTTCAAATTTTAAATGGCGAGCAATAAAATTTTAAAGTGTGAGTAAGAGATTTTTAACTTCGGTCTTATTCTATACGTTAAAAGACTACAAAACTGATTTCAGAGTTTTTCCAAATTCATCCCCTAAGAGTGTTAAAATTGGTTCAAAGTTTGAGTATTTCAAGGTATTTTTAAAGTATGAGATTTTTAACTTTGGTTTTAGACTGTTTGTTCACAAACTAGAAAATGAACATCAACTTTTTTTTTAATTATCCCCTAAAAGAGGGTTCAAATTTTGTATTGAGAGAAATCATTTTCTAAGACGATAAAAAGTTCTACGCGGACGAAGTCGCGGGCAACAGCTAGTAGTTAATATAATGGGCTTGTGACCTTAAATTTGTTTACGATGCCATTCGAACCAGTTTTTGTAGATGAACAAATCTTTGTATGGAAGCAACTACATTTAAAGGACATTAATACCCAAAAATCGATTTAAAGACGGACCTCGCTGACAGCAGCCGAAACGCTTCATACTGATTGGCTTTAAAGTATGACGTCACACCGTGCAATTTGTACTAACCGTTGCATAGAAAATGAAGTAAATTGCTGTTTCGGTCGCGAAATACTGCGTTTAGGTCCATAGTTGTCTTACAAATTAGTTTCTATAAAAGCGTAAGGATTCTATTGGTACCTTTAAATTTACTCTTTTTAAAAAAACTTAAAAAAACTTTTTTTTCTAAACTTTCAAGGTTCATATCTTTTTATGATTTGAATTATATTTTGTAATTTATACTTTATTACAATCATTTGATGGTTTACTATCCATTTAGCAACACGACGTTCTCTGCAATAAATCTTTTATCGTCTGTTTTTCGTTTTATCGACTTTAATCTTTAGTTTTATGTAATTGTTCAGTCTAGGTTACTTGCCGTTTATAATACACTAGCTGTTGCGCGCGACTTCGTCCGCGTATAACATGTCATCGTCTAAAAGTTTGTTTAAGGAATGAATTAAAAAAAAACATTGAAATTAGTTTTGTGCCAAGTCTTTTAGTAAACAGCCTAAAACCGAAGTTACAAATCTCTTACTTTCAAAATGGCTTGCTCTCTATACACACTTAGAACCCCCTTTGAACCCTCATAGTAAACAGGCTGAAACCGTAGTTAAAAATTTCTTACTTTAAAAATGTCTTGCTCTATATTATACAAACTTCGAACCCCGTTTTAACCTTCTTAGGCGATTAATGAAAAAATAGTAGTTTTTGTAGTATTTTACTATGTTTGTTTTGTCTAAAACCGAAGTTACGAATCACTTACTTTAAAAATGTCTTGCTCTCCATACAAACTTTGAATGCCCTTATAATCCCCTTTGGGGGACGAATTTCAAAAAACGCTGAAATAATTTTGGTAGTCTAAACAGGCTAAGATCGAAGTTACAAATCTCATATCTTTAATTTTTTTATTGTGTAATCTTTCTAAAAAGTTTTGAGATTCTAGCTCCAAAAATTCCCTTTACCAACATTGCACCCCTTTTTCATCCCCTTAGGGGTGGAATTTTCCAAAACGCTAAATTACTTTATTTGTATCGTATATCTGTATCGTAATAAGTAATCTTTCTAAAAACTTTTAAGCTTCTATCTCAAAAAGGAGTTTCCCTCATACAAACTTTGCAATCCTTCTTAACCTCCTTAGGGGTGAAATTTTTCAAAACGCTGAAAGTACATACATACATACCATCACGCCTTTATCCCTAAAAGGGGTAGGCAGAGCACATGAAACTTGTGTTCCAGTGCCACTTTTAGCATAAATGTGGGTATAAAAGATCGACAAAATGTGATGTTGCAGTGATAGGTTGCTAGCCCATCGCCCAAAACACACTTCAACCCTGTTCCCTTAGTCGACTCTTACGACACGCACGGGAAGACAGGGGGTTGTGCTATTCTAACCCGACACCACACGCTGAAAGTACTTTATTTGTATTATAAAAAGTAATCTTTCTACAAAGTTTTAAGTCTCTTGCTCAAAAAAGAAAGTTTCCCCCATACAAAATTTGCATCCCTTTCTAACCCCCTTAGGGGCAGAATTTTCCTAAACGTTGAAAGTACTTTATTTGTATTCTAATAAGTAATCGTTATACAAAGTTTTAAGTCTCTAGCTCAAAAAATAAAGTTTCCCCCATACAAACTTTGCACCCTATTTAACCCCTTTAGGGGTATGATTTCCGAAAATCACTTCTTATCCGTTGCCTACGGTGTAAAAGGTAGTTCTGGTGTAAATTTCAATTCTCTAGGCCCAGTAGTTTCGGCTGTGATTTGATGAGTGAGAGTGAGTGAGTGAGTCAGTCAGTACATAGGCATTTATATTTTTGTCCCCATAAATATAATTAGTATACTTTTTACTGTCAATCCGTAATGTTTTTTTTCTGTAGGTATATATTTCTTCAAATGACTCATCTTTAATATACATATAGATTAATTTAGGTACTCTTTCCGCTTGTCTTCCAAATAGGGGAGTAGACTTTATTTATTTATTATTACTTCAAAAGAAAGAAGAAACGAAAAATCCTTTTAAATATCTCAAAAAATTACGAACCTACAACCGTTTTAATATCGCTTGTTAGAGTGAAAAAACGATCGGGACCGTAACGTCACGATCCTCGAGCGTTATAGTACTCATAGTAAAAAACAATCGTATCATATATAAAGGTGCGTTTTGCGGAAAAGGGACAGAACATACCCCCTCCTAAACTTTTGACACTTTTAACTTAGTGACTACTTAAATAACCTCTTGCGTTGTTTTTTTCTCCATTTGACTTCATTTTAAGTCCTTTTTCGAGTAAATACAACATTGTGATTATTTTATTTAGTGTCTACAGTGTTTACACCCCTATTTTCGATCTATACGACATCCGTATTTTCTATTAAACAACGAACTTCAGAATTCGAAAATATTCGGGTATCTCTATCTCTATCGCACTAACATTACTCGAGTGAGAGGAATGCAGATATACGAACTTCGAGTTTTGGTTTGCGTGGTTTGGCTGAACGCACAAAGTGAGCGCGCGCGTGCCATTAAAAAAAAACATTTGTGTCTTATATTGTTCGAATTTGTTGATACATTTATTGAAATTACGCCTTAATACGACATTTGCGCATATAAATTCTCATATCAGAATCGATTAATTTATTATGCTTTTCCTCTTGGTATGTGATTCGTGAAGGTCTATCGGAGACGGGATTTAAATTATTAATAGGTGAAATTAAGGAAAAGCAATTCCACCATTTTGACGTTTCATGAAGCTAACAGATGTGGCGGCGATATACTTTAAGAATAATAAATGAAAAATTAATGAAGTCGTATATTTCGGAAAATTAATTAATTGTCGCAGTCGGATAAAAACTATCCTAAGTTGCAGCTAGAATAATAATGTACCTATATAAAATGTTTCATATTTTTCCGTTCATGGGATGCTTCTCAGCATTCGTAACACACAAAGCTTAGTTTCAAACTGGCTGATTCTTTTTTTAATTTAGAGATTTATTATAAGTGGGGATTATGTTTTTTGTTATTTATCACTATCACCTACCAGAACAGAACCTACCACGGCCAGTTACCGTATCAATAGTACCAATCTTTCTACTCATTTCTGTCATACTTTTAATTATTTATTATTCATATTTATTTCCGAACCATTTATTATTTTAATATATTCCTTACATTTTACTAATTTCAAATTACAATTTTTGTTTATTTCTTTCTACGTGTAGTTATTAGTTCTCAACTGACCAACAAATAACACACCATCACGTCCATAATTATGATGGCGGCCTCTAACTAAATAACCAGGTTCGTTTTTTGAACGATCGAGCGAAGCGAACGAATTAGGTACTCCGTTTCAGCTTGGGCAAAATCCTTTCGTATATCCGACTGTTTTGAATAAATAAATGAAATATTATGAAAATAATAACAAAATCATGAATGTAATTATAATAAATACAATGATGTGACGCCGTATAACGATGTTATTAATAAAAATTACTTAACTTTACTTTTCCTCTACAGCTCGCATTTCACAACATATTCTCATGAAATTGTGTGAGAAGATTCATATTACATATATAAAATTGGACCGTTACATATAACCTGACAGACAACGCACGGCCTAAACCGTAAAAGATACAAGCATACAATTTGGAACACTTATTCTTCAAGTGACGTAGAGGCGCACGAAGGAAGGACTTTTTGAAATTGGGTATAAAACGTTGTGTGAAATCAGTTATTTTTGAAGGTAGATCGATGAAATTCTTGACTTTGCTTTTCGGGCATAAATAAAAATAGGTTTCCTTTGAGCGTTATCGGATATTCGTGCTTTAAAGGGGTGAAATGGAGGGTGACAGTTTATATGAACGTTTCGTTATTTTTGGAGGTATGAAATATGAGATTTGGCTTTTCGGTCACAAATAAAAAAAGTTTACCTTGAAGTATTCTTAGATATTCGTACTTTAAAGGGGTTAAATTGGGGGTGAAAGTTTATATGAAAATTTAGTTATTTCTGGACTTGGTAGCTGTCCACGATTTTGATTACAAAGCTATAATGACATCTTGAGTAAATCGACCCTTAGCATGATAATATCAGAGGGTAATACCACAAAATCATTCCGAGTTTGCTCATCAACACTAAGCTGAAACTACTGAACCAAAAGTCAAGGTAGGCAAGCAATAAGTAAGGGTTACAAAACTTTAAGTGGGTGTTAAAAAGGTATTTAATTTATTTATTTAATCGTATGGCATTTAATCAGTCGTATACTATAAAAGAATTTTCAAATTTTGCATCCATAGGATTACGTCTCTGTCGAGGGTGAACAAGTCTGCCGGATTACCGTCGTATTTACTGAGCGGGCAGGTCTTGATGATATGCTCAATGTCTTGCACCGCGGCTCCACAATCGCACCTCGGAGACTCTATCCAACCGCACGTGTATAGGAATGCACGTGAGCTCCCGCAGCCAGTTCTCAACCTGTTCAGCTGGCACCATTCTTTTCTAGGCAATGAGAAGCCGGGTGGTTTCACTGTTGGGTCGATTGTGACACCCATGCTTTTGGGAGGATTGTCTGTCCATTCCATTTCCCATTTTGCGGTTGTGTCAAGGTTCGTGTCCATGAGGCTTCTTGCAGTCTGGTAGGGAGGGTGTCGAGACTTCAGTCGGTGTGCCAAGGTATTTAATGAGTGTATGGAAAACAATTCAAGTGCGGACCGTAGTTCATGTGGTGACGTGGAAAGGTGCATCTATGTGGCCTGGCGGGTGTCCCCTTATTTCACCGAATGCATTGCTTCGCCGAATTTTTATTTCATCGAATTTTATTACTTAGAAACGATTCTGTAGAAGACAATGGCTTCTACAGAATCACTTTTAGCTGTTAGGTTTGTTTTAGTTTATTGATCCTGAAAAATATTGTTTTCGATGAAATGAAAATTCTGTGAAACATACATTCAATGGAACATTTGTCGGCTAAAACAAATTCATTCTATTATCCCGGAAATAATCGCTTAAAGGGGTGAAAAGGTGGGGGGGGAATACTTTAATCGCAATTGAGATCCACGCGGACGAAGTCGCGGGCTAAAGCTAGTAACTATATATAAGTATAGTTTTTTTTCGTCGATTCAGCTTTTCGAAATAATTTTATGTATAAAAGAATTAAATAAAGACAGGCTCACGAGTTCTGCAGCTCAAAGAGCCACTAGTATGTAATTTATATTTTATTAGCTGACCCCGCGAACTTCGTTCCGCCGTACAAAATGCAAAAAAAAAACATTTTTTATTTTTTTATAGTTATTCTGCTATTCGGGGCGAAGACAAATGCAACAAATCAAAAATCATGAAAATCCGTTCAGCCGTTCTACGCAAAGGAACTAACACAACTTTCTTTTATTAATATATATAGACTAGCTGTTGCCCGCGACTTCGTCCGCGTTGAACTTATACTTAGAAAATATAATGCAAACAAACTTCTACTTACCATCTTAAGGGATGATTTCCGAGGCAAAAACTATTCTTTATCCTTCGAAGGGTCTCAAATTATCTCTATACCAAATTTCATCTAGGTACATGGATTTTATCCAAACTTTCATCCCCTATTTTATACCCTTAGGAAATGATTTTCGGGATAAAAACTATCTAATGTCATTCTTCGGGACTCAAACGACCTTTATACCAAATTTCATCTAAACGGGATTCATCCAAATATTCACCCCCCATTTCATCAAAATAGATTACATCCAAATTCTCACCCCCCCCCTTTCACCCCCTTAGGGGATGATTTCCGGGATAAATATATGTCCTTCCCCGGGACTCAAACTATTTATATACCAAATTTCATCTAAATCGGTGCAGCGGTTTAAGTAGCTCCATACAAATTTCCACCCCCAATTTCAGCCCCTCAAATATAAAAACTACCCTTTGTCCTTCCCCGGGGCTCAAACTATCTGTATACTAAATTTCATCTAAATCGGTTCAGCGGTTTAGGCGTGAAGAGGTAACAGACAGACAGACAGACACACTTTCGCATTTATAATATTAGTATGGAAGTATGGATTATTAGTATGGATAGTATGGATTCTTTCCGCTTGTCTTCCAAAATAGAGGTGTAGCTGTAGACTCACTTCAAAAGAAAGGAGAAACGAAAAACTCATTCAAATATCTCAAAAAAATACGATGCTACAACCGTTTTAATGTCGCTTGTTAGAGTGAGAAAACGCTCAGGGACCGTGACGTCACGATCCTCGAGCGTCATAGTAAAAAACAATCGTTTCATTATAAAGGTGCGTTTTGCGGAAAAGAGACGCAACAAACCCTCTCTTAAAACTTTATACACTTATAACTTAGTGATTACCTCTTGCGTTGTTTTTCGAGATAATACAACATTATGATTATTTTGTTTAGTGTCTACATCCCTATTTTCGATAAGATAAGATAAAATAAGAATTCTTTATTGTCAGAACTGTGTACATTTAGTTGTTTTGGGTAAAATAAAGACCAACAGCTTGCCCATTTTGGACGTACAATATTAAACTTAAAGCTAGTCAAATATACTAAAACAATAACTACAATAGTATTTCCAAATAATTTTAACCATATTCACACATAAAATATTAATTTAGATCTATCCGACATCCGTATTTTCTTTTAAACCACGAACTTCGGAATTCGAAAATATTCGGGTATCTCTATCTCTATCGCACTAACAAATGACAGGAATGCAGATATACGAACTTCGAGTTTCGGTTTTCGCTGTTTGGCTGAATACGCAAAGAGCGCGCGCGTGCCATTCAAAAAAACCAAGTTTATATTGTTCGAATTTGTTGTTACATTTGTGGAAATTAAGCCTTAATTCGACATTTGCGCATATAAGTTCGCATATCAAAATCGATTAATTTTATATTTGCTTTTGACACCTATGTGTCTCGTCAAGGTATATCATAGACGGGATAAAAATTATTAATAGGCGAAAGAAAGGCAAAGCAATTCCGCCATTTTGTCCGTAGTATTTCTTATTAGTCTGTGATTTTGACGTTTCTTTTAACTGACAGATGTGGCGGCGATATACTTTAAGAATAATAAATGAAAAATTAAATGAAGTCGTATATTACGGAAAATAAATTAATTGTCGCAGTCGGATAAAAACTATCCTAAGTTGCAGCTGGAATAATAATGTACCTATATAAAATGTTTCATATTTTTCCGTCCATGGGATGCTGAGAACATTCGTACCACAGAAAGCTTAGTTTCAAACTGGCTGATTCTTTTTTTAATTTAGAGATTTATTATAAGTGGAGATATCACAATATAGGCTATAGGTTATTAGGGGGTTATTTCTGTCTAACCCTCACTTGAATTCTTGGCTCTAATTATTCTAATTAATGATTTTACCTTTGTAACCATGAAGGAACGTCGGAAGAAACTGTTAGGCTCTAAATAATTGTAGGTTATCTACAAAAAAAAACTAAAAATCCCTCTCTTACTCTTACCCCCTACCCTACTCTTATACCCTACACTTTAAAATTTGGTATATAAATAGTTCGAGTCCCGGGGAAGGTCAAAGGATAGGTTTTATCCCGGAAATCTTCCCCTTAGGGGGTAAAACGTGGGGGTGAACATTTGGATGTAACCCATTTTGATAAAATTTGGTTTAGAGTTAGTTTAAGTTCTGGGAAAGGACATTGGATAGTTTTTATCCCGGAAATCTGCCCATAAGGGGGTGTAGTGGGGGGTGAAATTTTGGATGGACTCCGATTAGATCAAATTTGGTATAGAGATAGTTTGAGTCCCGGAGAATGACAACGGATACTTTGAATCCCGAAAATCATCCCCTGAGGGGATGAAATAGGGGTGAAAATGTGGATAAATCCCATTCAGTTAAAATTTGGTAAAGAGATAGAAGGAGTCCCAGGGAAGGACAATGCATAGTTTTTATCCAGAAAAATCATCTCCTGAGGGGGTGAAATGAGGAGTGAAAATTTGGATAGAACCCATTTAGATGAAATTTGGTATGGAGATAGTTAGTCCTGGGGAAGGACCTAAAATAATTTTAAGTCCAGAAATCATCTCCTAAGGGGGTGAAATGGGGGATGAAAATTTGGATGGAACCCATTTACGGTATGGTATAGCGAGTTGGAGTTCTGGGGAAGCACATAGGATAGTTTTATCCCGAAAATCACCCCCTTAAGGGATGAAAATTTGGATGTGATGTGACATTTTTAGATGAAATTTGGTTAATTTAATTTAATGCAAATTATTTATTTCAGACTTAGTCCATATCATGTTAGTAACAATAAAAACTTATAAAACTTAAGTTAACAATTAAGAGATAGTTTGAGTGCTGGGAATTGGGGGGTGAAAATTTGGATGGAAACCATTTCGATGGAATTTGGTATAGAGATGTTTTGAGTCCTGGGCTAGGACAAAGCGTAGTTTTAATTCCGGAAATCATCCTCTAAGGGAGTGAAATGGTGGTTTAAATTTGGATTAGGATGAAATTTGGTGCCTATAGAGATAGTTTTACTCGCGTAAAAGAACAACGAATAGCTTTTGTCCCGAAAAAAATCCTCCAAGGGCATAAAATAGGGGGTGAAAATTTGGATGTACCCTATTTGGATGAAATTTGGTATAGAGATAGTTTGGGGTTCCGAAAAAGGATAATGCATAGTTTATGGAACTCATTTAGTTGAAATCTGGTTAAGAGATAATTTGAGTCCTGGGAAAGGACATCTGATAGTTTTATTCCGGATATCATTCCCTAAGGGGGTGAAATGGGGGTGAACATTTAGTATAGCGATAGTTGGGAGTCCTGGGGAAGGACAAAGGATAGTTTTATTCCGAAAATCCTCCCCTAAGGGGTGAAAATTTGGATGTGAGTGACCCATTTAGAATAAATTTGGTTAACAGATAGTTTGAGTTCCGGAAAAGGACATAGGATAGTTTTTATCTCGGAAATAATCTCTTAAGGGGGTGAAATGGGGGTTGAATATTTGTATGAAGCTACTATACAACCCATTTAGATAAAACTTTGTATAGAGGTAGTTAGTAGGCGCGGCGTTGGTAGGCACAAGGTGGACTGATGACCTGGTAAAGGTCGCAAGAATCCGCTGGATGCGGGTGGCGCAGGATTGGTCACTTTGGAACTCTTTGGGGGAGGCCTATGTCCAGCAGTGGACGTCTTTCGGCTGATATGATGATGATGATAAATGATAATAATGATAAAGATAGTTTGAGTCTCGGGTAAGGACATATGATAGTTTTTATATCGGAAATCTACCCCTAAAAGGGAAATGGAGGGTGAAAGTTTGTATCGAGCTACGATATAAACGAGTTCTACGCGGACGAAGTCGCGGGCAAAAGCTAGTAAATAATAATGAAACAAAAAATAGGTACCTGGGTAATATTTGAAGGTTTTATTGTTATACATATGAATTTGGAGTTAGCTGACATAACAATACGTACCTATTCCGGCGTAGGTATATTTGTAAGAATTGTTTCTATAATTACTTGTCTTTGATTGTTTGTTAATTTTTACGATTAATTCTATTTTATTAATTGCTACGAATGATTATTTGACGCAACCTATACTTTGTGAGAATTTTGTTCACGTTACAGACTACTTTAAAATTATAAACGAAGAGGCCGGTTCCACAGCAAAATCTCCCATTTATTTCTATCAAACGAATGTTTTAATGATATAATGATGAGTGTAATCTTGAGTGCTTTTAAAAATTATTTTAACCTGATAGTGGCTATACCTTAGTAGTGTCTAGTTACACTCTATATAAAAAATATCAACGAGTTCCGAGTAGCTTCATTCATGCTCACAGTAACTTGGCTAAGTACCTAAGCTCCTAGTCTAACGATCATTTTCCTCCACTTCGATTTGGTAATACCGAAATAGCTAAGCAATTTTCCTCAGCCACATTGTAATATTTGTAATATACTTAAATAAATTTATCTATGTTTTCGATCAGCATCATGTTCGTTTGTGCGTTCATTCTTTTGTTAGCAGAATAGTAAATCAATGTCCTTCATCTTCGTTTCCATTCGTGTCACAATAGCAACAACGTGTGTAACGTGAGGTCCCATGACGTGAAAATTTACCTCTCATAGCAAAGTTAAGGCGCTGTATGCAGCTGCGCATCGAAAAAGTGCCTTTTCCAAAACGATTAATAGTATACTTGTACAATTGCTAGAGATCCAAATTTTTGATATGTATATATATTTTCAGTTCATTGGCTATTTTAGTGCTTCGTAGAAACACGATTGCTTACAAAAACCTCAATAGATTTTGCCTTTCAAAACAGTGCTTTTTTACCACCAAACTCGACATATCTCAAAAGTTATTTGGAATATTACAATGAAATTTGTTGTGATAGGTAGCTTTTGGTAGATCTATTTAATGGCTTCTTAGAATTTCAATATGTTTGATAATTCAATACATTTGGTCATTTGTCTGAAAAACCGGGTGTCGGCGCCGTGCATCCCCGGCGGTGGCGAGTACGAGTCCACGGCCGACGACTGACCTGTGAATGTTTACCTGGCACGCAAATACGACTTTTTGCAGCAATTATTTCAAATTATTGCGGTAAATGAAAATACTTTAAGCAATAGGAAACGCTAATACATGCTGGAGAACACATTCGAAATGATAGAATAGCAAATATAAGGTATCCGATATTTACTACAGTAAAGCGTTTCTACAACCGCACCTAAAACGTACCTATTAATAGGTAGCTGGAGCAAATTGACAAGATGTCAATAAAAATCTTCAGTTATCCTGAATACGTAGAACTATTAGGTAGTAAGTAGTCAGGTGTGAATCGGATTCGGACACGAGCACATGGTTGGGGTAATGGCAATTATGGACTGTACGCATAATCGATTTATTTATTCATACAGAAATATATCAAAAGCGTGTAGGGCTATTGCGCCGGATAGCGACTACCTAGTCTAAAGTCCTATACGAGTTGCTGAACTGAAGTATATTTACTTGCTGTTTAGTAGATTCTATTAAAAACGAGTGTGGAAAAAGATGCTGCCACTCCACCAGCAGGCCACGGTCCTTCCTCATCTTCGTCATATACATAAGTTCATGCATACATATGTACGCTTGAAAAACATAAACTTCCGTCTGAGGCAGTCGGGTACAAAGTACTACAGGGTGTTCTCCTATACACCTGCAAAACTTTGCCAGCTGGTTGTGCACATGATACCCATCACAAAAACACAAAAAAATATGCCGTTTTACATCTCGCACTCAGTCTGCCGCCACTGCTTCTCTAAACAACTACCAAGAAAGCCTCCCCTACCACGCCCCTTTAAAAATTAAGGCCTCCACACACCGACCGGTGTGTGGAGGCCTTAAGCCCGCCAAAGCAAACAAATGTGACGTTATCTGAGTGAACAGACCTTTTGTCGTTATGGTATTATTCATTTGCCCATAATTTACTTACATTTAGCTAACGAACCATGCAAAAATCATGTTGAAAAACAGCAATCACTCAAAATAGCAAGAAGAATAAAATTTTATCTATAAATATCATAAACCCTCCATGATGCGTTCAAGAACTGCACATTATGACCACCATAAAAATAAACTGTTTTGTTAGAACAAATTTCTTATCTGTGAAAATGTTATTATTGCTAAATAATAACATCGATTTCGATAATATTATTTCATTCAAACTTCGAACGTCTCTGAAAAACAAAGAAATTTGATTTAACCTCTATTCTAATATCAGTCGAGATGACGTAGTTCGAAATGAATTGTCAATTTGCATACAAATTTGACAAATATCGCACGTAAGTAAGATATCGAACGATATGATAGTTGGATCCGACTCTAGTTTGTCTCTGAATTAAAAATAAACTATGACAGCGGCCTGAAAATGATGCCGCGATGCCGGTATTAATATACGGCTCCTGAATAGATCATGGAGGCTTATGATATGTGGATCGCTAAAATAGTGTATGCAACTGTACATAATTAGGCATTAAAACACTCGTGTGATGTTATTATGAAACTCGCCTTCGGCTCGTTTCATAAACCCACGCTCCAGTTTGATACCCTTCATTATAAGGTAAGGGCATTTATTTGTGTGATGAGCATGAATATTTGTTCCTGAGTCATGGATGTTTTCTATGTATTTAAGTATTTATTTCTCTATATAAGTATCTATATCGTCGTCTAGTACCCATAGTACAAGCTTTGCTTAGTTTGGGACTAGGTTGATTTGTGTAAGATTGTCCGCAAATATTTATTCATTTATTATGTACAGTCACATAAACTACTATAAGTTAAACTTATATGTACACTCGAAAAAAGTGCGTTTTGGTCGAAAGTTACACAGATAGGTACCATGTTTTTTAAATAGTAGATGTAATTGGTGTACACATTGTTGATTTCAATCTTTTAAATACTAAGTACTTACTTTAGTGATGAAGAGGTGGTTGGCCCTTCACTGTCCTAGTAATAAGTAGTTTAGTTAATTCTTTTAGTTTTGTTTATTATTGTAAAATTAAAAATTTACTAATTTTTATTTTATTTTATTGATTATATTTATTTTTTATGTATAAATATTTATTTTGTGTATTATGAATGAATTTCTGAAATAAATTGCTATTTAATTTAATTTAATTTAAATGTATACTTTCTCTAACCCTTAAATCGACAAGGCGAAAAAATATGGAATTTTAGTTGAAGCTATTGTTTTTATGGATTGTTATGTAACTATTTATAAATACTGAATAAGTAATTAAAAAAATAGTTTATGATAGTTTCAGAGAAATCTTATGTCAATCATGTTTGAAGTTGCCAAGCATGCGGTGAACGTCGAACGTACAGTATTTTGCACATTGCCAATTGTACGGTACGTTTCTTTTTTAACCGACTTCAAAAAAAGGAGGAGGTTCTCAATTCGGATGTATTTTTTTTTTTATTTTTTTTAAATGTTTGTTACCTCAGAACTCCGTTATTTATGAACCGATTCGTACAATTCTTTTTTTAACTGAAAGTATATGCTTCCAGATTGGTCCCATTGTTTCCAAAACCCCAGTTGGATGATGGGAACCATGAGGAATTGAGGGAGCTCCTCAAATATATTAGGCACGCGTGTAGTAATTTCAGTATTTTCTATTATAACTCGTGTATTTACACCCGGAAATCATAAATTTGGTGAAGTGGAAGTGATGATGAAGACCACAGATGGCTTGTGGAACTTCTCAATGATGTACTTCAAACTATATAAGTACGTCACAGATTCTGATATTATTCCGTTGAAATAGCAAACAATGAAGTGCCAAAGGTAATTCTGAGATCCTCGAGGAATCGACGGAAGTCCTCAAATATTATCGGCCCACATACAGCGATTTGGTTTATTGGTCTAAAAATCAACGCTTTTGTTCTCGAAAATCAGTTCATGTGGTAAATTGGAAAAAAAATGTGGAAATGTTCATGTGGCTTGGCGGAGTACTGAATTGAAGTCGGTTAAAACTTTGTTTTGAAAGTAAATTATTGTACGTTTATTTGAATATTTACATATCTATAAGAAACTAAGTGTCAATATATGTCAAAATCTCCATGAATCATGTATCCGCACTAAAACAAGCAGATATATGTAGGTGTGCGTAGTGCTGGCAAGTCACAGCTACCGTGTATTTCGTCGCGCCGCCATTAATCAATAAATAAAGCACACTCTTACACAAATCGAACTAGCCTCCAGGTAAGCTCAATAAGGCTTTTGCTAAGGATGCTAGACGACGATAGGTGTAGTTAAAGATTAAATCAATCGTACTACAACCTCAAGGGGCCTTGAGTCAATAATTGTATAGGCTTCGCCGAGGAATTTATGAAATTATTGCGTTCGTTTGATCCCTTGCTGTGTTGTTATTACTAAAGATTTAGTTCTGCAATTCCCATGTAAGATATTTAAGAATTTACTCTATCTATCATACGTTTTCGAAACACGATTACTTACACTTTTCTCGATAGAAAATAAATCCAAAGTTACCTCTACAAAAGAAAATAAACCCTTTGTACGGCGTAAATAATTCACGGAAGGTCATCAATTTTTGAATAATAACAAGACTAAATGTCGTCTATGACGTATACGTCTCACATTTTCAGAATTCGGTTTTTTTCAACAATACAAAGGAAATAAATTAATCCCCGCACGTTTTGTCCATTATAGCCAGAGCCACCACGCTTCCCATCTATCCGCTTTAGTCCCTAGATAAGTATATGTTATAACTGAAGGCTGTCAGACGGGGAGGATGTGTCGCCTGGGCTTACGCACGGTTTTTAAAATATAACAACGATTTTTGTATTTTTTACCATGGGAAACAAAACCAATAAATCAAAGAAGAAGAGGGGTTGGCGAAAAAACAATGCTAAACGCTTGCTTGAAGAATTAAAGTAAGTAAAACTCATATAACTACAGAATATGCGCCCAGGGACTGTGCGCGGGTGACAGCTGTGCATTCTCGTTCGAAATTAATTTTGATCAATCGCCGTAGGTACTGCCACTATGTCTTCTTCTTCTTCCGTCCCTGATCCCAGTTCATTTGGGGTCGGGTCTCCTCACTTTTCTGCGCCAGGACAGTCTGTCCTGGGTTGTCGCTTCAGGCAATTGGGCTCTCTCGAGGTCTCTCTTTATCAAGGACCACCATGTCAGTGGTGGACGGCCCCTACCACAGAATAAGTAATAGTACAAGTACAGAAGGCACACTCCTTTGATCTTTACAAAAGCCGCTTTTTTCTTAGCAAAAACACTATGATTTATGGCCCTCTGACGTCGTCGACTCAGGCGCAAGCCAAACGGAACGTTAAGACTGTGTACGAACGGTGAAAATGAATTGGCTCAGTTGCCGCGTCGCCGATAGTGAGGGCTGTCAACGACTAAAAATAAAATAATAAGGGTTTGCCCATTTATTTCTTGCATTCAATATAGTGAGATATACATATAAATGTATATATTCTTCATACATTATTTATTTCATTATTTATCTCTAAAATAATAAATCTCAGAAATTGGACGAATTTAATACACCAAGACCGCCGCTTATTGGCTTTCCTGCAACCCACAGTAATGCAGAATCTTGTTGCTTTATTTTTAAACATTTTAATTAAGGACCGTATCGGAAAGAAAGTAGACAACTTTAGGCATCTCTAAAAACTGGTACGTACATAAAATCGGCATATATATTTTTTTAACAACGAACTATATCCTTTTCTTTTAATTGCAACAAAAATCAATTACTACTTTTGTCAAACTGTCAACATGGGGCGAATTAGCTTACACGTTCCGTAAAAATAGTTTGGACGATTGGTGCAAAATAAAAGGTATGACGATTAGAAACATATTTTAATAAGGCTTCCATTTTAATAAGGCGAAAACTGTGAACATATTTTTGGCGTCGACTGTTCACATATTTATTTTTAAATTATATACGTATCCTTTGTAGAGCCCGACCTTTGGCATAAGCCAAGTACAAGCCAAGCCAAGCCAAAGCCAAGTACTTCCGGCCATTTCAGGACTGACAGACTTAGGTTTACTCTCCCTACAATTAAAGGGCTTAATGATGCCACATGTCGCTTACTGTTGTCACATGACGTAAATATACCTACCCTTACAATTTAGACCGAAAGTGAAGGATTTTTCAAACTTGATTCTTGCTCAGCACAACTTTCTCGACCTGCTGCCATGCATTTTAACGTGTTGTCATGAGTCGTAGGTGTATGGGAGTGGGCTTCCAGACTATCAACATTTGTGTATTCTGGCCAATTACACGTACTGCCATTGAGATGATGCGTCAGGTTTTATCTACAAATCACAGCTTAAACCAGAGTAGTAAAATTAATAAAATATAATTGTCTGGATGTGGGTGGCGCAGGACCGGTCATTTTGGCACTCTTTGGGGGAGGCCTATGTCCAGCAGTGGACGTCTTTCGGCTGATATGATGATGATTATGATGATGAATTGTCTTTATTATTGTAACAGAAATTATTGAGACCAGCTTTTATTGTAGGCTATATTTTAGTTTGCATATTCGTTTACACGAACCATTGAGTTATATTACTAGAGTAGACATCACCTAGCATAAGTTTGCGCATGTCAACATACGCTCATGAGCGTTATGTTGGTTTAGTCTGTGGCGAGCACTGATGGCGGTCGTTTCGAGAGCAGATTAACTTAAAACTTTTAAAAATGCCTTCTTGTGCATTGCGCTATTGCACCAACAACACCACAACAATAGTTAACATACGGTAATCACTTTTCATCGGTACATACACGGATATTTTTCATAATATTCATTTATTAAATTTTGTTGTAATTTATAAGATGCGCGCCATACTGTCGACCATTATTTCAAAGATTAAAAGATGTAGAAGCGACAAATTCCTAATACTATTTTCTCCCTATTAGCTAAGTATAGGCCGTGCTAATGGAACATTAAACTTAATAAACTGACTATTTGAACCTTTAATTATCAGCATCTTAGCTCCAAATTAGCAGCAACCATTTGTTTTTATTTATTTAATAGTTTTTATGAATTGACAGCGTTCAGTTGCTATTTAGATTTTAAGTTCTACTCATTTCAATCCTAGGCCAATTCTCTTATATAAATAATGACCGCAACGCGAGTATGGTCTCTGAATATGAACCCATTGGCAATAATAAGAATAATAAAACAACACAGTGCATCCTCGGGAAGTAAACAGATATCCAGTATTATAAAAAATTACAAATACCAAATGTCGATGATGTGATTCGTTTTTAAATCAATAAGTAGTTTTTTTATATGAATGTATTAAATCACGCTATGGCTTTATCTGAATCTAAACTCAGAAAAATAACGCATCTACTGCACGTTCACATACCTACTCTTTGATTTTTAAGATGGCGGCCTGATTGGAAAACGTAAAGAAAAATGTTCTGGGTTGCCAGTCTATACGTAGTAATAGTAAGTCAATGACACGAACATACTTGAAACAAGTCCAAATTCAATTTGAATAATTTACTTTAAAAACAAAGTTTTAACCGACTTCAAATCAGTAGCCAAATTGCTTCAAGTTTGCCTATAAAATTTGAAGAGTTCCCTCTATTTCTCCAGGATCCCATCTTCAGAACTGGATTTTGGTGATAACGGGACCAATCTTGAAGTACGAGTATATGCTTTCAAACAAAGTTTTTTTTTTAAATCGATTCTTAAATTACCTACCGAGTTATCGCGTAACAAATCCTCCTTTTTTTGAAGTCGGTTGAAAAGGAGTTGCATTTCTTTTAATTACAGTTCCTATGGCTACCTTCGGGTCCTTTGGGCTCCATCATCACATCCAAGATATAGTCTTATGCCAAATTTCAGTCCAATGGACGGACCAAAAATTTTACTCGCAAGATGTTAACACTTATACTTTATCACTTACTACATATCTATCTACTCATTTAATTTTTTTCCTTGCTTTCGTGTAAATACACTGTTTTGTAGTGCTTCAAATGAACTACGGTAGACTACGACACCCATCACGTTTATTGAATATGTACTGTATTGAATTATCTGTCACATTTTCTGTGCATGAAGTTGGTAAAAAGGAAAATCTAAATGTATAAAAATGTTGTAACAAGCGATTTCCTTAAACAAATTGAGGCAAAATGAAAGAGACGGATGTATCGCGTGACATTTCAGATCTATTTTCGATGAACTTCAAATTTCAAATTTAGAAAACTGGGGGCCTCGTACGTACACATTGATGATTTACACACACATTTACATACAGAGACACACCTAATTCTCGCGAAACGCGACGGATATAAGTTTTCCAAATAGGTACTGATTTTTCAAAAAGCTCTCTGACCACATGTCCTCTTAATTTTATTGACCTTCTATTGTGCTTAGAATACTAATTTTTCATTGATCGTAGATAATATTACCTAACAGCGGTAAATTGTAAATAAATAAAATGTGTAAAATCTGCATCAACAATTCTCTATAAATATTATCAACATAATTATTTGAAATCGTTTTGGTTGTTTAAATTTTGTAAATATTCGTAGCATTTGCCGCCAGTCATTTCGTTTTATGTACGCGATCGGCGCACAGCTCTAGCCGCTAGCTACTGCCTGTTTGCGTCACACGTCACCACACACACACATGCACGAAGCGCATAGAATACATAAAACCCATTGACGCCAGAAGCTCGGTGGCCCCTTAAATCTTGTCTGACAGTCATATTACTCTAAAAAACATTTACTCATAACTATGAAATAAAATTTTAATTTTTTTCTCCAACTTACTCGGAAATGTTTCCATTAATGGAGTAAAAACACACCTCGAAGTTTATCGTTATATGCATTGATGAGATAATAAATTAAAAAAAATGGAAATACTTCCCGGACATGCCCGGGAAGTAAATATTATTGTGCAGGTTACTTACTTTTAATTTCATGCAAGACTACAAATTCACCATACAGCCAATTGTCCAATAGTCACGTACAAAAACCGACATAGATAGAATAATAATTGTGTCCAAATCATAAGACAGTTTTTTTAGACTTAATTATTTTCTCGGACTGATAAATATTTTGTAACAAATGTATAGTTTTTTTAAATGTCTAATGCGTTTAGGGATTGTCGATTTAACTAAATGTAATAATGCCTATATTTATATTTACTAATACTATAAGTTTTCTTTTATTTATTTTCATTGCTATGTTTTATGTGGAATCAAATATACAATTCGGACTTTAAACTTTAATATCCTTAAAAAAAAATTAGGCGGGAAACTGGAATTCATTTTGTCAAAGATTTTCTGCCGTGTTATTTTTACGAAAATAAAATGAGTTCTACAAATAGTGACGAAGATATCCCAATGGGTACACCACCAGAATTAGCAGCAGAGGCAAAGTTGGCGAGAGCTAACTTGCTTCCGCCTAAATCCGAAGAAAAATATTTAAGAACGTTCGCAAATTTCAATTCCTGGCGAAAGAAGAAAAATACCAGTTCGTTGTCGGAAAATGTTATTTTGGCGTATTTTAACGAACTTGCAAAAGATAAAAAACCTTCTACTCTGTGGGAAATGTACTCAATGCTGAAAAGTACTATACAACTAAAATATAATATAAACATTAAGAACTACGCGAACTTATTGTCATTTTTGAAACGGAAATCATCCGGTTTCAAAAGCAAGAAATCGAAGATTCTTACCAATGAGGATATCACAATATTCTTAAATGAAGCTCCAGATGAGATTTTCCTAGCAATAAAGGTAAACATAATATTGTATAACTGACTTAAATATTATTTTCCATATTTGGACTCTATCCGTCGTATGTTAACATTATTATTTATTTGTTTCAGGTTGCTCTCATTTTAGGCGTCAACGGTGCATGCCGAATGATCGAGTTGACTAATTTAACAGTAAACGACATAACGTGCCATGATGATATACTTCTGGTAAAACTACGGGACACAAAAACTAAAATCGACCGCATGTTCGTTATTCCAAATGAGTTTGTGCCAGTTGTAAAAAAATACCAATTACTTCGTCCCAAAAGTACCAATTCGGACAGATTTTTTATAAATTATAAAAATGGGAAGTGTGTCAATCAAGTAATTGGACGGCATGCAATGGCGAAAATGCCAACACAAATCGCAAGCTACTTAAATTTAGCTGACAGCGATTGCTACACAGGCCATTGCTTTCGGCGGTCATCGGCCACCTTGCTAGCTGACTCCGGGGCAAATTTAACAACCATAAAGAGGCACGGTGGTTGGAAATCTGACGCAGTAGCCGAGAGCTATATTGAAGAATCGGTGCAAAACAAAAAGAACATATCCGAAAAAATTAATCAAACTATCACCCTTCAAACAGAATCTCAGCCATCTACATCGAATCATCAATGTAATAAAATATCAAGTCCGAAACCATCCACCTCCCGCATAGATTCTGCTCCCTTATCACCTAATCCGCAGCATTCTAACACACAATCAACAACAACTTCTAATCAAGAAAATATTCAAACCAACATAAGCGTTCCGGGGAAAAATATAACTCTGTCTTTCACGAACTGCCCTAATATGAATAATGTATCTATAACATTCAATTAAAACTCCTGACATAAGGTTTATTTTTATTACTATTAAAGTGTTGAATTTGTTTAGATTGTAGGTAGATTGTTATATAAACATGTGCGAAATAAATATAACCTTTTAAGATTTTGTTTTATTTCCTCGCATATTTGGAGAAAAGCAGTATACAGGCCTCGGCAGGAATGTCATTTCGTGGATTCGTATCTATTAAACCATACTCATCCACGAAATGACTTTTCCCGGCCTCTGCAGTAATATACTATTAATGACTCGGAGGACTAAATTTGGGTGCATAATCATGCAATAACATTATTTTTCTCCAATATGCTCGGAAATGTCCGCCTTACTGTAGCAAAAATAGTCAGTGAAGTTCCTCGTTACTGCCGAGCGCAAATTTAAAAAGTTAAAAGTCATTATTGTACAGCTTCAGCGGCCAGGAAAATGTATGAAAATCCTTTACTGTATAGTTTTTTACCTTTTAACCATATGTATTGACTAAGGCAAATTACTGCAAACAGCCAAATGCTCGTACGTTTCAAGGCCTAGCAATTTATCACAACAACTTGTTATTGTTAGAATGAAAGAAATGTATGGCTCTCTCTTTCCAACTATTGCAAGTTGGTGTGACAAATTGCGCCCGTTTGTAGTGTGCCTAAAGTTTTCCCGCGTTTTCTGTATTTTTTAAAGTCATAGACAAAACTCTTACTTTTGTAAGTGATCGAAGTGACGTTATTAAAAATGTCTCAAATAGTTTGAAGCAAAGAAATAAAAATATTTATCGATATAAAATTCATAGCGAACTTTAAATATGTTTACATTTCAATCCCGTTTAATCTTTGATAAGTAAACATTTTAAACTGTGATCGATTCTAACGTTTTTAATTATTTTAAGTATGTGAATTGAAACTGGCACTACGAGTCATGCCGTGTACATACTTTAAAAAAATAAGTTGGGTGGGAACTTGATAGGTTATTGACATACTCGCTGTTTTAAGATTATTGAAAATATTATTTGATTTCCTCGCATTTTTGGAGAAAAGCACTATACAGGGTGACTGGTAATTCGACCTATTCCTTGAAAGGGGTTATACTAGAGCTAATTTGCAACAATTTATGTCCAGTCAACCAGAGGTCAAAACACGATTTTTTTTTTAATTTTTCGAGTTTTTAGTTTGTTTGAAAAAAAATCGCCTTGCAGCCTTAAAGTGCTGATTGTGACAAAAATGTTTTTTTACCATCCAAATGAAAGTACTTTTGTCACAATCAGCAGCTTAAAGCTGCAAGGAGATTTTTTTTTTAATACAAACTAAAAACTCGAATATCTCGGAAACCAGCGAGTTTCAACCCCTGGTTGACTGGACATAAATTGTTGCAAATTAGCTCTAGTATAACCCCTTTCAAGGAATAGGTCGAATTACCAGTCACCCTGTATATGCCTTGGCGGGAACGGCAATTCGTGGATTCGTCTCTATTGTCGGATTCAGCTTCGCTTCGCTCGCTTCATCCGACAAAATCAACTTATCCACGAATTGCAATTTCCCGGCCTCTGCAATAATGTACTATTTCTCAAACATGCTCGGAAATGTATGTAAAAATTACATACTGCCAACCACCACTAAGTACTCTTTTTTAATTGTTTTTGTTTTAAATTTTTTTGTTTTTTTTATTTTTGTTAAAAAAGATATATATTTTTGTCAGTTTTTTAATGTTTTTTTTCTGTTTTTGATGTTGAAATTTTTGTATGGTCTTTTATGTTATTTTTCAAGTTTTTTCTATCTTTTTTCCATTTTGTATGGTTTACTTTTTTTTTAGTTATTTTTAGTTTTTTTTGTTTTTGTCGTTTTTTAATAATTTTTAAATGTATTTTTTCCTTTTTTTGATGTATTGTCTATTCTTGTATGGTCTTTTATGTTATTTTAAAAGTTTTTTTATCTTCTCCCCTTTTTAAAATTGTTTCCCCTTTTTTTTATAATTTTTCATTTTTTTTTCCATGTTTTTTAACGTTTTTTTGTTTTTTTTTTAATGTAAAACGTGTTCTTTTTGTTCATCTTTTTTTTTTGAAATTTTTTTTGTTGAAGAAATATTATTATTCAGACACTTAAATTTACATTTTTAACAATAACATTAAAATTTGACAAGATCGGTTCGGTCTGTTTACCGTTTGGCAAAGGCCTCCTCCATCCCTTTCCATCTAACTTTGTCTCTCGCCAGTCATGTCCATTGTTTTCCCGCAATTTTTATTATTTCGTCATCCCATCTTATTTTTTGTCTACCTCTTTTCCTCTTTTTGTCTCTAGGGTACCACCATATAATTATTTTGCTCCACTTCTCCTTATTCCTCATTATGTGTCCTGTCCATCTCCATTTGAGTGTTTTCACCTTAACAGCTACATCTTCCACCCCGGTTTTGCTTCTTTTTGTTTCGTTTCTGATTCTGTTTTCCAGTTTCACACCTATCATGCTTCTTTCCTTTGGCATACTCGCAGTTTGTTCAAGTTGCTACTGGTTAGTGCCCAAGTTTGACTGCCGTAGGTTAACACAGGCAATACGTACGTATTGAATAGCTTCCTCTTCGTGGATAGTCGCATTTCTTTGTTCTTCATGACTTCCTTCAATGACCAGTACCTTTTTCAAGCGTTGGTTGTTCTTCTGTCAATCTCTTTTTCCATCTGGTTGTTCATGGATATTGTTTGCCCTAAGTAAACATACTCGTCTACATACTCAATGATTTCCTGGTTGACTTTTATCTGTGTTCTCGTGGAGTTGGTCATTGTTTAAGTTTTATCTAAATTCATGCGCAAGCCCATTACCTCGCTTTCGTTAACCAGTTCCCTTAGCATATTTTGTGGATCTTCGGCTGTGTTTGAAATTAAAGCCAGGTCATCTGCAAAACGTAGATGTGACAATATGGTACCATTTATTTTAAACCCATATTTTGGGTTGCTTTCCCAGTTTAGGTTCCTAAATATTGCCTCGAGTACTGCAGAGAAGATTTTCGATGAAAGTGGGTCGCCTTGTCTTACTCCTTTGTTTATTTTGATCGCTTCCCCTTTGCTTTCCAGCTGTATTCTTGCAGTGCTGACTTCGTTTATATTTTTTATGATTCTGATATACTTCTGCCTTACCCCCTGCTCTTTTAAGGCTTCCCAGATTTTAGTATGTATCAGATTTTAGTATGTATCGCTTTGCTGGAGTCCACATATGCCACATATATTGGGACTTGATATTCGTTGCATTTCTCTATCAGTTGCCTTAAGGTGAAGATGTGGTCTAACACTGAAAAGTCACGTCTGAATCCGGCCTGTTCTTCCGGTTGATTCTCATCAAGTATGTTTGTTAGTCTATGCAGTAATAATTTTGCAAATATTTTATAGACGTTTGACATGAGGCTGATTGGTCTATAGTTGTTTATGTCATATTGGTTACCATTTTTGAACAGTAGTATAATATTGGAAATCGTCCATAGGGTAGGAATTACTTCTTTGGAAATAACTTCATTAAAAAGTGATGTGAGTGATGGGATTATGGCGTCTTTTGTTGCAATCATGAGCTCATTGGTTATGCCGTCTGGTCCAGGGGACTTCTCCTTATTTTGAGTAGTAATGGCTCTTTTAACTTCAGCTTCTAACACGGGTGGTACATCTTCGTCGTCATTCAATTCCAAGTTTGTGGCAGTCTGATGCTCCTGATGTTCATATAGCTCTCTGTAAAATCTGGTGGATACATCCTTCTTTGGTGGATACAATCTTCTTACTACTCCTGTGAGATTATGGTTCATTTTGATGATCCAGTCTTTTTTGCTCTCTAGTGTTTTCCAAGCTTTCTTTATACCTCCAGTTTTGCACACCTTTTCTTCTATGACTAAATCCCTGTATGCTTTCCTGTCCTTTCTTAAGCATGTTTTTATTCGTTTACTGAGTGTTGTTATGTGTTTTCTAGTTGATATACTCTTGTTGCGTTCCTTTATGAGGTTTGCTCTTCTTATCATTATTTTCCTTGAGTATTCTGATATTTCCTTTTCTATTTTTTTACTTGCAATTGGTTTGCTGATTTCTTGTGTTATCGACTTAATATTTCTTTCCCAGAGGTCATATTTTTCTTGGAAAATTTGGTGTTTCGTTTCCGTGGTAAAATTCCTTTGCGAATCTTTGCTGATTTCTGCAATATCTTCTTGAATATCGTAGCAAAATTTCGGCAGTCAAGGATTGGTTTTCGGTCTGGCTTAAAGGTTTCCCTTTCAAGTTGGCCCTCACCATCCTGTGGTTGGTGTTGCAATTTATGGTGTTGATGGTGCCGGTATCTTCAAAGTGTTTAGGTTCGTTAGATAAGATGTAATCTATCTCATTCTTGATAGTTCCGTCTGGAGATACCCAGGTCCATTTCCTCGATCTTCTTTTCTTATAGCAACTATTAAGGATAGTTAAGCTATGTTCAAAGGCCAAATTGATGAGCTTTTGGCTATTTCTGCTCCTTTTTACTTCTGTGAACTTTCCTAGAACTTTTTCTTCTCCTTCTTTCCGTGGTCCTACTTGTGCGTTAAAATCACCCATGACTACTATATGATTACTTGCATGTTTGTGTAGAATAGTAATGAGCATATCGTAAAATTTGTCTATATCCGCCTCTTTTGATATCTCAGTAGGTGAGTACACTTGGACAATTGTCCATTCTTTGGGATAGTCTGGTAGTTTTATGTTGAGAACTGCTATTCGTTCCGAGACTCTGATTATCTTCTTTAAATATACAGTTTTTTAAGCATTTTTTTATAATAAATCCAACTTCATACTGTCCAGGGGTTTCTCCTATATGGTGCATAATAAAATCTTCGTGTTCTTCTATAGTTTCCCCTTGTCTCCGAACTTCGCTCAGTCCGACAAAGTCCCATTTAATAGCTCTTAGGGCTAATGTAAGCTCCGTAAGTCTCTCTGTTGTTTTCAAAGTTAACACATTAAGAGTTGACATATGTGTGATTGTGGCCCCTGCTGTGCTGACTAATTTCTTGGGATAGGAATTGGGTAGGAGGGTTGTGGTCGACTTTTTCCTCTACGGTGACCAACCGGCTTGGAGGTATAGTGAAGTTATTTTTGTTCGTTATGTTATTTTCTTTGTTGTTGTTCCGGTTGCCGATGCTGTCTGCGTTTCCCTATGCGTGTTCTTCTCTCCAAGGCGACGATCTCGCCTTCTGCTGTTCTGACTGCGTTGACCTCGATGTAGAAAGCCCCTTTTTTTGCTGTGGTGAGCTGGTGAGTCTGAGAGGGCCCTTTTATTGTTGTCGTTCTTCCCTTTTATTATCAATGTGTTGTACTTTATAAAAGCTATGTTCCCTTTTTTTGTTAAAATCTTCTGTGACAAACACTTCCGGGCTCTTCTGCTTCAGGATCCTCCGATTTTTAAGAATTGTATTTCTTTTCCATTGGGATGATAGTTTAATTAGTATTGGACTTATAATGGATTTCCCTAGTTTCCGACTGTACTGGATTTCAGTCCTATGGAGAGTAATGCCCATATCATCGTTGACAACTTTCAGTACTTTGTCTTCTTTCTCCCAGAGAGATCCGCTGTTATACCGTGGAAAATAATGTTGCAGTTTCGCTCTCTATTTTCTAGATGTGAGATCTTATTTTCTAGATATTCAATCTTTTTCTCATTTTCTTCCTGTTTTCTTTGCATCTCGGTTAGTTCCACACTAAGAGATTCCCTTAGCAGATGATATATATTTTCTGTCTGTTGATCCATTTCATATCGCAGTCTGAGAAATATTTTTTCGAACGCCGCCTCGGACAGATCCATTTTTCTTGGTTTCTGAACGTACCTAAACTATGGCAGAAAAACTCGAATCTGAATACTTGAACTTTTTTGTTCTGTGGCAACATTACTTCTTATACCCTTTATTACCCTTAGTGTCAATAATTTTCGAGCAGGTAGTTTTGGATTTTGCCTAAAGTAATGTCATTCGCGCACTACATATTTTGTTCTATTTTTACTTCACCGGTGTAATCCCAAACGTAGATAATATATACTTCCAGTTAGTTCACAAACTATTATCTTCACAATGTTGGTGTTTTTAAACGGTATTTCGCATTTTAGCACCCAATGTTCTATTATTTTCACGAGCAAGACTTCACCTTGACAGTTGCTTGACAGCAGACGTAGATTACTTATTAGAATACAAATAAAGTACTTTCAACGTTGAGGAAAATTCTGCCCCTAAGGGGGTAAACAAGGGGTGCAAATTTTGTATAGGGGAAACTTTATTATTTTAGCAAGAGACTCAGTACGTTGTAGAAAGATTACTAAACTTAATAGAATAAATAAAGTATTTTCAGCGCTTTGGAAAATTCCACCCCTAAGAGAATTAAAACGGGGTGCAACATTTGTATGGAGGAAACATTTTTTTTATTAGCTAGAGACTTAAAAATTTGTAAAAAGCTTACTTATTAGATTACTAAGGGGGTTAAAAAGGGTTGCAAAGTTTGTATGAGCGAAACTCTTTTTTGAGATAGAAGCTTAAAAGTTTGTAGAAAGATTACTGAACTACTTGATTACTGACTGGATTGAACGGCCTCCGTAGCCCAGTGTGTAGTGACTGTGCCTACGAAGCTGGAGGTGCCGGGTTCGAATCCCGGTCAGGGCATTTATTTGTGTGTTTATCACGAATATTTGTTCCTGAGTTATGGATGTTATATATGCATATAAGTATCTATATGTATTTATCTATTATATATATCATCGCCTTGTACCCACAACACAAGCCTTATTGACCTTATCGTGGGCCTAGGTTGATTTGTGTAAGATTGTCCCGTAATATTTATTATTTATTTATTATTATTACTTATTACAAGACAAAAAAAAACAGCGTTTTGGAAGGGGATATTTTTGAGCTAGAATCTCAAACCTTTTTAAAAAAATTACATAATAAAATAAAATACTTTCAGCGTTTTAGAAAATTCCACCCCTTAGGGGTGTATAAAGGGGAGCAACTTTTGTAAATATATTTTTTTAGCGAGCGACAAACCTTTGTTGAAAGATTACTTATTACAATACTTGTACAAATAAATAACTTTCAGCGTTTTGGAAAATTCCACCCCTAAGGATGATTAAAACGGGTGAATATTAGTATGGAGGAAACTTAACTTTTTTTTGAGCTACAGACTTGAAATTGTGTAGAAAGATTATTTATTAGAATACAAATAAATAGGTTAATTACTTTCAGTGGTTTGAAAAATTCCACCTGCTAAGAGGGGGATAACGAGGTGCAATGTTTGTATGGGAAAGCTTTTTTTAAACCTTAAAACTCTGTAAAAGATTAAGTACCTACTTATTAAGATACAAAAAAATACCAACTGCCAGCGTTTTGGAAAATTCCCCCCCTTAAGGGGTTAAAAAGGGGTGCAAGGTTCGTATGGGAAACACTTTTTTTTAGCTAGAGACTTGATAGTTTGTAGAAAAAATACTTACCTAGATAGAAAGATATTTATTGTTTCTTCTTTTTTGTTGTCTTTTTATGCCATGGGTCCTCGTCAAGCATTTCCCACAGAGTAGAGCTCGGAAGTGATCTTGGGAAATCTCCAGCCGATTTTAGTGCCATTCTATACTGACGTTCGATTGACAGAAGATTCGTCTTACTTATTCTAGGAAGCAGTTGCACTATCCCATTATCAAAAATAGGTAGCAGGCATGCTTGAATCACACATAGTTTTGTTTCAATATTCACTTTGGAATACCATCCAATTATGGGAGACAGCATCCCTCTTACGCTTTAAACTCTAGCAATAACCTTTTTTACGTGTTCATTCATACTGAGTCTTTTATCTAATATCACACCCAAGTATCGTACACTTTCTTTATATTGCAATATTGTTACCTTAAGTTTCACAGTCGGTTTGTATCCTTTTCTTGATGTACTTCTTGCATGTTTTCTGGTGAACATTATACATTCCGTTTTATTGACGTTGCATTGCAGGCCCCACTTTTTATAGTAGTCAATTATTTCTTCCGCCGCCCATACAGCCCTTGTGGTCGCGTGGTCAGGTTTCTCAGAAGCGTTAAGTATACAAAGATCGTCTGCATATTGTGAGAGCATTTGTCCCGCAATTTTAGTTTTTGGGAGGTCGTGAACATAAAGTTTAAATACGATAGGGCCCAATATAGATCCTTGAGGCACTCCATTTAGTAAATTGTTTTCTGCTCCTATAACTGTTCTTAACTTACCCCTTAATCTCCTGTCTGTTAGGTAGTTTTCAATAAGTTTGATAACGTTATTAGGTATGTCAGCGTCTTGCAGTTTACGTATAAGTCCTTTATGATTAATAGAGTCAAAGGCTTTACTTAGATCGGTTGATATCATTGCGACACTATGACCCTCAGCTAGTGCGTCAGAGATGAACTTGCATGTCCTTAAAATTTGAGTACTGGTTCCTTTACTAGTCATAAACCCGTGTTGGAAATCGGGAATTACTGAACCACATGCACTTATTATCCTTTTGTGCATAATTCTCTCGCAATTTTTTTCCATTATGTTCAGTAATGTTATGGGTCTGTAAGACTTCGGGTCTCTAAAGTCTTTACCCACTTTTTGCAGAAAAATACACTCACCAAGTTTTCATCTGCTTGGATAACAGCCCGTGAATAGGACATAGTTAACAGCTTTTCTTAGCCCTTGCCAAAATGCTGATCGATCTAGTTTGATTGCATCGACTTTAATTTGAATTGGCCCTGGAGATTTTTTGTTTTTGAAACTGAAGATGGCTCTTTTTATTTCTTCAGGTGATGCTTCTGATAGTGGTTGAAATGGAGTTGTTATATAAGTGCCTGTATCAGTTTCTGATAAAATGGAGTCCGTAACTATTGCAGCATTTACTAATGTATTGATGGTTTCCATTTTAGTCATACAACCTGGTAACAAAGGTAATTTTGGTATGGGTTTCTTAAGGGTTTTCTGTAATTTCCAAATTTTGGCTCTGTTGTCATTTGTGTCCTCAGCGATTTTTTTCCAACTTTGTTCTTTGTACATTTCCAGTGACGTTTGGACTTGCATCTTGGCTTCGTAGTAAAGTTGTTTAGCAATAGGATGGCCACCCGATTTCTTAACATTTTGTTTTAATTCATTTAGCCAAAGTATTTGTTCTTGAATAGTAGACGGAAGATGGTCTTTGTGGTTTATAACTTTATACGGTGTTGTTACGTCTAGGGCGTTGATAATTACCCCTTCAAGATTTTCTATATTAGGTTTCTAAGGCTTCGTCTGAGTCAATGATTTCCGTTGGGTCTAAACCATCTTCAATTAGTTTTCTGTATAATTTTTGCGTTTTAACATCAGTCAATAATTGTTTCATACACCTTATCTTCTGTATCTCTAATTCTGTATGCAAGATCAATGTAAATAACTTCAATGTAAAATACTTACCTATAACAATAAAAAAACGGAGTGTTTTATTTTTAAATTTTACCTGAAAAGCGTTCAAAGTCTGTATGGAGAGCAAGAAAATTTTAAAGTATGATAGTTGTAACTACGATCTTAGCCTGTTTAGACTACAAAACTTATTTTAGCATTTTTTTAAATATATCCCCTAAAGGGGATTATAAGGGTGTTCAAAGTTTGTATGGAGAGCAAGATATTTTTAGAGTAAGGGATTTGTAATTTCGGTTTTAGACTGTTTGCTAAAATACTACAAAACTTATTTCAGCGTTTTTTTAATTCATCGCCTAAGAAGGTTAAAAGGGGGTTCGAATTTTGTAGAGAGCAAGACATTTTTGGGGTTCCTTAGCCAAATGGTAAAAAACGGAACCCTTATAGATTCGTCATGTCTGTCTGTCTGTCTGTCTGTCCGTCCGTATGTCACAGCCACTTTTTTCCGAAACTAAAAAGCTATACTGTTGAAACTTGGTAAGTAGATATATTCTGTAAACCGCATTAAGATTTTCACACAAAAATAGAAAAAAAACAATAAATTTTTGGGGTTCCCTATACTTAGAACTGAAACTCAAAATATTTTTTTTTATCAAACCCATACGTGTGGGGTATTTATGGATAGGTCTTTAAAAATGACATTGAGGTTTCTAACATTTTTTTCTAAACTGAATAGTTTGCGCGAGAGACACTTCCCAAGTGGTAAAATGTGTCCCCCCCTCTGTAACTTCTAAAATAAGAGAACGATAAAACAAAAAAAATAAATGACGTAAATTAGCATGCAAACTTCCACCGAAAATTGGTTTGAACGAGATCTAGTAAGTAGTTTTTTTTTAATACGCCATAAATCGTAAACCGCAATTTATTTAACGGAACCCATCATGTGCGAGTCCGACTCGCACTTGGCCGCTTTTTGAAGTAAGAAATTAGTAACTACGGTTTCAGACTGTTTACTATGAGGGTTCAGAGAGGGTTCTTAGTTAGTATAGAGAGCAAGACATTTTGAAAGTAAGAGATTTGTAACTTCGGGTTTAGATTGTTTTCTAAAAGACTAGGTACAAAACTAATTTCAATGTTTTTTTTAAATTCATTTCTTCAACAATCACTTAGACGATACCATGTTATACGCGGACGAAGTCGCGGGTAACAGCTAGTTATTTGTTAAATATACTTTAAAATAGAGGAAACTAGACCAGTTTACTGCGTTTAGTGAGAGCTGCCCTCGGTGAATTTGCAAGATAAGATCTCTCAGATCTTGTCTGTAAAAGTCATCTCTAACTCAACCTCTTTGTGAAACCTATCAACTTAAAAGTTTCAATTTATTGATAAGTCGATCCCTCTAATAAGAGTGATTTTAAATGTGTTGTATATTTAAACCAATAATGAATAAGCTGCAGACGATATCCAGCAAAGGAGGCAGACCCAGAGGCTTTAATAATGTAATAGTGAAAACTTTTCCCTCTAAGTCTTTTCCATCTTTGCAACCTACGAGTACAAGGTTGTGAATCTTGCGGACTTAAAGAGTCCGATTTTGTAATACCACCCTGAATCTTTGGATTTGGCTGGGCATTCATTAATTCTGTCCACTTTGCAAGGACAAGTGATCTCACAAAACCTCCCCACGCAAGATGAAAAATCCCTTGATGATCTACTCTCGATCACCGAGTCGCCACGGCTTAACCTTATTGGTGTATGTCACACTTGAACAGGATACCCAACCTGAAAGCTCTTTTTTGTCTAGTTTATATCTACCTTAATTCTCCTGAAAGCCAATTAATAGCACCAGCACAATATATGCAGGTACGCGAACGCAAGTCTTGCTAATCGCAACCTTTCGTCACATAAAATAATTGCTTTGTTGCGTACTTTGATTAGCAAATTATGAATGTAAGAACTAATGTTGAATATCCTTATCAAATGAGGTGTGTAAATCATAATTCTTTGACTACTTTAGAGTTGGTGACATCACAGTAAGTCTCATAAATACCTTGTCATTTTATGACTTTAACCTGACTCCTATTACTGTGGTTTCACTTATGTATTGGAGGAACCAATGGGGAATGGATGAAAATTTTAGAAGAGCCTGATTATTTTTTGGTGATACGAATAACCTTCCTTAGCACCAGAAAAAAGTTGCAGACTTTTCAGCTGCGTCAATTATTTTTGAAAAATATAAACAGTTTCTTCACTTACGTTTTGGGTTTAGGACGGCAAATGAGACACTTTCCTTGATCCGTCTCATATTATAAAAAAATATGTAATTATCTAACCCTGACAATGACAAATATAGCTGCTGCAGGCTGTCAATATCATTGCCAGTGTCAGTTAAGACATTTATTTTAATACTAGCTGTTGCCCGCGACTTCGTCCGCGTATAACATGTTATCGTCTAAATGTTTGTTGAATGAATGAATTAAAAAAAAACATTGAAATTAATTTTGTGTCTAGTTTTTTAGAAAACAATCTAAATCCGAAATTACAAATCTCTTACTTTCAAAATGTCTTGCTCTCTATACAAACTAAGAAACCTCTCTGAACCCTCATAGTAAACAGTCTGAAACTGTAGTTACAAATTTCTTACTTTAAAAATGTCTTGCTCTCTATAAAAAAAGACAAGTTACATGTTCTATTCCGCAGGGAAGCGTGCTAGGTTGCATCCTATTTTTAATATACGTAAACGACTTACCAAAGATTATAAATTCAGATCAAATAAAATGCTTTATATACGCCGACGATATCTCCATAGTCTTCCCGAGTCAAAAAGAAACCGATTTTGTACTAAATATGAACTCAATACTCGATATCCTTTTAAAGTGGCTTGAGGACCATAACCTGCAGTTAAACTTAAAAAAGACAAATTTAATTCAATTCAGACCCTATCAGAGACTCCCGTTAGATGTTGATTACACATATTCAGGCCATACATTTCAACTTATTAACAATTGCAGTCTACTTGGAATTAATATCGACGAAAACATTAATTGGAAGTCGCATATTGAAAAAATCTGTACAAAACTGTCTCGTTTTACGTATGCCTTACGAAATATAAAGAAAACCACAGATTTTAAAACTGCAGTTAGTGCGTATTATGCGTTTACCCAGACCTGGCTGCAATATGGGATAATTTTATGGGGCAATAGTACAGACCTACCAGATTTATTCGTATTACAGAAACGGTGCATAAGAATACTCACAAATATTAAAAATATTGAAACATGCAAACCCCACTTTAAAAGATTAAGCATATATATATAATAGATTAACATTACCCTCTCTCTATATTTTGGAAACTTGTAAATTTGTACGGAAGCATCAACATTTATACACTCAAGCCAAAGACCGTCACACTTGCACCCTAAATCTAAGACATATAGATAAAATAGCCCTCCCAACAAGTAACTTACAAATGAGAAATAAAAGCCCCCATATGACAACAATACGCATTTACAACAGCCTACCTAAAGAAATAGCTGATGAGGTCAAATATACTAAATTTGTTCAAAAATTAAAATCATATTTAATAGAAAACAGTTTTTATTCACTGAAAGACTTCTTCAATGTAAATAGTTACCATAGATAATCTTCGCAAATGTTATCCTAGATATTGATACCTACCTACCTACATGTACTAGTATGTGCACAGCAGGGGGACCCACTTGGCCCTCTAGTCTTTAGTCTTGCCATTCAAAAGGTTATATCAGAGTTGCAGTCCCCTATGAATGTGTGGTACCTGGATGATGGCACCCTCGGGGGGAAACCAGAGGTGGTACTGAAAGACCTCATCACCCTCCTTCCTCGATTCAAGGAGCTGGGCCTGGAGATTAATAGTGCCAAGTGCGAATTCTTCCCTTGCAGTGCCCAATCCAATGCGTCCTTCTGTTCTTTTCACGCTTTGCTTCCCGGCCTTAGAGTGTTATCGGAGCAAACGTTTAATCTTCTGGGGTCTCCTATTTTTCCAGCAGCGACTCCTGATGCCTTTGAAGTAAGGAGGCAGCTCCTCCTGGCGGCGGCGACTAGATTAAAAAATCTTTCGGCTCACGTTGCTCTCACATTGTTGCGGTTTTGTTTCGCAGTGCCCAAGCTCACTTACCTTTTGCGCACTGTGCCGGCTTGGTTGCACCCCGGTGATGTCGATTCATTCGATAGTGTGCTGAAGGACACATTAGAGTCCATCTTGAATGTTTCCCTAAATCAGGACCAATGGGAACTTGCGTCTCTCCCTATCCGGAATGGTGGATTGGGAATTCGGCGTGCGCGTGACATCAGCCTTCCGGCTTTCTTGGCGTCGGCGAGTGGTGTTGTGGGCCTTGTTACTGATATACTATCCATGGAGGGTGACAAGGTAACCATACCACACGCGTCTGATGCTTGGGATGCTTGGGTGGCTCTAAACCCAGGTGCGTGCAGGCCGGAAAAACCCGATCGCCAGCGTTCGTGGGACGATATAGGAGTGAGTAAGGCACTGGATTCTCTTGTGGAGGCTGCACAAGGAGTGGATAAGGCTAGACTGAAGGCAGTTTCTAAGCCAGAGTCTGGGGCATGGCTGCATGCGCTTCCCTCTCCACACATGGGCACTCTGCTTGACGACGAATCGATGCGGGTGGCGGTGGCTCTCCGCCTGGGCTGCGATGTATGCGAACCTCATTTATGCATCTGCGGCGCCATGGTGGAGAGCAACGGGCACCACGCCTTGAGTTGCTGTCGCTGTGCTGGGAGATTCTCTCGTCACCATGCCCTCAATGATATTGTCCGGAGGGCGTTAGTCTCGGCCAATATTCCATGTGTGCTGGAGCCTTCAGGCCTGAGCCGGTCCGATGGCAAGAGGCCGGATGGCTTGACCCTGGTGCCATGGCAGAAGGGTAGATGCTTGCTGTGGGACGCCACTTGTGTGAGCACTTTCGCTGCCTCGCACCTTGGTCGCACCATTGGGGCAGCAGGAGCTGCTGCCGAGGCGGCTGCGCTTAGAAAGCGGGACAAATACTCTGCATTGGTGAATTATTTATTTGTCCCTCTTGCGGTGGAGACTATGGGATGCTGGTGCTCAGAGGCCAGGGCATTCCTGGCGGAAGTGGGGCGCCGTTTGCGACTGAGAGGGCATGACCCCCGTTCCGGGTCATTCCTGTTGCAAAGGTTGTCGATCGCGATTCAACGCGGCAATGCGGCGAGTGTGATGGGCACCTTTGCACCCGGAATGACACGGGGCGGGTTATTTGACTAAGTTTTATTGACTTGTAAACCTATTTAATTTTAATTAATTTAGATTTAATTTTCAATGTTTAATTTTCTCAAAATAAAGATTATATTCCTACATGTAAATCTTAGTTTAAGTACTATAATTTGTAATGTGTACCTACGTTTTGAGACGAAGGATTTGCAATACCCTTACAGGGTGTCATGTTGTACCTACTATAGACTGTAAGATATTTAAGACCTGACATGAGTGCAATAAAGTATTCTTATTCTTATTCTTAACCTTCTTAGGCGATGAATTAAAAACACGCTGAAATAAGTTTTGTAGTATTTTAGCAAACACTCTAAAATCGAAGTTACAAATCCCTTACTTTAAAAATATCTTGCTCTCCATACAAACTTTGAACACCCTTATAATCCCCTTTAGGGGATATATTTAAAAAAATGCTAAAATAAGTTTTATAGTCTAAACAGGCTAAGATCGAAGTTACAAATATCATACTTTAAAATTTTCTTGCTCTCCATACAAACTTTGAACGCTTTTCAGGGAAAAATTAAAAATAAAACACTCGGTTTTTTTATTGTAATAGGTAAGTATTTTTTCTACAAACTATCAAGTCTCTAGCTAAAAAAAAGTGTTTCCCATACGAACCTTGCACCCCTTTTTAACCCCTTAAGGAGTGAAATTTTCCAAAACGCTGGCAGTATGTATTTTTTTGTATTTTAATAAGTAGGTACTTAATCTTTCTACACAGTTTTAAGTTTCTACCTAAAAAAAGTTTTCCTATACAAACATTGCACCTCTTTATCCCCCTCTTTTAGCGGGTGGAAATTTTCAAACCACTGAAAGTAATTTACCTATATATTTGTATTCTAATAAATAATCTTTCTACACAATTTCAAGTCTCTAGCTCAAAAAAAAAAAGTTTCCTCGATACAAATTTTCACCCGTTTTAATCACCCTTAGGGGTGGAATTTTCCAAAACGCTGAAAGTTTTATTGTTATAAGTAATCTTTCAACAAAGATTTGTCGCTTGCTAAAAAAAAATATTTTATACACCCCTAAGGGGTGGACTTTTCTAAAACGCTGAAAGTATTCTATTTTATTTTATTATGTAATCTTTTTAAAAAGGTTTGAGATTCTAGCTCAAAAAAATCCCCTTTACCAACATTGTACCCCATTTTCATACCATTTTCCAAAACGCTGTTTTTTTATTTGTATTGTAATAAGTAATCTTTCTACAAACTTTTAAGCTTCTATCTCAAAAAGAAGTTATAAGTAATCTTTCTACAAACTTTTAAGCTTCTATCTCAAAAAGAAGTTTCGCTCATACAAACTTTGCAAACCCTTTTAACCCCCTAAGAGGCTGAATTTTCCAAAACGCTGACAGTACTTTATTTGTATTCTAATAAGTAAGCTTTCTACAACGTATTGAGTTTCTTGCTAAAATATTAAAGTTTCCCCCATACAAAATTTGCACCCCTATTTGACCCCTTTAGGGGTAGAATTTCCAAAAATCCCTTCTTATCTACGTATCTACTTCTTGCCTACGTTGTAAAAGGTAGTTCTGGTGTAAATTTCAACTCTCTAGCCCCAGTAGTTTCGGCTGTGCATTGATGAGTGAGTGGGTGAGTCAGTCAGGACATAGGCATTTATATGTAGGTATAGATAGATAGAAGATGACGGAAATCCCATTCAAATATCTCAAAACCGTTTTAATGTCGCTTGTTAGAGTGAGAAAACGATCGGGGACTGTGACGTCAAGATCCTCGAGCGTCATAGTATAAAACAATCGTTACAGGTGCGTTTTGTGGAAAAGGGACAGAACATCAAATTTTGGAACTTAGTGATTACCTATTATACATATAACCTCTTCCGTTGATTTTTTCTCTATTATCCTTTTTTCGAGAAAATACATTATGATTATTTTATTTAGTGTCTACCTACAGCCGGGTCCGCTGCACCAATGTTTTCCATGTTTTTAAACACCTAACATGTTTTCCTATCAGGTTCGGCAAACAAATAGGGTTTTGTTTTGATTGGCAAAACATGTTTGACGTTTAAAAACCACGAAAACATGGCGCAGCGGACGCGGCTTACGGGGTGTAGTTTCGATTCCTGAGCTATAACCACGAACTTCGGAATTCGAAAATATTCGGGTATCTCTATCTCTATCGCACTAACTATACTCGAGTGACCGGGATGCAGTTATACGAACTTCGAGTTTCGGTTTTCGTGGTAGCGCCGCAGGCACTTTGGCAGAATGCGCAAAGAGCAATGGCATATTGCAATTAAAAAAAAAACAAATTCGTGTTAATTATATTGTTCAAATTTGTTGAAAAATTTAATTGAAATCACGCCATAATGCGACATTTGCGCATATAAGTTCTCATATCACAATCGAATATTTTTTTATGGTTTAACTTTTGGCATGTGTATCGTAAAGATCTATCGTAGACTGAATTTAAATTATTAATAAGTGAAAGGCAAAGCGAATCCGCCATTTTGACGAAAATTTGATCTTATAGCTGACAGTTGGAGCAGCGTTTGATTTCAATAAAAATTAATGAAAAATCAAATGAAGTCGTATATTTCGGAAAATTAATTAATTGTCGCAGTCGGATAAAAACTATCCTAAGTTGCAGCTAGAATAATAATGTACCTATATAAAATGTTTCATATTTTTCCGTTCATGGGATGCTGAGAACATTCGTACCACACAAAGCTTAGTTTCAAACTGGCTGATTCTTTTTTTAATTTAGAGATTTATTATAAGTGGAGATGAGACGGATCAAGCAAATTGTCTTAAGCCGGGAATACACATGCCTTTAACTGGCACACTTGCATACCAGCTCCTTGCACGTGCCAGCTATTGTCATGTGTATACACTAACTGGCATGCCTGTATCTGGCAAGCAAGTAGATTGCAAGCAATTTACTGGCATGCAACATGAAGAAGGGACGCGGGGGGCTGCAAAAC